>OY723409.1:28007160-28647055 GCA_963210345.1 Inga oerstediana | reverse complement strand
ATTTTGCAACAATTTTGCGCATTCTAGAATCCTTAAGAAAAATGGACTGGGTATGTGGGTTTTGAAGCCATTCCGAGTGAGTGACCTATCTTTCATTCTTTTGACCTCAAATGAGCCTGAAACTTGTTTTTGGCCCGTTCAGAGGCCAAACGGATGAATTTGACAACAATTTTGGGCATTCTAGAATCGTTAAGAAAAATGGAGTGGGTATGTGGGTTTTCAGGCCATTCCGAGACAGTGACCAAACTTTCATTCTTTTGACCTCAAATGAGCCTGAAACTCGTTTTTGGCCGTTCAGGGCCCAAACAGATGAATTTGGCAACAATTTTGCGCATTCTAGAATCCTTAAGAAAAATGGAGTGGGTATGTGGGTTTTCACGCCATTCCGAGAGAGTGACCTATCTTTCATTCTTTTGACCTCAAATGAGTCTGAAACGTGTTTTTGGCCCGTTCAGAGGCCAAACGGATGAATTTGACAACAATTTTGGGCATTCTAGAAACGTTAAAAAAATGGAGTGGGTATGTGGGTTTTCAGGCCATTCCGAGACAGTGACCAAACTTTCATTCTTTTGACCTCAAATGAGCCTGAAACGCGTTTTTGGCCGTTCAGGGCCCAAATAGATGAATTTTGCAACAATTTTGCGCATTCTAGAATCGTTAAGAAAAATGGAGTGGGTATGTGGGTTTTCAGGCCATTCCGAGACAGTGACCAAACTTTCATTCTTTTGACCTCAAATGAGCCTGAAACGCGTTTTTGGCCGTTCAGGGCCCAAACCGATGAATTTGGCAACAATTTTGTGCATTCTAGAATCCTTAAGAAAAATGGAGTGGGTATGTGGGTTTTCAGGCCATTTCGAGACAGTGACCAAACTTTCATTCTTTTGACCTCAAATGAGCCTGAAACGCGTTTTTGGCCGTTCAGGGCCCAAACAGATGAATTTTACAACAATTTTGCGCATTCTAGAATCCTTAAGAAAAATGGAGTGGGTATGTGGGTTTTCAAGCCATTCCGAAAGAGTGACCTATCTTTCATTCTTTTGACCTCAAATGAGCCTGAAACGCGTTTTTGGCCGTTCAGGGCCCAAACAGATGAATTTGGCAACAATTTTGCGCATTCTAGAATCCTTAAGAAAAATGGAGTGGGTATGTGGGTTTTCACGCCATTCCGAGAGAGTGACCTATCTTTCATTCTTTTGACCTCAAATGAGCCTGAAACGTGTTTTTGGCCCGTTCAGAGCCCAAACGGATGAATTTGACAACAATTTTGGGCATTCTAGAAACGTTAAAAAAATGGAGTGGGTATGTGGGTTTTCAGGCCATTCCGAGACAGTGACCAAACTTTCATTCTTTTGACCTCAAATGAGCCTGAAACGCGTTTTTGGCCGTTCAGGGACCAAACAGATGAATTTGGTAACAATTTTGCGCATTCTAGAATCGTTAAGAAAAATGGAGTGGGTATGTGGGTTTTGAAGCCATTCCGAGAGAGTGACCTATCTTTCATTCTTTTCACCTCAAATGAGCCTGAAACTTGTTTTTGGCTCGTTTAGAGCCCAAACGGATGAATTTGACAACAATTTTGGGCATTCTAGAAACGTTAAGAAAAATGGAGTGGGTATGTGGGTTTTCAGGCCATTCCGAGACAGTGACCAAACTTTCATTCTTTTGACCTCAAATGAGCCTGAAACGCGTTTTTGGCCGTTCAGGGCCCAAACCGATGAATTTGGCAACAATTTTGCGCATTCTAGAATCCTTAAGAAAAATGGAGTGGGTATGTGGGTTTTCAGGCCATTCCGAGACAGTGACCAAACTTTCATTCTTTTGACCTCAAATGAGCCTGAAACGCGTTTTTGGCCGTTCAGGGCCGAAACGGATGAATTTGGCAACAATTTTGCGCATTCTAGAATCCTTAAGAAAAATGGAGTGGGTATGTGGGTTTTCATGCCATTCCGAAAGAGTGACCTATCTTTCATTCTTTTGACCTCAAATGAGCCTGAAACGCGTTTTTGGCCGTTCAGGGCCTAAACAGATGAATTTGGCAACAAATTTGCGCATTCTAGAATCCTTAAGAAAAATGGAGTGGGTATGTGGCTTTTCAGGCAATTCCGAAACAGTGACCAAACATTCATTCTTTTGACCTCAAATGAGCCTGAAACGCGTTTTTGGCCGTTCAGGGCCCAAACAGATAAATTTTGCAACAATTTTGCGCATTCTAGAATCCTTAAGAAAAATGGACTGGGTATGTGGGTTTTGAAGCCATTCCGAGTGAGTGACCTATCTTTCATTTTTTGACCTCAAATGAGCCTGAAACTTGTTTTTGGCCCGTTCAGAGGCCAAACGGATGAATTTGACAACAATTTTGGGCATTCTAGAATCGTTAAGAAAAATGGAGTGGGTATGTGGGTTTTCAGGCCATTCCGAGACAGTGACCAAACTTTCATTCTTTTGACCTCAAATGAGCCTGAAACGCGTTTTTGGCCGTTCAGGGCCCAAACAGATGAATTTGGCAACAATTTTGCGCATTCTAGAATCCTTAAGAAAAATGGAGTGGGTATGTGGGTTTTCACGCCATTCCGAGAGAGTGACCTATCTTTCATTCTTTTGACCTCAAATGAGTCTGAAACGTGTTTTTGGCCCGTTCAGAGCCCAAACGGATGAATTTGACAACAATTTTGGGCATTCTAGAATCGTTAAGAAAAATGGAGTGGGTATGTGGGTTTTCAGGCCATTCCGAGACAGTGACCAAACTTTCATTCTTTTGACCTCAAATGAGCCTGAAACGCGTTTTTGGCCGTTCAGGGCCCAAACAGATGAATTTGGCAACAATTTTGCAAATAGTAGAATCCTTAAGAAAAATGGGGTGGGTAAGTGGGTTTTCAAGCCATTCCGAGAGAGTGACCTATCTTTCATTCTTTTGACCTCAAATGAGCCTGAAACGCGTTTTTGGCCGTTCAGGGCCCAAACAGATGAATTTGGCAACAATTTTGCGCACTCTAGAATCCTTAAGAAAAATGGAGTCGGTATGTGGGTTTTCAAGCCATTCCAAGAGAGTGACCTATCTTTCATTCTTTTGACCTCAAATGAGCCTGAAACGTGTTTTTGGCCCGTTCAGAGCCCAAACGGATGAATTTGACAACAATTTTGGGCATTCTAGGATCCTTAAGAAAAATGGAGTGGGTATGTGGGTTTTCAGGCCATTCCGAGACAGTGACCACACTTTCATTCTTTTGACCTCAAATGAGCCTGAAACGCGTTTTTGGCCGTTCAGGGCCCAAACAAATGAATTTGGCAACAATTTTGCGCATTCTAGAATCCTTAAGAAAAATGGAGTGGGTATGCGGGTTTTCAAGCCATTCCGAGAGAGCAACCTATCTTTCATTCTTTTGACCTCAAATGAGCCTGAAACGTGTTTTTGGCCCGTTCAGAGCCCAAACGGATGAATTTGACAACAATTTTGGGCATTCTAGAATCGTTAAGAAAAATGGAGTGGGTATGTGGGTTTTCAGGCCATTCCAAGACAGTGACCAAACTTTCATTCTTTTGACCTCAAATGAGCCTGAAACGCATTTTTGGCCGTTCAGGGCCCAAACAGATGAATTTGGGAACAATTTTGCGCATTGTAGAATCCTTAAGAAAAATGGAGTGGGTATGCGGGTTTTTAAGCCATTCCGAGAGAGTGACCTATCTTTCATTCTTTTGACCTCAAATGAGCCTGAAACGTGTTTTTGGCCCGTTCAGAGCCCAAACGGATGAATTTGACAACAATTTTGGGCATTCTAGAATCGTTAAGAAAAATGGAGTGGGTATGTGGGTTTTCAGGCCATTCCGAGACAGTGACCAAACTTTCATTCTTTTGACCTCAAATGAGCCTGAAACGCGTTTTTGGCCGTTCAGGGCCCAAACAGATGAATTTGGCAACAATTTTGCAAATTGTAGAATCCTTAAGAAAAATGGGGTGGGTAAGTGGGTTTTCAAGCCATTCCGAGAGAGTGACCTATCTTTCATTCTTTTGACCTCAAATGAGCCTGAAACGTGTTTTTGGCCCGTTCAGAGCCCAAAGGGATGAATTTGAAAACAATTTTGGGCATTCTAGGATCCTTAAGAAAAATGGAGTGGGTATGTGGGTTTTCAGGCCATTCCGAGACAGTGACCACACTTTCATTCTTTTGACCTCAAATGAGCCTGAAACGCGTTTTTGGCCGTTCAGGGCCCAAACAAATGAATTTGGCAAGAATTTTGCGCATTCTAGAATCCTTTAGAAAAATGGAGTGGGTATGTGGGTTTTCAAGCCATTCCGAGAGAGTGACCTATCTTTCATTCTTTTGACCTCAAATGAGCCTGAAACGTGTTTTTGGCCCGTTCAGTGCCCAAACGGATGAATTTGACAACAATTTTGGGCATTCTAGAATCGTTAAGAAAAATGGAGTGGGTATGTGGGTTTTCAAGCCATTCCGAAAGAGTGACCTATCTTTCATTCTTTTGACCTCGAATGAGCGTGAAACGCGTTTTTGGCCGTTCAGGGCCCAAACAGATGAATTTGGCAACAATTTTGCGCATTCTAGAATCGTTAAGAAAAATGGAGTGGGTATGTGGGTTTTCAAGCCATTCCGAGAGAGTGACCTATCTTTCATTCTTTTGACCTCAAATGAGCCTGAAACGTGTTTTTGGCCCGTTCAGAGCCCAAAGGGATGAATTTGAAAACAATTTTGGGCATTCTAGGATCCTTAAGAAAAATGGAGTGGGTATGTGGGTTTTCAGGCCATTCCGAGACAGTGACCACACTTTCATTCTTTTGACCTCAAATGAGCCTGAAACGCGTTTTTGGCCGTTCAGGGCCCAAACAAATGAATTTGGCAAGAATTTTGCGCATTCTAGAATCCTTTAGAAAAATGGAGTGGGTATGTGGGTTTTCAAGCCATTCCGAGAGAGTGACCTATCTTTCATTCTTTTGACCTCAAATGAGCCTAAAACGTGTTTTTGGCCCGTTCAGAGCCCAAACGGATGAATTTGACAACAATTTTGGGCATTCTGGAATCGTTAAGAAAAATGGAGAGGGTATGTGGGTTTTCAGGCCATTCCGAGACAGTGACCAAACTTTCATTCTTTTGACCTCAAATGAGCCTGAAACGCGTTTTTGGCCGTTCAGGGCCCAAACAGATGAATTTGGCAACAATTTTGCGGATTCTAAAATCCTTAAGAAAAATGGAGTCGGTATGTGGGTTTTCAAGCCATTCCGAGAGAGTGACCTATCTATCATTCTTCTGACCTCAAATGAGCCTGAAAGGTGTTTTTGGCCCGTTCAGAGCACAAACGGATGAATTTGACAACAATTTTGGACATTCTAGAATCCTAAAGAAAAATTGAGTGGGTATGTGGGTTTTCAGGCCATTCTGAGACAGTGACCAAACTTTCATTCTTTTGACCTCAAATGAGCCTGAAACGCGTTTTTGGCCGTTCAGGGCCCAAACAGATGAATTTGGCAACAATTTTGCGGATTCTAAAATCCTTAAGAAAAATGGAGTCGGTATGTGGGTTTTCAAGCCATTCCGAGAGAGTGACCTATCTATCATTCTTCTGACCTCAAATGAGCCTGAAAGGTGTTTTTGGCCCGTTCAGAGCACAAACGGATGAATTTGACAACAATTTTGGACATTCTAGAATCCTAAAGAAAAATTGAGTGGGTATGTGGGTTTTCAGGCCATTCTGAGACAGTGACCTAACTTTCATTCTTTTGACCTCAAATGAGCCTGAAACGCGTTTTTGGCCGTTCAGGGCCCAAACAGATGAATTTGGCAACAATTTTGCAAATTGTAGAATCCTTAAGAAAAATGGGGTGGGTAAGTGGGTTTTCAAGCCATTCCGAGAGAGTGACCTATCTTTCATTCTTTTGACCTCAAATGAGCCTGAAACGTGTTTTTGGCCCGTTCAGAGCCCAAAGGGATGAATTTGAAAACAATTTTGGGCATTCTAGGATCCTTAAGAAAAATGGAGTGGGTATGTGGGTTTTCAGGCCATTCCGAGACAGTGACCACACTTTCATTCTTTTGACCTCGAATGAGCCTGAAACGCGTTTTTGGCCGTTCAGGGCCCAAACAAATGAATTTGGCAAGAATTTTGCGCATTCTAGAATCGTTAAGAAAAATGGAGTGGGTATGTGGGTTTTCAAGCCATTCCGAGAGAGTGACCTATCTTTCATTCTTTTGACCTCAAATGAGCCTGAAACGTGTTTTTGGCCCGTTCAGTGCCCAAACGGATGAATTTGACAACAATTTTGGGCATTCTGGAATCGTTAAGAAAAATGGAGAGGGTATGTGGGTTTTCAGGCCATTCCGAGACAGTGACCAAACTTTCATTCTTTTGACCTCAAATGAGCCTGAAACGCGTTTTTGGCCGTTCAGGGCCCAAACAGATGAATTTGGCAACAATTTTGCGGATTCTAAAATCCTTAAGAAAAATGGAGTCGGTATGTGGGTTTTCAAGCCATTCCGAGAGAGTGACCTGTCTATCATTCTTCTGACCTCAAATGAGCCTGAAAGGTGTTTTTGGCCCGTTCAGAGCACAAACGGATGAATTTGACAACAATTTTGGACATTCTAGAATCCTAAAGAAAAATTGAGTGGGTATGTGGGTTTTCAGGCCATTCTGAGACAGTGACCTAACTTTCATTCTTTTGACCTCAAATGAGCCTGAAACGTGTTTTTGGCCCGTTCAGAGCCCAAACGGATGAATTTGACAACAATTTTGGGCATTCTGGAATCCTTAAGAAAAATGGAGTGGGTATGTGGGTTTTCAGGCCATTCCGAGACAGTGACCAAACTTTCATTCTTTTGACCTCAAATGAGCGTGAAACGTGTTTTTGGCCCGTTCAGCGCCCAAACGGATGAATTTGACAACAATTTTGGGCATTCTTGAATCGTTAAGATAAATGGAGTGGGTATGTGGGTTTTCACGTCATTCCGAGAGAGTGACCTATCTTTCATTCTTTTGACTTCAAATGAACCTGAAACGTGTTTTTAGCCCGTTCAGCGCCCAAACGGTTGAACTTGACAACAATTTTGGGCATTCTTGAATCGTTAAGATAAATGGAGTGGGTATGTGGGTTTTCAGGCCATTCCGAGACTGTGACCAAACTTTCATTCTTTTGACCTCGAATGAGCCTGAAACGCCTTTTTGGCCGTTCAGGGCTCAAACAGATGAATTTGGCAACAATTTTGCGCACTCTAGAATCCTTAAGAAAAATGGAGTCGGTATGTGGGTTTTCAAGCCATTCCGTGAGAGTGACCAAACTTTCATTCTTTTGACCTCAAATGAGCCTGAAACGTGTTTTTAGCCCGTTCAGCGCCCAAACGGATGAATTTGACAACAATTTTGGGCATTCTTGAATCGTTAAGATAAATGGAGTGGGTATGTGGGTTTTCAGGCCATTCCGAGAATGTGACCAAACTTTCATTCTTTTGACCTCGAATGAGCCTGAAATGCATTTTTGGCCGCCGTTCAGGGCCCAAACAGATGAATTTGGCAACAATTTTGCGCACTCTAGAATCCTTAAGAAAAATGGAGTGGGTATGTGGGTTTTCAGGCCATTCCGAGAGAGTGACCTATCTTTCATTCTTTTGACCTCAAATGAGCCTGAAACGTGTTTTTAGCCCGTTCAGCGCCAAAACGGATGAATTTGGCAACAATTTTGGGCATTCTAGAATCGGTAAGATAAATGGAGTGGGTATGTGGGTTTTCAGGCCATTCCGAGACAGTGACCAAACTTTCATTCTTTTGACCTCGAATGAGCCTGAAACGCATTTTTGGCCGTTCAGGGCCCAAACAGAAGAATTTGGCAACAATTTTGGACATTCTGGAATCCTTAAGTAAAATGGAGTGGGTATGTGAGTTTTCAGGCCATTCCGAGACAGTGACCAAACTTTCATTCTTTTGACCTCAAATGAGCCTGAAACGCGTTCTTGGCCGTTCAGGGCCCAAACAGATGAATTTGGAAACAATTTTGCGGATTCTAGAATCCTTAAGAAAAATGGAGTGGTATGTGGGTTTTCAAGCCATTCCGAGAGAGTGACCTATCTTTCATTCTTTTGACCTCAAATGAGCCTGAAACGTGTTTTTGGCCCGTTCAGAGCCCAAACGGATGAATTTGACAACAATTTTGGGCATTCTGGAATCGTTAAGAAAAATGGAGTGGGTATGTGCGTTTTCAGGCCATTCCGAGAGAGTGACCTATCTTTCATTCTTTTGACCTCAAATGAGCCTGAAACGTGTTTTTCGCCCGTTCAGCGCCCAAACGGATGAATTTGACAACAATTTTGCGCATTCTAGAATCCTTAAGAAAAATGGAGTCGGTATGTGGGTTTCAAGCCATTCCGAGAGAGTGACCTATCTTTCATTCTTTTGACCTCAAATGAGCCTGAAACGTGTTTTTGGCCCGTTCAGAGCACAAACGGATGAATTTGACAACAATTTTGGCCATTGTAGAATCCTTAAGAAAAATGGAGTGGGTATGTGGGTTTTGAGGCCATTCCGAGACTGTGACCAAACTCTCATTCTTTTGAACTCAAATGAGCCTGAAACGCGTTTTTCGCCGTTCAGGGCCCAAACAGATGAATTTGGTAACAATTTTGCGCATTCTAGAATCCTTAAGAAAAATGGAGTGGGTATGTGGGTTTTCAGGCCATTCCGAGAGAGTGACCAAACTTTCATTCTTTTGACCTCAAATGAGCCTGGAAAGCGTTTTTGGCCGTTCAGGGCCCAAACAGATGAATTTGGCAACAATTTTGCGCTTTCTAGAATCCTTAAGAAAAATGGAGTGGGTATGTGGGTTTTCAAGCCATTCCGAGAGAGTGACCAAACTTTCATTCTTTTGACCTCAAATGAGCCTGAAACGCGTTTTTGGCCGTTCAGGGCCCAAACAGATGAATTTGGCAACAATTTTGCGGATTCTAGAATCCTTAAGAAAAATGGAGTGGGTATGTGGGTTTTCAAGCCATTCCGAGAGAGTGACCTATCTTTCATTCTTTTGACCTCAAATGAGCCTGAAACGTGTTTTTGGCCCGTTCAGGGCCCAAAGGGATGAATTTGACAACAATTTTGGGCATTCTAGAATCCTTAAGAAAAATGGAGTGGGTATGTGGGTTTTCAGGCCATTCGGAGACAGTGACCAAACTTTCATTCTTTTGACCTCAAATGAGCCTGAAACGTGTTTTTGGCCGTTCAGGGCCCAAACAGATGAATTTGGCAACAATTTTGGGCATTCTAGAATCCTTAAGGAAAATGGAGTGGGTATGTGGGTTTTCAGGCCATTCCGAGACAGTGACCAAACTTTCATTCTTTTGACCTCAAATGATCCTGAAACGCGTTTTTGGCCGTTCAGGGCCCAAACAGATGAATTTGGCAACAATTTTGCGCATTCTAGAATCCTAAAGAAAAATGGAGTGGGTATGTGGGTTTTCAAGCCATTCCGAGAGAGTGACCAAACTTTCATTCTTTTGACCTCAAATGTGCCTGAAACGCGTTTTTGGCCGTTCAGGGCCCAAACAGATGAATTTGGCAACAATTTTGCGAATTCTAGAATCCTTAAGAAAAATGGAATGGGTATGTGGGTTTTCAAGCCATTCCGAGAGAGTGACCTATCTTTCATTCTTTTGACCTCAAATGAGCCTGAAACGTGTTTTTGGCCTGTTCAGGGCCCAAAGGGATGAATTTGACAACAATTTTGGGCATTCTAGAATCCTTAAGAAAAATGGAGTGGGTATGTGGGTTTTCAGGCCATTCGGAGACAGTGACCAAACTTTCATTCTTTTGACCTCAAATGAGCCTGAAACACGTTTTTGGCCGTTCAGGGCCCAAACAGATGAATTTGGCAACAATTTTGGACATTCTAGAATCCTTAAGAAAAATGGAGTGGGTATGTGGGTTTTCAGGCCATTCCGAGAGAGTGACCAAACTTTCATTCTTTTGACCTCAAATGAGCCTGAAACACGTTTTTGGCCGTTCAGGGCCCAAACAGATGAATTTGGCAACAATTTTGCGCATTCTAGAATCCTTAAGAAAAATGGAGTGGGTATGTGGGTTTTCACGCCATTCCGAGAGAGTGACCTATCTTTCATTCTTTTGACCTCAAATGAGCCTGAAACTTGTTTTTGGCCCGTTCAGAGCCCAAACGGATGAATTTGACAACAATTTTGGGCATTCTAGAATCCTTAAGAAAAATGGAGTGGGTATGTGGGTTTTCAGGCCATTCCGAGAGAGTGACCAAACTTTCATTCTTTTGACCTCAAATGAGCCTGGAAAGCGTTTTTGGCCGTTCAGGGACCAAACAGATGAATTTGGCAACAATTTTGCGCATTCTAGAATCCTTAAGAAAAATGGAGTGGGTATGTGGGTTTTCAAGCCATTCCGAGAGAGTGACCAAACTTTCATTCTTTTGACCTCAAATGAGCCTGAAACGCGTTTTTGGCCGTTCAGGGCCCAAACAGATGAATTTGGCAACAATTTTGCGAATTCTAGAATCCTTAAGAAAAATGGAGTGGGTATGTGGGTTTTCAAGCCATTCCGAGAGAGTGACCTATCTTTCATTCTTTTGACCTCAAATGAGCCTGAAACGTGTTTTTGGCCCGTTCAGGGCCCAAAGGGATGAATTTGACAACAATTTTGGGCATTCTAGAATCCTTAAGAAAAATGGAGTGGGTATGTGGGTTTTCAGGCCATTCGGAGACAGTGACCAAACTTTCATTCTTTTGACCTCAAATGAGCCTAAAACGCGTTTTTGGCCGTTCAGGGCCCAAACAGATGAATTTGGCAACAATTTTGGGCATTCTAGAATCCTTAAGGAAAATGGAGTGGGTATGTGTGTTTTCAGGCCATTCCGAGACAGTGACCAAACTTTCATTCTTTTGACCTCAAATGATCCTGAAACGCGTTTTTGGCCGTTCAGGGCCCAAACAGATGAATTTGGCAACAATTTTGCGCATTCTAGAATCGTTAAGAAAAATGGAGTGGGTATGTGGGTTTTCAGGCCATGCCGAGAGAGTGACCTAACTTTCATTCTTTTGACCTCATATGATGCTGAAACGTGTTTTTGGCCCGTTCAGAGCCCAAACGGATGAATTTGACAACAATTTTGGGGATTCTAGAATCCTTAAGAAAAATGGAGTGGGTATGTGGGTTTTCAGGCCATTCCGAGACTGTGACCAAACTTTCATTCTTTTGAACTCAAATGAGCCTGAAACGCGTTTTTCGCCGTTCAGGGCCCAAACAGATGAATTTGGCAACAATTTTGCGCATTCTAGAATCCTTAAGAAAAATGGAGTGGGTATGTGGGTTTTCAAGCCATTCCGAGACAGTGACCAAACTTTCATTCTTTTGACCTCAAATGAGCCTGAAACGCGTTTTTGGCCGTTCAGGGCCCAAACAGATGAATTTGGCAACAATTTTGCGCATTCTAGAATCCTTAAGAAAAATGGAATGGGTATGTGGGTTTTCAAGCCATTCCGAGAGAGTGACCTATCTTTCATTCTTTTGACCTCAAATGAGCCTGAAACGTGTTTTTGGCCCGTTCAGGGCCCAAAGGGATGAATTTGACAACAATTTTGGGCATTCTAGAATCCTTAAGAAAAAAGGAGTGGGTATGTGGGTTTTCAGGCCATTCGGAGACAGTGACCAAACTTTCATTCTTTTGACCTCAAATGAGCCTGAAACGCGTTTTTGGCCGTTCAGGGCCTAAACAGATGAATTTGGCAACAATTTTGGGCATTCTTGAATCCTTAAGGAAAATGGAGTGGGTATGTGTGTTTTCAGGCCATTCCGAGACAGTGACCAAACTTTCATTCTTTTGACCTCAAATGATCCTGAAACGCGTTTTTGGCCGTTCAGGGCCCAAACAGATGAATTTGGCAACAATTTTGCGAATTCTAGAATCCTTAAGAAAAATGGAATGGGTATGTGGGTTTTCAGGCCATTCGGAGACAGTGACCAAACTTTCATTCTTTTGACCTCAAATGAGCCTGAAACGCGTTTTTGGCCGTTCAGGGCCCAAACAGATGAATTTGGCAACAATTTTGCGAATTCTAGAATCCTTAAGAAAAATGGAGTGGGTATGTGGGTTTTCAAGCCATTCCGAGAGAGTGACCTATCTTTCATTCTTTTGACCTCAAATGAGCCTGAAAAGTGTTTTTGGCCCGTTCAGGGCCCAAAGGGATGATTTTGACAACAATTTTGGGCATTCTAGATTCCTTAAGAAAAATGGAGTGGGTATGTGGGTTTTCAGGCCATTCGGAGACAGTGACCAAACTTTCATTCTTTTGACCTCAAATGAGCCTGAAACGTGTTTTTGGCCGTTCAGGGCCCAAACAGATGAATTTGGCAACAATTTTGGGCATTCTAGAATCCTTAAGGAAAATGGAGTGGGTATGTGGGTTTTCAAGCCATTCCGAGAGAGTGACCAAACTTTCATTCTTTTGACCTCAAATGTGCCTGAAACGCGTTTTTGGCCGTTCAGGGCCCAAACAGATGAATTTGGGAACAATTTTGGGCATTCTAGAATCCTTAAGGAAAATGGAGTGGGTATGTGGGTTTTCAGGCCATTCCGAGACAGTGACCAAACTTTCATTCTTTTGACCTCAAATGATCCTGAAACGCGTTTTTGGCCGTTCAGGGCCCAAACAGGTGAATTTGGCAACAATTTTGCGCATTCTAGAATCCTAAAGAAAAATGGAATGGGTATGTGGGTTTTCAAGCCATTCCGAGAGAGTGACCTATCTTTCATTCTTTTGACCTCAAATGAGCCTGAAACGTGTTTTTGGCCTGTTCAGGGCCCAAAGGGATGAATTTGACAACAATTTTGGGCATTCTAGAATCCTTAAGAAAAATGGAGTGGGTATGTGGGTTTTCAGGCCATTCGGAGACAGTGACCAAACTTTCATTCTTTTGACCTCAAATGAGCCTGAAACACGTTTTTGGCCGTTCAGGGCCCAAACGGATGAATTTGGCAACAATTTTGGGCATTCTAGAATCCTTAAGAAAAATGGAGTGGGTATGTGGGTTTTCAGGCCATTCCGAGAGAGTGACCAAACTTTCATTCTTTTGACCTCAAATGAGCCTGGAAAGCGTTTTTGGCCGTTCAGGGACCAAACAGATGAATTTGGCAACAATTTTGCGCATTCTAGAATCCTTAAGAAAAATGGAGTGGGTATGTGGATTTTCAAGCCATTCCGAGAGAGTGACCAAACTTTCATTCTTTTGACCTCAAATGAGCCTGAAACGCGTTTTTGGCCGTTCAGGGCCCAAACAGATGAATTTGGCAACAATTTTGTGAATTCTAGAATCCTTAAGAAAAACGGAGTGGGTATGTGGGTTTTCAAGCCATTCCGAGAGAGTGACCTATCTTTCATTCTTTTGACCTCAAATGAGCCTGAAACGTGTTTTTGGCCCGTTCAGAGCCCAAATGGATGAATTTGACAACAATTTTGGGCATTCTAGAATCGTTAAGAAAAATGGAGTGGGTATGTGGGTTTTCAGGCCATTCCGAGAAAGTGACCAAACTTTCATTCTTTTGACCTCAAATGAGCCTGAAACGCGTTTTTGGCCGTTCAGGGCCCAAACAGATGAATTTGGCAACAATTTTGGGCATTCTAGAATCCTTAAGAAAAATGGAGTTGGTATGTGGGTTTTCAGGCCATTCCGAGACAGTGACCAAACTTTCATTCTTTTGACCTCAAATGAGCCTGAAACGTGTTTTTGGCCCGTTCAGAGCCCAAACGGATGAATTTGACAACAATTTTGGGCATTCTAGAATCCTTAAGAAAAATGGAGTGGGTATGTGGGTTTTCAGGCCATTCCGAGAGAGTGACCTATCTTTCATTCTTTTGACCTCAAATGAGCCTGAAACGTTTTTTTCTTCCGTTCAGCGCCCAAACGGATGAATTTGACAACAATTTTGGGCATTCTAGAATCCTTAAGAAAAATGGAGTGGGTATGTGGGTTTTCAGGCCATTCCGAGACAGTGACCAAACTTTCATTCTTTTGACCAAAAATGAGCCTGAAACGCGTTTTTGGCCGTTCAGGGCACAAACAGATGAATTTGGCAACAATTTTGGGCATTCTAGAATCCTTAAGAAAAATGGAGTGGGTATGTGGGTTTTCAGGCCATTCCGAGACAGTGACCAAACTTTCATTCTTTTGACCTCTAATGAGCCTGAAACGTGTTTTTAGCCCGTTCAGAGCCCAAACGGATGAATTTGACAACAATTTTGGGCATTCTAGAGTCCTTAAGAAAAATGGAGTGGGTATGTGGGTTTTCAGGCCATTCCGAGACAGTGACCAAACTTTCATTCTTTTGACCTCAAATGAGCCTTAAACGCGTTTTTGGCCGTTCAGGGCCCAAACAGATGAATTTCTCAACAATTTTGGGCATTCTAGAATCCTTAAGAAAAATGGAGTGGGTATTTGGGTTTTCAGGTCATTCCGAGACAGTGACCAAACTTTCATTCTTTTGACCTCAAATGAGCCTGAAACGTGTTTTTGGCCCGTTCAGAGCCCAAACGGATGAATTTGACAACAATTTTGGGCATTCTAGAATCCTTAAGAAAAATGGTGTGGGTATGTGGGTTTTCAGGCCATTCCGAGACAGTGACCAAACTTTCATTCTTTTGACCTCTAATGAGCCTGAAACGTGTTTTTAGCCCGTTCAGAGCCCAAACGGATGAATTTGACAACAATTTTGGGCATTCTAGAATCCTTAAGAAAAATGGTGTGGGTATGTGGGTTTTCAGGCCATTCCGAGACAGTGACCAAACTTTCATTCTTTTGACCTCAAATGAGCCTTAAACGCGTTTTTGGCCGTTCAGGGCCCAAACAGATGAATTTGGCAACAATTTTGGGCATTCTAGAATCCTTAAGAAAAATGGAGTGGGTATTTGGGTTTTCAGGCCATTCCGAGACAGTGACCAAACTTTCATTCTTTTGACCTCAAATGAGCCTGAAACGTGTTTTTGGCCCGTTCAGCGCCCAAACGGATGAATTTGACAACAATTTTGGGCAATCTAGAATCCTTAAGAAAAATGGTGTGGGTATGTGGGTTTTCAGGCCATTCCGAGAGAGTGACCAAACTTTCATTCTTTTGACCTCAAATGAGCCTGAAATGCATTTTTGGCCGTTCAGGGCCCAAACAGATGAATTTGGCAACAATTTTGCGCATTCTAGAATCCTTAAGAAAAATGGAGTGGGTATGTGGGTTATCAAGCCATTCCGAGAGAGTGACCTATCTTTCATTCTTTTGACCTCAAATGAGCCTGAAACGTGTTTTTGGCCCGTTCAGAGCCCAAACGGATGAATTTGGCAACAATTTTGGGCATTCTAGAATCCTTAAGAAAAATGGAGTGGGTATGCGGGTTTTCAGGCCATTCCGAGATAGTGACCAAACTTTCATTCTTTTGACCTCTAATGAGCCTGAAACGTGTTTTTGGCCCGTTCAGAGCCCAAACGGATGAATTTAACAACAATTTTGGGCATTCTAGAATCCTTAAGAAAAATGGAGTGGGTATGTGGGTTTTCAGGCCATTCCGAGAGAGTGACCTAGCTTTCATTCTTTTGACCTCAAATGAGCCTGAAACGTGTTTTTGGCCCGTTCAGAGCCCAAACGGATGAATTTGACAACAATTTTGGGCATTCTAGAATCCTTAAGAAAAATGGTGTGGGTATGTGGGTTTTCAGGCCATTCCGAGACAGTGACCAAACTTTCATTCTTTTGACCAAAAATGAGCCTGAAACGCGTTTTTGGCCGTTCAGGGCACAAACAGATGAATTTGGCAACAATTTTGGGCATTCTAGAATCCTTAAGAAAAATGGAGTGGGTATGTGGGTTTTCAGGCCATTCCGAGACAGTGACCAAACTTTCATTCTTTTGACCTCTAATGAGCCTGAAACGTGTTTTTAGCCCGTTCAGAGCCCAAACGGATGAATTTGACAACAATTTTGGGCATTCTAGAATCCTTAAGAAAAATGGTGTGGGTATGTGGGTTTTCAGGCCATTCCGAGACAGTGACCAAACTTTCATTCTTTTGACCTCAAATGAGCCTTAAACGCGTTTTTGGCCGTTCAGGGCCCAAACAGATGAATTTGGCAACAATTTTGGGCATTCTAGAATCCTTAAGAAAAATGGAGTGGGTATTTGGGTTTTCAGGCCATTCCGAGACAGTGACCAAACTTTCATTCTTTTGACCTCAAATGAGCCTGAAACGTGTTTTTGGCCCGTTCAGAGCCCAAACGGATGAATTTGACAACAATTTTGGGCATTCTAGAATCCTTAAGAAAAATGGTGTGGGTATGTGGGTTTTCAGGCCATTCCGAGACAGTGACCAAACTTTCATTCTTTTGACCTCTAATGAGCCTGAAACGTGTTTTTAGCCCGTTCAGAGCCCAAACGGATGAATTTGACAACAATTTTGGGCATTCTAGAATCTTTAAGAAAAATGGTGTGGGTATGTGGGTTTTCAGGCCATTCCAAGACAGTGACCAAACTTTCATTCTTTTGACCTCAAATGAGCCTTAAACGCGTTTTTGGCCGTTCAGGGCCCAAACAGATGAATTTGGTAACAATTTTGCGCATTCTAGAATCCTTAAGAAAAATGGAGTGGGTATTTGGGTTTTCAGGCCATTCCGAGACAGTGACCAAACTTTCATTCTTTTGACCTCAAATGAGCCTGAAACGTGTTTTTGGCCCGTTCAGAGCCCAAACGGATGAATTTGACAACAATATTGGGCAATCTAGAATCCTTAAGAAAAATGGTGTGGGTATGTGGGTTTTCAGGCCATTCCGAGAGAGTGACCAAACTTTCATTCTTTTGACCTCAAATGAGCCTGAAACGCATTTTTGGCCGTTCAGGGCCCAAACAGATGTATTTGGCAACAATTTTGCGCATTCTAGAATCCTTAAGAAAAATGGAGTGGGTATGTGGGTTTTCAAGTCATTCCGAGAGAGTGACCTATCTTTCATTCTTTTGACCTCAAATGAGCCTGAAACGCGTTTTTGGCCGTTCAGGGCCCAAACAGATGAATTTGGCAACAATTTTGCGCATTCTAGAATCCTTAAGAAAAATGGAGTGGGTATGTGGGTTATCAAGCCATTCCGAGAGAGTGACCTATCTTTCATTCTTTTGACCTCAAATGAGCCTGAAACGTGTTTTTGGCCCGTTCAGAGCCCAAACGGATGAATTTGGCAAAAATTTTGGGCATTCTAGAATCCTTAAGAAAAATGGAGTAGGTTTGCGGGTTTTCAGGCCATTCCGAGATAGTGACCAAACTTTCATTCTTTTGACCTCTAATGAGCCTGAAACGTGTTTTTGGCCCGTTCAGAGCCCAAACGGATGAATTTAACAACAATTTTGGGCATTCTAGAATCCTTAAGAAAAATGGTGTGGGTATGTGGGTTTTCAGGCCATTCCGAGAGAGTGACCTAGCTTTCATTCTTTTGACCTCAAATGAGCCTGAAACGTGTTTTTGGCCCGTTCAGAGCCCAAACGGATGAATTTGACAACAATTTTGGGCATTCTAGAATCCTTAAGAAAAATGGTGTGGGTATGTGGGTTTTCAGGCCATTCCGAGACAGTGACCAAACTTTCATTCTTTTGACCTCTAATGAGCCTGAAACGTGTTTTTGGCCTGTTCAGAGCCCAAACGGATGAATTTGACAAAAATTTTGGGCATTCTAGAATCCTTAAGAAAAATGGAGTGGGTATGTGGGTTTTCAGGCCATTCCGAGACAGTGACCAAACTTTCATTCTTTTGACCTCTAATGAGCCTGAAACGTGTTTTTGGCCCGTTCAGAGCCCAAACGGATGAATTTGACAACAATTTTGGGCATTCTAGAATCCTTAAGAAAAATGGTGTGGGTATGTGGGTTTTCAGGCCATTCCGAGAGAGTGACCAAACTTTCATTCTTTTGACCTCAAATGAGCCTGAAACGCGTTTTTGGCCGTTCAGGGCCCAAACAGATGAATTTGGCAACAATTTTGGGCATTCTAGAATCCTTAAGAAAAATGGAGTTGGTATGTGGGTTTTCAGGCCATTCCGAGACAGTGACCAAACTTTCATTCTTTTGACCTCAAATGAGCCTGAAACGTGTTTTTGGCCCGTTCAGAGCCCAAACGGATGAATTTGACAACAATTTTGGGCATTCTAGAATCCTTAAGAAAAATGGTGTGGGTATGTGGGTTTTCAGGCCATTCCGAGACAGTGACCAAACTTTCATTCTTTTGACCTCAAATGAGCCTGACACGCGTTTTTGGCCGTTCAGGGCCCAAACAGATGAATTTGGCAACAATTTTGCGCATTCTAGAATCCTTAAGAAAAATGGAGTGGGTATGTGGGTTTTCAGGCCATTCCGAGACAGTGACCAAACTTTCATTCTTTTGACCTCAAATGAGCCTGAAACGCGTTTTTGGCCGTTCAGGGCCCAAACAGATGAATTTTGCAACAATTTTGCGCATTCTAGAATCCTTAAGAAAAATGGTGTGGGTATGTGGGTTTTCAGGCCATTCCGAGACAGTGACCAAACTTTCATTCTTTTGACCTCAAATGAGCCTGAAACGCGTTTTTGGCCGTTCAGGGCCCAAACAGATGAATTTTGCAACAATTTTGCGCATTCTAGAATCCTTAAGAAAAATGGAGTGGGTATGTGGGTTTTCAGGCCATTCCGAGAGAGTGACCTAGCTTTCATTCTTTTGACCTCAAATGAGCCTGAAACGTGTTTTTGGCCCGTTCAGAGCCCAAACGGATGAATTTGACAACAATTTTGGGCATTCTAGAATCCTTAAGAAAAATGGTGTGGGTATGTGGGTTTTCAGGCCATTCCGAGACAGTGACCAAACTTTCATTCTTTTGACCTCTAATGAGCCTGAAACGTGTTTTTAGCCCGTTCAGAGCCCAAACGGATGAATTTGACAACAATTTTGGGCATTCTAGAATCCTTAAGAAAAATGGTGTGGGTATGTGGGTTTTCAGGCCATTCCGAGAGAGTGACCAAACTTTCATTCTTTTGACCTCAAATGAGCCTGAAACGCGTTTTTGGCCGTTCAGGGCCCAAACAGATGAATTTGGCAACAATTTTGGGCATTCTAGAATCCTTAAGAAAAATGGAGTGGGTATTTGGGTTTTAAGGCCATTCCGAGACAGTGACCAAACTTTCATTCTTTTGACCTCTAATGAGCCTGAAACGTGTTTTTGGCCTGTTCAGAGCCCAAACGGATGAATTTGACAACAATTTTGGGCATTCTAGAATCCTTAAGAAAAATGGAGTGGGTATGTGGGTTTTCAGGCCATTCCGAGACAGTGACCAAACTTTCATTCTTTTGACCTCAAATGAGCCTGAAACGCGTTTTTGGCCGTTCAGGGCCCAAACAGATGAATTTGGCAACAATTTTGGGAATTCTAGAATCCTTAAGAAAAACGGAGTGGGTATGTGGGTTTTCAAGCCATTCCGAGAGAGTGACCTATCTTTCATTCTTTTGACCTCAAATGAGCCTGAAACGTGTTTTTGGCCCGTTCAGAGCCCAAATGGATGAATTTGACAACAATTTTGGGCATTCTAGAATCGTTAAGAAAAATGGAGTGGGTATGTGGGTTTTCAGGCCATTCCGAGAAAGTGACCAAACTTTCATTCTTTTGACCTCAAATGAGCCTGAAACGCGTTTTTGGCCGTTCAGGGCCCAAACAGATGAATTTGGCAACAATTTTGGGCATTCTAGAATCCTTAAGAAAAATGGAGTGGGTATGTGGGTTTTCAGGCCATTCCGAGAGAGTGACCTATCTTTCATTCTTTTGACCTCAAATGAGCCTGAAACGTTTTTTTCTTCCGTTCAGCGCCCAAACGGATGAATTTGACAACAATTTTGGGCATTCTAGAATCCTTAAGAAAAATGGAGTGGGTATGTGGGTTTTCAGGCCATTCCGAGACAGTGACCAAACTTTCATTCTTTTGACCAAAAATGAGCCTGAAACGCGTTTTTGGCCGTTCAGGGCACAAACAGATGAATTTGGCAACAATTTTGGGCATTCTAGAATCCTTAAGAAAAATGGTGTGGGTATGTGGGTTTTCAGGCCATTCCGAGACAGTGACCAAACTTTCATTCTTTTGACCTCTAATGAGCCTGAAACGTGTTTTTAGCCCGTTCAGAGCCCAAACGGATGAATTTGACAACAATTTTGGGCATTCTAGAATCCTTAAGAAAAATGGTGTGGGTATGTGGGTTTTCAGGCCAT
Organism: Inga oerstediana; assembly: GCA_963210345.1. Classification (NCBI taxonomy): domain Eukaryota; kingdom Viridiplantae; phylum Streptophyta; class Magnoliopsida; order Fabales; family Fabaceae; genus Inga; species Inga oerstediana. The sequence goes on along the minus strand of OY723409.1, from coordinate 28,626,802 downwards.
TCCGAGAGAGTGACCAAACTTTCATTCTTTTGACCTCAAATGAGCCTGAAACGCGTTTTTGGCCGTTCAGGGCCCAAACAGATGAATTTGGCAACAATTTTGGGCATTCTAGAATCCTTAAGAAAAATGGAGTGGGTATTTGGGTTTTAAGGCCATTCCGAGACAGTGACCAAACTTTCATTCTTTTGACCTCTAATGAGCCTGAAACGTGTTTTTGGCCTGTTCAGAGCCCAAACGGATGAATTTGACAACAATTTTGGGCATTCTAGAATCCTTAAGAAAAATGGAGTGGGTATGTGGGTTTTCAGGCCATTCCGAGACAGTGACCAAACTTTCATTCTTTTGACCTCAAATGAGCCTGAAACGCGTTTTTGGCCGTTCAGGGCCCAAACAGATGAATTTGGCAACAATTTTGGGAATTCTAGAATCCTTAAGAAAAACGGAGTGGGTATGTGGGTTTTCAAGCCATTCCGAGAGAGTGACCTATCTTTCATTCTTTTGACCTCAAATGAGCCTGAAACGTGTTTTTGGCCCGTTCAGAGCCCAAATGGATGAATTTGACAACAATTTTGGGCATTCTAGAATCGTTAAGAAAAATGGAGTGGGTATGTGGGTTTTCAGGCCATTCCGAGAAAGTGACCAAACTTTCATTCTTTTGACCTCAAATGAGCCTGAAACGCGTTTTTGGCCGTTCAGGGCCCAAACAGATGAATTTGGCAACAATTTTGGGCATTCTAGAATCCTTAAGAAAAATGGAGTTGGTATGTGGGTTTTCAGGCCATTCCGAGACAGTGACCAAACTTTCATTCTTTTGACCTCAAATGAGCCTGAAACGTGTTTTTGGCCCGTTCAGAGCCCAAACGGATGAATTTGACAACAATTTTGGGCATTCTAGAATCCTTAAGAAAAATGGTGTGGGTATGTGGGTTTTCAGGCCATTCCGAGACAGTGACCAAACTTTCATTCTTTTGACCTCAAATGAGCCTGAAACGCGTTTTTGGCCGTTCAGGGCCCAAAGAGATGAATTTTGCAACAATTTTGCGCATTCTAGAATCCTTAAGAAAAATGGAGTGGGTATGTGGGTTTTCAGGCCATTCCGAGAGAGTGACCTATCTTTCATTCTTTTGACCTCAAATGAGCCTGAAACGTTTTTTTCTTCCGTTCAGCGCCCAAACGGATGAATTTGACAACAATTTTGGGCATTCTAGAATCCTTAAGAAAAATGGAGTGGGTATGTGGGTTTTCAGGCCATTCCGAGACAGTGACCAAACTTTCATTCTTTTGACCAAAAATGAGCCTGAAACGCGTTTTTGGCCGTTCAGGGCACAAACAGATGAATTTGGCAACAATTTTGGGCATTCTAGAATCCTTAAGAAAAATGGAGTGGGTATGTGGGTTTTCAGGCCATTCCGAGACAGTGACCAAACTTTCATTCTTTTGACCTCTAATGAGCCTGAAACGTGTTTTTAGCCCGTTCAGAGCCCAAACGGATGAATTTGACAACAATTTTGGGCATTCTAGAGTCCTTAAGAAAAATGGTGTGGGTATGTGGGTTTTCAGGCCATTCCGAGACAGTGACCAAACTTTCATTCTTTTGACCTCAAATGAGCCTTAAACGCGTTTTTGGCCGTTCAGGGCCCAAACAGATGAATTTCTCAACAATTTTGGGCATTCTAGAATCCTTAAGAAAAATGGAGTGGGTATTTGGGTTTTCAGGCCATTCCGAGACAGTGACCAAACTTTCATTCTTTTGACCTCAAATGAGCCTGAAACGTGTTTTTGGCCCGTTCAGAGCCCAAACGGATGAATTTGACAACAATTTTGGGCATTCTAGAATCCTTAAGAAAAATGGTGTGGGTATGTGGGTTTTCAGGCCATTCCGAGACAGTGACCAAACTTTCATTCTTTTGACCTCTAATGAGCCTGAAACGTGTTTTTAGCCCGTTCAGAGCCCAAACGGATGAATTTGACAACAATTTTGGGCATTCTAGAATCCTTAAGAAAAATGGTGTGGGTATGTGGGTTTTCAGGCCATTCCGAGACAGTGACCAAACTTTCATTCTTTTGACCTCAAATGAGCCTTAAACGCGTTTTTGGCCGTTCAGGGCCCAAACAGATGAATTTGGCAACAATTTTGGGCATTCTAGAATCCTTAAGAAAAATGGAGTGGGTATTTGGGTTTTCAGGCCATTCCGAGACAGTGACCAAACTTTCATTCTTTTGACCTCAAATGAGCCTGAAACGTGTTTTTGGCCCGTTCAGCGCCCAAACGGATGAATTTGACAACAATTTTGGGCAATCTAGAATCCTTAAGAAAAATGGTGTGGGTATGTGGGTTTTCAGGCCATTCCGAGAGAGTGACCAAACTTTCATTCTTTTGACCTCAAATGAGCCTGAAACGCATTTTTGGCCGTTCAGGGCCCAAACAGATGAATTTGGCAACAATTTTGCGCATTCTAGAATCCTTAAGAAAAATGGAGTGGGTATGTGGGTTTTCAAGTCATTCCGAGAGAGTGACCTATCTTTCATTCTTTTGACCTCAAATGAGCCTGAAACGCGTTTTTGGCCGTTCAGGGCCCAAACAGATGAATTTGGCAACAATTTTGCGCATTCTAGAATCCTTAAGAAAAATGGAGTGGGTATGTGGGTTATCAAGCCATTCCGAGAGAGTGACCTATCTTTCATTCTTTTGACCTCAAATGAGCCTGAAACGTGTTTTTGGCCCGTTCAGAGCCCAAACGGATGAATTTGGCAACAATTTTGGGCATTCTAGAATCCTTAAGAAAAATGGAGTGGGTATGCGGGTTTTCAGGCCATTCCGAGATAGTGACCAAACTTTCATTCTTTTGACCTCTAATGAGCCTGAAACGTGTTTTTGGCCCGTTCAGAGCCCAAACGGATGAATTTAACAACAATTTTGGGCATTCTAGAATCCTTAAGAAAAATGGAGTGGGTATGTGGGTTTTCAGGCCATTCCGAGAGAGTGACCTAGCTTTCATTCTTTTGACCTCAAATGAGCCTGAAACGTGTTTTTGGCCCGTTCAGAGCCCAAACGGATGAATTTGACAACAATTTTGGGCATTCTAGAATCCTTAAGAAAAATGGTGTGGGTATGTGGGTTTTCAGGCCATTCCGAGACAGTGACCAAACTTTCATTCTTTTGACCAAAAATGAGCCTGAAACGCGTTTTTGGCCGTTCAGGGCACAAACAGATGAATTTGGCAACAATTTTGGGCATTCTAGAATCCTTAAGAAAAATGGAGTGGGTATGTGGGTTTTCAGGCCATTCCGAGACAGTGACCAAACTTTCATTCTTTTGACCTCTAATGAGCCTGAAACGTGTTTTTAGCCCGTTCAGAGCCCAAACGGATGAATTTGACAACAATTTTGGGCATTCTAGAATCCTTAAGAAAAATGGTGTGGGTATGTGGGTTTTCAGGCCATTCCGAGACAGTGACCAAACTTTCATTCTTTTGACCTCAAATGAGCCTTAAACGCGTTTTTGGCCGTTCAGGGCCCAAACAGATGAATTTGGCAACAATTTTGGGCATTCTAGAATCCTTAAGAAAAATGGAGTGGGTATTTGAGTTTTCAGGCCATTCCGAGACAGTGACCAAACTTTCATTCTTTTGACCTCAAATGAGCCTGAAACGTGTTTTTGGCCCGTTCAGAGCCCAAACGGATGAATTTGACAACAATTTTGGGCATTCTAGAATCCTTAAGAAAAATGGTGTGGGTATGTGGGTTTTCAGGCCATTCCGAGACAGTGACCAAACTTTCATTCTTTTGACCTCTAATGAGCCTGAAACGTGTTTTTAGCCCGTTCAGAGCCCAAACGGATGAATTTGACAACAATTTTGGGCATTCTAGAATCCTTAAGAAAAATGGTGTGGGTATGTGGGTTTTCAGGCCATTCCGAGACAGTGACCAAACTTTCATTCTTTTGACCTCAAATGAGCCTTAAACGCGTTTTTGGCCGTTCAGGGCCCAAACAGATGAATTTGGCAACAATTTTGGGCATTCTAGAATCCTTAAGAAAAATGGAGTTGGTATGTGGGTTTTCAGGCCATTCCGAGACAGTGACCAAACTTTCATTCTTTTGACCTCAAATGAGCCTGAAACGTGTTTTTGGCCCGTTCAGAGCCCAAACGGATGAATTTGACAACAATTTTGGGCATTCTAGAATCCTTAAGAAAAATGGTGTGGGTATGTGGGTTTTCAGGCCATTCCGAGACAGTGACCAAACTTTCATTCTTTTGACCTCAAATGAGCCTGAAACGCGTTTTTGGCCGTTCAGGGCCCAAAGAGATGAATTTTGCAACAATTTTGCGCATTCTAGAATCCTTAAGAAAAATGGAGTGGGTATGTGGGTTTTCAGGCCATTCCGAGAGAGTGACCTATCTTTCATTCTTTTGACCTCAAATGAGCCTGAAACGTTTTTTTCTTCCGTTCAGCGCCCAAACGGATGAATTTGACAACAATTTTGGGCATTCTAGAATCCTTAAGAAAAATGGAGTGGGTATGTGGGTTTTCACGCCATTCCGAGAGAGTGACCTATCTTTCATTCTTTTGACCTCAAATGAGTCTGAAACGTGTTTTTGGCCCGTTCAGAGCCCAAACGGATGAATTTGACAACAATTTTGGGCATTCTAGAGTCCTTAAGAAAAATGGTGTGGGTATGTGGGTTTTCAGGCCATTCCGAGACAGTGACCAAACTTTCTTTCTTTTGACCTCAAATGAGCCTTAAACGCGTTTTTGGCCGTTCAGGGCCCAAACAGATGAATTTCTCAACAATTTTGGGCATTCTAGAATCCTTAAGAAAAATGGAGTGGGTATTTGGGTTTTCAGGCCATTCCGAGACAGTGACCAAACTTTCATTCTTTTGACCTCAAATGAGCCTGAAACGTGTTTTTGGCCCGTTCAGAGCCCAAACGGATGAATTTGACAACAATTTTGGGCATTCTAGAATCCTTAAGAAAAATGGTGTGGGTATGTGGGTTTTCAGGCCATTCCGAGACAGTGACCAAACTTTCATTCTTTTGACCTCTAATGAGCCTGAAACGTGTTTTTAGCCCGTTCAGAGCCCAAACGGATGAATTTGACAACAATTTTGGGCATTCTAGAATCCTTAAGAAAAATGGTGTGGGTATGTGGGTTTTCAGGCCATTCCGAGACAGTGACCAAACTTTCATTCTTTTGACCTCAAATGAGCCTTAAACGCGTTTTTGGCCGTTCAGGGCCCAAACAGATGAATTTGGCAACAATTTTGGGCATTCTAGAATCCTTAAGAAAAATGGAGTGGGTATTTGGGTTTTCAGGCCATTCCGAGACAGTGACCAAACTTTCATTCTTTTGACCTCAAATGAGCCTGAAACGTGTTTTTGGCCCGTTCAGCGCCCAAACGGATGAATTTGACAACAATTTTGGGCAATCTAGAATCCTTAAGAAAAATGGTGTGGGTATGTGGGTTTTCAGGCCATTCCGAGAGAGTGACCAAACTTTCATTCTTTTGACCTCAAATGAGCCTGAAACGCATTTTTGGCCGTTCAGGGCCCAAACAGATGAATTTGGCAACAATTTTGCGCATTCTAGAATCCTTAAGAAAAATGGAGTGGGTATGTGGGTTTTCAAGTCATTCCGAGAGAGTGACCTATCTTTCATTCTTTTGACCTCAAATGAGCCTGAAACGCGTTTTTGGCCGTTCAGGGCCCAAACAGATGAATTTGGCAACAATTTTGCGCATTCTAGAATCCTTAAGAAAAATGGAGTGGGTATGTGGGTTATCAAGCCATTCCGAGAGAGTGACCTATCTATCATTCTTTTGACCTCAAATGAGCCTGAAACGTGTTTTTGGCCCGTTCAGAGCCCAAACGGATGAATTTCTCAACAATTTTGGGCATTCTAGAATCCTTAAGAAAAATGGAGTGGGTATTTGGGTTTTCAGGCCATTCCGAGACAGTGACCAAACTTTCATTCTTTTGACCTCAAATGAGCCTGAAACGTGTTTTTGGCCCGTTCAGAGCCCAAACGGATGAATTTGACAACAATTTTGGGCATTCTAGAATCCTTAAGAAAAATGGTGTGGGTATGTGGGTTTTCAGGCCATTCCGAGACAGTGACCAAACTTTCATTCTTTTGACCTCTAATGAGCCTGAAACGTGTTTTTAGCCCGTTCAGAGCCCAAACGGATGAATTTGACAACAATTTTGGGCATTCTAGAATCCTTAAGAAAAATGGTGTGGGTATGTGGGTTTTCAGGCCATTCCGAGACAGTGACCAAACTTTCATTCTTTTGACCTCAAATGAGCCTTAAACGCGTTTTTGGCCGTTCAGGGCCCAAACAGATGAATTTGGCAACAATTTTGGGCATTCTAGAATCCTTAAGAAAAATGGAGTGGGTATTTGGGTTTTCAGGCCATTCCGAGACAGTGACCAAACTTTCATTCTTTTGACCTCAAATGAGCCTGAAACGTGTTTTTGGCCCGTTCAGCGCCCAAACGGATGAATTTGACAACAATTTTGGGCAATCTAGAATCCTTAAGAAAAATGGTGTGGGTATGTGGGTTTTCAGGCCATTCCGAGAGAGTGACCAAACTTTCATTCTTTTGACCTCAAATGAGCCTGAAACGCATTTTTGGCCGTTCAGGGCCCAAACAGATGAATTTGGCAACAATTTTGCGCATTCTAGAATCCTTAAGAAAAATGGAGTGGGTATGTGGGTTTTCAAGTCATTCCGAGAGAGTGACCTATCTTTCATTCTTTTGACCTCAAATGAGCCTGAAACGCGTTTTTGGCCGTTCAGGGCCCAAACAGATGAATTTGGCAACAATTTTGCGCATTCTAGAATCCTTAAGAAAAATGGAGTGGGTATGTGGGTTATCAAGCCATTCCGAGAGAGTGACCTATCTATCATTCTTTTGACCTCAAATGAGCCTGAAACGTGTTTTTGGCCCGTTCAGAGCCCAAACGGATGAATTTGGCAACAATTTTGGGCATTCTAGAATCCTTAAGAAAAATGGAGTGGGTATGCGGGTTTTCAGGCCATTCCGAGATAGTGACCAAACTTTCATTCTTTTGACCTCTAATGAGCCTGAAACGTGTTTTTGGCCCGTTCAGAGCCCAAACGGATGAATTTCACAACAATTTTGGGCATTCTAGAATCCTTAAGAAAAATGGAGTGGGTATGTGGGTTTTCAGGCCATTCCGAGAGAGTGACCTAGCTTTCATTCTTTTGACCTCAAATGAGCCTGAAACGTGTTTTTGGCCCGTTCAGAGCCCAAACGGATGAATTTGACAACAATTTTGGGCATTCTAGAATCCTTAAGAAAAATGGTGTGGGTATGTGGGTTTTCAGGCCATTCCGAGACAGTGACCAAACTTTCATTCTTTTGACCAAAAATGAGCCTGAAACGCGTTTTTGGCCGTTCAGGGCACAAACAGATGAATTTGGCAACAATTTTGGGCATTCTAGAATCCTTAAGAAAAATGGAGTGGGTATGTGGGTTTTCAGGCCATTCCGAGACAGTGACCAAACTTTCATTCTTTTGACCTCTAATGAGCCTGAAACGTGTTTTTAGCCCGTTCAGAGCCCAAACGGATGAATTTGACAACAATTTTGGGCATTCTAGAATCCTTAAGAAAAATGGTGTGGGTATGTGGGTTTTCAGGCCATTCCGAGACAGTGACCAAACTTTCATTCTTTTGACCTCAAATGAGCCTTAAACGCGTTTTTGGCCGTTCAGGGCCCAAACAGATGAATTTGGCAACAATTTTGGGCATTCTAGAATCCTTAAGAAAAATGGAGTGGGTATTTGGGTTTTCAGGCCATTCCGAGACAGTGACCAAACTTTCATTCTTTTGACCTCAAATGAGCCTGAAACGTGTTTTTGGCCCGTTCAGAGCCCAAACGGATGAATTTGACAACAATTTTGGGCATTCTAGAATCCTTAAGAAAAATGGTGTGGGTATGTGGGTTTTCAGGCCATTCCGAGACAGTGACCAAACTTTCATTCTTTTGACCTCTAATGAGCCTGAAACGTGTTTTTAGCCCGTTCAGAGCCCAAACGGATGAATTTGACAACAATTTTGGGCATTCTAGAATCCTTAAGAAAAATGGTGTGGGTATGTGGGTTTTCAGGCCATTCCGAGACAGTGACCAAACTTTCATTCTTTTGACCTCAAATGAGCCTTAAACGCGTTTTTGGCCGTTCAGGGCCCAAACAGATGAATTTGGTAACAATTTTGCGCATTCTAGAATCCTTAAGAAAAATGGAGTGGGTATTTGGGTTTTCAGGCCATTCCGAGACAGTGACCAAACTTTCATTCTTTTGACCTCAAATGAGCCTGAAACGTGTTTTTGGCCTGTTCAGAGCCCAAACGGATGAATTTGACAACAATTTTGCGCATTCTAGAATCCTTAAGAAAAATGGAGTGGGTATGTGGGTTTTCAAGTCATTCCGAGAGAGTGACCTATCTTTCATTCTTTTGACCTCAAATGAGCCTGAAACGCGTTTTTGGCCGTTCAGGGCCCAAACAGATGAATTTGGCAACAATTTTGCGCATTCTAGAATCCTTAAGAAAAATGGAGTGGGTATGTGGGTTATCAAGCCATTCCGAGAGAGTGACCTATCTTTCATTCTTTTGACCTCAAATGAGCCTGAAACGTGTTTTTGGCCCGTTCAGAGCCCAAACGGATGAATTTGGCAACAATTTTGGGCATTCTAGAATCCTTAAGAAAAATGGAGTGGGTATGCGGGTTTTCAGGCCATTCCGAGATAGTGACCAAACTTTCATTCTTTTGACCTCTAATGAGCCTGAAACGTGTTTTTGGCCCGTTCAGAGCCCAAACGGATGAATTTAACAACAATTTTGGGCATTCTAGAATCCTTAAGAAAAATGGAGTGGGTATGTGGGTTTTCAGGCCATTCCGAGAGAGTGACCTAGCTTTCATTCTTTTGACCTCAAATGAGCCTGAAACGTGTTTTTGGCCCGTTCAGAGCCCAAACGGATGAATTTGACAACAATTTTGGGCATTCTAGAATCCTTAAGAAAAATGGTGTGGGTATGTGGGTTTTCAGGCCATTCCGAGAGAGTGACCAAACTTTCATTCTTTTGACCTCAAATGAGCCTGAAACGCGTTTTTGGCCGTTCAGGGCCCAAACAGATGAATTTGGCAACAATTTTGGGCATTCTAGAATCCTTAAGAAAAATGGAGTGGGTATTTGGGTTTTCAGGCCATTCCGAGACAGTGACCAAACTTTCATTCTTTTGACCTCAAATGAGCCTGAAACGTGTTTTTGGCCTGTTCAGAGCCCAAACGGATGAATTTGACAACAATTTTGGGCATTCTAGAATCCTTAAGAAAAATGGAGTGGGTATGTGGGTTTTCAGGCCATTCCGAGACAGTGACCAAACTTTCATTCTTTTGACCTCAAATGAGCCTGAAACGCGTTTTTGGCCGTTCAGGGCCCAAACAGATGAATTTGGCAACAATTTTGTGAATTCTAGAATCCTTAAGAAAAACGGAGTGGGTATGTGGGTTTTCAAGCCATTCCGAGAGAGTGACCTATCTTTCATTCTTTTGACCTCAAATGAGCCTGAAACGTGTTTTTGGCCCGTTCAGAGCCCAAAAGGATGAATTTGACAACAATTTTGGGCATTCTAGAATCCTTAAGAAAAATGGTGTGGGTATGTGGGTTTTCAGGCCATTCCGAGACAGTGACCAAACTTTCATTCTTTTGACCTCAAATGAGCCTGAAACGCGTTTTTGGCCGTTCAGGGCCCAAAGAGATGAATTTTGCAACAATTTTGCGCATTCTAGAATCCTTAAGAAAAATGGAGTGGGTATGTGGGTTTTCAGGCCATTCCGAGAGAGTGACCTATCTTTCATTCTTTTGACCTCAAATGAGCCTGAAACGTTTTTTTCTTCCGTTCAGCGCCCAAACGGATGAATTTGACAACAATTTTGGGCATTCTAGAATCCTTAAGAAAAATGGAGTGGGTATGTGGGTTTTCAGGCCATTCCGAGACAGTGACCAAACTTTCATTCTTTTGACCAAAAATGAGCCTGAAACGCGTTTTTGGCCGTTCAGGGCACAAACAGATGAATTTGGCAACAATTTTGGGCATTCTAGAATCCTTAAGAAAAATGGAGTGGGTATGTGGGTTTTCAGGCCATTCCGAGACAGTGACCAAACTTTCATTCTTTTGACCTCTAATGAGCCTGAAACGTGTTTTTAGCCCGTTCAGAGCCCAAACGGATGAATTTGACAACAATTTTGGGCATTCTAGAGTCCTTAAGAAAAATGGTGTGGGTATGTGGGTTTTCAGGCCATTCCGAGACAGTGACCAAACTTTCATTCTTTTGACCTCAAATGAGCCTTAAACGCGTTTTTGGCCGTTCAGGGCCCAAACAGATGAATTTCTCAACAATTTTGGGCATTCTAGAATCCTTAAGAAAAATGGAGTGGGTATTTGGGTTTTCAGGCCATTCCGAGACAGTGACCAAACTTTCATTCTTTTGACCTCAAATGAGCCTGAAACGTGTTTTTGGCCCGTTCAGAGCCCAAACGGATGAATTTGACAACAATTTTGGGCATTCTAGAATCCTTAAGAAAAATGGTGTGGGTATGTGGGTTTTCAGGCCATTCCGAGACAGTGACCAAACTTTCATTCTTTTGACCTCTAATGAGCCTGAAACGTGTTTTTAGCCCGTTCAGAGCCCAAACGGATGAATTTGACAACAATTTTGGGCATTCTAGAATCCTTAAGAAAAATGGTGTGGGTATGTGGGTTTTCAGGCCATTCCGAGACAGTGACCAAACTTTCATTCTTTTGACCTCAAATGAGCCTTAAACGCGTTTTTGGCCGTTCAGGGCCCAAACAGATGAATTTGGCAACAATTTTGGGCATTCTAGAATCCTTAAGAAAAATGGAGTGGGTATTTGGGTTTTCAGGCCATTCCGAGACAGTGACCAAACTTTCATTCTTTTGACCTCAAATGAGCCTGAAACGTGTTTTTGGCCCGTTCAGCGCCCAAACGGATGAATTTGACAACAATTTTGGGCAATCTAGAATCCTTAAGAAAAATGGTGTGGGTATGTGGGTTTTCAGGCCATTCCGAGAGAGTGACCAAACTTTCATTCTTTTGACCTCAAATGAGCCTGAAACGCATTTTTGGCCGTTCAGGGCCCAAACAGATGAATTTGGCAACAATTTTGCGCATTCTAGAATCCTTAAGAAAAATGGAGTGGGTATGTGGGTTTTCAAGTCATTCCGAGAGAGTGACCTATCTTTCATTCTTTTGACCTCAAATGAGCCTGAAACGCGTTTTTGGCCGTTCAGGACCCAAACAGATGAATTTGGCAACAATTTTGCGCATTCTAGAATCCTTAAGAAAAATGGAGTGGGTATGTGGGTTATCAAGCCATTCCGAGAGAGTGACCTATCTTTCATTCTTTTGACCTCAAATGAGCCTGAAACGTGTTTTTGGCCCGTTCAGAGCCCAAACGGATGAATTTGGCAACAATTTTGGGCATTCTAGAATCCTTAAGAAAAATGGAGTGGGTATGCGGGTTTTCAGGCCATTCCGAGATAGTGACCAAACTTTCATTCTTTTGACCTCTAATGAGCCTGAAACGTGTTTTTGGCCCGTTCAGAGCCCAAACGGATGAATTTAACAACAATTTTGGGCATTCTAGAATCCTTAAGAAAAATGGAGTGGGTATGTGGGTTTTCAGGCCATTCCGAGAGAGTGACCTAGCTTTCATTCTTTTGACCTCAAATGAGCCTGAAACGTGTTTTTGGCCCGTTCAGAGCCCAAACGGATGAATTTGACAACAATTTTGGGCATTCTAGAATCCTTAAGAAAAATGGTGTGGGTATGTGGGTTTTCAGGCCATTCCGAGACAGTGACCAAACTTTCATTCTTTTGACCAAAAATGAGCCTGAAACGCGTTTTTGGCCGTTCAGGGCACAAACAGATGAATTTGGCAACAATTTTGGGCATTCTAGAATCCTTAAGAAAAATGGAGTGGGTATGTGGGTTTTCAGGCCATTCCGAGACAGTGACCAAACTTTCATTCTTTTGACCTCTAATGAGCCTGAAACGTGTTTTTAGCCCGTTCAGAGCCCAAACGGATGAATTTGACAACAATTTTGGGCATTCTAGAATCCTTAAGAAAAATGGTGTGGGTATGTGGGTTTTCAGGCCATTCCGAGACAGTGACCAAACTTTCATTCTTTTGACCTCAAATGAGCCTTAAACGCGTTTTTGGCCGTTCAGGGCCCAAACAGATGAATTTGGCAACAATTTTGGGCATTCTAGAATCCTTAAGAAAAATGGAGTGGGTATTTGGGTTTTCAGGCCATTCCGAGACAGTGACCAAACTTTCATTCTTTTGACCTCAAATGAGCCTGAAACGTGTTTTTGGCCCGTTCAGAGCCCAAACGGATGAATTTGACAACAATTTTGGGCATTCCAGAATCCTTAAGAAAAATGGTGTGGGTATGTGGGTTTTCAGGCCATTCCGAGACAGTGACCAAACTTTCATTCTTTTGACCTCTAATGAGCCTGAAACGTGTTTTTAGCCCGTTCAGAGCCCAAACGGATGAATTTGACAACAATTTTGGGCATTCTAGAATCCTTAAGAAAAATGGTGTGGGTATGTGGGTTTTCAGGCCATTCCGAGACAGTGACCAAACTTTCATTCTTTTGACCTCAAATGAGCCTTAAACGCGTTTTTGGCCGTTCAGGGCCCAAACAGATGAATTTGGTAACAATTTTGCGCATTCTAGAATCCTTAAGAAAAATGGAGTGGGTATTTGGGTTTTCAGGCCATTCCGAGACAGTGACCAAACTTTCATTCTTTTGACCTCAAATGAGCCTGAAACGTGTTTTTGGCCCGTTCAGAGCCCAAACGGATGAATTTGACAACAATATTGGGCAATCTAGAATCCTTAAGAAAAATGGTGTGGGTATGTGGGTTTTCAGGCCATTCCGAGAGAGTGACCAAACTTTCATTCTTTTGACCTCAAATGAGCCTGAAACGCATTTTTGGCCGTTCAGGGCCCAAACAGATGTATTTGGCAACAATTTTGCGCATTCTAGAATCCTTAAGAAAAATGGAGTGGGTATGTGGGTTTTCAAGTCATTCCGAGAGAGTGACCTATCTTTCATTCTTTTGACCTCAAATGAGCCTGAAACGCGTTTTTGGCCGTTCAGGGCCCAAACAGATGAATTTGGCAACAATTTTGCGCATTCTAGAATCCTTAAGAAAAATGGAGTGGGTATGTGGGTTATCAAGCCATTCCGAGAGAGTGACCTATCTTTCATTCTTTTGACCTCAAATGAGCCTGAAACGTGTTTTTGGCCCGTTCAGAGCCCAAACGGATGAATTTGGCAAAAATTTTGGGCATTCTAGAATCCTTAAGAAAAATGGAGTGGGTATGCGGGTTTTCAGGCCATTCCGAGATAGTGACCAAACTTTCATTCTTTTGACCTCTAATGAGCCTGAAACGTGTTTTTGGCCCGTTCAGAGCCCAAACGGATGAATTTAACAACAATTTTGGGCATTCTAGAATCCTTAAGAAAAATGGAGTGGGTATGTGGGTTTTCAGGCCATTCCGAGAGAGTGACCTAGCTTTCATTCTTTTGACCTCAAATGAGCCTGAAACGTGTTTTTGGCCCGTTCAGAGCCCAAACGGATGAATTTGACAACAATTTTGGGCATTCTAGAATCCTTAAGAAAAATGGTGTGGGTATGTGGGTTTTCAGGCCATTCCGAGACAGTGACCAAACTTTCATTCTTTTGACCTCTAATGAGCCTGAAACGTGTTTTTGGCCTGTTCAGAGCCCAAACGGATGAATTTGACAAAAATTTTGGGCATTCTAGAATCCTTAAGAAAAATGGAGTGGGTATGTGGGTTTTCAGGCCATTCCGAGACAGTGACCAAACTTTCATTCTTTTGACCTCTAATGAGCCTGAAACGTGTTTTTGGCCCGTTCAGAGCCCAAACGGATGAATTTGACAACAATTTTGGGCATTCTAGAATCCTTAAGAAAAATGGTGTGGGTATGTGGGTTTTCAGGCCATTCCGAGAGAGTGACCAAACTTTCATTCTTTTGACCTCAAATGAGCCTGAAACGCGTTTTTGGCCGTTCAGGGCCCAAACAGATGAATTTGGCAACAATTTTGGGCATTCTAGAATCCTTAAGAAAAATGGAGTTGGTATGTGGGTTTTCAGGCCATTCCGAGACAGTGACCAAACTTTCATTCTTTTGACCTCAAATGAGCCTGAAACGTGTTTTTGGCCCGTTCAGAGCCCAAACGGATGAATTTGACAACAATTTTGGGCATTCTAGAATCCTTAAGAAAAATGGTGTGGGTATGTGGGTTTTCAGGCCATTCCGAGACAGTGACCAAACTTTCATTCTTTTGACCTCAAATGAGCCTGAAACGCGTTTTTGGCCGTTCAGGGCCCAAACAGATGAATTTGGCAACAATTTTGCGCATTCTAGAATCCTTAAGAAAAATGGAGTGGGTATGTGGGTTTTCAGGCCATTCCGAGACAGTGACCAAACTTTCATTCTTTTGACCTCAAATGAGCCTGAAACGCGTTTTTGGCCGTTCAGGGCCCAAACAGATGAATTTTGCAACAATTTTGCGCATTCTAGAATCCTTAAGAAAAATGGAGTGGGTATGTGGGTTATCAAGCCATTCCGAGAGAGTGACCTATCTTTCATTCTTTTGACCTCAAATGAGCCTGAAACGTGTTTTTGGCCCGTTCAGAGCCCAAACGGATGAATTTGGCAACAATTTTGGGCATTCTAGAATCCTTAAGAAAAATGGAGTGGGTATGTGGGTTTTCAGGCCATTCCGAGATAGTGACCAAACTTTCATTCTTTTGACCTCTAATGAGCCTGAAACGTGTTTTTGGCCCGTTCAGAGCCCAAACGGATGAATTTAACAACAATTTTGGGCATTCTAGAATCCTTAAGAAAAATGGAGTGGGTATGTGGGTTTTCAGGCCATTCCGAGAGAGTGACCTAGCTTTCATTCTTTTGACCTCAAATGAGCCTGAAACATGTTTTTGGCCCGTTCAGAGCCCAAACGGATGAATTTGACAACAATTTTGGGCATTCTAGAATCCTTAAGAAAAATGGTGTGGGTATGTGGGTTTTCAGGCCATTCCGAGACAGTGACCAAACTTTCATTCTTTTGACCTCTAATGAGCCTGAAACGTGTTTTTAGCCCGTTCAGAGCCCAAACGGATGAATTTGACAACAATTTTGGGCATTCTAGAATCCTTAAGAAAAATGGTGTGGGTATGTGGGTTTTCAGGCCATTCCGAGAGAGTGACCAAACTTTCATTCTTTTGACCTCAAATGAGCCTGAAACGCGTTTTTGGCCGTTCAGGGCCCAAACAGATGAATTTGGCAACAATTTTGGGCATTCTAGAATCCTTAAGAAAAATGGAGTGGGTATTTGGGTTTTAAGGCCATTCCGAGACAGTGACCAAACTTTCATTCTTTTGACCTCTAATGAGCCTGAAACGTGTTTTTGGCCTGTTCAGAGCCCAAACGGATGAATTTGACAACAATTTTGGGCATTCTAGAATCCTTAAGAAAAATGGAGTGGGTATGTGGGTTTTCAGGCCATTCCGAGACAGTGACCAAACTTTCATTCTTTTGACCTCTAATGAGCCTGAAACGTGTTTTTGGCCCGTTCAGAGCCCAAACGGATGAATTTGACAACAATTTTGGGCATTCTAGAATCCTTAAGAAAAATGGTGTGGGTATGTGGGTTTTCAGGCCATTCCGAGAGAGTGACCAAACTTTCATTCTTTTGACCTCAAATGAGCCTGAAACGCGTTTTTGGCCGTTCAGGGCCCAAACAGATAAATTTGGCAACAATTTTGGGCATTCTAGAATCCTTAAGAAAAATGGAGTGGGTATTTGGGTTTTCAGGCCATTCCGAGACAGTGACCAAACTTTCATTCTTTTGACCTCAAATGAGCCTGAAACGTGTTTTTGGCCCGTTCAGAGCCCAAACGGATGAATTTGACAACAATTTTGGGCATTCTAGAATCCTTAAGAAAAATGGTGTGGGTATGTGGGTTTTCAGGCCATTCCGAGACAGTGACCAAACTTTCATTCTTTTGACCTCAAATGAGCCTGAAACGCGTTTTTGGCCGTTCAGGGCCCAAACAGATGAATTTTGCAACAATTTTGCGCATTCTAGAATCCTTAAGAAAAATGGAGTGGGTATGTGGGTTTTCAGGCCATTCCGAGAGAGTGACCTATCTTTCATTCTTTTGACCTCAAATGAGCCTGAAACGTGTTTTTCTTCCGTTCAGAGCCCAAACGGATGAATTTGACAACAATTTTGGGCATTCTAGAATCCTTAAGAAAAATGGAGTGGGTATGTGGGTTTTCAGGCCATTCCGAGACAGTGACCAAACTTTCATTCTTTTGACCAAAAATGAGCCTGAAACGCGTTTTTGGCCGTTCAGGGCACAAACAGATGAATTTGGCAACAAATTTGGTCATTCTAGAATCCTTAAGAAAAATGGAGTGGTTATGTGGGTTTTCAGGCCATTCCGAGACAGTGACCAAACTTTCATTCTTTTGACCTCAAATGAGCCTGAAACGCGTTTTTGGCCGTTCAAGGCCCAAACAGATGAATTTGGCAACAATTTTGCGCATTCTAGAATCCTTAAGAAAAATGGAGTGGATATGTGGGTTTTCAGGCCATTCCGAGACAGTGACCAAACTTTCATTCTTTTGACCTCAAATGAGCCTGAAACGCGTTTTTGGCCGTTCAGGGCCCAAACAGATGAATTTTGCAACAATTTTGCGCATTCTAGAATCCTTAAGAAAAATGGAGTGGGTATGTGGGTTTTCAGGCCATTCCGAGAGAGTGACCTATCTTTCATTCTTTTGACCTCAAATGAGCCTGAAACGTGTTTTTGGCCCGTTCAGAGCCCAAACGGATGAATTTGACAACAATTTTGGGCATTCTAGAATCCTTAAGAAAAATGGAGTGGGTATGTGGGTTTTCAGGCCATTCCGAGACAGTGACCAAACTTTCATTCTTTTGACCTCTAATGAGCCTGAAACGTGTTTTTGGCCCGTTAAGAGCCCAAACGGATGAATTTGACAACAATTTTGGGCATTCTAGAATCCTTAAGAAAAATGGTGTGGGTATGTGGGTTTTCAGGCTATTCCGAGACAGTGACCAAACTTTCATTCTTTTGACCTCAAATGAGCCTGAAACATGTTTTTCTTCCGTTCAGAGCCCAAACGGATGAATTTGACAACAATTTTGGGCATTCTAGAATAGTTAAGAAAAATGGAGTGGGTATGTGGGTTTTCAGGCCATTCTGAGACAGTGACCAAACTTTCATTCTTTTGTCCAAAAATGAGCCTGAAACGCGTTTTTGGCCGTTCAGGGCACAAACAGATGAATTTGGAACGATTTTGGGCATTCTAGAATCCTTAAGAAAAATGGAGTGGGTATGTGGGTTTTCAGGCCATTCCGAGAGAGTGACCTATCTTTCATTCTTTTGACCTCAAATGAGCCTGAAACGTGTTTTTGGCCCATTCAGAGCCCAAATGGATGAATTTGACAACAATTTTGGGCATTCTAGAATCGTTAAGAAAAATGGTGTGGGTATATGGGTTTTCAGGCCATTCCGAGAGAGTGACCAAACTTTCATTCTTTTGACCTCAAATGAGCCTGGAAAGCGTTTTTGGCCGTTCAGGGCCCAAACAGATGAATTTGGCAACAATTTTGCGCATTCTAGAATCCTTAAGAAAAATGGAGTGGGTATGTGGGTTTTCAAGCCATTCCGAGAGAGTGACCAAACTTTTATTCTTTTGACCTCAAATGAGCCTGAAACGCGTTTTTGGCCGTTCAGGGCCCAAACAGATGAATTTGGCAACAATTTTGCGAATTCTAGAATCCTTAAGAAAAATGGAGTGGGTATGTGGGTTTTCAAGCCATTACGAGAGAGTGAAATATCTTTCATTCTTTTGACCTCAAATGAGCCTGAAACGTGTTTTTGGCCCGTTCAGGGCCCAAAGGGATGAATTTGACAACAATTTTGGGCATTCTAGAATCCTTAAGAAAAATGGAGTGGGTATGTGGGTTTTCAGGCCATTCGGAGACAGTGACCAAACTTTCATTCTTTTGACCTCAAATGAGCCTGAAAGCGTTTTTGGCCGTTCAGGGCCCAAACAGATGAATTTGGCAACAATTTTGGGCATTCTAGAATCCTTAAGAAAAATGGAGTGGGTATGTGGGTTTTCAGGCCATTCCGAGACAGTGACCAAACTTTCATTCTTTTGACCTCAAATGAGCCTGGAAAGCGTTTTTGGCCGTTCAGGGCCCAAACAGATGAATTTGCAACAATTTTGCGCATTCTAGAATCCTTAAGAAAAATGGAGTGGGTATGTGGGTTTTCAGGCCATTCCGAGATAGTGACCAAACTTTCATTCTTTTGACCTCTAATGAGCCTGAAACATGTTTTTGGCCCGTTCAGAGCCCAAACGGATGAATTTAACAACAATTTTGGGCATTCTAGAATCCTTAAGAAAAATGGAGTGGGTATGTGGGTTTTCAGGCCATTCCGAGAGAGTGACCTAGCTTTCATTCTTTTGACCTCAAATGAGCCTGGAACGTGTTTTTGGCCCGTTCAGTGCCCAAACGGATGAATTTGACAACAATTTTGGGCATTCTAGAATCCTTAAGAAAAATGATGTGGGTATATGGGTTTTCAGGCCATTCCGAGAGAGTGACCAAACTTTCATTCTTTTGACCTCAAATGAGCCTGAAAGGCGTTTTTGGCCGTTCAGGGCCCAAACAGATAAATTTGGCAACAATTTTGCGCATTCTAGAATCCTTAAGAAAAATGGAGTGGTTATGTGGGTTTTCAAGCCCTTCCGAGAGAGTGACCTATCTTTCATTCTTTTGACCTCAAATGAGCCTGAAACGTGTTTTTCGCCCGTTCAGAGCCCAAACGGATGAATTTCACAACAATTTTGGGCATTCTAGAATCCTTAAGAAAAATGGTGTGGGTATGTGGGTTTTCAGGCCATTCCGAGACAGTGACCAAACTTTCATTCTTTTGACCTCAAATGAGCCTGAAACGCGTTTTTCGCCGTTCTGGGCCCAAACAGATGAATTTGGCAACAATTTTGCGCATTCTAGAATCCTTAAGAAAAATGGAGTGGGTATGTGGGTTTTCAGGCCATTCCGAGGCAGTGACCAAACTTTCATTCTTTTGACCTCAAATGAGCCTGAAACGCGTTTTTGGCCGTTCAGGGCCCAAACAGATGAATTTGGCAACAATTTTGCGCATTCTAGAATCCTTAAGAAAAATGGAGTGGGTATGTGGGTTTTCAAGTCATTCCGAGAGAGTGACCTATCTTTCATTCTTTTGACCTCAAATGAGCCTGAAACGTGTTTTTGGCCCGTTCAGAGCCCAAACGGATGAATTTGACAACAATTTTGGGCATTCTAGAATCGTTAAGAAAAATGGAGTGGGTATGTGGGTTTTCAGGCCATTCCGAGACAGTGACCAAACTTTCATTCTTTTGACCTCTAATGAGCCTGAAACGTGTTTTTGGCCCGTTAAGAGCCCAAACGGATGAATTTGACAACAATTTTGGGCATTCTAGAATCCTTAAGAAAAATGGTGTGGGTATGTGGGTTTTCAGGCTATTCCGAGACAGTGACCAAACTTTCATTCTTTTGACCTCAAATGAGCCTGAAACATGTTTTTCTTCCGTTCAGAGCCCAAACGGATGAATTTGACAACAATTTTGGGCATTCTAGAATAGTTAAGAAAAATGGAGTGGGTATGTGGGTTTTCAGGCCATTCTGAGACAGTGACCAAACTTTCATTCTTTTGTCCAAAAATGAGCCTGAAACGCGTTTTTGGCCGTTCAGGGCACAAACAGATGAATTTGGAACGATTTTGGGCATTCTAGAATCCTTAAGAAAAATGGAGTGGGTATGTGGGTTTTCAGGCCATTCCGAGAGAGTGACCTATCTTTCATTCTTTTGACCTCAAATGAGCCTGAAACGTGTTTTTGGCCCATTCAGAGCCCAAATGGATGAATTTGACAACAATTTTGGGCATTCTAGAATCGTTAAGAAAAATGGTGTGGGTATATGGGTTTTCAGGCCATTCCGAGAGAGTGACCAAACTTTCATTCTTTTGACCTCAAATGAGCCTGGAAAGCGTTTTTGGCCGTTCAGGGCCCAAACAGATGAATTTGGCAACAATTTTGCGCATTCTAGAATCCTTAAGAAAAATGGAGTGGGTATGTGGGTTTTCAAGCCATTCCGAGAGAGTGACCAAACTTTTATTCTTTTGACCTCAAATGAGCCTGAAACGCGTTTTTGGCCGTTCAGGGCCCAAACAGATGAATTTGGCAACAATTTTGCGAATTCTAGAATCCTTAAGAAAAATGGAGTGGGTATGTGGGTTTTCAAGCCATTACGAGAGAGTGAAATATCTTTCATTCTTTTGACCTCAAATGAGCCTGAAACGTGTTTTTGGCCCGTTCAGGGCCCAAAGGGATGAATTTGACAACAATTTTGGGCATTCTAGAATCCTTAAGAAAAATGGAGTGGGTATGTGGGTTTTCAGGCCATTCGGAGACAGTGACCAAACTTTCATTCTTTTGACCTCAAATGAGCCTGAAAGCGTTTTTGGCCGTTCAGGGCCCAAACAGATGAATTTGGCAACAATTTTGGGCATTCTAGAATCCTTAAGAAAAATGGAGTGGGTATGTGGGTTTTCAGGCCATTCCGAGACAGTGACCAAACTTTCATTCTTTTGACCTCAAATGAGCCTGGAAAGCGTTTTTGGCCGTTCAGGGCCCAAACAGATGAATTTGCAACAATTTTGCGCATTCTAGAATCCTTAAGAAAAATGGAGTGGGTATGTGGGTTTTCAGGCCATTCCGAGATAGTGACCAAACTTTCATTCTTTTGACCTCTAATGAGCCTGAAACATGTTTTTGGCCCGTTCAGAGCCCAAACGGATGAATTTAACAACAATTTTGGGCATTCTAGAATCCTTAAGAAAAATGGAGTGGGTATGTGGGTTTTCAGGCCATTCCGAGAGAGTGACCTAGCTTTCATTCTTTTGACCTCAAATGAGCCTGGAACGTGTTTTTGGCCCGTTCAGTGCCCAAACGGATGAATTTGACAACAATTTTGGGCATTCTAGAATCCTTAAGAAAAATGATGTGGGTATATGGGTTTTCAGGCCATTCCGAGAGAGTGACCAAACTTTCATTCTTTTGACCTCAAATGAGCCTGAAAGGCGTTTTTGGCCGTTCAGGGCCCAAACAGATAAATTTGGCAACAATTTTGCGCATTCTAGAATCCTTAAGAAAAATGGAGTGGTTATGTGGGTTTTCAAGCCCTTCCGAGAGAGTGACCTATCTTTCATTCTTTTGACCTCAAATGAGCCTGAAACGTGTTTTTCGCCCGTTCAGAGCCCAAACGGATGAATTTCACAACAATTTTGGGCATTCTAGAATCCTTAAGAAAAATGGTGTGGGTATGTGGGTTTTCAGGCCATTCCGAGACAGTGACCAAACTTTCATTCTTTTGACCTCAAATGAGCCTGAAACGCGTTTTTCGCCGTTCTGGGCCCAAACAGATGAATTTGGCAACAATTTTGCGCATTCTAGAATCCTTAAGAAAAATGGAGTGGGTATGTGGGTTTTCAGGCCATTCCGAGGCAGTGACCAAACTTTCATTCTTTTGACCTCAAATGAGCCTGAAACGCGTTTTTGGCCGTTCAGGGCCCAAACAGATGAATTTGGCAACAATTTTGCGCATTCTAGAATCCTTAAGAAAAATGGAGTGGGTATGTGGGTTTTCAAGTCATTCCGAGAGAGTGACCTATCTTTCATTCTTTTGACCTCAAATGAGCCTGAAACGCGTTTTTGGCCGTTCAGGGCCCAAACAGATGAATTTGGCAACAATTTTGCGCATTCTAGAATCCTTAAGAAAAATGGAGTGGGTATGTGGGTTATCAAGCCATTCCGAGAGAGTGACCTATCTTTCATTCTTTTGATCTCAAATGAGCCTGAAACGTGTTTTTGGCCCGTTCAGAGCCCAAACGGATGAATTTGACAACAATTTTGGGCATTCTAGAATCCTTAAGAAAAATGGAGTGGGTATGTGGGTTTTCAGGCCATTCCGAGACAGTGACCAAACTTTCATTCTTTTGAACTCAAATGAGCTGAAACGCGTTTTTCGCCGTTCAGGGCCCAAACAGATGAATTTAGTAACAATTTTGCGCATTCTAGAATCCTTAAGAAAAATGGAGTGGGTATGTGGGTTTTCAGGCCATTCCGAGAGAGTGACCTATCTTTCATTCTTTTGACCTCAAATGAGCCTGAAACGTGTTTTTGGCCCATTCAGAGCCCAAATGGATGAATTTGACAACAATTTTGGGCATTCTAGAATCGTTAAGAAAAATGGTGTGGGTATATGGGTTTTCAGGCCATTCCGAGAGAGTGACCAAACTTTCATTCTTTTGACCTCAAATGAGCCTGGAAAGCGTTTTTGGCCGTTTAGGGCCCAAACAGATGAATTTGGCAACAATTTTGCGCATTCTAGAATCCTTAAGAAAAATGGAGTGGGTATGTGGGTTTTCAAGCCATTCCGAGAGAGTGACCAAACTTTTATTCTTTTGACCTCAAATGAGCCTGAAACGCGTTTTTGGCCGTTCAGGGCCCAAACAGATGAATTTGGCAACAATTTTGCGAATTCTAGAATCCTTAAGAAAAATGGAGTGGGTATGTGGGTTTTCAAGCCATTACGAGAGAGTGAAATATCTTTCATTCTTTTGACCTCAAATGAGCCTGAAACGTGTTTTTGGCTTGTTCAGGGCCCAAAGGGATGAATTTGACAACAATTTTGGGCATTCTAGAATCCTTAAGAAAAATGGAGTGGGTATGTGGGTTTTCAGGCCATTCGGAGACAGTGACCAAACTTTCATTCTTTTGACCTCAAATGAGCCTGAAAGCGTTTTTGGCCGTTCAGGGCCCAAACAGATGAATTTGGCAACAATTTTGGGCATTCTAGAATCCTTAAGAAAAATGGAGTGGGTATGTGGGTTTTCAGGCCATTCCGAGACAGTGACCAAACTTTCATTCTTTTGACCTCAAATGAGCCTGGAAAGCGTTTTTGGCCGTTCAGGGCCCAAACAGATGAATTTGCAACAATTTTGCGCATTCTAGAATCCTTAAGAAAAATGGAGTGGGTATGTGGGTTTTCAGGCCATTCCGAGAGAGTGACCAAACTTTCATTCTTTTGACCTCAAATGAGCCTGAAACGCGTTTTAGGCCGTTCAGGGCCCAAACAGATGAATTTGGCAACAATTTTGCGAATTCTAGAATCCTTAAGAAAAATGGAGTGGGTATGTGGGTTTTCAAGCCATTACGAGAGAGTGAAATATCTTTCATTCTTTTGACCTCAAATGAGCCTGAAACGTGTTTTTGGCTTGTTCAGGGCCCAAAGGGATGAATTTGACAACAATTTTGGGCATTCTAGAATCCTTAAGAAAAATGGAGTGGGTATGTGGGTTTTCAGGCCATTCGGAGACAGTGACCAAACTTTCATTCTTTTGACCTCAAATGAGCCTGAAAGCGTTTTTGGCCGTTCAGGGCCCAAACAGATGAATTTGGCAACAATTTTGGGCATTCTAGAATCCTTAAGAAAAATGGAGTGGGTATGTGGGTTTTCAGGCCATTCCGAGACAGTGACCAAACTTTCATTCTTTTGACCTCAAATGAGCCTGGAAAGCGTTTTTGGCCGTTCAGGGCCCAAACAGATGAATTTGCAACAATTTTGCGCATTCTAGAATCCTTAAGAAAAATGGAGTGGGTATGTGGGTTTTCAGGCCATTCCGAGAGAGTGACCAAACTTTCATTCTTTTGACCTCAAATGAGCCTGAAACGCGTTTTAGGCCGTTCAGGGCCCAAACAGATGAATTTGGCAACAATTTTGCGAATTCTAGAATCCTTAAGAAAAATGGAGTGGGTATGTGGGTTTTCAGGCCATTCCGAGAGAGTGACCTATCTTTCATTCTTTTGACCTCAAATGAGCCTGAAACGTGTTTTTGGCCCGTTCAGGGCCCAAAGGGATGAATTTGACTACAATTTTGGGCATTCTAGAATCCTTAAGAAAAATGGAGTGGGTATGTGGGTTTTCAGGCCATTCGGAGACAGTGACCAAACTTTCATTCTTTTGACCTCAAATGAGCCTGAAACGCGTTTTTGGCCGTTCAGGGCCCAAACAGATGAATTTGGCAACAATTTTGGGCATTCTAGAATCCTTAAGAAAAATGGAGTGGGTATGTGGGTTTTCAGGCCATTCGGAGACAGTGACCAAACTTTCATTCTTTTGACCTCAAATGATCCTGAAACGCGTTTTTGGCCGTTCAGGGCCCAAACAGATGAATTTGGCAACAATTTTTTGCATTCTAGAATCCTTAAGAAAAATGGAGTGGGTATGTGGGTTTTCAGGCCATTCCGAGAGAGTGACCTAGCTTTCATTCTTTTGACCTCAAGTGAGCCTGAAACGTGTTTTTGGCCCGTTCAGAGCCCAAGCGGATGAATTTGACAACAATTTTGGGCATTCTAGAATCCTTAAGAAAAATGATGTGGGTATGTGGGTTTTCAGGCCATTCCGAGAGAGTGACCAAACTTTCATTCTTTTGACCTCAAATGAGCCTGAAAGGCGTTTTTGGCCGTTCAGGGCCCAAACAGATAAATTTGGCAACAATTTTGCGCATTCTAGAATCCTTAAGAAAAATGGAGTGGGTATGTGGGTTTTCAAGCCCTTCCGAGAGAGTGACCTATCTTTCATTCTTTTGACCTCAAATGAGCCTGAAACGCGTTTTTGGCCGTTCAGGGCCCAAACAGATGAATTTGGCAACAATTTTGCGCATTCTAGAATCCTTAAGAAAAATGGAGTGGGTATGTGGGTTTTCAAGTCATTCCGAGAGAGTGACCTATCTTTCATTCTTTTGACCTCAAATGAGCCTGAAACGCGTTTTTGGCCGTTCAGGGCCCAAACAGATGAATTTGGCAACAATTTTGCGCATTCTAGAATCCTTAAGAAAAATGGAGTGGGTATGTGGGTTATCAAGCCATTCCGAGAGAGTGACCTATCTTTCATTCTTTTGACCTCAAATGAGCCTGAAACGTGTTTTTGGCCCGTTCAGAGCCCAAACGGATGAATTTGACAACAATTTTGGGCATTCTAGAATCCTTAAGAAAAATGGTGTGGGTATGTGGGTTTTCAGGCCATTCCGAGACAGTGACCAAACTTTCTTTCTTTTGACCTCAAATGAGCCTGGAAAGCGTTTTTGGCCGTTCAGGGCCCAAACAGATGAATTTGCAACAATTTTGCGCATTCTAGAATCCTTAAGAAAAATGGAGTGGGTATGTGGGTTTTCAGGCCATTCCGAGACAGTGACCAAACTTTCATTCTTTTGAACTCAAATGAGCTGAAACGCGTTTTTCGCCGTTCAGGGCCCAAACAGATGAATTTGGTAACAATTTTGCGCATTCTAGAATCCTTAAGAAAAATGGAGTGGGTATGTGGGTTTTCAGGCCATTCCGAGAGAGTGACCTATCTTTCATTCTTTTGACCTCAAATGAGCCTGAAACGTGTTTTTGGCCCATTCAGAGCCCAAATGGATGAATTTGACAACAATTTTGGGCACTCTAGAATCGTTAAGAAAAATGGTGTGGGTATATGGGTTTTCAGGCCATTCCGAGAGAGTGACCAAACTTTCATTCTTTTGACCTCAAATGAGCCTGGAAAGCGTTTTTGGCCGTTCAGGGCCCAAACAGATGAATTTGGCAACAATTTTGCGCTTTCTAGAATACTTAAGAAAAATGGAGTGGGTATGTGGGTTTTCACGCCATTCCGAGGGAGTGACCAAACTTTTATTTTTTTGACCTCAAATGAGCCTGAAACGCGTTTTTGGCCGTTCAGGGCCCAAACAGATGAATTTGGCAACAATTTTGCGAATTCTAGAATCCTTAAGAAAAATGGAGTGGGTATGTGGGTTTTCAAGCCATTCCGAGAGAGTGACCTATCTTTCATTCTTTTGACCTCAAATGAGCCTGAAACGTGTTTTTGGCCCGTTCAGGGCCCAAAGGGATGAATTTGACTACAATTTTGGGCATTCTAGAATCCTTAAGAAAAATGGAGTGGGTATGTGGGTTTTCAGGCCATTCGGAGACAGTGACCAAACTTTCATTCTTTTGACCTCAAATGAGCCTGAAACGCGTTTTTGGCCGTTCAGGGCCCAAACAGATGAATTTGGCAACTATTTTGGGCATTCTAGAATCCTTAAGAAAAATGGAGTGGGTATGTGGGTTTTCAGGCCATTCCGAGACAGTGACCAAACTTTCATTCTTTTGACCTCAAATGATCCTGAAACGCGTTTTTGGCCGTTCAGGGCACAAACAGATGAATTTGGCAACAATTTTTTGCATTCTAGAATCCTTAAGAAAAATGGAGTGGGTATGTGGGTTTTCAGGCCATTCCGAGATAGTGACCAAACTTTCATTCTTTTGACCTCTAATGAGCCTGAAACGTGTTTTTGGCCCGTTCAGAGCCCAAACGGATGAATTTGACAACAATTTTGGGCATTCTAGAATCCTTAAGAAAAATGATGTGGGTATGTGGGTTTTCAGGCCATTCCGAGAGAGTGACCAAACTTTCATTCTTTTGACCTCAAATGAGCCTGAAAGGCGTTTTTGGCCGTTCAGGGCCCAAACAGATAAATTTGGCAACAATTTTGCGCATTCTAGAATCCTTAAGAAAAATGGAGTGGGTATGTGGGTTTTCAAGCCCTTCCGAGAGAGTGACCTATCTTTCATTCTTTTGACCACAAATGAGCCTGAAACGTGTTTTTCGCCCGTTCAGAGCCCAAACGGATGAATTTGACAACAATTTTGGGCATTCTAGAATCCTTAAGAAAAATGGTGTGGGTATGTGGGTTTTCAGGCCATTCCGAGACAGTGACCAAACTTTCATTCTTTTGACCTCAAATGAGCCTGAAACGCGTTTTTGGCCGTTCTGGGCCCAAACAGATGAATTTGGCAACAATTTTGCGCATTCTAGAATCCTTAAGAAAAATGGAGTGGGTATGTGGGTTTTCAGGCCATTCCGAGAGAGTGACCTAGCTTTCATTCTTTTGACCTCAAATGAGCCTGCAACGTGTTTTTGGCCCGTTCAGTGCCCAAACGGATGAATTTGACAACAATTTTGGGCATTCTAGAATCCTTAAGAAAAATGATGTGGGTATGTGGGTTTTCAGGCCATTCCGAGAGAGTGACCAAACTTTCATTCTTTTGACCTCAAATGAGCCTGAAAGGCGTTTTTGGCCGTTCAGGGCCCAAACAGATAAATTTGGCAACAATTTTGCGCATTCTAGAATCCTTAAGAAAAATGGAGTGGGTATGTGGGTTTTCAAGCCCTTCCGAGAGAGTGACCTATCTTTCATTCTTTTGACCACAAATGAGCCTGAAACGTGTTTTTCGCCCGTTCAGAGCCCAAACGGATGAATTTGACAACAATTTTGGGCATTCTAGAATCCTTAAGAAAAATGGTGTGGGTATGTGGGTTTTCAGGCCATTCCGAGACAGTGACCAAACTTTCATTCTTTTGACCTCAAATGAGCCTGAAACGCGTTTTTGGCCGTTCTGGGCCCAAACAGATGAATTTGGCAACAATTTTGCGCATTCTAGAATCCTTAAGAAAAATGGAGTGGGTATGTGGGTTTTCAGGCCATTCCGAGGCAGTGACCAAACTTTCATTCTTTTGACCTCAAATGAGCCTGAAATGCGTTTTTGGCCGTTCAGGGCCCAAACAGATGAATTTGGCAACAATTTTGCGCATTCTAGAATCCTTAAGAAAAATGGAGTGGGTATGTGGGTTTTCAAGTCATTCCGAGAGAGTGAGCTATCTTTCATTCTTTTGACCTCAAATGAGCCTGAAACGCGTTTTTGCCCGTTCAGGGCCCAAACAGATGAATTTGCAAACAATTTTGCGCATTCTAGAATCCTTAAGAAAAATGGAGTGGGTATGTGGGTTATCAAGCCATTCCGAGAGAGTGACCTATCTTTCATTCTTTTGACCTCAAATGAGCCTGAAACGTGTTTTTGGCCCGTTCAGAGCCCAAACGGATGAATTTGACAACAATTTTGGGCATTCTAGAATCCTTAAGAAAAATGGAGTGGGTATGTGGGTTTTCAGGCCATTCCGAGACAGTGACCAAACTTTCATTCTTTTGAACTCAAATGAGCTGAAACGCGTTTTTCGCCGTTCAGGGCCCAAACAGATGAATTTAGTAACAATTTTGCGCATTCTAGAATCCTTAAGAAAAATGGAGTGGGTATGTGGGTTTTCAGGCCATTCCGAGAGAGTGACCTATCTTTCATTCTTTTGACCTCAAATGAGCCTGAAACGTGTTTTTGGCCCATTCAGAGCCCAAATGGATGAATTTGACAACAATTTTGTGCATTCTAGAATCGTTAAGAAAAATGGTGTGGGTATATGGGTTTTCAGGCCATTCCGAGAGAGTGACCAAACTTTCATTCTTTTGACCTCAAATGAGCCTGGAAAGCGTTTTTGGCCGTTCAGGGCCCAAACAGATGAATTTGGCAACAATTTTGCGCATTCTAGAATCCTTAAGAAAAATGGAGTGGGTATGTGGGTTTTCAAGCCATTCCGAGAGAGTGACCAAACTTTTATTCTTTTGACCTCAAATGAGCCTGAAACGCGTTTTTGGCCGTTCAGGGCCCAAACAGATGAATTTGGCAACAATTTTGCGAATTCTAGAATCCTTAAGAAAAATGGAGTGGGTATGTGGGTTTTCATGCCATTCCGAGAGAGTGACCTATCTTTCATTCTTTTGACCTCAAATGAGCCTGAAACGTGTTTTTGGCCCGTTCAGGGCCCAAAGGGATGAATTTGACTACAATTTTGGGCATTCTAGAATCCTTAAGAAAAATGGAGTGGGTATGTGGGTTTTCAGGCCATTCGGAGACAGTGACCAAACTTTCATTCTTTTGACCTCAAATGAGCCTGAAACGCGTTTTTGGCCGTTCAGGGCCCAAACAGATGAATTTGGCAGCAATTTTGGGCATTCTAGAATCCTTAAGAAAAATGGAGTGGGTATGTGGGTTTTCAGGCCATTCCGAGACAGCGACCAAACTTTCATTCTTTTGACCTCAAATGATCCTGAAACGCGTTTTTGGCCGTTCAGGGACCAAACAGATGAATTTGGCAACAATTTTTTGCATTTTAGAATCCTTAAGAAAAATGGAGTGGGTATGTGGGTTTTCAGGCCATTCCGAGATAGTGACCAAACTTTCATTCTTTTGACCTCTAATGAGCCTGAAACGTGTTTTTGGCCCGTTCAGAGCCCAAACGGATGAATTTAACAACAATTTTGGGCATTCTAGAATCCTTAAGAAAAATGGAGTGGGTATGTGGGTTTTCAGGCCATTCCGAGAGAGTGACCTAGCTTTCATTCTTTTGACCTCAAATGAGCCTGAAACGTGTTTTTGGCCCGTTCAGAGCCCAAACGGATGAATTTGACAACAATTTTGGGCATTCTAGAATCCTTAAGAAAAATGATGTGGGTATGTGGGTTTTCAGGCCATTCCGAGAGAGTGACCAAACTTTCATTCTTTTGACCTCAAATGAGCCTGAAAGGCGTTTTTGGCCCGTTCAGGGCCCAAAGGGATGAATTTGACTACAATTTTGCGCATTCTAGAATCCTTAAGAAAAATGGTGTGGGTATGTGGGTTTTCAGGCCATTCCGAGACAGTGACCAAACTTTCATTCTTTTGACCTCAAATGAGCCTGAAACGTGTTTTTCGCCCGTTCAGAGCCCAAACGGATGAATTTGACAACAATTTTGGGCATTCTAGAATCCTTAAGAAAAATGGTGTGGGTATGTGGGTTTTCAGGCCATTCCGAGACAGTGACCAAACTTTCATTCTTTTGACCTCAAATGAGCCTGAAACGCGTTTTTGGCCGTTCTGGGCCCAAACAGATGAATTTGGCAACAATTTTGCGCATTCTAGAATCCTTAAGAAAAATGGAGTGGGTATGTGGGTTTTCAGGCCATTCCGAGGCAGTGACCAAACTTTCATTCTTTTGACCTCAAATGAGCCTGAAACGCGTTTTTGGCCGTTCAGGGCCCAAACAGATCAATTTGGCAACAATTTTGCGCATTCTAGAATCCTTAAGAAAAATGGAGTGGGTATGTGGGTTTTCAAGCCATTCCGAGAGAGTGACCTATCTTTCATTCTTTTGACCTCAAATGAGCCTGAATCGTGTTTTTGGCCCGTTCAGAGCCCAAACGGATGAATTTGACAACAATTTTGGGCATTCTAGAATCCTTAAGAAAAATGGAGTGGGTATGTGGGTTTTCAGGCCATTCCGAGACAGTGACCAAACTTTCATTCTTTTGACCAAAAATGAGCCTGAAACGCGTTTTTGGCCGTTCAGGGCCCAAACAGATGAATTTGGCAACAATTTTGGGCATTCTAGAATCCTTAAGAAAAATGGAGTGGGTATTTGGGTTTTCAGGCCATTCCGAGACAGTGACCAAACTTTCATTCTTTTGACCTCTAATGAGCCTGAAACGTGTTTTTGGCCCGTTCAGAGCCCAAACGGATGAATTTGACAACAATTTTGGGCATTCTAGAATCCTTAAGAAAAATGGAGTGGGTATGTGGGTTTTCAGGCCATTCCGAGACAGTGACCAAACTTTCATTCTTTTGACCTCAAATGAGCCTGAAACGTGTTTTTGGCCCGTTCAGGGCCCAAAGGGATGAATTTGACAACAATTTTGGGCATTCTAGAATCCTTAAGAAAAATGGAGTGGGTATGTGGGTTTTCAGGCCATTCCGAGACAGTGACCAAACTTTCATTCTTTTGACCTCAAATGAGCCTGAAACGCGTTTTTGGCCGTTCAGGGCCCAAACAGATGAATTTGGCAACAATTTTGGGCATTCTAGAATCCTTAAGAAAAATGGGGTGGGTATGTGGGTTTTCAGGCCATTCCGAGACAGTGACCAAACTTTCATTCTTTTGACCTCAAATGAGCCTGGAAAGCGTTTTTGGCCGTTCAGGGCCCAAACAGATGAATTTGCAACAATTTTGCGCATTCTAGAATCCTTAAGAAAAATGGAGTGGGTATGTGGGTTTTCAGGCCATTCCGAGAGAGTGACCAAACTTTCATTCTTTTGACCTCAAATGAGCCTGAAACGCGTTTTAGGCCGTTCAGGGCCCAAACAGATGAATTTGGCAACAATTTTGCGAATTCTAGAATCCTTAAGAAAAATGGAGTGGGTATGTGGGTTTTCAAGCCATTCCGAGAGAGTGACCTATCTTTCATTCTTTTGACCTCAAATGAGCCTGAAACGTGTTTTTGGCCCGTTCAGGGCCCAAAGGGATGAATTTGACTACAATTTTGGGCATTCTAGAATCCTTAAGAAAAATGGAGTGGGTATGTGGGTTTTCAGGCCATTCGGAGACAGTGACCAAACTTTCATTCTTTTGACCTCAAATGAGCCTGAAACGCGTTTTTGGCCGTTCAGGGCCCAAACAGATGAATTTGGCAACAATTTTGGGCATTCTAGAATCCTTAAGAAAAATGGAGTGGGTATGTGGGTTTTCAGGCCATTCCGAGACAGTGACCAAACTTTCATTCTTTTGACCTCAAATGATCCTGAAACGCGTTTTTGGCCGTTCAGGGCCCAAACAGATGAATTTGGCAACAATTTTTTGCATTCTAGAATCCTTAAGAAAAATGGAGTGGGTTTGTGGGTTTTCAGGCCATACCGAGATAGTGACCAAACTTTCATTCTTTTGACCTCTAATGAGCCTGAAACGTGCTTTTGGCCCGTTCAGAGCCCAAACGGATGAATTTGACAACAATTTTGGGCATTCTAGAATCCTTAAGAAAAATGATGTGGGTATGTGGGTTTTCAGGCCATTCCGAGAGAGTGACCAAACTTTCATTCTTTTGACCTCAAATGAGCCTGAAAGGCGTTTTTGGCCGTTCAGGGCCCAAACAGATAAATTTGGCAACAATTTTGCGCATTCTAGAATCCTTAAGAAACATGGAGTGGGTATGTGGGTTTTCAAGCCCTTCCGAGAGAGTGACCTATCTTTCATTCTTTTGACCTCAAATGAGCCTGAAACGTGTTTTTCGCCCGTTCAGAGCCCAAACGGATGAATTTGACAACAATTTTGGGCATTCTAGAATCCTTAAGAAAAATGGTGTGGGTATGTGGGTTTTCAGGCCATTCCGAGACAGTGACCAAACTTTCATTCTTTTGACCTCAAATGAGCCTGAAACGCGTTTTTGGCCGTTCTGGGCCCAAACAGATGAATTTGGCAACAATTTTGCGCATTCTAGAATCCTTAAGAAAAATGGAGTGGGTATGTGGGTTTTCAGGCCATTCCGAGGCAGTGACCAAACTTTCATTCTTTTGACCTCAAATGAGCCTGAAACGCGTTTTTGGCCGTTCAGGGCCCAAACAGATAAATTTGGCAACAATTTTGCGCATTCTAGAATCCTTAAGAAAAATGGAGTGGGTATGTGGGTTTTCAAGCCATTCCGAGAGAGTGACCTATCTTTCATTCTTTTGACCTCAAATGAGCCTGAATCGTGTTTTTGGCCCGTTCAGAGCCCAAACGGATGAATTTGACAACAATTTTGGGCATTCTAGAATCCTTAAGAAAAATGGAGTGGGTATGTGGGTTTTCAGGCCATTCCGAGACAGTGACCAAACTTTCATTCTTTTGACCAAAAATGAGCCTGAAACGCGTTTTTGGCCGTTCAGGGCACAAACAGATGAATTTGGCAACAATTTTGGGCATTCTAGAATCCTTAAGAAAAATGGAGTGGGTATGTGGGCTTTCAGGCCATTCCGAGACAGTGACCAAACTTTCATTCTTTTGACCTCTATTGAGCCTGAAACGTGTTTTTGGCCCGTTTAGAGCCCAAACGGATGAATTTGACAACAATTTTGGGCATTCTAGAATCCTTAAGAAAAATGGTGTGGGTATGTGGGTTTTCAGGCCATTCCGAGAGAGTGACCAAACTTTCATTCTTTTGACCTCAAATGAGCCTGTAACGCGTTTTTGGCCGTTCAGGGCCCAAACAGATGAATTTGGCAACAATTTTGCGCATTCTAGAATCCTTAAGAAAAATGGAGAGGGTATGTGGGTTTTCAGGCCATTCCGATAGAGTGACCTATCTTTCATTCTTTTGACCTCAAATGAGCCTGAAACGTGTTTTTGGCCCGTTCAAAGCCCAAACGGATGAATTTGACAACAATTTTGGGCATTCTAGAATC
This sequence comes from Inga oerstediana, assembly GCA_963210345.1. Lineage (NCBI taxonomy): Eukaryota > Viridiplantae > Streptophyta > Magnoliopsida > Fabales > Fabaceae > Inga > Inga oerstediana. Next base: position 28,593,366 of record OY723409.1, on the reverse strand, counting down.
CTTAAGAAAAATGGATCGGGTATGTGGGTTTTCAGGCCATTCCGAGACAGTGACCTATCTTTCATTCTTTTGACCTCTAATGAGCCTGAAACGTGTTTTTGGCCCGTTCAGAGCCCAAACGGATGAATTTGACAACAATTTTGGGCACTCTAGAATCCTTAAGAAAAATGGATCGGGTATGTGGGTTTTCAGGCCATTCCGAGACAGTGACCAAACTTTCATTCTTTTGACCTCAAATGAGCCTGAAATGCGTTTTTGGCCGTTCAGGGCCCAAACAGATGAATTTGGCAACAATTTTGCGCATTCGAGAATCCTTAAGAAAAATGGAGTGGGTATGTGGGTTTTCAGGCCATTCCGAGATAGTGACCAAACTTTCATTCTTTTGACCTCAAATGAGCCTGAAACGTGTTTTTGGCCCGTTCAGAGCCCAAACGGATGAATTTGACAACAATTTTGGGCATTCTAGAATCCTTAAGAAAAATGGAGTGGGTATGTGGGTTTTCAGGCCATTCCGAGACAGTGACCAAACTTTCATTCTTTTGACCTCAAATGAGCCTGAAACGCGTTTTTGGCCGTTCAGGGCCCAAACAGATAAATTTGGCAACAATTTTGCGCATTCTAGAATCCTTAAGAAAAATGGAGTGGGTATGTGGGTTTTCAAGCCATTCCGAGAGAGTGACCTATCTTTCATTCTTTTGACCTCAAATGAGCCTGAATCGTGTTTTTGGCCCGTTCAGAGCCCAAACGGATGAATTTGACAACAATTTTGGGCATTCTAGAATCCTTAAGAAAAATGGAGTGGGTATGTGGGTTTTCAGGCCATTCCGAGACAGTGACCAAACTTTCATTCTTTTGACCAAAAATGAGCCTGAAACGCGTTTTTGGCCGTTCAGGGCACAAACAGATGAATTTGGCAACAATTTTGGGCATTCTAGAATCCTTAAGAAAAATGGAGTGGGTATGTGGGCTTTCAGGCCATTCCGAGACAGTGACCAAACTTTCATTCTTTTGACCTCTATTGAGCCTGAAACGTGTTTTTGGCCCGTTTAGAGCCCAAACGGATGAATTTGACAACAATTTTGGGCATTCTAGAATCCTTAAGAAAAATGGTGTGGGTATGTGGGTTTTCAGGCCATTCCGAGAGAGTGACCAAACTTTCATTCTTTTGACCTCAAATGAGCCTGTAACGCGTTTTTGGCCGTTCAGGGCCCAAACAGATGAATTTGGCAACAATTTTGCGCATTCTAGAATCCTTAAGAAAAATGGAGAGGGTATGTGGGTTTTCAGGCCATTCCGATAGAGTGACCTATCTTTCATTCTTTTGACCTCAAATGAGCCTGAAACGTGTTTTTGGCCCGTTCAAAGCCCAAACGGATGAATTTGACAACAATTTTGGGCATTCTAGAATCCTTAAGAAAAATGGATCGGGTATGTGGGTTTTCAGGCCATTCCGAGACAGTGACCTATCTTTCATTCTTTTGACCTCTAATGAGCCTGAAACGTGTTTTTGGCCCGTTCAGAGCCCAAACGGATGAATTTGACAACAATTTTGGGCACTCTAGAATCCTTAAGAAAAATGGATCGGGTATGTGGGTTTTCAGGCCATTCCGAGACAGTGACCAAACTTTCATTCTTTTGACCTCAAATGAGCCTGAAATGCGTTTTTGGCCGTTCAGGGCCCAAACAGATGAATTTGGCAACAATTTTGCGCATTCGAGAATCCTTAAGAAAAATGGAGTGGGTATGTGGGTTTTCAGGCCATTCCGAGATAGTGACCAAACTTTCATTCTTTTGACCTCAAATGAGCCTGAAACGTGTTTTTGGCCCGTTCAGAGCCCAAACGGATGAATTTGACAACAATTTTGGGCATTCTAGAATCCTTAAGAAAAATGGAGTGGGTATGTGGGTTTTCAGGCCATTCCGAGACAGTGACCAAACTTTCATTCTTTTGACCTCAAATGAGCCTGAAACTCGTTTTTGGCCGTTCAGGGCCCAAACAGATGAAATTGGCAACAATTTTGGGCATTCTAGAATCCTTAAGAAAAATGGAGTGGGTATGTGGGTTTTCAAGCCATTCCGAGAGAGTGACCTATCTTTCATTCTTTTAACCTCAAATGAGCCTGAAACGTGTTTTTGGCCCGTGTAGAGCCCAAACGGATGAATTTGACAACAATTTTGGGCATTCTAGAATCCTTAAGAAAAATAGAGTGGGTATGTGGGTTTTCAGGCCATTCCGAGACAGTGACCAAACTTTCATTCTTTTGACCTCAAATGAGCCTGAAACGCGTTTTTGGCCGTTCAGGGCCCAAACGGATGAATTTGGCAACAATTTTGGGCATTCTAGAATCCTTAAGAAAAATGGAGGGGGTATGTGGGTTTTCAGGCCATTCCGAGACAGTGACCAAACTTTCATTCTTTTGACCTCAAAAGAGCCTGAAACGTGTTTTTGGCCCGTTCAGAGCCCAAACGGATGAATTTGACAACAATTTTGGGCATTCTAGAATCCTTAAGAAAAATGGAGTAGGTATGTGGGTTTTCAGGCCATTCCGAGACAGTGACCAAACTTTCATTCTTTTGACCTCAAATGAGCCTGAAACGCGTTTTTGGCCGTTCAGGGCCCAAACAGTTGAATTTGGCAACAATTTGGCGGATTCTAGAATCCTTAAGAAAAATGGAGTGGGTATGTGGGTTTTCAAGCCATTCCGAGGGAGTGACCTATCTTTCATTCTTTTGACCTCAAATGAGCCTGAAACGTGTTTTTGGCCCGTTCAGAGCCCAAACGGATGAATTTGGCAACAATTTTGGGCATTCTAGAATCCTTAAGAAAAATAGAGTGGGTATGTGGGTTTTCAGGCCATTCCGAGACAGTGACCAAACTTTCATTCTTTTGACCTCAAATGAGCCTGAAACGCGTTTTTGGCCGTTCAGGGCCCAAACAGATGAATTTGGCAACAATTTTGGGTATTCTAGAATCCTTAAGAAAAATGGAGTGGGTATGTGGGTTTTCAGGCCATTCCGAGACAGTGACCAAACTTTCATTCTTTTGACCTCAAATGAGCCTGAAACGCGTTTTTGGCCGTTCAGGGCCCAAACAGATGAATTTTGCAACAATTTTGCCCATTCTAGAATCCTTAAGAAAAATGGAATGGGTATGTGGGTTTTCAAGTCATTCCGAGAGAGTGACCTATCTTTCATTCTTTTGACCTCAAATGAGCCTGAAACATATTTTTGGGCCGTTCAGAGCCCAAACGGATGAATTTGACAACAATTTTGGGCATTCTAGAATCGTTAAGAAAAATGGAGTGGGTATGTGGGTTTTCAGGCCATTCCGAGACAGTGACCAAACTTTCATTCTTTTGACCTCAAATGAGCCTGAAACGCGTTTTTGGCCGTTCAGGGCCCAAACAGATGAATTTGGCAACAATTTTGCGCATTCTAGAATCCTTAAGAAAAACAGAGTGGGTATGTGGGTTTTCACGCCATTCCGAGAGAGTGACCTACCTTTCATTCTTTTGACCTCAAATGAGCCTGAATCGTGTTTTTGGCCCGTTCAGAGCCCAAACGGATGAATTTGACAACAATTTTGGGCATTCTAGAATCCTTAAGAAAAATGGAGTGGGTATGTGGGTTTTCAGGCCATTCCGAGACAGTGACCAAACTTTCATTCTTTTGACCAAAAATGAGCCTGAAACGCGTTTTTTGCCGTTCAGGGCCCAAACAGATGAATTTGGCAACAATTTTGGGCATTCTAGAATCCTTAAGAAAAATGGAGTGGGTATGTGGGTTTTCAGGCTATTCCGAGACAGTGACCAAACTTTCATTCTTTTGACCTCTAATGAGCCTGAAACGTGTTTTTGGCCCGTTCAGAGCCCAAACGGATGAATTTGACAACAATTTTCGGCATTCTAGAATCCTTAAGAAAAATGGTGTGGGTATGTGGGTTTTCAGGCCATCCCGAGAGTGTGACCAAACTTTCATTCTTTTGACCTCAAATGAGCCTGAAACGCGTTTTTGGCCGTTCAGGGCCCAAACAGATGAATTTGGCAACAATTTTGCGCATTCTAGAATCCTTAAGAAAAATGGAGAGGGTATGTGGGTTTTCATGCCATTCCGATAGAGTGACCTATCTTTCATTCTTTTGACCTCAAATGAGCCTGAAACGTGTTTTTGGCCCGTTCAAAGCCCAAACGGATGAATTTGACAACAATTTTGGGCATTCTAGAATCCTTAAGAAAAATGGATCGGGTATGTGGGTTTTCAGGCCATTCCGAGGCAGTGACCTATCTTTCATTCTTTTGACCTCAAATGAGCCTGAAACGTGTTTTTGGCCCGTTCAAAGCCCAAACGGATGAATTTGGCAACAATTTTGGGCATTCTAGAATCCTTAAGAAAAATGGAGTGGGTATGTGGGTTTTCAGGCCATTCCGAGACAGTGACCAAACTTTCATTCTTTTGACCTCAAATGAGCCTGAAAGGCGTTTTTGGCCGTTCAGGGCCCAAACAGATGAATTTTGCAACAATTTTGCCCATTCTACAATCCTTAAGAAAAATGGAGTGGGTATGTGGGTTTTCAAGTCATTCCGAGAGAGTGACCTATCTTTCATTCTTTTGACCTCAAACGAGCCTGAAACATATTTTTGGGCCGTTCAGAGCCCAAACGGATGAATTTGACAACAATTTTGGGCATTCTAGAATCGTTAAGAAAAATGGAGTGGGTATGTGGGTTTTCACGCCATTCCGAGACAGTGACCAAACTTTCATTCTTTTGACCTCAAATGAGCCTGAAACGCGTTTTTGGCCGTTCAGGGCCCAAACAGATGAATTTGGCAACAATTTTGCGCATTCTAGAATCCTTAAGAAAAATGGAGTGGGTATGTGGGTTTTCAGGCCATTCCGAGACAGTGACCAAACTTTCATTCTTTTGACCTCTAATGAGCTTGAAACGTGTTTTTGGCCCGTTCAGAGCCCAAACGGATGAATTTGACAACAATTTTGCGCATTCTAGAATCCTTAAGAAAAATGGTGTGGGTATGTGGGTTTTCAGGCCATTCCGAGAGAGTGACCAAACTTTCATTCTTTTGACCTCAAATGAGCCTGAAACGCGTTTTTGGCCGTTCAGGGCCCAAACAGATGAATTTGGCAACAATTTTGCGCATTCTAGAATCCTTAAGAAAAATGGAGAGGGTATGTGGGTTTTCATGCCATTCCGATAGAGTGACCTATCTTTCATTCTTTTGACCTCAAATGAGCCTGAAACGTGTTTTTGGCCCGTTCAGAGCCCAAACGGATGAATTTGACAACAATTTTGGGCATTCTAGAATGTTTAAGAAAAATGGAGTGGGTATGTGGGTTTTCAGGCCATTCCGAGACAGTGACCAAACTTTCATTCTTTTGACCTCAAATGAGCCTGAAACGCGTTTTTGGCCGTTCAGGGTCCAAACAGTTGAATTTGGCAACAATTTGGAGGATTCTAGAATCCTTAAGAAAAATGGAGTGGGTATGTGGGTTTTCAAGCCATTCCGAGGGAGTGACCTATCTTTCATTCTTTTGACCTCAAATGAGCCTGAAACGTGTTTTTGGCCCGTTCAAAGCCCAAACGGATGAATTTGGCAACAATTTTGGGCATTCTAGAATCCTTAAGAAAAATGGAGTGGGTATGTGGGTTTTCAGGCCATTCCGAGACAGTGACCAAACTTTCATTCTTTTGACCTCAAATGAGCCTGAAATGCGTTTTTGGCCGTTCAGGGCCCAAACAGATGAATTTGGCAACAATTTTGCGCATTCGAGAATCCTTAAGAAAAATGGAGTGGGTATGTGGGTTTTCAGGCCATTCCGAGATAGTGACCAAACTTTCATTCTTTTGACCTCAAATGAGCCTGAAACGTATTTTTGGCCCGTTCAGAGCCCAAACGGATGAATTTGACAACAATTTTGGGCATTCTAGAATCCTTAAGAAAAATGGAGTGGGTATGTGGGTTTTCAGGCCATTCCGAGACAGTGACCAAACTTTCATTCTTTTGACCTCAAATGAGCCTGAAACGCGTTTTTGGCCGTTCAGGGCCCAAACAGTTGAATTTGGCAACAATTTGGCGGATTCTAGAATCCTTAAGAAAAATGGAGTGGGTATGTGGGTTTTCAAGCCATTCCGAGGGAGTGACCTATCTTTCATTCTTTTGACCTCAAATGAGCCTGAAACGTGTTTTTTTCCCGTTCAGAGCCCAAACGGATGAATTTGGCAACAATTTTGGGCATTCTAGAATCCTTAAGAAAAATAGAGTGGGTATGTGGGTTTTCAGGCCATTCCGAGACAGTGACCAAACTTTCATTCTTTTGACCTCAAATGAGCCTGAAACGCGTTTTTGGCCGTTCAGGGCCCAAACAGATGAATTTGGCAACAATTTTGCGCATTCTAGAATCCTTAAGAAAAATGGAGTGGGTATGTGGGTTTTCACGCCATTCCGAGAGAGTGACCTATCTTTCATTCTTTTGACCTCAAATGAGCCTGAAACGTGTTTTTGGCCCGTTCAGAGCCCAAACGGATGAATTTGACAACAATTTTGGGCATTCTAGAATCGTTAAGAAAAATGGAGTGGGTATGTGGGTTTTCAGGCCATTCCGAGACAGTGACCAAACTTTCATTCTTTTGACCTCAAATGAGCATGAAACGCGTTTTTGGCCGTTCAGGGCCCAAACAGATGAATTTGGCAACAATTTTGTGCATTCTTGAATCCTTAAGAAAAACGGAGTGGGTATGTGGGTTTTCACGCCATTCCGAGAGAGTGACCTATCTTTCATTCTTTTGACCTCAAATGAGCCTGAATCGTGTTTTTGGCCCGTTGAGAGCCCAAACGGATGAATTTGACAACAATTTTGGGCATTCTAGAATCGTTAAGAAAAATGGAGTGGGTATGTGGGTTTTGAGGCCATTCCGAGACAGTGCCCAAACTTTCATTCTTTTGACCTCAAATGAGCCTGAAACGCGTTTTTGGCCGTTCAGGGCCCAAACAGATGAATTTGGCAACAATTTTGTGCATTCTAGAATCCTTAAGAAAAACAGAGTGGGTATGTGGGTTTTCACGCCATTCCGAGAGAGTGACCTACCTTTCATTCTTTTGACCTCAAATGAGCCTGAATCGTGTTTTTGGCCCGTTCAGAGCCCAAACGGATGAATTTGACAACAATTTTGGGCATTCTAGAATCCTTAAGAAAAATGGAGTGGGTATGTGGGTTTTCAGGCCATTCCGAGACAGTGACCAAACTTTCATTCTTTTGACCAAAAATGAGCCTGAAACGCGTTTTTTGCCGTTCAGGGCCCAAACAGATGAATTTGGCAACAATTTTGGGCATTCTAGAATCCTTAAGAAAAATGGAGGGGGTATGTGGGTTTTCAGGCCATTCCGAGACAGTGACCAAACTTTCATTCTTTTGACCTCTAATGAGCCTGAAACGTGTTTTTGGCCCGTTCAGAGCCCAAACGGATGAATTTGACAACAATTTTCGGCATTCTAGAATCCTTAAGAAAAATGGTGTGGGTATGTGGGTTTTCAGGCCATCCCGAGAGTGTGACCAAACTTTCATTCTTTTGACCTCAAATGAGCCTGAAACGCGTTTTTGGCCGTTCAGGGCCCAAACAGATGAATTTGGCAACAATTTTGCGCATTCTAGAATCCTTAAGAAAAATGGAGAGGGTATGTGGGTTTTCATGCCATTCCGATAGAGTGACCTATCTTTCATTCTTTTGACCTCAAATGAGCCTGAAACGTGTTTTTGGCCCGTTCAAAGCCCAAACGGATGAATTTGACAACAATTTTGGGCATTCTAGAATCCTTAAGAAAAATGGATCGGGTATGTGGGTTTTCAGGCCATTCCGAGACAGTGACCTATCTTTCATTCTTTTGACCTCAAATGAGCCTGAAACGTGTTTTTGGCCTGTTCAAAGCCCAAACGGATGAATTTGACAACAATTTTGGGCATTCTAGAATCCTTAAGAAAAATGGAGTGGGTATGTGGGTTTTCAGGCCATTCCGAGACAGTGACCAAACTTTCATTCTTTTGACCTCAAATGAGCCTGAAAGGCGTTTTTGGCCGTTCAGGGCCCAAACAGATGAATTTTGCAACAATTTTGCGCATTCTAGAATCGTTAAGAAAAATGGAATGGGTATGTGGGTTTTCAGGCCATTCCGAGAGAGTGACCTATCTTTCATTCTTTTGACCTCAAATGAGCCTGAAACGTGTTTTTGGCCCGTTCAGAGCCCAAACGGATGAATTTGGCAACAATTTTGGGCATTCTAGAATCCTTAAGAAAAATAGAGTGGGTATGTGGGTTTTCAGGCCATTCCGAGACAGTGACCAAACTTTCATTCTTTTGACCTCAAATGAGCCTGAAACGTGTTTTTGGCCCGTTCAGAGCCCAAACGGATGAATTTGACAACAATTTTGCGCATTCTAGAATCCTTAAGAAAAATGGTGTGGGTATGTGGGTTTTCAGGCCATTCCGAGAGAGTGACCAAACTTTCATTCTTTTGACCTCAAATGAGCCTGAAACGCGTTTTTGGCCGTTCAGGGCCCAAACAGATGAATTTGGCAACAATTTTGCGCATTCTAGAATCCTTAAGAAAAATGGAGAGGGTATGTGGGTTTTCATGCCATTCCGATAGAGTGACCTATCTTTCATTCTTTTGACCTCAAATGAGCCTGAAACGTGTTTTTGGCCCGTTCAGAGCCCAAACGGATGAATTTGACAACAATTTTGGGCATTCTAGAATGTTTAAGAAAAATGGAGTGGGTATGTGGGTTTTCAGGCCATTCTGAGACAGTGACCAAACTTTCATTCTTTTGACCTCAAATGAGCCTGAAACGCGTTTTTGGCCGTTCAGGGCCGAAACAGTTGAATTTGGCAACAATTTGGAGGATTCTAGAATCCTTAAGAAAAATGGAGTGGGTATGTGGGTTTTCAAGCCATTCCGAGGGAGTGACCTAACTTTCATTCTTTTGACCTCAAATGAGCCTGAAACGTGTTTTTGGCCCGTTCAAAGCCCAAACGGATGAATTTGGCAACAATTTTGGGCATTCTAGAATCCTTAAGAAAAATGGAGTGGGTATGTGGGTTTTCAGGCCATTCCGAGACAGTGACCAAACTTTCATTCTTTTGACCTCAAATGAGCCTGAAACGCGTTTTTGGCCGTTCAGGGCCCAAACAGATGAATTTTGCAACAATTTTGCCCATTCTAGAATCCTTAAGAAAAATGGAGTGGGTATGTGGGTTTTCAAGTCATTCCGAGAGAGTGACCTATCTTTCATTATTTTGACCTCAAATGAGCCTGAAACATATTTTTGGGCCGTTCAGAGCCCAAACGGATGAATTTGACAACAATTTTGGGCATTCTAGAATCGTTAAGAAAAATGGAGTGGGTATGTGGGTTTTCAGGCCATTCCGAGACAGTGACCAAACTCTCATTCTTTTGACCTCAAATGAGCCTGAAACGCGTTTTTGGCCGTTCAGGGCCCAAACAGATGAATTTGGCAACAATTTGGTGGATTCTAGAATCCTTAAGAAAAATGGAGTGGGTATGTGGGTTTTCAAGCCATTCCGAGGGAGTGACCTATCTTTCATTCTTTTGACCTCAAATGAGCCTGAAACGTGTTTTTGGCCCGTTCAAAGCCCAAACGGATGAATTTAGCAACAATTTTGGGCATTCTAGAATCCTTAAGAAAAATGGAGTGGGTATGTGGGTTTTCAGGCCATTCCGAGACAGTGACCAAACTTTCATTCTTTTGACCTCAAATGAGCCTGAAACGCGTTTTTGGCCGTTCAGGGCCCAAACAGATGAATTTTGCAACAATTTTGCGCATTCTAGAATCCTTAAGAAAAATGGAGTGGGTGTGTGGGTTTTCAAGTCATTCCAAGAGAGTGACCTATCTTTCATTCTTTTGACCTCAAATGAGCCTGAAATATATTTTTGGGCCGTTCAGAGCCCAAACGGATGAATTTGACAACAATTTTGGGCATTCTAGAATCGTTAAGAAAAATGGAGTGGGTATGTGGGTTTTCAGGCAATTCCGAGACAGTGACCAAACTTTCATTCTTTTGACCTCAAATGAGCCTGAAACGCGTTTTTGGCCGTTCAGGGCCCAAACAGATGAATTTGGCAACAATTTTGCGCATTCTAGAATACTTAAGAAAAACGGAGTGGGTATGTGGGTTTTCACGCCATTCCGAGAGAGTGACCTACCTTTCATTCTTTTGACCTCAAATGAGCCTGAAACGTGTTTTTGGCCCGTTCAGAGCCCAAACGGATGAATTTGGCAACAATTTTGGGCATTCTAGAATCCTTAAGAAAAATAGAGTGGGTATGTGGGTTTTCAGGCCATTCCGAGACAGTGACCAAACTTTCATTCTTTTGACCTCAAATGAGCCTGAAACGTGTTTTTGGCCCGTTCAGAGCCCAAACGGATGAATTTGACAACAATTTTGCGCATTCTAGAATCCTTAAGAAAAATGGTGTGGGTATGTGGGTTTTCAGGCCATTCCGAGAGAGTGACCAAACTTTCATTCTTTTGACCTCAAATGAGCCTGAAACGCGTTTTTGGCCGTTCAGGGCCCAAACAGATGAATTTGGCAACAATTTTGCGCATTCTAGAATCCTTAAGAAAAATGGAGAGGGTATGTGGGTTTTCATGCCATTCCGATAGAGTGACCTATCTTTCATTCTTTTGACCTCAAATGAGCCTGAAACGTGTTTTTGGCCCGTTCAGAGCCCAAACGGATGAATTTGACAACAATTTTGGGCATTCTAGAATGTTTAAGAAAAATGGAGTGGGTATGTGGGTTTTCAGGCCATTCTGAGACAGTGACCAAACTTTCATTCTTTTGACCTCAAATGAGCCTGAAACGCGTTTTTGGCCGTTCAGGGCCGAAACAGTTGAATTTGGCAACAATTTGGAGGATTCTAGAATCCTTAAGAAAAATGGAGTGGGTATGTGGGTTTTCAAGCCATTCCGAGGGAGTGACCTAACTTTCATTCTTTTGACCTCAAATGAGCCTGAAACGTGTTTTTGGCCCGTTCAAAGCCCAAACGGATGAATTTGGCAACAATTTTGGGCATTCTAGAATCCTTAAGAAAAATGGAGTGGGTATGTGGGTTTTCAGGCCATTCCGAGACAGTGACCAAACTTTCATTCTTTTGACCTCAAATGAGCCTGAAACGCGTTTTTGGCCGTTCAGGGCCGAAACAGATGAATTTTGCAACAATTTTGCCCATTCTAGAATCCTTAAGAAAAATGGAGTGGGTATGTGGGTTTTCAAGTCATTCCGAGAGAGTGACCTATCTTTCATTATTTTGACCTCAAATGAGCCTGAAACATATTTTTGGGCCGTTCAGAGCCCAAACGGATGAATTTGACAACAATTTTGGGCATTCTAGAATCGTTAAGAAAAATGGAGTGGGTATGTGGGTTTTCAGGCCATTCCGAGACAGTGACCAAACTCTCATTCTTTTGACCTCAAATGAGCCTGAAACGCGTTTTTGGCCGTTCAGGGCCCAAACAGATGAATTTGGCAACAATTTGGTGGATTCTAGAATCCTTAAGAAAAATGGAGTGGGTATGTGGGTTTTCAAGCCATTCCGAGGGAGTGACCTATCTTTCATTCTTTTGACCTCAAATGAGCCTGAAACGTGTTTTTGGCCCGTTCAAAGCCCAAACGGATGAATTTAGCAACAATTTTGGGCATTCTAGAATCCTTAAGAAAAATGGAGTGGGTATGTGGGTTTTCAGGCCATTCCGAGACAGTGACCAAACTTTCATTCTTTTGACCTCAAATGAGCCTGAAACGCGTTTTTGGCCGTTCAGGGCCCAAACAGATGAATTTTGCAACAATTTTGCGCATTCTAGAATCCTTAAGAAAAATGGAGTGGGTGTGTGGGTTTTCAAGTCATTCCAAGAGAGTGACCTATCTTTCATTCTTTTGACCTCAAATGAGCCTGAAATATATTTTTGGGCCGTTCAGAGCCCAAACGGATGAATTTGACAACAATTTTGGGCATTCTAGAATCGTTAAGAAAAATGGAGTGGGTATGTGGGTTTTCAGGCAATTCCGAGACAGTGACCAAACTTTCATTCTTTTGACCTCAAATGAGCCTGAAACGCGTTTTTGGCCGTTCAGGGCCCAAACAGATGAATTTGGCAACAATTTTGCGCATTCTAGAATACTTAAGAAAAACGGAGTGGGTATGTGGGTTTTCACGCCATTCCGAGAGAGTGACCTACCTTTCATTCTTTTGACCTCAAATGAGCCTGAATCGTGTTTTTGGCCCGTTCAGAGCCCAAACGGATGAATTTGACAACAATTTTGGGCATTCTAGAATCCTTAAGAAAAATGGAGTGGGTATGTGGGTTTTCTGGCCATTCCGAGATAGTGACCAAACTTTCATTCTTTTGACCTCAATTGAGCCTGAAACGCGTTTTTGGCCGTTCAGGGCCCAAACAGATGAATTTGGCAACAATTTTGCGCATTCTAGAATTCTTAAGAAAAATGGAGTGGGTATGTGGGTTTTCAAGCCATTCCGAGGGAGGGACCTATCTTTCATTCTTTTGACCTTAAATGAGCCTTAAACGTGTTTTTGGCCCGTTCAGAGCCCAAAGGGATGATTTTGACAACAATTTTCGGCATTCTAGAATCCTTAAGAAAAATGGAGTGGGTATGTGGGTTTTCAGGCCATTCCGAGACAGTGACCAAACTTTCATTCTTTTGACCTCAAATGAGCCTGAAACGCGTTTTTGGCCGTTCAGGGCCGAAACAGATGAATTTGGCAACAATTTTGCGCATTCTAGAATCCTTAAGAAAAATGGAGTGGGTATGTGGGTTTTCAAGCCATTCCGAGGGAGTGACCTATCTTTCATTCTTTTGACCTCAAATGAGCCTGAAACGTGTTTTTGGCCCGTTCCGCGCCCAAACGGATGAATTTGACAACAATTTTGGGCATTCTAGAATCCTTAAGAAAAATGGAGTGGGTATGTGGGTTTTCAGGCCATTCCGAGATAGTGACCAAACTTTCATTCTTTTGACCTCAAATGAGCCTGAAACGCGTTTTTTGCCGTTCAGGGCCCAAACAGATGAATTTGGCAACAATTTTCGGCATTCTAGAATCCTTAAGAAAAATGGAGTGGGTATGTGGGTTTTCAGGCCATTCCGAGACAGTGACCTATCTTTCATTCTTTTGACCTCAAATGAGCCTGAAACGTGTTTTTGGCCCGTTCAAAGCCCAAACGGATGAATTTGGCAACAATTTTGGGCATTCTAGAATCCTTAAGAAAAATGGAGTGGGTATGTGGGTTTTCAGGCCATTCCGAGACAGTGACCAAACTTTCATTCTTTTGACCTCAAATGAGCCTGAAACGCGTTTTTGGCCGTTCAGGGCCGAAACAGATGAATTTTGCAACAATTTTGCCCATTCTACAATCCTTAAGAAAAATGGAGTGGGTATGTGGGTTTTCAAGTCATTCCGAGAGAGTGACCTATCTTTCATTCTTTTGACCTCAAATGAGCCTGAAACATATTTTTGGGCCGTTCAGAGCCCAAACGGATGAATTTGACAACAATTTTGGGCATTCTAGAATCGTTAAGAAAAATGGAGTGGGTATGTGGGTTTTCAGGCCATTCCGAGACAGTGACCAAACTTTCATTCTTTTGACCTCAAATGAGCCTGAAACGCGTTTTTGGCCGTTCAGGGCCCAAACAGATGAATTTGGCAACAATTTTGCGCATTCTAGAATCCTTAAGAAAAATGGAGTGGGTATGTGGGTTTTCAGGCCATTCCGAGACAGTGACCAAACTTTCATTCTTTTGACCTCTAATGAGCTTGAAACGTGTTTTTGGCCCGTTCAGAGCCCAAACGGATGAATTTGACAACAATTTTGCGCATTCTAGAATCCTTAAGAAAAATGGTGTGGGTATGTGGGTTTTCAGGCCATTCCGAGAGAGTGACCAAACTTTCATTCTTTTGACCTCAAATGAGCCTGAAACGCGTTTTTGGCCGTTCAGGGCCCAAACAGATGAATTTGGCAACAATTTTGCGCATTCTAGAATCCTTAAGAAAAATGGAGAGGGTATGTGGGTTTTCATGCCATTCCGATAGAGTGACCTATCTTTCATTCTTTTGACCTCAAATGAGCCTGAAACGTGTTTTTGGCCCGTTCAGAGCCCAAACGGATGAATTTGACAACAATTTTGGGCATTCTAGAATGTTTAAGAAAAATGGAGTGGGTATGTGGGTTTTCAGGCCATTCCGAGACAGTGACCAAACTTTCATTCTTTTGACCTCAAATGAGCCTGAAACGCGTTTTTGGCCGTTCAGGGCCCAAACAGTTGAATTTGGCAACAATTTGGAGGATTCTAGAATCCTTAAGAAAAATGGAGTGGGTATGTGGGTTTTCAAGCCATTCCGAGGGAGTGACCTATCTTTCATTCTTTTGACCTCAAATGAGCCTGAAACGTGTTTTTGGCCCGTTCAGAGCCCAAACGGATGAATTTGGCAACAATTTTGGGCATTCTAGAATCCTTAAGAAAAATGGAGTGGGTATGTGGGTTTTCAGGCCATTCCGAGACAGTGACCAAACTTTCATTCTTTTGACCTCAAATGAGCCTGAAACGCGTTTTTGGCCGTTCAGGGCCCAAACAGATGAATTTGGCAACAATTTGGCGGATTCTAGAATCCTTAAGAAAAATGGAGTGGGTATGTGGGTTTTCAAGCCATTCCGAGAGAGTGACCTATCTTTCATTCTTTTGACCTCAAATGAGCCTGAAACGTGTTTTTGGCCCGTTCAAAGCCCAAACGGATGAATTTGGCAACAATTTTGGGCATTCTAGAATCCTTAAGAAAAATGGAGTGGGTATGTGGGTTTTCAGGCCATTCCGAGACAGTGACCAAACTTTCATTCTTTTGACCTCAAATGAGCCTGAAACGCGTTTTTGGCCGTTCAGGGCCCAAACAGATGAATTTTGCAACAATTTGGCGGATTCTAGAATCCTTAAGAAAAATGGAGTGGGTATGTGGGTTTTCAAGCCATTCCGAGGGAGTGACCTATCTTTCATTCTTTTGACCTCAAATGAGCCTGAAATATATTTTTGGGCCGTTCAGAGCCCAAACGGATGAATTTGACAACAATTTTGGGCATTCTAGAATCGTTAAGAAAAATGGAGTGGGTATGTGGGTTTTCAGGCCATTCCGAGACAGTGACCAAACTCTCATTCTTTTGACCTCAAATGAGCCTGAAACGCGTTTTTGGCCGTTCAGGGCCCAAACAGATGAATTTGGCAACAATTTGGCGGATTCTAGAATCCTTAAGAAAAATGGAGTGGGTATGTGGGTTTTCAAGCCATTCCGAGGGAGTGACCTATCTTTCATTCTTTTGATCTCAAATGAGCCTGAAACGTGTTTTTGGCCCGTTCAAAGCCCAAACGGATGAATTTGGCAACAATTTTGGGCATTCTAGAATCCGTAAGAAAAATGGAGTGGGTATGTTGGTTTTCAGGCCATTCCGAGACAGTGACCAAACTTTCATTCTTTTGACCTCAAATGAGCCTGAAACGCGTTTTTGGCCGTTCAGGGCCCAAACAGATGAATTTGGCAACAATTTGGCAGATTCTAGAATCCTTAAGAAAAATGGAGTGGGTATGTGGGTTTTCAAGCCATTCCGAGGGAGTGACCTATCTTTCATTCTTTTGACCTCAAATGAGCCTGAAACGTGTTTTTGGCACGTTCAAAGCCCAAACGGATGAATTTGGCAACAATTTTGGGCATTCTAGAATCCTTAAGAAAAATGGAGTGGGTATGTGGGTTTTCAGGCCATTCCGAGACAGTGACCAAACTTTCATTCTTTTGACCTCAAATGAGCCTGAAACGCGTTTTTGGCCGTTCAGGGCCCAAACAGATGAATTTTGCAACAATTTTGCGCATTCTAGAATCCTTAAGAAAAATGGAGTGGGTATGTGGGTTTTCAAGGCATTCCGAGAGAGTGACCTATCTTTCATTCTTTTGACCTCAAATGAGCCTGAAATATATTTTTGGGCCGTTCAGAGCCCAAACGGATGAATTTGACAACAATTTTGGGCATTCTAGAATCGTTAAGAAAAATGGAGTGGGTATGTGGGTTTTCAGGCAATTCCGAGACAGTGACCAAACTTTCATTCTTTTGACCTCAAATGAGCCTGAAACGTGTTTTTGTCCGTTCAGGGCCCAAACAGATGAATTTGGCAACAATTTTGCGCATTCTAGAATACTTAAGAAAAACGGAGTGGGTATGTGGGTTTTCACGCCATTCCGAGAGAGTGACCTACCTTTCATTCTTTTGACCTCAAATGAGCCTGAATCGTGTTTTTGGCCCGTTCAGAGCCCAAACGGATGAATTTGACAACAATTTTGGGCATTCTAGAATCCTTAAGAAAAATGGAGTGGGTATGTGGGTTTTCAAGCCATTCCGAGGGAGTGACCTATCTTTCATTCTTTTGACCTTAAATGAGCCTTAAACGTGTTTTTGGCCCGTTCAGAGCCCAAAGGGATGATTTTGACAACAATTTTCGGCATTCTAGAATCCTTAAGAAAAATGGAGTGGGTATGTGGGTTTTCAGGCCATTCCGAGACAGTGACCAAACTTTCATTCTTTTGACCTCAAATGAGCCTGAAACGCGTTTTTGGCCGTTCAGGGCCGAAACAGATGAATTTGGCAACAATTTTGCGCATTCTAGAATCCTTAAGAAAAATGGAGTGGGTATGTGGGTTTTCACGCCATTCCGAGGGAGTGACCTATCTTTCATTCTTTTGACCTCAAATGAGCCTGAAACGTGTTTTTGGCCCGTTCCGCGCCCAAACGGATGAATTTGACAACAATTTTGGGCATTCTAGAATCCTTAAGAAAAATGGAGTGGGTATGTGGGTTTTCAGGCCATTCCGAGATAGTGACCAAACTTTCATTCTTTTGACCTCAAATGAGCCTGAAACGCGTTTTTGGCCGTTCAGGGCCCAAACAGATGAATTTTACAACAATTTTGCGCATTCTAGAATCCTTAAGAAAAATGGAGTGGGTATGTGGGTTTTCAAGCCATTCCGAGGGAGTGACCTATCGTTCATTCTTTTGACCTCAAATGAGCCTGAAACGTGTTTTTGGCCCGTTCAGAGCCCAAACGGATGATTTTGACAACAATTTTGGGCATTCTAGAATACTTAAGAAAAATGGAGTGGGTATGTGGGTTTTCAAGCCATTCCGAGGGAGTGACCTATCTTTCATTCGTTTGACCTTAAATGAGCCTGAAACGTGTTTTTGGCCCGTTCAGAGCCCAAATGGATGAATTTGACAACAATTTTCGGCATTCTAGAATCGTTAAGAAAAATGGTGTGGGTATGTGGGTTTTCAGGCCATTCCGAGAGAGTGACCAAACTTTCATTCTTTTGACCTCAAATGAGCCTGGAAAGCGTTTTTGGCCGTTCAGGGCCCAAACAGATGAATTTGGCAACAATTTTCCGCATTCTAGAATCCTTAAGAAAAATGGAGTGGGTATGTGGGTTTTCAAGCCATTCCGAGAGAGTGACCAAACTTTCATTCTTTTGACCTCAAATGAGCCTGAAACACGTTTTTGGC
Organism: Inga oerstediana; assembly: GCA_963210345.1. Taxonomy (NCBI): domain Eukaryota; kingdom Viridiplantae; phylum Streptophyta; class Magnoliopsida; order Fabales; family Fabaceae; genus Inga; species Inga oerstediana. The sequence continues at coordinate 28,575,732 of OY723409.1, read as the reverse complement.
CGTTCAGGGCCCAAACAGATGAATTTGGCAACAATTTTGGGCATTCTAGAATCCTTAAGAAAAATGGAGTGGGTATGTGGGTTTTCAAGCCATTCCGAGAAAGTGACCTATCTTTCATTCTTTTAACCTCAAATGAGCCTGAAACGTGTTTTTGGCCCGTGTAGAGCCCAAACGGATGAATTTGACAACAATTTTGGGAATTCTAGAATCCTTAAGAAAAATGGAGTGGGTATGTGGGTTTTCAGGTCATTCCGAGACAGTGACCAAACTTTCATTCTTTTGACCTCAAATGAGCCTGAAACTCGTTTTTGGCCGTTCAGGGCCCAAACGGATGAATTTGGCAACAATTTTGGCCATTCTAGAATCCTTAAGAAAAATGGAGTGGGTATGTCGGTTTTCAGGCCATTCCGAGACAGTGACCAAACTTTCATTCTTTTGACCTTAAATGAGCCTGAAACGTGTTTTTGGCCCGTTCAGAGCCCAAACGGATGAATTTGACAACAATTTTGGGCATTCTAGAATCCTTAAGAAAAATGGAGTGGGTATGTGGGTTTTCAAGCCATTCCGAGGGAGTGACCTATCTTTCATTCTTTTGACCTCAAATGAGCCTGAAACGTGTTTTTGGCCCCTTCAGAGCCCAAACGGATGAATTTGACAACAATTTTGGGCATTCTAGAATCCTTAAGAAAAATGGAGTGGGTATGTCGGTTTTCAGGCCATTCCGAGACAGTGACCAAACTTTCATTCTTTTGACCTCAAATGAGCCTGAAACGTGTTTTTGGCCCGTTCAGAGCCCAAACGGATGAATTTGACAACAATTTTGGGCATTCTAGAATCCTTAAGAAAAATGGAGTGGGTATGTGGGTTTTCACGCCATTCCGAGAGAGTGACCTATCTTTCATTCTTTTGACCTCAAATGAGCCTGAAACGTGTTTTTGGCCCGTTCAGAGCCCAAACGGATGAATTTGACAACAATTTTGGGCATTCTAGAATCCTTAAGAAAAATGGAGTGGGTATGTGGGTTTTCAAGCCATTCCGAGAGAGTGACCTATCTTTCATTCTTTTGACCTCAAATGAGCCTGAAACGTGTTTTTGGCCCGTTCAGAGCCCAGGCGGATGAATTTGACAACAATTTTGGGCATTCTAGAATCCTTAAGAAAAATGGTGTGGGTATGTTGGTTTTCAGGACATTCCGAGAGAGTGACCTATCTTTCTTTCTTTTGACCTCAAATGAGCCTGAAACGTGTTTTTGGCTCGTTCACAGCCCAAACGGATGAATTTGACAACAATTTTGGGCATTCTAGAATCGTTAAGAAAAATGGAGAGGGTATGTGGGTTTTCAGGCCATTCCGAGACAATGACCAAACTTTCATTCTTTTGACCTCAAATGAGCCTGAAACGCGTTTTTGGCCGTTCAGGGCCCAAACAGATCAATTTGGCAACAATTTTGGGCATTCTAGAATCCTTAAGAAAAATGGAGTGGGTATGTGGGTTTTCAAGCCATTCCGAGAGAGTGACCTATCTTTCATTCTTTTAACCTCAAATGAGCCTGAAACGTGTTTTTGGCCCGTGTAGAGCCCAAACGGATGAATTTGACAACAATTTTGGGCATTCTAGAATCCTTAAGAAAAATGGAGTGGGTATGTGGGTTTTCAGGTCATTCCGAGACAGTGACCAAACTTTCATTCTTTTGACCTCAAATGAGCCTGAAACGCGTTTTTGGCCGTTCAGGGCCCAAACGGATGAATTTGGCAACAATTTTGGCCATTCTAGAATCCTTAAGAAAAATGGAGTGGGTATGTCGGTTTTCAGGCCATTCCGAGACAGTGACCAAACTTTCATTCTTTTGACCTCAAATGAGCCTGAAACGTGTTTTTGGCCCGTTCAGAGCCCAAACGGAAGAATTTGACAACAATTTTGGGCATTCTAGAATCCTTAAGAAAAATGGAGTGGGTATGTGGGTTTTCAGGCCATTCCGAGACAGCGACCAAACTTTCATTCTTTTGACCTCAAATGAGCCTGAAACGCGTTTTTGGCCGTTCAGGGCCCAAACGGATGAATTTGGCAACAATTTTGGCCATTCTAGAATCCTTAAGAAAAATGGAGTGGGTATGTCGGTTTTCAGGCCATTCCGAGACAGTGACCAAACTTTCATTCTTTTGACCTCAAATGAGCCTGAAACGTGTTTTTGGCCCGTTCAGAGCCCAAACGGAAGAATTTGACAACAATTTTGGGCATTCTAGAATCCTTAAGAAAAATGGAGTGGGTATGTGGGTTTTCAGGCCATTCCGAGACAGCGACCAAACTTTCATTCTTTTGACCTCAAATGAGCCTGAAACGCGTTTTTGGCCGTTCAGGGCCCAAACAGATGAATTTGGCAACAATTTTGCGCATTCTAGAATCCTTAAGAAAAATGGAGTGGGTATGTGGGTTTTCAGGCCATTCCGAGACAGCGACCAAACTTTCATTCTTTTGACCTCAAATGAGCCTGAAACGCGTTTTTGGCCGTTCAGGGCCCAAACAGATGAATTTGGCAACAATTTTGCGCATTCTAGAATCCTTAAGAAAAATGGAGTGGGTATGTGGGTTTTCAGGCCATTCCGAGAGAGTGACCTATCTTTCATTCTTTTGACCTCAAATGAGCCTGAAACGTGTTTTTGGCCCGTTCAGAGCCCAAACGGATGAATTTGACAACAATTTTGGGCATTCTAGAATCCTTAAGAAAAATGGAGTGGGTATGTGGGTTTTCAAGCCATTCCGAGAGAGTGACCTATCTTTCATTCTTTTGACCTCAAATGAGCCTGAAACGTGTTTTTGGCCCATTCAGAGCCCAAACGGATGAATTTGACAACAATTTTGGGCATTCTAGAATCCTTAAGAAAAATGCAGTCGGTATGTCGTTTTTCAGGCCATTCCGAGACAGTGACGAAACTTTCATTCTTTTGACCTCAAATGAGACTGAAACGCGTTTTTGGCCGTTCAGGGCCCAAACAGATGAATTTGGCAACAATTTTGCGCATTCTAGAATCGTTAAGAAAAATGGAGTGGGTATGTGGGTTTTCAGGCCATTCCGAGACAGTGACTAAACTTTCATTCTTTTGACCTCAAATGAGCCTGAAACGCGTTTTTGGCCGTTCAGGGCCCAAACAGATGAATTTGGCAACAATTTTGCGCATTCTAGAATCCTTAAGAAAAATGGAGTGGGTATGTGGGTTTTCAGGCCATTCCGAGACAGCGACCAAACTTTCATTCTTTTGACCTCAAATGAGCCTGAAACGTGTTTTTGGCCCGTTCAGAGCCCAAACGGATGAATTTGACAACAATTTTGGGCATTCTAGAATCCTTAAGAAAAATAGAATGGAGTGGGTATGTGGGTTTTCAAGCCATTCCGAGAGAGTGACCTATCTTTCATTCTTTTGACCTCAAATGAGCCTGAAACGTGTTTTTGGCCCGTTCAGAGCCCAAACGGATGAATTTGACAACAATTTTGGGCATTCTAGAATCCTTAAGAAAAATGGAGTGGGTATGTGGGTTTTCAGGCCATTCCGAGACAGTGACTAAACTTTCATTCTTTTGACCTCAAATGAGCCTGAAACGCGTTTTTGGCCGTTCAGGGCCCAAACAGATGAATTTGGCAACAATTTTGCGCATTCTAGAATCCTTAAGAAAAATGGAGTGGGTATGTGGGTTTTCAGGCCATTCCGAGACAGCGACCAAACTTTCATTCTTTTGACCTCAAATGAGCCTGAAACGCGTTTTTGGCCGTTCAGGGCCCAAACAGATGAATTTCGCAACAATTTTGCACATTCTAGAATCCTTAAGAAAAATGGAGTGGGTATGTGGGTTTTCACGCCATTCCGAGAGAGTGACCTATCTTTCATTCTTTTGACCTCAAATGAGCCTGAAACTTGTTTTTGGCCCGTTCAGAGCCCAAACGGACGAATTTGACAACAATTTTGGGCATTCTAGAATCGTTAAGGAAAATGGAGTGGGTATATGGGTTTTCAGGCCATTCCGAGACAGTGACCAAACTTTCATTCTTTTGACCTCAAATGAGCCTGAAACGCGTTTTTGGCCGTTCAGGGCCCAAACAGATGAATTTGGCAACAATTTTGCGCATTCTAGAATCCTTAAGAAAAATGGAGTGGGTATGTGGGTTTTCACGCCATTCCGAGAGAGTGACCTATCTTTCATTCTTTTGACCTCAAATGAGCCTGAAACGCGTTTTTGGCCGTTCAGGGCCCAAACAGATGAATTTGGCAACAATTTTGCGCATTCTAGAATCCTTAAGAAAAATGGTGTGGGTATGTGGGTTTTCAAGCCATTCCGAGAGAGTGACCTATCTTTCATTCTTTTGACCTCAAATGAGCCTGAAACGTGTTTTTGGCCCGTTCAGAGCCCAAACGGATGAATTTGACAACAATTTTGGGCATTCTAGAATTCTTAAGAAAAATGGAGTGGGTATGTGGGTTTGCAGGCCATTCCGAGACAGTGACCAAACTTTCATTCCTTTGACCTCAAATGACCCTGGAACGCGTTTTTGGCCGTTCAGGGCCCAAACAGATGAATTTGGCAACAATTTTGAAATTTGCGCTTTCTAGAATCCTTAAGAAAAATGGAGTGGGTATGTGGGTTTTCAAGCCATTCCGAGAGAGTGACCTATCTTTCATTCTTTTGACCTCAAATGAGCCTAAAACATGTTTTTGGCCCGTTCAGAGCCCAAACGGATGAATTTGACAACACTTTTGGGCATTCTAGAATCCTTAAGAAAAATGCAGTCGGTATGTCGTTTTTCAGGCCATTCCGAGACAGTGACCAAACTTTCATTCTTTTGACCTCAAATAAGCCTGAAACGCGTTTTTGGCCGTTCAGGGCCCAAACGGATGAATTTGGCAACAGTTTTGCGCATTCTAGAATCCTTAAGAAAAATGGAGTGGGTATGTGGGTTTTCAAGCCATTTCGAGGGAGTGACCTATCTTTCATTCTTTTGACCTCAAATGAGCCTGAAACGTGTTTTTGGCCTGTTCAGAGCCCAAACGGATGAATTTGATAACAATTTTGGGCATTCTAGAATCCTTAAGAAAAATGCAGTCGGTATGTGGGTTTTCAGGCCATTCCGAGACAGTGACCAAACATTCGAAGTTTTGACCCAAATGAGCCTAGAAAGCGTTTTTGGCTGTTCAGTGCCCAAACGGATGAATTTGACAACCGTTTTGGGCATTCTAGAATCCTAATGAAAGATGGAGACGGCATTTAGGTTTTCAAGCCATCCCGAGATAGTGACCTAACCTTCATTCTTTTTACCTTAGATGAGCTTCAAACGTGTTTTTTGCCCGTTCAGAGTCCAAACGGAAGAATTTGACAACAATTTTGGGCATTCTAGAATCCTTAAGAAAAATGGTGTGGGTATGTGGGTTTTCAGGCCATTCCGAGACAGTGACGAAACTTTCATTCTTTTGACCTCAAATGAGCCTGAAACGCGTTTTTGACCGTTCAGAGCCCAAACAGATGAATTTAGCAACAATTTTGAATTTTGCGCATTCTAGAATCCTTAAGAAAAATGGAGTGGGTATGTGGGTTTTCACGCCATTCCGAGAGAGTGACCTATCTTTCATTCTTTAGACCTCAAATGAGCCTGAAACGTGTTTTTGGCCCGTTCAGAGCCCAAACGGATGAATTTGACAACAATTTTGGGCATTCTAGAATCCTTAAGAAAAATGGAGTGGGTATGTGGGTTTTCACGCCATTCCGAGACAGTGACCAAACTTTCATTCTTTTGACCTCAAATAAGCCTGAAACGCGTTTTTGGCCGTTCAGGGCCCAAACGGATGAATTTGGCAACAGTTTTGCGCATTCTAGAATCCTTAAGAAAAATGGAGTGGGTATGTGGGTTTTCAAGCCATTTCGAGGGAGTGACCTATCTTTCATTCTTTTGACCTCAAATGAGCCTGAAACGTGTTTTTGGCCTGTTCAGAGCCCAAACGGATGAATTTGATAACAATTTTGGGCATTCTAGAATCCTTAAGAAAAATGCAGTCGGTATGTGGGTTTTCAGGCCATTCCGAGACAGTGACCAAACATTCGAACTTTTGACCCAAATGAGCCTAGAAAGCGTTTTTGGCTGTTCAGTGCCCAAACGGATGAATTTGACAACCGTTTTGGGCATTCTAGAATCCTAATGAAAGATGGAGACGGCATTTAGGTTTTCAAGCCATCCCGAGATAGTGACCTAACCTTCATTCTTTTTACCTTAGATGAGCTTCAAACGTGTTTTTTGCCCGTTCAGAGTCCAAACGGAAGAATTTGACAACAATTTTGGGCATTCTAGAATCCTTAAGAAAAATGGTGTGGGTATGTGGGTTTTCAGGCCATTCCGAGACAGTGACGAAACTTTCATTCTTTTGACCTCAAATGAGCCTGAAACGCGTTTTTGACCGTTCAGAGCCCAAACAGATGAATTTAGCAACAATTTTGAATTTTGCGCATTCTAGAATCCTTAAGAAAAATGGAGTGGGTATGTGGGTTTTCACGCCATTCCGAGACAGTGACCAAACTTTCATTCTTTTGACCTCAAATGAGCCTGAAACGCGTTTTTGGCCGTTCAGGGCCCAAACAGATGGATTTGGCAACAATTTTGTGCATTCTAGAATCCTTAAGAAAAATGGAGTGGGTATGTGGGTTTTCAAGCCATTCCGAGGGAGTGACCTATCGTTCATTCTTTTGACCTCAAATGAGCCTGAAACGTGTTTTTGGCCCGTTCAGAGCCCAAACGGATGATTTTGACAACAATTTTGGGCATTCTAGAATCCTTAAGAAAAATGGAGTGGGTATGTGGGTTTTCAAGCCATTCCGAGGGAGTGACCTATCTTTCATTCGTTTGACCTTAAATGAGCCTGAAACGTGTTTTTGGCCCGTTCAGAGCCCAAATGGATGAATTTGACAACAATTTTCGGCATTCTAGAATCGTTAAGAAAAATGGTGTGGGTATGTGGGTTTTCAGGCCATTCCGAGAGAGTGACCAAACTTTCATTCTTTTGACCTCAAATGAGCCTGGAAAGCGTTTTTGGCCGTTCAGGGCCCAAACAGATGAATTTGGCAACAATTTTGCGCATTCTAGAATCCTTAAGAAAAATGGAGTGGGTATGTGGGTTTTCAAGCCATTCCGAGAGAGTGACCAAACTTTCATTCTTTTGACCTCAAATGAGCCTGAAACACGTTTTTGGCCGTTCAGGGCCCAAACAGATGAATTTGGCAACAATTTTGGGCATTCTAGAATCCTTAAGAAAAATGGAGTGGGTATGTGGGTTTTCAAGCCATTCCGAGAAAGTGACCTATCTTTCATTCTTTTAACCTCAAATGAGCCTGAAACGTGTTTTTGGCCCGTGTAGAGCCCAAACGGATGAATTTGACAACAATTTTGGGCATTCTAGAATCCTTAAGAAAAATGGAGTGGGTATGTGGGTTTTCAGGTCATTCCGAGACAGTGACCAAACTTTCATTCTTTTGACCTCAAATGAGCCTGAAACTCGTTTTTGGCCGTTCAGGGCCCAAACGGATGAATTTGGCAACAATTTTGGCCATTCTAGAATCCTTAAGAAAAATGGAGTGGGTATGTCGGTTTTCAGGCCATTCCGAGACAGTGACCAAACTTTCATTCTTTTGACCTCAAATGAGCCTGAAACGTGTTTTTGGCCCGTTCAGAGCCCAAACGGATGAATTTGACAACAATTTTGGGCATTCTAGAATCCTTAAGAAAAATGGAGTGGGTATGTGGGTTTTCAAGCCATTCCGAGGGAGTGACCTATCTTTCATTCTTTTGACCTCAAATGAGCCTGAAACGTGTTTTTGGCCCCTTCAGAGCCCAAACGGATGAATTTGACAACAATTTTGGGCATTCTAGAATCCTTAAGAAAAATGGAGTGGGTATGTCGGTTTTCAGGCCATTCCGAGACAGTGACCAAACTTTCATTCTTTTGACCTCAAATGAGCCTGAAACGTGTTTTTGGCCCGTTCAGAGCCCAAACGGATGAATTTGACAATAATTTTGGGCATTCTAGAATCCTTAAGAAAAATGGAGTGGGTATGTGGGTTTTCACGCCATTCCGAGAGAGTGACCTATCTTTCATTCTTTTGACCTCAAATGAGCCTGAAACGTGTTTTTGGCCCGTTCAGAGCCCAAACGGATGAATTTGACAACAATTTTGGGCATTCTAGAATCCTTAAGAAAAATGGAGTGGGTATGTGGGTTTTCAAGCCATTCCGAGAGAGTGACCTATCTTTCATTCTTTTGACCTCAAATGAGCCTGAAACGTGTTTTTGGCCCGTTCAGAGCCCAGACGGATGAATTTGACAACAATTTTGGGCATTCTAGAATCCTTAAGAAAAATGGTGTGGGTATGTTGGTTTTCAGGCCATTCCGAGACAGTGACGAAACTTTCATTCTTTTGACCTCAAATGAGACTGAAACGCGTTTTTGGCCGTTCAGGGCCAAACAGATGAATTTGGCAACAATTTTGCGCATTCTAGAATCATTAAGAAAAATGGAGTGGGTATGTGGGTTTTCAAGTCATTCCGAGAGAGTGACCAAACTTTCATTCTTTTGACCTCAAATGAGCCTGAAACGCGTTTTTGGCCGTTCAGGGCCCAAACAGATGAATTTGGCAACAATTTTGGGCATTCTAGAATCCTTAAGAAAAATGGAGTGGGTATGTGGGTTTTCAAGCCATTCCGAGAGAGTGACCTATCTTTCATTCTTTTAACCTCAAATGAGCCTGAAACGTGTTTTTGGCCCGTGTAGAGCCCAAACGGATGAATTTGACAACAATTTTGGGCATTCTAGAATCCTTAAGAAAAATGGAGTGGGTATGTGGGTTTTCAGGTCATTCCGAGACAGTGACCAAACTTTCATTCTTTTGACCTCAAATGAGCCTGAAACGCGTTTTTGGCCGTTCAGGGCCCAAACGGATGAATTTGGCAACAATTTTGGCCATTCTAGAATCCTTAAGAAAAATGGAGTGGGTATGTCGGTTTTCAGGCCATTCCGAGACAGTGACCAAACTTTCATTCTTTTGACCTCAAATGAGCCTGAAACGTGTTTTTGGCCCGTTCAGAGCCCAAACGGATGAATTTGACAACAATTTTGGGCATTCTAGAATCCTTAAGAAAAATGGAGTGGGTATGTGGGTTTTCAGGCCATTCCGAGACAGCGACCAAACTTTCATTCTTTTGACCTCAAATGAGCCTGAAACGCGTTTTTGGCCGTTCAGGGCCCAAACAGATGAATTTGGCAACAATTTTGCGCATTCTAGAATCCTTAAGAAAAATGGAGTGGGTATGTGGGTTTTCAGGCCATTCCGAGACAGCGACCAAACTTTCTTTCTTTTGACCTCAAATGAGCCTGAAACGCGTTTTTGGCCGTTCAGGGCCCAAACAGATGAATTTGGCAACAATTTTGCGCATTCTAGAATCCTTAAGAAAAATGGAGTGGGTATGTGGGTTTTCAGGCCATTCCGAGAGAGTGACCTATCTTTCATTCTTTTGACCTCAAATGAGCCTGAAACGTGTTTTTGGCCCGTTCAGAGCCCAAACGGATGAATTTGACAACAATTTTGGGCATTCTAGAATCCTTAAGAAAAATGGAGTGGGTATGTGGGTTCTCAAGCCATTCCGAGAGAGTGACCTATCTTTCATTCTTTTGACCTCAAATGAGCCTGAAACGTGTTTTTGGCCCATTCAGAGCCCAAACGGATGAATTTGACAACAATTTTGGGCATTCTAGAATCCTTAAGAAAAATGCAGTCGGTATGTCGTTTTTCAGGCCATTCCGAGACAGTGACGAAACTTTCATTCTTTTGACCTCAAATGAGACTGAAACGCGTTTTTGGCCGTTCAGGGCCCAAACAGATGAATTTGGCAACAATTTTGCGCATTCTAGAATCCTTAAGAAAAATGGAGTGGGTATGTGGGTTTTCAGGCCATTCCGAGACAGTGACTAAACTTTCATTCTTTTGACCTCAAATGAGCCTGAAACGCGTTTTTGGCCGTTCAGGCCCAAACAGATGAATTTGGCAACAATTTTGCGCATTCTAGAATCCTTAAGAAAAATGGAGTGGGTATGTGGGTTTTCAGGCCATTCCGAGACAGCGACCAAACTTTCATTCTTTTGACCTCAAATGAGCCTGAAACGTGTTTTTGGCCCGTTCAGAGCCCAAACGGATGAATTTGACAACAATTTTGGGCATTCTAGAATCCTTAAGAAAAATAGAATGGAGTGGGTATGTGGGTTTTCAAGCCATTCCGAGAGAGTGACCTATCTTTCATTCTTTTGACCTCAAATGAGCCTGAAACGTGTTTTTGGCCCGTTCAGAGCCCAAACGGATGAATTTGACAACAATTTTGGGCATTCTAGAATCCTTAAGAAAAATGGAGTGGGTATGTGGGTTTTCAGGCCATTCCGAGACAGCGACCAAACTTTCATTCTTTTGACCTCAAATGAGCCTGAAACGCGTTTTTGGCCGTTCAGGGCCCAAACAGATGAATTTGGCAACAATTTTGCGCATTCTAGAATCCTTAAGAAAAATGGAGTGGGTATGTGGGTTTTCAGGCCATTCCGAGAGAGTGACCTATCTTTCATTCTTTTGACCTCAAATGAGCCTGAAACGTGTTTTTGGCCCATTCAGAGCCCAAACGGATGAATTTGACAACAATTTTGGGCATTCTAGAATCCTTAAGAAAAATGCAGTCGGTATGTCGTTTTTCAGGCCATTCCGAGACAGTGACGAAACTTTCATTCTTTTGACCTCAAATGAGACTGAAACGCGTTTTTGGCCGTTCAGGGCCCAAACAGATGAATTTGGCAACAATTTTGCGCATTCTAGAATCGTTAAGAAAAATGGAGTGGGTATGTGGGTTTTCAGGCCATTCCGAGACAGTGACTAAACTTTCATTCTTTTGACCTCAAATGAGCCTGAAACGCGTTTTTGGCCGTTCAGGGCCCAAACAGATGAATTTGGCAACAATTTTGCGCATTCTAGAATCCTTAAGAAAAATGGAGTGGGTATGTGGGTTTTCAGGCCATTCCGAGACAGCGACCAAACTTTCATTCTTTTGACCTCAAATGAGCCTGAAACGTGTTTTTGGCCCGTTCAGAGCCCAAACGGATGAATTTGACAACAATTTTGGGCATTCTAGAATCCTTAAGAAAAATAGAATGGAGTGGGTATGTGGGTTTTCAAGCCATTCCGAGAGAGTGACCTATCTTTCATTCTTTTGACCTCAAATGAGCCTGAAACGTGTTTTTGGCCCGTTCAGAGCCCAAACGGATGAATTTGACAACAATTTTGGGCATTCTAGAATCCTTAAGAAAAATGGAGTGGGTATGTGGGTTTTCAGGCCATTCCGAGACAGTGACCAAACTTTCATTCTTTTGACCTCAAATGAGCCTGAAACGCGTTTTTGGCCGTTCAGGGCCCAAACCAATGAATTTGGCAACAATTTTGCGCATTCTAGAATCCTTAAGAAAAATGGAGTGGGTATGTGGGTTTTCAGGCCATTCCGAGACAGCGACCAAACTTTCATTCTTTTGACCTCAAATGAGCCTGAAACGCGTTTTTGGCCGTTCAGGGCCCAAACAGATGAATTTGGCAACAATTTTGCACATTCTAGAATCCTTAAGAAAAATGGAGTGGGTATGTGGGTTTTCACGCCATTCCGAGAGAGTGACCTATCTTTCATTCTTTTGACCTCAAATGAGCCTGAAACGTGTTTTTGGCCCGTTCAGAGCCCAAACGGATGAATTTGACAACAATTTTGGGCATTCTAGAATCCTTAAGAAAAATAGAATGGAGTGGGTATGTGGGTTTTCAAGCCATTCCGAGAGAGTGACCTATCTTTCATTCTTTTGACCTCAAATGAGCCTGAAACGTGTTTTTGGCCCGTTCAGAGCCCAAACGGATGAATTTGACAACAATTTTGGGCATTCTAGAATCCTTAAGAAAAATGGAGTGGGTATGTGGGTTTTCAGGCCATTCCGAGACAGCGACCAAACTTTCATTCTTTTGACCTCAAATGAGCCTGAAACGCGTTTTTGGCCGTTCAGGGCCCAAACAGATGAATTTGGCAACAATTTTGCGCATTCTAGAATCCTTAAGAAAAATGGAGTGGGTATGTGGGTTTTCAGGCCATTCCGAGAGAGTGACCTATCTTTCATTCTTTTGACCTCAAATGAGCCTGAAACGTGTTTTTGGCCCGTTCAGAGCCCAAACGGATGAATTTGACAACAATTTTGGGCATTCTAGAATCCTTAAGAAAAATGGAGTGGGTATGTGGGTTTTCAAGCCATTCCGAGAGAGTGACCTATCTTTCATTCTTTTGACCTCAAATGAGCCTGAAACGTGTTTTTGGCCCATTCAGAGCCCAAACGGATGAATTTGACAACAATTTTGGGCATTCTAGAATCCTTAAGAAAAATGCAGTCGGTATGTCGTTTTTCAGGCCATTCCGAGACAGTGACGAAACTTTCATTCTTTTGACCTCAAATGAGACTGAAACGCGTTTTTGGCCGTTCAGGGCCCAAACAGATGAATTTGGCAACAATTTTGCGCATTCTAGAATCGTTAAGAAAAATGGAGTGGGTATGTGGGTTTTCAGGCCATTCCGAGACAGTGACTAAACTTTCATTCTTTTGACCTCAAATGAGCCTGAAACGCGTTTTTGGCCGTTCAGGGCCCAAACAGATGAATTTGGCAACAATTTTGCGCATTCTAGAATCCTTAAGAAAAATGGAGTGGGTATGTGGGTTTTCAGGCCATTCCGAGACAGCGACCAAACTTTCATTCTTTTGACCTCAAATGAGCCTGAAACGTGTTTTTGGCCCGTTCAGAGCCCAAACGGATGAATTTGACAACAATTTTGGGCATTCTAGAATCCTTAAGAAAAATAGAATGGAGTGGGTATGTGGGTTTTCAAGCCATTCCGAGAGAGTGACCTATCTTTCATTCTTTTGACCTCAAATGAGCCTGAAACGTGTTTTTGGCCCGTTCAGAGCCCAAACGGATGAATTTGACAACAATTTTGGGCATTCTAGAATCCTTAAGAAAAATGGAGTGGGTATGTGGGTTTTCAGGCCATTCCGAGACAGTGACCAAACTTTCATTCTTTTGACCTCAAATGAGCCTGAAACGCGTTTTTGGCCGTTCAGGGCCCAAACCGATGAATTTGGCAACAATTTTGCGCATTCTAGAATCCTTAAGAAAAATGGAGTGGGTATGTGGGTTTTCAGGCCATTCCGAGACAGCGACCAAACTTTCATTCTTTTGACCTCAAATGAGCCTGAAACGCGTTTTTGGCCGTTCAGGGCCCAAACAGATGAATTTGGCAACAATTTTGCACATTCTAGAATCCTTAAGAAAAATGGAGTGGGTATGTGGGTTTTCACGCCATTCCGAGAGAGTGACCTATCTTTCATTCTTTTGACCTCAAATGAGCCTGAAACTTGTTTTTGGCCCGTTCAGAGCCCAAACGGACGAATTTGACAACAATTTTGGGCATTCTAGAATCGTTAAGGAAAATGGAGTGGGTATATGGGTTTTCAGGCCATTCCGAGACAGTGACCAAACTTTCATTCTTTTGACCTCAAATGAGCCTGAAACGCGTTTTTGGCCGTTCAGGGCCCAAACAGATGAATTTGGCAACAATTTTGCGCATTCTAGAATCCTTAAGAAAAATGGAGTGGGTATGTGGGTTTTCACGCCATTCCGAGAGAGTGACCTATCTTTCATTCTTTTGACCTCAAATGAGCCTGAAACGCGTTTTTGGCCGTTCAGGGCCCAAACAGATGAATTTGGCAACAATTTTGCGCATTCTAGAATCCTTAAGAAAAATGGAGTGGGTATGTGGGTTTTCAAGCCATTCCGAGAGAGTGACCTATCTTTCATTCTTTTGACCTCAAATGAGCCTGAAACGTGTTTTTGGCCCGTTCAGAGCCCAAACGGATGAATTTGACAACAATTTTGGGCATTCTAGAATTCTTAAGAAAAATGGAGTGGGTATGTGGGTTTGCAGGCCATTCCGAGACAGTGACCAAACTTTCATTCCTTTGACCTCAAATGACCCTGGAACGCGTTTTTGGACGTTCCGGGCCCAAACAGATGAATTTGGCAACAATTTTGAAATTTGCGCTTTCTAGAATCCTTAAGAAAAATGGAGTGGGTATGTGGGTTTTCAAGCCATTCCGAGAGAGTGACCTATCTTTCATTCTTTTGACCTCAAATGAGCCTAAAACATGTTTTTGGCCCGTTCAGAGCCCAAACGGATGAATTTGACAACACTTTTGGGCATTCTAGAATCCTTAAGAAAAATGCAGTCGGTATGTCGTTTTTCAGGCCATTCCGAGACAGTGACCAAACTTTCATTCTTTTGACCTCAAATAAGCCTGAAACGCGTTTTTGGCCGTTCAGGGCCCAAACGGATGAATTTGGCAACAGTTTTGCGCATTCTAGAATCCTTAAGAAAAATGGAGTGGGTATGTGGGTTTTCAAGCCATTTCGAGGGAGTGACCTATCTTTCATTCTTTTGACCTCAAATGAGCCTGAAACGTGTTTTTGGCCTGTTCAGAGCCCAAACGGATGAATTTGATAACAATTTTGGGCATTCTAGAATCCTTAAGAAAAATGCAGTCGGTATGTGGGTTTTCAGGCCATTCCGAGACAGTGACCAAACATTCGAAGTTTTGACCCAAATGAGCCTAGAAAGCGTTTTTGGCTGTTCAGTGCCCAAACGGATGAATTTGACAACCGTTTTGGGCATTCTAGAATCCTAATGAAAGATGGAGACGGCATTTAGGTTTTCAAGCCATCCCGAGATAGTGACCTAACCTTCATTCTTTTTACCTTAGATGAGCTTCAAACGTGTTTTTTGCCCGTTCAGAGTCCAAACGGAAGAATTTGACAACAATTTTGGGCATTCTAGAATCCTTAAGAAAAATGGTGTGGGTATGTGGGTTTTCAGGCCATTCCGAGACAGTGACGAAACTTTCATTCTTTTGACCTCAAATGAGCCTGAAACGCGTTTTTGACCGTTCAGAGCCCAAACAGATGAATTTAGCAACAATTTTGAATTTTGCGCATTCTAGAATCCTTAAGAAAAATGGAGTGGGTATGTGGGTTTTCACGCCATTCCGAGAGAGTGACCTATCTTTCATTCTTTAGACCTCAAATGAGCCTGAAACGTGTTTTTGGCCCGTTCAGAGCCCAAACGGATGAATTTGACAACAATTTTGGGCATTCTAGAATCCTTAAGAAAAATGGAGTGGGTATGTGGGTTTTCAGGCCATTCCGAGACAGTGACCAAACTTTCATTCTTTTGACCTCAAATAAGCCTGAAACGCGTTTTTGGCCGTTCAGGGCCCAAACGGATGAATTTGGCAACAGTTTTGCGCATTCTAGAATCCTTAAGAAAAATGGAGTGGGTATGTGGGTTTTCAAGCCATTTCGAGGGAGTGACCTATCTTTCATTCTTTTGACCTCAAATGAGCCTGAAACGTGTTTTTGGCCTGTTCAGAGCCCAAACGGATGAATTTGATAACAATTTTGGGCATTCTAGAATCCTTAAGAAAAATGCAGTCGGTATGTGGGTTTTCAGGCCATTCCGAGACAGTGACCAAACATTCGAACTTTTGACCCAAATGAGCCTAGAAAGCGTTTTTGGCTGTTCAGTGCCCAAACGGATGAATTTGACAACCGTTTTGGGCATTCTAGAATCCTAATGAAAGATGGAGACGGCATTTAGGTTTTCAAGCCATCCCGAGATAGTGACCTAACCTTCATTCTTTTTACCTTAGATGAGCTTCAAACGTGTTTTTTGCCCGTTCAGAGTCCAAACGGAAGAATTTGACAACAATTTTGGGCATTATAGAATCCTTAAGAAAAATGGTGTGGGTATGTGGGTTTTCAGGCCATTCCGAGACAGTGACGAAACTTTCATTCTTTTGACCTCAAATGAGCCTGAAACGCGTTTTTGACCGTTCAGAGCCCAAACAGATGAATTTAGCAACAATTTTGAATTTTGCGCATTCTAGAATCCTTAAGAAAAATGGAGTGGGTATGTGGGTTTTCACGCCATTCCGAGAGAGTGACCTATCTTTCATTCTTTAGACCTCAAATGAGCCTGAAACGTGTTTTTGGCCCGTTCAGAGCCCAAACGGATGAATTTGACAACAATTTTGGGCATTCTAGAATCCTTAAGAAAAATGGAGTGGGTTTGTGGGTTTTCAAGCCATTCCGAGAGAGTGACCTATCTTTCATTCTTTTGACCTCAAATGAGCCTGAAACGTGTTTTTGTCCCGTTCAGAGCCCAAACGGATGAATTTGACAACAATTTTGGGCATTGTAGAATCCTTAAGAAAAATGGTGTGGGTATGTGGGTTTTCAGGCCATTCCGAGACAGTGACGAAACTTTCATTCTTTTGACCTCAAATGAGCCTGAAACGTGTTTTTGGCCCGTTCAGAGCCCAAACGGATGAATTTGACAACAATTTTGGGCATTCTAGAATTCTTAAGAAAAATGGAGTGGGTATGTGGGTTTTCAGGCCATTCCGAGACAGTGACCAAACTTTCATTCCTTTGACCTCAAATGAGCCTGAAACGCGTTTTTGGCCGTTCAGGGCCCAAACAGATGAATTTGGCAACAATTTTGCGCATTCTAGAATCCTTAAGAAAAATGGAGTGGGTATGTGGGTTTTCAGGCCATTCCGAGACAGTGACCAAACTTTCATTCTTTTGACCTCAAATGAGCCTGAAACGCGTTTTTGGCCGTTCAGGGCCCAAACAGATGAATTTTGCAACAATTTTGCGCATTCTAGAATCCTTAAGAAAAGTGGAGTGGGTATCTGAGTTTTCAAGCCATTCCGAGAGAGTGACCTATCTTTCATTCTTTTGATCTCAAATGAGCCTGAAACGTGTTTTTCGCCCGTTTAGCGCCGAAACGGATGAATTTGACAACAATTTTGGGCATTCTAGAATCCTTAAGAAAAATGGTGTGGGTATGTGGGTTTTCAGGTCATTCCGAGACAGTGACCAAACTTTCATTCTATTGACCTCAAATGAGCCTGAAACGCGTATTTGGCCGTTCAGGGCCCAAACAGATGAATTTGGCAACAATTTTGAAATTTGCGCATTCTAGAATCCTTAAGAAAAATGGAGTGGGTATGTGGGTTTTCAAGCCATTCCGAGAGAGTGACCTATCTTTCATTCTTTAGACCTCAAATGAGCCTGAAACGTGTTTTTGGCCCGTTCAGAGCCCAAACGGATGAATTTGACAACAATTTTGGGCATTCTAGAATCCTTAAGAAAAATGGAGTGGGTTTGTGGGTTTTCAAGCCATTCCGAGAGAGTGACCTATCTTTCATTCTTTTGACCTCAAATGAGCCTTAAACGCGTTTTTGGCCGTTCAGGGCCCAAACAGATGAATTTGGCAACAATTTTGCGCATTCTAGAATCCTTAAGAAAAATGGAGTGGGTATGTGGGTTTTCAGGCCATTCCGAGACAGTGACCTATCTTTCATTCTTTTGACCTCAAATGAGCCTGAAACGTGTTTTTGGCCCGTTCAGAGCCCAAACGGATGAATTTGGCAACAATTTTGCGCATTCTAGAATCCTTAAGAAAAATGGAGTGGGTATGTGGGTTTTCAGGCCATTCCGAGACAGTGACCAAACTTTCATTCTTTTGACCTCAAATGAGCCTGAAACGCGTTTTTGGCCGTTCAGGGCCCAAACAGATGAATTTCGCAACAATTTTGCGCATTCTAGAATCCTTAAGAAAAATGGAGTGGGTATGTGGGTTTTCACGCCATTCCGAGAGAGTGACCTATCTTTCATTCTTTTGACCTCAAATGAGCCTGAAACGTGTTTTTGGCCCGTTCAGAGCCCAAACGGATGAATTTGACAAGAATTTTGGGCATTCTAGAATCCTTAAGAAAAATGGAGTGGGTATGTGGGTTTTCAAGACATTCCGAGAGAGTGACCTATCTTTCATTCTTTTGACCTCAAATGAGCCTGAAACGTGTTTTTGGCCCGTTCAGAGACGAAACGGATGAATTTGACTACAATTTTGGGGATTCTAGAATCCTTAAGAAA
The DNA here is from genome assembly GCA_963210345.1 of Inga oerstediana. Lineage (NCBI taxonomy): Eukaryota > Viridiplantae > Streptophyta > Magnoliopsida > Fabales > Fabaceae > Inga > Inga oerstediana. Next base: position 28,557,601 of record OY723409.1, on the reverse strand, counting down.
ATTGGAGTGGGTATGTGGGTTTTCAGGCCATTCCGAGACAGCGACCTATCTTTCATTCTTTTGACCTCAAATGAGCCTGAAACGCGTTTTTGGCCGTTCAGGGTCCAAACAGATGAATTTGGCAACAATTTTGCGCATTCTAGAATCCTTAAGAAAAATGGAGTGGGTATGTGGGTTTTCAGGCCATTCCGAGAGAGTGACCTATCTTTCATTCTTTTGACCTCAAATGAGCCTGAAACGTGTTTTTGGCCCGTTCAGAGCCCAAACGGATGAATTTGACAACAATTTTGGGCATTCTAGAATCCTTAAGAAAAATGCAGTCGGTATGTCGTTTTTCAGGCCATTCCGAGACAGTGACCAAACTTTCATTCTTTTGACCTCAAATGAGCCTGAAACGCGTTTTTGGCCGTTCAGGGTCCAAACAGATGAATTTGGCAACAATTTTGCGCATTCTAGAATCCTTAAGAAAAATGGAGTGGGTATGTGGGTTTTCACGCCATTCCGAGAGAGTGACCTATCTTTCATTCTTTTGACCTCAAATGAGCCTGAAACGTGTTTTTGGCCCGTTCAGAGCCCAAACGGATGAATTTGACAACAATTTTGGGCATTCTAGAATCGTTAAGAAAAATGGAGTGGGTATGTGGGTTTTCAGGCCATTCCGAGACAGTGACCAAACTTTCATTCTTTTGACCTCAAATACGCCTGAAACGCGTTTTTGGCCGTTCAGGGCCCAAACAGATGAATTTGGCAACAATTTTGCGCATTCTAGAATCCTTAAGAAAAATGGAGTGGGTATGTGGGTTTTCAGGCCATTCCGAGACAGTGACCAAACTTTCATTCTTTTGACATCAAATGAGCCTGAAACGCGTTTTTGGCCGTTCAGGGCCCAAACAGATGAATTTGGCAACAATTTTGCGCATTCTAGAATCCTTAAGAAAAATGGAGTGTGTATGTGGGTTTTCAAGCCATTCCGAGAGAGTGACATATCTTTCATTCTTTTGACTACAAATGAGCCTGAAACGTGTTTTTGGCCCGTTCAGAGCCCAAACGGATGAATTTGACAACAATTTTGGGCATTCTAGAACCCTTAAGAAAAATGGTGTGGGTATGTGGGTTTTCAGGCCATTCCGAGAGAGTGACCTATCTTTCATTCTTTTGACCTCAAATGAGCCTGAAACGTGTTTTTGGCCCATTCAGAGCCCAAACGGATGAATTTGACAACAATTTTGGGCATTCTAGAATCCTTAAGAAAAATGCAGTCGGTATGTCGTTTTTCAGGCCATTCCGAGACAGTGACCAAACTTTCATTCTTTTGACCTCAAATGAGCCTGAAACGCGTTTTTGTCCGTTCAGGGTCCAAACAGATGAATTTGGCAACAATTTTGCGCATTCTAGAATCCTTAAGAAAAATGGAGTGGGTATGTGGGTTTTCAGGCCATTCCGAGAGAGTGACCTATCTTTCATTCTTTTGACCTCAAATGAGCCTGAAACGTGTTTTTGGCCCGTTCAGAGCCCAAACGGATGAATTTGACAACAATTTTGGGCATTCTAGAATCGTTAAGAAAAATGGAGTGGGTATGTGGGTTTTCAGGCCATTTCGAGACAGTGACCAAACTTTCATTCTTTTGACCTCAAATACGCCTGAAACGCGTTTTTGGCCGTTCAGGGTCCAAACAGATGAATTTGGCAACAATTTTGCGCATTCTAGAATCCTTAAGAAAAATGGAGTGGGTATGTGGGTTTTCAGGCCATTCCGAGAGAGTGACCTATCTTTCATTCTTTTGACCTCAAATTAGCCTGAAACTTGTTTTTGGCCCGTTCAGAGCCCAAACGGATGAATTTGACAACAATTTTGGGCATTCTAGAATCCTTAAGAAATAAGGAGTGGGTATGTGGGTTTTCAGGCCATTCCGAGACAGTGACCAAACTTTCATTCTTTTGACCTCAAATGAGCCTGAAACGTGTTTTTGGCCCGTTCAGAGCCCAAACGGATGAATTTGACAACAATTTTGGGCATTCTAGAATCCTTAAGAAAAATGCAGTCGGTATGTCGTTTTTCAGGCCATTCCGAGACAGTGACCAAACTTTCATTCTTTTGACCTCAAATGAGCCTGAAACGCGTTTTTGGCCGTTCAGGGTCCAAACAGATGAATTTGGCAACAATTTTGCGCATTCTAGAATCCTTAAGAAAAATGGAGTGGGTATGTGGGTTTTCACGCCATTCCGAGAGAGTGACCTATCTTTCATTCTTTTGACCTCAAATGAGCCTGAAACGTGTTTTTCGCCCGTTCAGAGCCCAAACGGATGAATTTGACAACAATTTTGGGCATTCTAGAATCGTTAAGAAAAATGGAGTGGGTATGTGGGTTTTCAGGCCATTTCGAGACAGTGACCAAACTTTCATTCTTTTGACCTCAAATACGCCTGAAACGCGTTTTTGGCCGTTCAGGGCCCAAACAGATGAATTTGGCAACAATTTTGCGCATTCTAGAATCCTTAAGAAAAATGGAGTGGGTATGTGGGTTTTCAGGCCATTCCAAGACAGTGACCAAACTTTCATTCTTTTGACATCAAATGAGCCTGAAACGCGTTTTTGGCCGTTCAGGGCCCAAACAGATGAATTTGGCAACAATTTTGCGCATTCTAGAATCCTTAAGAAAAATGGAGTGTGTATGTGGGTTTTCAAGCCATTCCGAGAGAGTGACATATCTTTCATTCTTTTGACTACAAATGAGCCTGAAACGTGTTTTTGGCCCGTTCAGAGCCCAAACGGATGAATTTGACAACAATTTTGGGCATTCTAGAACCCTTAAGAAAAATGGTGTGGGTATGTGGGTTTTCAGGCCATTCCGAGAGAGTGACCTATCTTTCATTCTTTTGACCTCAAATGAGCCTGAAACGTGTTTTTGGCCCGTTCAGAGCCCAAACGGATGAATTTGACAACAATTTTGGGCATTCTAGAATCCTTAAGAAAAATGCAGTCGGTATGTCGTTTTTCAGGCCATTCCGAGACAGTGACCAAACTTTCATTCTTTTGACCTCAAATGAGCCTGAAACGCGTTTTTGGCCGTTCAGGGTCCAAACAGATGAATTTGGCAACAATTTTGCGCATTCTAGAATCCTTAAGAAAAATGGAGTGGGTATGTGGGTTTTCAGGCCATTCCGAGAGAGTGACCTATCTTTCATTCTTTTGACCTCAAATGAGCCTGAAACGTGTTTTTGGCCCGTTCAGAGCCCAAACGGATGAATTTGACAACAATTTTGGGCATTCTAGAATCCTTAAGAAAAATGCAGTCGGTATGTCGTTTTTCAGGCCATTCCGAGACAGTGACCAAACTTTCATTCTTTTGACCTCAAATGAGCCTGAAACGCGTTTTTGGCCGTTCAGGGTCCAAACAGATGAATTTGGCAACAATTTTGCGCATTCTAGAATCCTTAAGAAAAATGGAGTGGGTATGTGGGTTTTCACGCCATTCCGAGAGATTGACCTATCTTTCATTCTTTTGACCTCAAATGAGCCTGAAACGTGTTTTTGGCCCGTTCAGAGCCCAAACGGATGAATTTGACAACAATTTTGGGCATTCTAGAATCGTTAAGAAAAATGGAGTGGGTATGTGGGTTTTCAGGCCATTTCGAGACAGTGACCAAACTTTCATTCTTTTGACCTCAAATACGCCTGAAACGCGTTTTTGGCCGTTCAGGGCCCAAACAGATGAATTTGGCAACAATTTTGCGCATTCTAGAATCCTTAAGAAAAATGGAGTGGGTATGTGGGTTTTCAGGCCATTCCGAGACAGTGACCAAACTTTCATTCTTTTGACATCAAATGAGCCTGAAACGCGTTTTTGGCCGTTCAGGGCCCAAACAGATGAATTTGGCAACAATTTTGCGCATTCTAGAATCCTTAAGAAAAATGGAGTGTGTATGTGGGTTTTCAAGCCATTCCGAGAGAGTGACATATCTTTCATTCTTTTGACTACAAATGAGCCTGAAACGTGTTTTTGGCCCGTTCAGAGCCCAAACGGATGAATTTGACAACAATTTTGGGCATTCTAGAACCCTTAAGAAAAATGGTGTGGGTATGTGGGTTTTCAGGCCATTCCGAGAGAGTGACCTATCTTTCATTCTTTTGACCTCAAATGAGCCTGAAACGTGTTTTTGGCCCGTTCAGAGCCCAAACGGATGAATTTGACAACAATTTTGGGCATTCTAGAATCCTTAAGAAAAATGCAGTCGGTATGTCGTTTTTCAGGCCATTCCGAGACAGTGACCAAACTTTCATTCTTTTGACCTCAAATGAGCCTGAAACGCGTTTTTGGCCGTTCAGGGTCCAAACAGATGAATTTGGCAACAATTTTGCGCATTCTAGAATCCTTAAGAAAAATGGAGTGGGTATGTGGGTTTTCAGGCCATTCCGAGAGAGTGACCTATCTTTCATTCTTTTGACCTCAAATGAGCCTGAAACGTGTTTTTGGCCCGTTCAGAGCCCAAACGGATGAATTTGACAACAATTTTGGGCATTCTAGAATCCTTAAGAAAAATGCAGTCGGTATGTCGTTTTTCAGGCCATTCCGAGACAGTGACCAAACTTTCATTCTTTTGACCTCAAATGAGCCTGAAACGCGTTTTTGGCCGTTCAGGGTCCAAACAGATGAATTTGGCAACAATTTTGCGCATTCTAGAATCCTTAAGAAAAATGGAGTGGGTATGTGGGTTTTCACGCCATTCCGAGAGAGTGACCTATCTTTCATTCTTTTGACCTCAAATGAGCCTGAAACGTGTTTTTGGCCCGTTCAGAGCCCAAACGGATGAATTTGACAACAATTTTGGGCATTCTAGAATCGTTAAGAAAAATGGAGTGGGTATGTGGGTTTTCAGGCCATTTCGAGACAGTGACCAAACTTTCATTCTTTTGACCTCAAATACGCCTGAAACGCGTTTTTGGCCGTTCAGGGCCCAAACAGATGAATTTGGCAACAATTTTGCGCATTCTAGAATCCTTAAGAAAAATGGAGTGGGTATGTGGGTTTTCAGGCCATTCCGAGACAGTGACCAAACTTTCATTCTTTTGACATCAAATGAGCCTGAAACGCGTTTTTGGCCGTTCAGGGCCCAAACAGATGAATTTGGCAACAATTTTGCGCATTCTAGAATCCTTAAGAAAAATGGAGTGTGTATGTGGGTTTTCAAGCCATTCCGAGAGAGTGACATATCTTTCATTCTTTTGACTACAAATGAGCCTGAAACGTGTTTTTGGCCCGTTCAGAGCCCAAACGGATGAATTTGACAACAATTTTGGGCATTCTAGAACCCTTAAGAAAAATGGTGTGGGTATGTGGGTTTTCAGGCCATTCCGAGAGAGTGACCTATCTTTCATTCTTTTGACCTCAAATGAGCCTGAAACGTGTTTTTGGCCCGTTCAGAGCCCAAACGGATGAATTTGACAACAATTTTGGGCATTCTAGAATCCTTAAGAAAAATGCAGTCGGTATGTCGTTTTTCAGGCCATTCCGAGACAGTGACCAAACTTTCATTCTTTTGACCTCAAATGAGCCTGAAACGCGTTTTTGGCCGTTCAGGGTCCAAACAGATGAATTTGGCAACAATTTTGCGCATTCTAGAATCCTTAAGAAAAATGGAGTGGGTATGTGGGTTTTCAGGCCATTCCGAGAGAGTGACCTATCTTTCATTCTTTTGACCTCAAATGAGCCTGAAACGTGTTTTTGGCCCGTTCAGAGCCCAAACGGATGAATTTGACAACAATTTTGGGCATTCTAGAATCCTTAAGAAAAATGCAGTCGGTATGTCGTTTTTCAGGCCATTCCGAGACAGTGACCAAACTTTCATTCTTTTGACCTCAAATGAGCCTGAAACGCGTTTTTGGCCGTTCAGGGTCCAAACAGATGAATTTGGCAACAATTTTGCGCATTCTAGAATCCTTAAGAAAAATGGAGTGGGTATGTGGGTTTTCACGCCATTCCGAGAGAGTGACCTATCTTTCATTCTTTTGACCTCAAATGAGCCTGAAACGTGTTTTTGGCCCGTTCAGAGCCCAAACGGATGAATTTGACAACAATTTTGGGCATTCTAGAATCGTTAAGAAAAATGGAGTGGGTATGTGGGTTTTCAGGCCATTTCGAGACAGTGACCAAACTTTCATTCTTTTGACCTCAAATACGCCTGAAACGCGTTTTTGGCCGTTCAGGGCCCAAACAGATGAATTTGGCAACAATTTTGCGCATTCTAGAATCCTTAAGAAAAATGGAGTGGGTATGTGGGTTTTCAGGCCATTCCGAGACAGTGACCAAACTTTCATTCTTTTGACATCAAATGAGCCTGAAACGCGTTTTTGGCCGTTCAGGGCCCAAACAGATGAATTTGGCAACAATTTTGCGCATTCTAGAATCCTTAAGAAAAATGGAGTGTGTATGTGGGTTTTCAAGCCATTCCGAGAGAGTGACATATCTTTCATTCTTTTGACTACAAATGAGCCTGAAACGTGTTTTTGGCCCGTTCAGAGCCCAAACGGATGAATTTGACAACAATTTTGGGCATTCTAGAACCCTTAAGAAAAATGGTGTGGGTATGTGGGTTTTCAGGCCATTCCGAGAGAGTGACCTATCTTTCATTCTTTTGACCTCAAATGAGCTTGAAACGTGTTTTTGGCCCATTCAGAGCCCAAACGGATGAATTTGACAACAATTTTGGGCATTCTAGAATCCTTAAGAAAAATGCAGTCGGTATGTCGTTTTTCAGGCCATTCCGAGACAGTGACCAAACTTTCATTCTTTTGACCTCAAATGAGCCTGAAACGCGTTTTTGTCCGTTCAGGGTCCAAACAGATGAATTTGGCAACAATTTTGCGCATTCTAGAATCCTTAAGAAAAATGGAGTGGGTATGTGGGTTTTCAGGCCATTCCGAGAGAGTGACCTATCTTTCATTCTTTTGACCTCAAATGAGCCTGAAACGTGTTTTTGGCCCGTTCAGAGCCCAAACGGATGAATTTGACAACAATTTTGGGCATTCTAGAATCGTTAAGAAAAATGGAGTGGGTATGTGGGTTTTCAGGCCATTTCGAGACAGTGACCAAACTTTCATTCTTTTGACCTCAAATACGCCTGAAACGCGTTTTTGGCCGTTCAGGGTCCAAACAGATGAATTTGGCAACAATTTTGCGCATTCTAGAATCCTTAAGAAAAATGGAGTGGGTATGTGGGTTTTCAGGCCATTCCGAGAGAGTGACCTATCTTTCATTCTTTTGACCTCAAATTAGCCTGAAACTTGTTTTTGGCCTGTTCAGAGCCCAAACGGATGAATTTGTTAACAATTTTGGGCATTCTAGAATCCTTAAGAAAAATGCAGTCGGTATGTGGGTTTTCAGGCCATTCCGAGACAGTGACCAAACTTTCATTCTTTTGACCTCAAATGAGCCTGAAACGCGTTTTTGGCCGTTCAGGGTCCAAACAGATGAATTTGGCAACAATTTTGCGCATTCTAGAATCCTTAAGAAAAATGGAGTGGGTATGTGGGTTTTCACGCCATTCCGAGAGAGTGACCTATCTTTCATTCTTTTGACCTCAAATTAGCCTGAAACTTGTTTTTGGCCCGTTCAGAGCCCAAACGGATGAATTTGACAACAATTTTGGGCATTCTAGAATCCTTAAGAAATAAGGAGTGGGTATGTGGGTTTTCAGGCCATTCCGAGACAGTGACCAAACTTTCATTCTTTTGACCTCAAATGAGCCTGAAACGTGTTTTTGGCCCGTTCAGAGCCCAAACGGATGAATTTGACAACAATTTTGGGCATTCTAGAATCCTTAAGAAAAATGCAGTCGGTATGTCGTTTTTCAGGCCATTCCGAGACAGTGACCAAACTTTCATTCTTTTGACCTCAAATGAGCCTGAAACGCGTTTTTGGCCGTTCAGGGTCCAAACAGATGAATTTGGCAACAATTTTGCGCATTCTAGAATCCTTAAGAAAAATGGAGTGGGTATGTGGGTTTTCAGGCCATTCCGAGAGAGTGACCTATCTTTCATTCTTTTGACCTCAAATGAGCCTGAAACGTGTTTTTGGCCCGTTCAGAGCCCAAACGGATGAATTTGACAACAATTTTGGGCATTCTAGAATCGTTAAGAAAAATGGAGTGGGTATGTGGGTTTTCAGGCCATTTCGAGACAGTGACCAAACTTTCATTCTTTTGACCTCAAATACGCCTGAAACGCGTTTTTGGCCGTTCAGGGCCCAAACAGATGAATTTGGCAACAATTTTGCGCATTCTAGAATCCTTAAGAAAAATGGAGTGGGTATGTGGGTTTTCAGGCCATTCCGAGACAGTGACCAAACTTTCATTCTTTTGACATCAAATGAGCCTGAAACGCGTTTTTGGCCGTTCAGGGCCCAAACAGATGAATTTGGCAACAATTTTGCGCATTCTAGAATCCTTAAGAAAAATGGAGTGTGTATGTGGGTTTTCAAGCCATTCCGAGAGAGTGACATATCTTTCATTCTTTTGACAACAAATGAGCCTGAAACGTGTTTTTGGCCCGTTCAGAGCCCAAACGGATGAATTTGACAACAATTTTGGGCATTCTAGAATCCTTAAGAAAAATGGTGTGGGTATGTGGGTTTTCAGGCCATTCCGAGACAGTGACCAAACTTTCATTCTTTTGACCTCAAATGAGCCTGAAACGCGTTTTTGGCTGTTCAGGGCCCAAACAGATGGATTTGGCGACAATTTTGTGTATTCTAGAATCCTTAAGAAAAATGGAGTGGGTATGTGGGTTTTCAAGCCATTTCGAGGGAGTGACCTATCTTTCATTCTTTTGACCTCAAATGAGCCTAAAACGTGTTTTTGGCCCGTTCAGAGGCGAAACGGATGAATTTGACAACAATTTTGGGCATTCTAGAATCCTTAAGAAAAATGGAGGGGTTATGTGGGTTTTCAGGCCATTCCGAGACAGTGACCAATCATTCGAACTTTTGACCCGAATGAGCCTGGAAAGCGTTTTTGGCTGTTCAGTGCCCAAACGGATGAATTTGACAACAGTTTTGGGCATTCTGGAATCCTAATGAAAGATGGAGACGGTATGTTGGTTTTCAACCCATCCCGAGATAGTGACCTAACCTTCATTCTTTTTACCTCAGATGAGCTTCAAACGTGTTTTTTGCCCGTTCAGAGTCCAAACGGATGAATTTGACAACAATTTTGGGCATTCTAGAATCCTTAAGAAAAATGCAGTCGGTATGTCGTTTTTCAGGCCATTCCAAGACAGTGACCAAACTTTCATTCTTTTGACCTCAAATGAGCCTGAAACGCGTTTTCGGCCGTTCAGGGCCCAAACAGATGAATTTGGCAACAGTTTTGCGCATTCTAGAATCCTTAAGAAAAATGGAGTGGGTATGTGGGTTTTCAAGCCATTTCGAGGGAGTGACCTATCTTTCATTCTTTTGACCTCAAATGAGCCTGAAACGTGTTTTTGGCCTGTTCAGAGCCCAAACGGATGAATTTGTTAACAATTTTGGGCATTCTAGAATCCTTAAGAAAAATGCAGTCGGTATGTGGGTTTTCAGGCCATTCCGAGACAGTGACCAAACATTCGAACATTTGACCCAAATGAGCCTAGAAAGCGTTTTTGGCTGTTCAGTGCCCAAACGGATGAATTTGACAACCGTTTTGGGCATTCTAGAATCCTAATGAAAGATGGAGACGGTATGTAGGTTTTCAAGCCATCCCGAGATAGTGACCTAACCTTCATTCTTTTTACCTCAGATGAGCTTCAAACGTGTTTTTTGCCCGTTCAGAGTCCAAACGGATGAATTTGACAACAATTTTGGGCATTCTAGAATCCTTAAGAAAAATGGAGTGGGTATGTGGGTTTTCAGGCCATTCCGAGACAGTGACCAAACTTTCATTCTTTTGACCTCAAATGAGCCTGAAACGTGTTTTTTTCCCGTTCAGAGCCCAAACGGATGAATTTGACAACAATTTTGGGCATTCTAGAATCGTTAAGAAAAATGGAGCGGGTATGTGGGTTTTCAGGCCATTCCGAGACAGTGACCAAACTTTCATTCTTTTGACCTCAAATGAGCCTGAAACGCGTTTTTGGCCGTTCAGGGTCCAAACAGATGAATTTGGCAACAATTTTGCGCATTCTAGAATCCTTAAGAAAAATGGAGTGGGTATGTGGGTTTTCAGGCCATTCCGAGAGAGTGACCTATCTTTCATTCTTTTGACCTTAAATGAGCCTGAAACGTGTTTTTGGCCCGTTAAGAGCCCAAACGGATGAATTTGACAACAATTTTGGGCATTCTAGAATCCTTATGAAAAATGGAGTGGGTATGTGGGTTTTCAAGCCATTCTGAGAGAGTGACCAAACTTTCATTCTTTTGACCTCAAATGAGCCTGAAACGTGTTTTTGGCCCGTTCAGAGCCCAAACAGATGAATTTGGCTACAATTTTGCGCATTCTAGAATCCTTAAGAAAAATGGAGTGTGTATGTGGGTTTTCAAGCCATTCCGAGAGAGTGACATATCTTTCATTCTTTTGACTACAAATGAGCCTGAAACGTGTTTTTGGCCCGTTCAGAACCCAAACGGATGAATTTGACAACAATTTTGGGCATTCTAGAATCCTTAAGAAAAATGCTGTCGGTATGTCGTTTTTCAGGCCATTCCGAGACAGTGACCAAACTTTCATTCTTTTGACCTCAAATGAGCCTGAAACGCGTTTTTGGCCGTTCAGGGCCCAAACAGATGAATTTGGCAACAGTTTTGCGCATTCTAGAATCCTTAAGAAAAATGGAGTGGGTATGTGGGTTTTCAAGCCATTTCGAGGGAGTCAACTATCTTTCATTCTTTTGACCTCAAATGAGCCTGAAACGTGTTTTTGCCCGTTCAGAGTCCAAACGGATGAATTTGACAACAATTTTGGGCATTCTAGAATCCTTAAGAAAAAATGAGTGGGTATGTGGGTTTTCAGGCCATTCCGAGACAGTGACCAAACTTTCATTCTTTTGACCTCAAATGAGCCTGAAACGTGTTTTTTGCCCGTTCAGGGCCCAAACGGATGAATTTGACAACAATTTTGCGCATTCTAGAATCCTTAAGAAAAATGGAGTGGGTATGTGGGTTTTCAGGCCATTCCGAGACAGTGACCAAACTTTCATTCTTTTGACATCAAATGAGCCTGAAACGCGTTTTTGGCCGTTCAGGGCCCAAACAGATGAATTTGGCAACAGTTTTGAATTTTGCGCATTCTAGAATCCTTAAGAAAAATGGAGTGGGTATGTGGGTTTTCACGCCATTCCGAGAGAGTGACCTATCTTTCATTCTTTAGACCTCAAATGAGCCTGAAACGTGTTTTTGGCCCGTTCAGAGCCCAAACGGATGAATTTGACAACAATTTTGGGCATTCTAGAATCCTTAAGAAAAATGGAGTGGGTATGTGGGTTTTCAAGCCATTCCGAGAGAGTGACCTATCTTTCATTCTTTTGACCTCAAATGAGCCTGAAACGTGTTTTTGGCCCGTTCAGAGCCCAAACGGATGAATTTGACAACAATTTTGGGCATTCTAGAATCCTTAAGAAAAATGGAGTGGGTATGTGGGTTTTCAAGCCATTCCGAGAGAGTGACCTATCTTTCATTCTTTTGACCTCAAATGAGCCTGAAACGTGTTTTTGGCCCGTTCAGAGCCCAAACGGATGAATTTGGCAACAATTTTGCGCATTCTAGAATCCTTAAGAAAAATGGAGTGGGTATGTGGGTTTTCAGGCCATTCCGAGACAGTGACCAAACTTTCATTCTTTTGACCTCAAATGAGCCAGAAACGCGTTTTTGGCCGTTCAGGGCCCAAACAGATGAATTTCGCAACAATTTTGCGCATTCTAGAATCCTTAAGAAAAATGGAGTGGGTATGTGGGTTTTCACGCCATTCCGAGAGAGTGACCTATCTTTCATTCTTTTGACCTCAAATGAGCCTGAAACGTGTTTTTGGCCCGTTCAGAGCCTAAACGGATGAATTTGACAAGAATTTTGGGCATTCTAGAATCCTTAAGAAAAATGGAGTGGGTATGTGGGTTTTCAAGACATTCTGAGAGAGTGACCTATCTTTCATTCTTTTGACCTCAAATGAGCCTGAAACGTGTTTTTGGCCCGTTCAGAGCCGAAACGGATGAATTTGACTACAATTTTGGGTATTCTAGAATGCTTAAGAAAATTGGAGTGGGTATGTGGGTTTTCAGGCCATTCCGAGACAGTGACCTATCTTTCATTCTTTTGACCTCAAATGAGCCTGAAACGTGTTTTTGGCCCGTTCAGAGCCCAAACGGATGAATTTGAATACAATTTTGGGTATTCTAGAATCCTTAAGAAAAATGGAGTGGGTATGTGGGTTTTCAGGCCATTCCGAGACAGTGACCTATCTTTCATTCTTTTGACCTCAAATGAGCCTGAAACGTGTTTTTGGCCCGTTCAGAGCCCAAACGGATGAATTTGACTACAATTTTGGGTATTCTAGAATACTTAAGAAAAATGGAGTGGGTATGTGGGTTTTCAAGCCATTCCGAGAGAGTGACCTATCTTTCATTCTTTTGACCTCAAATGAGCCTGAAACGTGTTTTTGGCCCGTTAGAGCCGAAACGGATGAATTTGACTACAATTTTAGGTATTCTAGAATGCTTAAGAAAATTGGAGTGGGTATGTGGGTTTTCAGGCCATTCCGAGACAGTGACCTATCTTTCATTCTTTTGACCTCAAATGAGCCTGAAACGTGTTTTTGGCCCGTTCAGAGCCCAAACGGATGAATTTGAATACAATTTTGGGTATTCTAGAATCCTTAAGAAAAATGGAGTGGGTATGTGGGTTTTCAGGCCATTCCGAGACAGTGACCTATCTTTCATTCTTTTGACCTCAAATTTGCCTGAAACGTGTTTTTGGCCCGTTCAGAGCCCAAACGGATGAATTTGACTACAATTTTGGGTATTCTAGAATACTTAAGAAAAATGGAGTGGGTATGTGGGTTTTCAAGCCATTCCGAGAGAGTGACCTATCTTTCATTCTTTTGACCTCACATGAGCCTAAAACGTGTTTTTGGCCCGTTCAGAGCCCAAACGGATGAATTTGACAACAATTTTGGGCATTCTAGAATCCTTAAGAAAAATGGAGTGGGTATGTGGGTTTTCAGGCCATTCCGAGACAGTGACCAATCATTCGAACTTTTGACCCAAATGAGCCTAGAAAGCGTTTTTGGCTGTTCAGTGCCCAAACGGATGAATTTGACAACAGTTTTGGGCATTCTAGAATCCTAATGAAAGATGGAGACGGTATGTTGGTTTTCAACCCACTCCGAGATAGTGACCTAAGTTTCATTCTTTTTACCTCAGATGAGCTTCAAACGTGTTTTTGGCCCGTTCAGAGCCCAAACGGATGAATTTGACAACAATTTTGGGAATTCTAGAATCCTTAAGAAAAATGCAGTCGGTATGTCGTTTTTCAGGCCATTCCGAGACAGTGACCAAACTTTCATTCTTTTGACCTCAAATGAGCCTGAAACGCGTTTTTGGCCGTTCAGGGCCCAAACAGATGAATTTGGCAACAGTTTTGCGCATTCTAGAATCCTTAAGAAAAATGGAGTGGGTATGTGGGTTTTCAAGCCATTTCGAGGGAGTGACCTATCTTTCATTCTTTTGACCTCAAATGAGCCTGAAACGTGTTTTTGGCCTGTTCAGAGCCCAAACGGATGAATTTGATAACAATTTTAGGCATTCTAGAATCCTTAAGAAAAATGGTGTGGGTATGTGGGTTTTCAGGCCATTCCGAGACAGTGACCAAACATTCGAACATTTGACCCAAATGAGCCTAGAAAGCGTTTTTGGCTGTTCAGTGCCCAAACGGATGAATTTGACAACCGTTTTGGGCATTCTAGAATCCTAATGAAAGATGGAGACGGTATGTAGGTTTTCAAGCCATCCCGAGATAGTGACCTAACCTTCATTCTTTTTACCTCAGATGAGCTTCAAACGTGTTTTTTGCCCGTTCAGAGTCCAAACGGATGAATTTGACAACAATTTTGGGCATTCTAGAATCCTTAAGAAAAAAGGAGTGGGTATGTGGGTTTTCAGGCCATTCCGAGACAGTGACCAAACTTTCATTCTTTTGACCTCAAATGAGCCTGAAACATGTTTTTGGCCCGTTCAGAGCCCAAACGGATGAATTTGACAACAATTTTGGGCATTCTAGAATCCTTAAGAAAAATGGAGTGGGTATGTGGGTTTTCAGGCCATTCCGAGACAGTGACCAAACTTTCATTCTTTTGACCTCAAATGAGCCTGAAACGCGTTTTTGGCCGTTCAGGGTCCAAACAGATGAATTTGGCAACAATTTTGCGCATTCTAGAATCCTTAAGAAAAATGGAGTGGGTATGTGGGTTTTCAGGCCATTCCGAGAGAGTGACCTATCTTTCATTCTTTTGACCTCAAATGAGCCTGAAACGTGTTTTTGGCCCGTTCAGAGCCCAAACGGATGAATTTGACAACAATTTTGGGCATTCTAGAATCCTTAAGAAAAATGCAGTCGGTATGTCGTTTTTCAGGCCATTCCGAGACAGTGACCAAACTTTCATTCTTTTGACCTCAAATGAGCCTGAAACGCGTTTTTGGCCGTTCAGGGTCCAAACAGATGAATTTGGCAACAATTTTGCGCATTCTATAATCCTTAAGAAAAATGGAGTGGGTATGTGGGTTTTCAGGCCATTCCGAGAGAGTGACCTATCTTTCATTCTTTTGACCTCAAATGAGCCTGAAACGTGTTTTTGGCCCGCTCAGAGCCCAAACGGATGAATTTGACAACAATTTTGGGCATTCTAGAATCGTTAAGAAAAATGGAGTGGGTATGTGGGTTTTCAGGCCATTTCGAGACAGTGACCAAACTTTCATTCTTTTGACCTCAAATACGCCTGAAACGCGTTTTTGGCCGTTCAGGGCCCAAACAGATGAATTTGGCAACAATTTTGCGCATTCTAGACTCCTTAAGAAAAATGGAGTGGGTATGTGGGTTTTCAGGCCATTCGGAGACAGTGACCAAACTTTCATTCTTTTGACATCAAATGAGCCTGAAACGCGTTTTTGGCCGTTCAGGGCCCAAACAGATGAATTTGGCAACAATTTTGCGCATTCTAGAATCCTTAAGAAAAATGGAGTGTGTATGTGGGTTTTCAAGCCATTCCGAGAGAGTGACATATCTTTCATTCTTTTGACTACAAATGAGCCTGAAACGTGTTTTTGGCCCGATCAGAGCCCAAACGGATGAATTTGACAACAATTTTGGGCATTCTAGAATCCTTAAGAAAAATGGTGTGGGTATGTGGGTTTTCAGGCCATTCCGAGACAGTGACCAAACTTTCATTCTTTTGACCTCAAATGAGCCTGAAACGCGTTTTTGGCCGTTCAGGGCCCAAACAGATGGATTTGGCGACAATTTTGTGTATTCTAGAATCCTTAAGAAAAATGGAGTGGGTATGTGGGTTTTCAAGCCATTTCGAGGGAGTGACCTATCTTTCATTCTTTTGACCTCAAATGAGCCTAAAACGTGTTTTTGGCCCGTTCAGAGCCGAAACGGATGAATTTGACAACAATTTTGGGCATTCTAGAATCCTTAAGAAAAATGGAGTGGTTATGTGGGTTTTCAGGCCATTCCGAGACAGTGACCAATCATTCGAACTTTTGACCCGAATGAGCCTAGAAAGCGTTTTTGGCTGTTCAGTGCCCAAACGGATGAATTTGACAACAGTTTTGGGCATTCTGGAATCCTAATGAAAGATGGAGACGGTATGTTGGTTTTCAACCCACTCCGAGATAGTGACCTAAGTTTCATTCTTTTTACCTCAGATAAGCTTCAAACGTGTTTTTGGCCCGTTCTGAGCCCAAACGGATGAATTTGACAACAATTTTGGGAATTCTAGAATCCTTAAGAAAAATGCAGTCGGTATGTCGTTTTTCAGGCCATTCCGAGACAGTGACCAAACTTTCATTCTTTTGACCTCAAATGAGCCTGAAACGTGTTTTTGGCCGTTCAGGGCCCAAACAGATGAATTTGACAACAATTTTGGGCATTCTAGAATCCTTAAGAAAAATGGAGTGGGTATGTGGGTTTTCAAGCCATTCCGAGAGAGGGACCTATCTTTCATTCTTTTGACCTCAAATGAGCCTGAAACGTGTTTTTGGCCCGTTCAGAGCCCAAACGGATGAATTTGACAACAATTTTGGGCATTCTAGAATCCTTAAGAAAAATGGAGTGGGTATGTGGGTTTTCAAGCCATTCCGAGAGAGTGACCTATCTTTCATTCTTTTGACCTCAAATGAGCCTGAAACGTGTTTTTGGCCCGTTCAGAGCCCAAACGGAAGAATTTGGCAACAATTTTGCGCATTCTAGAATCGTTAAGAAAAATGGAGTGGGTATGTGGGTTTTCAGGCCATTCCGAGACAGTGACCAAACTTTCATTCTTTTGACCTCAAATGAGCCTGAAACGCGTTTTTGGCCGTTCAGGGCCCAAACAGATGAATTTGGCAACAATTTTGCGCATTCTAGAATCCTTAAGAAAAATGGAGTGGGTATGTGGGTTTTCAAGACATTCCGAGAGAGTGACCTATCTTTCATTCTTTTGACCTCAAATGAGCCTGAAACGTGTTTTTGGCCCGTTCAGAGCCGAAACGGATGAATTTGACTACAATTTTGGGTATTCTAGAATCCTTAAGAAAATTGGAGTGGGTATGTGGGTTTTCAGGCCATTCCGAGACAGTGACCTATCTTTCATTCTTTTGACCTCAAATGAGCCTGAAACGTGTTTTTGGCCCGTTCAGAGCCCAAACGGATGAATTTGACTACAATTTTGGGTATTCTAGAATCCTTAAGAAAAATGGAGTGGGTATGTGGGTTTTCAAGCCATTCCGAGAGAGTGACCTATCCTTCATTCTTTTGACCTCACATGAGCCTAAAACGTGTTTTTGGCCCGTTCAGAGCCCAAACGGATGAATTTGACAACAATTTTGGGCATTCAAGAATCCTTAAGAAAAATGGAGTGGGTATGTGGGTTTTCAGGCCATTCCGAGACAGTGACCAATCATTCGAACTTTTGACCCAAATGAGCCTAGAAAGCGTTTTTGGCAGTTCAGTGCCCAAACGGATGAATTTGACAACAGTTTTGGGCATTCTAGAATCCTAATGAAAGATGGAGACGGTATGTTGGTTTTCAACCCACTCCGAGATAGTGACCTAAGTTTCATTCTTTTTACCTCAGATGAGCTTCAAACGTGTTTTTGGCCCGTTCAGAGCCCAAACGGATGAATTTGACAACAATTTTGGGAATTCTAGAATCCTTAAGAAAAATGCAGTCGGTATGTCGTTTTTCAGGCCATTCCGAGACAGTGACCAAACTTTCATTCTTTTGACCTCAAATGAGCCTGAAACGCGTTTTTGGCCGTTCAGGGCCCAAACAGATGAATTTGGCAACAGTTTTGCGCATTCTAGAATCCTTAAGAAAAATGGAGTGGGTATGTGGGTTTTCAAGCCATTTCGAGGGAGTGACCTATCTTTCATTCTTTTGACCTCAAATGAGCCTGAAATGTGTTTTTGGCCTGTTCAGAGCCCAAACGGATGAATTTGATAACAATTTTAGGCATTCTAGAATCCTTAAGAAAAATGGTGTGGGTATGTGGGTTTTCAGGCCATTCCGAGACAGTGACCAAACTTTCATTCTTTTGACCTCAAATGAGCCTGAAACGCGTTTTTGGCCGTTCAGGGTCCAAACAGATGAATTTGGCAACAATTTTGCGCATTCTAGAATCCTTAAGAAAAATGGAGTGGGTATGTGGGTTTTCAGGCCATTCCGAGAGAGTGACCTATCTTTCATTCTTTTGACCTCAAATGAGCCTGAAACGTGTTTTTGGCCCGTTCAGAGCCCAAACGGATGAATTTGACAACAATTTTGGGCATTCTAGAATCCTTAAGAAAAATGCAATCGGTATGTCGTTTTTCAGGCCATTCCGAGACAGTGACCAAACTTTCATTCTTTTGACCTCAAATGAGCCTGAAACGCGTTTTTGGCCGTTCAGGGTCCAAACAGATGGATTTGGCAACAATTTTGCGCATTCTAGAATCCTTAAGAAAAATGGAGTGGGTATGTGGGTTTTCAGGCCATTCCGAGAGAGTGACCTATCTTTCATTCTTTTGACCTCAAATGAGCCTGAAACGTGTTTTTGGCCCGTTCAGAGCCCAAACGGATGAATTTGGCAACAATTTTGCGCATTCTAGAATCCTTAAGAAAAATGGAGTGTGTATGTGGGTTTTCAAGCCATTCCGAGAGAGTGACATATCTTTCATTCTTTTGACTACAAATGAGCCTGAAACGTGTTTTTGGCCCGTTCAGAGCCCAAACGGATGAATTTGACAACAATTTTGGGCATTCTAGAATCCTTAAGAAAAATGGTGTGGGTATGTGGGTTTTCAGGCCATTCCGAGACAGTGACCAAACTTTCATTCTTTTGACCTCAAATGAGCCTGAAACGCGTTTTTGGCCGTTCAGGGCCCAAACAGATGGATTTGGCGACAATTTTGTGTATTCTAGAATCCTTAAGAAAAATGGAGTGGGTATGTGGGTTTTCAAGCCATTTCGAGGGAGTGACCTATCTTTCATTCTTTTGACCTCAAATGAGCCTAAAACGTGTTTTTGGCCCGTTCAGAGCCGAAACGGATGAATTTGACAACAATTTTGGGCATTCTAGAATCCTTAAGAAAAATGGAGTGGTTATGTGGGTTTTCAGGCCATTCCGAGACAGTGACCAATCATTCGATCTTTTGACCCGAATGAGCCTAGAAAGCGTTTTTGGCTGTTCAGTGCCCAAACGGATGAATTTGACAACAGTTTTGGGCATTCTGGAATCCTAATGAAAGATGGAGACGGTATGTTGGTTTTCAACCCACTCCGAGATAGTGACCTAAGTTTCATTCTTTTTACCTCAGATGAGCTTTAAACGTGTTTTTGGCCCGTTCTGAGCCCAAACGGATGAATTTGACAACAATTTTGGGAATTCTAGAATCCTTAAGAAAAATGCAGTCGGTATGTCGTTTTTCAGGCCATTCCGAGACAGTGACCAAACTTTCATTCTTTTGACCTCAAATGAGCTTGAAACGCGTTTTTGGCCGTTCAGGGCCCAAACAGATGAATTTGGCAACAGTTTTGCGCATTCTAGAATCCTTAAGAAAAATGGAGTGGGTATGTGGGTTTTCAAGCCATTTCGAGGGAGTGACCTATCTTTCATTCTTTTGACCTCAAATGAGCCTGAAACGTGTTTTTGGCCTGTTCAGAGCCCAAACGGATGAATTTGATAACAATTTTGGGAATTCTAGAATCCTTAAGAAAAATGCAGTCCGTATGTGGGTTTTCAGGCCATTCCGAGACAGTGACCAAACATTCGAACATTTGACCCAAATGAGCCTAGAAAGCGTTTTTGGCTGTTCAGTGCCCAAACGGATGAATTTGACAACCGTTTTGGGCATTCTAGAATCCTAATGAAAGATGGAGACGGTATGTAGGTTTTCAAGCCATCCCGAGATAGTGACCTAACCTTCATTCTTTTTACCTCAGATGAGCTTCAAACGTGTTTTTTGCCCGTTCAGAGTCCAAACGGATGAATTTGACAACAATTTTGGGCATTCTAGAATCCTTAAGAAAAAAGGAGTGGGTATGTGGGTTTTCAGGCCATTCCGAGACAGTGACCAAACTTTCATTCTTTTGACCTCAAATGAGCCTGAAACGTGTTTTTGGCCCGTTCAGAGCCCAAACGGATGAATTTGACAACAATTTTGGGCATTCTAGAATCCTTAAGAAAAAAGGAGTGGGTATGTGGGTTTTCAGGCCATTCCGAGACAGTGACCAAACTTTCATTCTTTTGACCTCAAATGAGCCTGAAACGCGTTTTTGGCCGTTCAGGGTCCAAACAGATGAATTTGGCAACAATTTTGGGCATTCTAGAATCCTTAAGAAAAATGGAGTGGTTATGTGGGTTTTCAGGCCATTCCGAGACAGTGACCAATCATTCGATCTTTTGACCCGAATGAGCCTAGAAAGCGTTTTTGGCTGTTCAGTGCCCAAACGGATGAATTTGACAACAGTTTTGGGCATTCTGGAATCCTAATGAAAGATGGAGACGGTATGTTGGTTTTCAACCCACTCCGAGATAGTGACCTAAGTTTCATTCTTTTTACCTCAGATGAGCTTTAAACGTGTTTTTGGCCCGTTCTGAGCCCAAACGGATGAATTTGACAACAATTTTGGGAATTCTAGAATCCTTAAGAAAAATGCAGTCGGTATGTCGTTTTTCAGTCCATTCCGAGACAGTGACCAAACTTTCATTCTTTTGACCTCAAATGAGCTTGAAACGCGTTTTTGGCCGTTCAGGGCCCAAACAGATGAATTTGGCAACAGTTTTGCGCATTCTAGAATCCTTAAGAAAAATGGAGTGGGTATGTGGGTTTTCAAGCCATTTCGAGGGAGTGACCTATCTTTCATTCTTTTGACCTCAAATGAGCCTGAAACGTGTTTTTGGCCTGTTCAGAGCCCAAACGGATGAATTTGATAACAATTTTGGGAATTCGAGAATCCTTAAGAAAAATGCAGTCCGTATGTGGGTTTTCAGGCCATTCCGAGACAGTGACCAAACATTCGAACATTTGACCCAAATGAGCCTAGAAAGCGTTTTTGGCTGTTCAGTGCCCAAACGGATGAATTTGACAACCGTTTTGGGCATTCTAGAATCCTAATGAAAGATGGAGACGGTATGTAGGTTTTCAAGCCATCCCGAGATAGTGACCTAACCTTCATTCTTTTTACCTCAGATGAGCTTCAAACGTGTTTTTTGCCCGTTCAGAGTCCAAACGGATGAATTTGGCAACAATTATGCGCATTCTAGAATCCTTAAGAAAAATGGAGTGGGTATGTGGGTTTTCAGGCCATTCCGAGAGAGTGACCTATATTTCATTCTTTTGACCTCAAATGAGCCTGAAACGTGTTTTTGGCCCGTTCAGAGCCCAAACGGATGAATTTGACAACAATTTTGGGCATTCTAGAATCGTTAAGAAAAATGGAGTGGGTATGTGGGTTTTCAGGCCATTCCGAGACAGTGACCAAACTTTCATTCTTTTGACCTCAAATGAGCCTGAAACGCGTTTTTGGCCGTTCAGGGTCCAAACAGATGAATTTGGCAACAATTTTGCGCATTCTAGAATCCTTAAGAAAAATGGAGTGGGTATGTGGGTTTTCAGGCCATTCCGAGAGAGTGACCTATCTTTCATTCTTTTGACCTCAAATGAGCCTGAAACGTGTTTTTGGCCCGTTCAGAGCCCAAACGGATGAATTTGACAACAATTTTGGGCATTCTAGAATCCTTAAGAAAAATGCAGTCGGTATGTCGTTTTTCAGGCCATTCCGAGACAGTGACCAAACTTTCATTCTTTTGACCTCAAATGAGCCTGAAACGCGTTTTTGGCCGTTCAGGGTCCAAACAGATGAATTTGGCAACAATTTTGCGCATTCTAGAATCCTTAAGAAAAATGGAGTGGGTATGTGGGTTTTCAGGCCATTCCGAGAGAGTGACCTATCTTTCATTCTTTTGACCTCAAATGAGCCTGAAACGTGTTTTTGGCCCGTTCAGAGCCCAAACGGATGAATTTGACAACAATTTTGGGCATTCTAGAATCGTTAAGAAAAATGGAGTGGGTATGTGGGTTTTCAGGCCATTTCGAGACAGTGACCAAACTTTCATTCTTTGGACCTCAAATACGCCTGAAACGCGTTTTTGGCCGTTCAGGGCCCAAACAGATGAATTTGGCAACAATTTTGTGCATTCTAGAATCCTTAAGAAAAATGGAGTGGGTATGTGGGTTTTCAGGCCATTCCGAGACAGTGACCAAACTTTCATTCTTTTGACATCAAATGAGCCTGAAACGCGTTTTTGGCCGTTCAGGGCCCAAACAGATGAATTTGGCAACAATTTTGCGCATTCTAGAATCCTTAAGAAAAATGGAGTGTGTATGTGGGTTTTCAAGCCATTCCGAGAGAGTGACATATCTTTCATTCTTTTGACTACAAATGAGCCTGAAACGTGTTTTTGGCCCGTTCAGAGCCCAAACGGATGAATTTGACAACAATTTTGGGTATTCTAGAATCCTTAAGAAAAATGGTGTGGGTATGTGGGTTTTCAGGCCATTCCGAGACAGTGACCAAACTTTCATTCTTTTGACCTCAAATGAGCCTGAAACGCGTTTTTGCCCGTTCAGGGCCCAAACAGATGGATTTGGCGACAATTTTGTGTATTCTAGAATCCTTAAGAAAAATGGAGTGGGTATGTGGGTTTTCAAGCCATTTCGAGGGAGTGACCTATCTTTCATTCTTTTGACCTCAAATGAGCCTAAAACGTGTTTTTGGCCCGTTCAGAGCCGAAACGGATGAATTTGACAACAATTTTGGGCATTCTAGAATCCTTAAGAAAAATGGAGTGGTTATGTGGGTTTTCAGGCCATTCCGAGACAGTGACCAATCATTCGAACTTTTGACCCGAATGAGCCTAGAAAGCGTTTTTGGCTGTTCAGTGCCCAAACGGATGAATTTGACAACAGTTTTGGGCATTCTGGAATCCTAATGAAAGATGGAGACGGTATGTTGGTTTTCAACCCACTCCGAGATAGTGACCTAAGTTTCATTCTTTTTACCTCAGATGAGCTTCAAACGTGTTTTTGGCCCGTTCTGAGCCCAAACGGATGAATTTGACAACAATTTTGGGAATTCTAGAATCCTTAAGAAAAATGCAGTCGGTATGTCGTTTTTCAGGCCATTCCAAGACAGTGACCAAACTTTCATTCTTTTGACCTCAAATGAGCCTGAAACGCGTTTTCGGCCGTTCAGGGCCCAAACAGATGAATTTGGCAACAGTTTTGCGCATTCTAGAATCCTTAAGAAAAATGGAGTGGGTATGTGGGTTTTCAAGCCATTTCGAGGGAGTGACCTATCTTTCATTCTTTTGACCTCAAATGAGCCTGAAACGTGTTTTTGGCCTGTTCAGAGCCCAAACGGATGAATTTGATAACAATTTTGGGCATTCTAGAATCCTTAAGAAAAATGCAGTCGGTATGTGGGTTTTCAGGCCATTCCGAGACAGTGACCAAACATTCGAACATTTGACCCAAATGAGCCTAGAAAGCGTTTTTGGCTGTTCAGTGCCCAAACGGATGAATTTGACAACCGTTTTGGGCATTCTAGAATCCTAATGAAAGATGGAGACGGTATGTAGGTTTTCAAGCCATCCCGAGATAGTGACCTAACCTTCATTCTTTTTACCTCTGATGAGCTTCAAACGTGTTTTTTGCCCGTTCAGAGTCCAAACGGATGAATTTGACAACAATTTTGGGCATTCTAGAATCCTTAAGAAAAATGGAGTGGGTATGTGGGTTTTCAGGCCATTCCGAGACAGTGACCAAACTTTCATTCTTTTGACCTCAAATGAGCCTGAAACGTGTTTTTTTCCCGATCAGAGCCCAAACGGATGAATTTGACAACAATTTTGGGCATTCTAGAATCGTTAAGAAAAATTGAGTGGGTTTGTGGGTTTTCAGGCCATTCCGAGACAGTGACCAAACTTTCATTCTTTTGACCTCAAATGAGCCTGAAACGCGTTTTTGGCCGTTCTGGGTCCAAACAGATGAATTTGGCAACAATTTTGCGCATTCTAGAATCCTTAAGAAAAATGGAGTGGGTATGTGGGTTTTCAGGCCATTCCGAGACAGTGACCAAACTTTCATTCTTTTGACATCAAATGAGCCTGAAACGCGTTTTTGGCCGTTCAGGGCCCAAACAGATGAATTTGGCAACAATTTTGCGCATTCTAGAATCCTTAAGAAAAATGGAGTGTGTATGTGGGTTTTCAAGCCATTCCGAGAGAGTGACATATCTTTCATTCTTTTGACTACAAATGAGCCTGAAACGTGTTTTTGGCCCGTTCAGAGCCCAAACGGATGAATTTGACAACAATTTTGGGCATTCTAGAATCCTTAAGAAAAATGGTGTGGGTATGTGGGTTTTCAGGCCATTCCGAGACAGTGACCAAACTTTCATTCTTTTGACCTCAAATGAGCCTGAAACGCGTTTTTGCCCGTTCAGGGCCCAAACAGATGGATTTGGCGACAATTTTGTGTATTCTAGAATCCTTAAGAAAAATGGAGTGGGTATGTGGGTTTTCAAGCCATTTCGAGGGAGTGACCTATCTTTCATTCTTTTGACCTCAAATGAGCCTAAAACGTGTTTTTGGCCCGTTCAGAGCCGAAACGGATGAATTTGACAACAATTTTGGGCATTCTAGAATCCTTAAGAAAAATGGAGTGGTTATGTGGGTTTTCAGGCCATTCCGAGACCAGACCAATCATTTGAACTTTTGACCCGAATGAGCCTAGAAAGCGTTTTTGGCTGTTCAGTGCCCAAACGGATGAATTTGACAACAGTTTTGGGCATTCTGGAATCCTAATGAAAGATGGAGACGGTATGTTGGTTTTCAACCCACTCCGAGATAGTGACCTAAGTTTCATTCTTTTTACCTCAGATGAGCTTCAAACGTGTTTTTGGCCCGTTCTGAGCCCAAACGGATGAATTTGACAACAATTTTGGGAATTCTAGAATCCTTAAGAAAAATGCAGTCGGTATGTCGTTTTTCAGGCCATTCCAAGACAGTGACCAAACTTTCATTCTTTTGACCTCAAATGAGCCTGAAACGCGTTTTCGGCCGTTCAGGGCCCAAACAGATGAATTTGGCAACAGTTTTGCGCATTCTAGAATCCTTAAGAAAAATGGAGTGGGTATGTGGGTTTTCAAGCCATTTCGAGGGAGTGACCTATCTTTCATTCTTTTGACCTCAAATGAGCCTGAAACGTGTTTTTGGCCTGTTCAGAGCCCAAACAGATGAATTTGGCAACAGTTTTGCGCATTCTAGAATCCTTAAGAAAAAAGGAGTGGGTATGTGGGTTTTCAGGCCATTCCGAGACAGTGACCAAACTTTCATTCTTTTGACCTCAAATAAGCCTGAAACGTGTTTTTGGCCCGTTCAGAGCCCAAACGGATGAATTTGACAACAATTTTGGGCATTCTAGAATCCTTCAGAAAAATGGAGTGGGTGTGTGGGTTTTCAGGCCATTCCGAGACAGTGACCAAACTTTCATTCTTTTGACCTCAAATGAGCCTGAAACGCGTTTTTGGCCGTTCAGGGTCCAAACAGATGAATTTGGCAACAATTTTGCGCATTCTAGAATCCTTAAGAAAAATGGAGTGGGTATGTGGGTTTTCAGGCCATTCCGAGACAGTGACCAAACTTTCATTCTTTTGACCTCAAATGAGCCTGAAACGCGTTTTTGGCCGTTCAGGGCCCAAACAGATGAATTTGGCAACAATTTTGCGCATTCTAGAATCCTTAAGAAAAATGGAGTGTGTATGTGGGTTTTCAGGCCATTCCGAGAGAGTGACATATCTTTCATTCTTTTGACGACAAATGAGCCTGAAACGTGTTTTTGGCCCGTTCAGAACCCAAACGGATGAATTTGACAACAATTTTGGGCATTCTAGAATCCTTAAGAAAAATGGTGTGGGTATGTGGGTTTTCAGGCCATTCTGAGACAGTGACCAAACTTTCATTCTTTTGACCTCAAATGTGCCTGAAACGCGTTTTTGGCCGTTCAGGGCCCAAACAGATGGATTTGGCAACAATTTTGTGCATTCTAGAATCCTTAAGAAAAATGGAGTGGGTATGTGGGTTTTCAAGCCATTCCGAGAGAGTGACCTATCTTTCATTCTTTTGACCTCAAATGAGCCTGAAACGTGTTTTTGGCCCGTTCGGAGCCCAAACGGATGAATTTGACAACAATTTTGGGCATTCTAGAATCCTTAAGAAAAATGGAGTGGGTATGTGGGTTTTCAGGCCATTCCGAGACAGTGACCAAACTTTCATTCTTTTGACCTCAAATGAGCATGAAACGCGTTTTTGGCCGTTCAGGGCCCAAACAGATGGATTTGGCAACAATTTTGTGCATTCTAGAATCCTTAAGAAAAATGGAGTGGGTATGTGGGTTTTCAAGCCATTCCGAGAGAGTGACCTATCTTTCATTCTTTTGACCTCAAATGAGCCTGAAACGTGTTTTTGGCCCGTTCAGAGCCCAAACGGATGAATTTGACAACAATTTTGGGCATTCTAGAATCCTTAAAAAAAATGGAGTGGGTATGTGGGTTTTCAGGCCATTCCGAGACAGTGACCAAACTTTCATTCTTTTGACCTCAAATGAGCATGAAACGCGTTTTTGGCCGTTCAGGGCCAAACGGATGGATTTGGCAACAATTTTGTGCATTCTAGAATCCTTAAGAAAAATGGAGTGGGTATGTGGGTTTTCAAGCCATTCCGAGAGAGTGACCTATCTTTCATTCTTTTGACCTCAAATGAGCCTGAAACGTGTTTTTGGCCCGTTCAGAGCCCAAACGGATGAATTTGACAACAATTTTGGGCATTCTCGAATCCTTAAGAAAAATGCAGTCGGTATGTCGTTTTTCAGGCCATTCCGAGACAGTGACGAAACTTTCATTCTTTTGACCTCAAATGAGACTGAAACGCGTTTTTGGCCGTTCAGGGCCCAAACAGATGAATTTGGCAACAATTTTGCGCATTCTAGAATCGTTAAGAAAAATGGAGTGGGTATGTGGGTTTTCAGGCCATTCCGAGACAGTGACCAAACTTTCATTCTTTTGACCTCAAATGAGCCTGAAACGCGTTTTTGGCCGTTCAGGGCCCAAACAGATGAATTTGGCAACAATTTTGCGCATTCTAGAATCCTTAAGAAAAATGGAGTGGGTATGTGGGTTTTCAGGCCATTCCGAGACAGTGACCAAACTTTCATTCTTTTGACCTCAAATGAGCCTGAAACGCGTTTTTGGCCGTTCAAGGCCCAAACCGATGAATTTGGCAACAATTTTGCGCATTCTAGAATCCTTAAGAAAAATGGAGTGTGTATGTGGGTTTTCAAGCCATTCCGAGAGAGTGACATATCTTTCATTCTTTTGACTACAAATGAGCCTGAAACGTGTTTTTGGCCCGTTCAGAACCCAAACGGATGAATTTGACAACAATTTTGGGCATTCTAGAATCCTTAAGAAAAATGGTGTGGGTATGTGGGTTTTCAGGCCATTCTGAGACAGTGACCAAACTTTCATTCTTTTGACCTCAAATGTGCCTGAAACGCGTTTTTGGCCGTTCAGGGCCCAAACAGATGGATTTGGCAACAATTTTGTGCATTCTAGAATCCTTAAGAAAAATGGAGTGGGTATGTGGGTTTTCAAGCCATTCCGAGAGAGTGACCTATCTTTCATTCTTTTGACCTCAAATGAGCCTGAAACGTGTTTTTGGCCCGTTCAGAGCCCAAACGGATGAATTTGACAACAATTTTGGGCATTCTAGAATCCTTAAAAAAAATGGAGTGGGTATGTGGGTTTTCAGGCCATTCCGAGACAGTGACCAAACTTTCATTCTTTTGACCTCAAATGAGCATGAAACGCGTTTTTGGCCGTTCAGGGCCCAAACAGATGGATTTGGCAACAATTTTGTGCATTCTAGAATCCTTAAGAAAAATGGAGTGGGTATGTGGGTTTTCAAGCCATTCCGAGAGAGTGACCTATCTTTCATTCTTTTGACCTCAAATGAGCCTGAAACGTGTTTTTGGCCCGTTCAGAGCCCAAACGGATGAATTTGACAACAATTTTGGGCATTCTAGAATCCTTAAGAAAAATGCAGTCGGTATGTCGTTTTTCAGGCCATTCCGAGACAGTGACGAAACTTTCATTCTTTTGACCTCAAATGAGACTGAAACGCGTTTTTGGCCGTTCAGGGCCCAAACAGATGAATTTGGCAACAATTTTGCGCATTCTAGAATCGTTAAGAAAAATGGAGTGGGTATGTGGGTTTTCAGGCCATTCCGAGACAGTGACCAAACTTTCATTCTTTTGACCTCAAATGAGCCTGAAACGCGTTTTTGGCCGTTCAGGGCCCAAACAGATGAATTTGGCAACAATTTTGCGCATTCTAGAATCCTTAAGAAAAATGGAGTGGGTATGTGGGTTTTCAGGCCATTCCGAGACAGTGACCAAACTTTCATTCTTTTGACCTCAAATGAGCCTGAAACGCGTTTTTGGCCGTTCAGGGCCCAAACAGATGGATTTGGCAACAATTTTGTGCATTCTAGAATCCTTAAGAAAAATGGAGTGGGTATGTGGGTTTTCAAGCCATTCCAAGAGAGTGACCTATCTTTCATTCTTTTGACCTCAAATGAGCCTGAAACGTGTTTTTGGCCCATTCAGAGCCCAAACGGATGAATTTGACAACAATTTTGGGCATTCTAGAATCATTAAGAAAAATGCAGTCGGTATGTCGTTTTTCAGGCCATTCCGAGACAGTGACGAAACTTTCATTCTTTTGACCTCAAATGAGACTGAAACGCGTTTTTGGCCGTTCAGGGCCCAAACAGATGAATTTGGCAACAATTTTGCGCATTCTAGAATCGTTAAGAAAAATGGAGTGGGTATGTGGGTTTTCAGGCCATTCCGAGACAGTGACCAAACTTTCATTCTTTTGACCTCAAATGAGCCTGAAACGCGTTTTTGGCCGTTCAGGGCCCAAACAGATGAATTTGGCAACAATTTTGCGCATTCTAGAATCCTTAAGAAAAATGGAGTGGGTATGTGGGTTTTCAGGCCATTCCGAGACAGTGACCAAACTTTCATTCTTTTGACCTCAAATGAGCCTGAAACGCGTTTTTGGCCGTTCAGGGCCCAAACAGATGAATTTGGCAACAATTTTGCGCATTCTAGAATCCTTAAGAAAAATGGAGTGTGTATGTGGGTTTTCAAGCCATTCCGAGAGAGTGACATATCTTTCATTCTTTTGACGACAAATGAGCCTGAAACGTGTTTTTGGCCCGTTCAGAGCCCAAACGGATGAATTTGACAACAATTTTGGGCATTCTAGAATCCTTAAGAAAAATGCAGTCGGTATGTCGTTTTTCAGGCCATTCCGAGACAGTGACGAAACTTTCATTCTTTTGACCTCAAATGAGACTGAAACGCGTTTTTGGCCGTTCAGGGCCCAAACAGATGAATTTGGCAACAATTTTGCGCATTCTAGAATCGTTAAGAAAAATGGAGTGGGTATATGGGTTTTCAGGCCATTCCGAGACAGTGACCAAACTTTCATTCTTTTGACCTCAAATGAGCCTGAAACGCGTTTTTGGCCGTTCAGGGCCCAAACAGATGAATTTGGCAACAATTTTGCGCATTCTAGAATCCTTAAGAAAAATGGAGTGGGTATGTGGGTTTTCAGGCCATTCCGAGACAGTGACCAAACTTTCATTCTTTTGACCTCAAATGAGCCTGTAACGCGTTTTTGGCCGTTCAGGGCCCAAACGGATGAATTTGATAACAATTTTGGGCATTCTAGAATCCTTAAGAAAAATGCTGTTGGTATGTCGTTTTTCAGGCCATTCCGAGACAGTGACCAAACTTTCATTATTTTGACCTCAAATGAGCCTGTAACGCGTTTTTGGCCGTTCAGGGCCCAAACAGATGAATTTGGCAACAGTTTTGCGCATTCTAGAATCCTTAAGAAAAATGGAGTGGGTATGTGGGTTTTCAAGCCATTTCGAGGGAGTGACCTATCTTTCATTCTTTTGACCTCAAATGAGCCTGAAACGTGTTTTTGGCCTGTTCAGAGCCCAAACGGATGAATTTGATAACAATTTTGGGCATTCAAGAATCCTTAAGAAAAATGCAGTCGGTATGTGGGTTTTCAGGCCATTCCGAAACAGTGACCAAACATTCGAACATTTGACCCAAATGAGCCTAGAAAGCGTTTTTGGCTGTTCAGTGCCCAAACGGATGAATTTGACAACCGTTTTGGGCATTCTAGAATCCTAATGAAAGATGGAGACGGTATGTAGGTTTTCAAGCCATCCCGAGATAGTGACCTAACCTTCATTCTTTTTACCTCAGATGAGCTTCAAACGTGTTTTTTGCCCGTTCAGAGTCCAAACGGATGAATTTGACAACAATTTTGGGCATTCTAGAATCCTTAAGAAAAAAGGAGTGGGTATGTGGGTTTTCAGGCCATTCCGAGACAGTGACCAAACTTTCATTCTTTTGACCTCAAAGGAGCCTGAAACGTGTTTTTGGCCCGTTCAGAGCCCAAACGGATGAATTTGACAACAATTTTGGGCATTCTAGAATCCTTAAGAAAAATGGAGTGGGTATGTGGGTTTTCAGGCCATTCCGAGACAGTGACCAAACTTTCATTCTTTTGACCTCAAATGAGCCTGAAACGCGTTTTTGGCCGTTCAGGGTCCAAACAGATGAATTTGGCAACAATTTTGCGCATTCTAGAATCCTTAAGAAAAATGGAGTGGGTATGTGGGTTTTCAGGCCAATCCGAGAGAGTGACCTATCTTTCATTCTTTTGACCTCAAATGAGCCTGAAACGTGTTTTTGGCCCGTTCAGAGCCCAAACGGATGAATTTGACAACAATTTTGGGCATTCTAGAATCCTTAACAAAAATGGAGTGGGTATGTGGGTTTTCAAGCCATTCCGAGAGAGTGACCTATCTTTCATTCTTTTGACCTCAAATGAGCATGAAACGCGTTTTTGGCTGTTCAGGGCCCAAACAGATGGATTTGGCAACAATTTTGTGCATTCTAGAATCCTTAAGAAAAATGGAGTGGGTATGTGGGTTTTCAAGCCATTCCGAGAGAGTGACCTATCTTTCATTCTTTTGACCTCAAATGAGCCTGAAACGTGTTTTTGGCCCGTTCAGAGCCAAAACGGATGAATTTGACAACAATTTTGGGCATTCTAGAATCCTTAAGAAAAATGCAGTCGGTATGTCGTTTTTCAGGCCATTCCGAGACAGTGACGAAACTTTCATTCTTTTGACCTCAAATGAGACTGAAACGCGTTTTTGGCCGTTCAGGGCCCAAACAGATGAATTTGGCAACAATTTTGCGCATTCTAGAATCGTTAAGAAAAATGGAGTGGGTATGTGGGTTTTCAGGCCATTCCGAGACAGTGACCAAACTTTCATTCTTTTGACCTCAAATGAGCCTGAAACGCGTTTTTGGCCGTTCAGGGCCCAAACAGATGAATTTGGCAACAATTTTGCGCATTCTAGAATCCTTAAGAAAAATGGAGTGGGTATGTGGGTTTTCAGGCCATTCCGAGACAGTGACCAAACTTTCATTCTTTTGACCTCAAATGAGCCTGAAACGCGTTTGTGGCCGTTCAGGGCCCAAACAGCTGGATTTGGCAACAATTTTGTGCATTCTAGAATCCTTAAGAAAAATGGAGTGGGTATGTTGGTTTTCAAGCCATTCCGAGAGAGTGACCTATCTTTCATTCTGTTGACCTCAAATGAGCCTGAAACGTGTTTTTGGCTCGTTCAGAGCCCAAACGGATGAATTTGACAACAATTTTGGGCATTCTAGAATCCTTAAGAAAAATGGAGTGGGTATGTGGGTTTTCAGGCCATTCCGAGACAGTGACCAAACTTTCATTCTTTTGACCTCAAATGAGCCTGAAACGCGTTTTTGGCCGTTCAGGACCCAAACAGATGAATTTGGCAACAATTTTGCGCATTCTAGAATCCTTAAGAAAAATGGAGTGGGTATGTGGGTTTTCAGGCCATTCCGAGACAGTGACCAAACTTTCATTCTTTTGACCTCAAATGAGCCTGAAACGCGTTTGTGGCCGTTCAGGGCCCAAACAGCTGGATTTGGCAACAATTTTGTGCATTCTAGAATCCTTAAGAAAAATGGAGTGGGTATGTTGGTTTTCAAGCCATTCCGAGAGAGTGACCTATCTTTCATTCTGTTGACCTCAAATGAGCCTGAAACGTGTTTTTGGCCCGTTCAGAGCCCAAACGGATGAATTTGACAACAATTTTGGGCATTCTAGAATCCTTAAGAAAAATGGAGTGGGTATGTGGGTTTTCAGGCCATTCCGAGACAGTGACCAAACTTTCATTCTTTTGACCTCAAATGAGCATGAAACGCGTTTTTGGCCGTTCAGGGCCCAAACAGATGGATTTGGCAACAATTTTGTGCATTCTAGAATCCTTAAGAAAAATGGAGTGGGTATGTGGGTTTTCAAGCCATTCCGAGAGAGTGACCTATCTTTCATTCTTTTGACCTCAAATGAGCCTGAAACGTGTTTTTGGCCCGTTCAGAGCCCAAACGGATGAATTTGACAACAATTTTGGGCATTCTAGAATCCTTAAGAAAAATGCAGTCGGTATGTCGTTTTTCAGGCCATTCCGAGACAGTGACGAAACTTTCATTCTTTTGACCTCAAATGAGACTGAAACGCGTTTTTGGCCGTTCAGGGCCCAAACAGATGAATTTGGCAACAATTTTGCGCATTCTAGAATCGTTAAGAAAAATGGAGTGGGTATGTGGGTTTTCAGGCCATTCCGAGACAGTGACCAAACTTTCATTCTTTTGACCTCAAATGAGCCTGAAACGCGTTTTTGGCCGTTCAGGGCCCAAACAGATGAATTT
Source organism: Inga oerstediana (assembly GCA_963210345.1). Classification (NCBI taxonomy): domain Eukaryota; kingdom Viridiplantae; phylum Streptophyta; class Magnoliopsida; order Fabales; family Fabaceae; genus Inga; species Inga oerstediana. The sequence goes on along the minus strand of OY723409.1, from coordinate 28,524,937 downwards.
GGCAACAATTTTGCGCATTCTAGAATCCTTAAGAAAAATGGAGTGGGTATGTGGGTTTTCAGGCCATTCCGAGACAGTGACCAAACTTTCATTCTTTTGACCTCAAATGAGCCTGAAACGCGTTTGTGGCCGTTCAGGGCCCAAACAGCTGGATTTGGCAACAATTTTGTGCATTCTAGAATCCTTAAGAAAAATGGAGTGGGTATGTTGGTTTTCAAGCCATTCCGAGAGAGTGACCTATCTTTCATTCTGTTGACCTCAAATGAGCCTGAAACGTGTTTTTGGCCCGTTCAGAGCCCAAACGGATGAATTTGACAACAATTTTGGGCATTCTAGAATCCTTAAGAAAAATGGAGTGGGTATGTGGGTTTTCAGGCCATTCCGAGACAGTGACCAAACTTTCATTCTTTTGACCTCAAATGAGCATGAAACGCGTTTTTGGCCGTTCAGGGCCCAAACAGATGGATTTGGCAACAATTTTGTGCATTCTAGAATCCTTAAGAAAAATGGAGTGGGTATGTGGGTTTTCAAGCCATTCCGAGAGAGTGACCTATCTTTCATTCTTTTGACCTCAAATGAGCCTGAAACGTGTTTTTGGCCCGTTCAGAGCCCAAACGGATGAATTTGACAACAATTTTGGGCATTCTAGAATCCTTAAGAAAAATGCAGTCGGTATGTCGTTTTTCAGGCCATTCCGAGACAGTGACGAAACTTTCATTCTTTTGACCTCAAATGAGACTGAAACGCGTTTTTGGCCGTTCAGGGCCCAAACAGATGAATTTGGCAACAATTTTGCGCATTCTAGAATCGTTAAGAAAAATGGAGTGGGTATGTGGGTTTTCAGGCCATTCCGAGACAGTGACCAAACTTTCATTCTTTTGACCTCAAATGAGCCTGAAACGTGTTTTTGGCCGTTCAGGGCCCAAACAGATGAATTTGGCAACAATTTTGCGCATTCTAGAATCCTTAAGAAAAATGGAGTGTGTATGTGGGTTTTCAAGCCATTCCGAGAGAGTGACATATCTTTCATTCTTTTGACTACAAATGAGCCTGAAACGTGTTTTTGGCCCGTTCAGAACCCAAACGGATGAATTTGACAACAATTTTGGGCATTCTAGAATCCTTAAGAAAAATGGTGTGGGTATGTGGGTTTTCAGGCCATTCTGAGACAGTGACCAAACTTTCATTCTTTTGACCTCAAATGAGCCTGAAACGCGTTTTTGGCCGTTCAGGGCCCAAACAGATGGATTTGGCAACAATTTTGCGCATTCTAGAATCCTTAAGAAAAATGGAGTGGGTATGTGGGTTTTCAAGCCATTCCGAGAGAGTGACCTATCTTTCATTCTTTTGACCTCAAATGAGCCTGAAACGTGTTTTTGGCCCGTTCAGAGCCCAAACGGATGAATTTGACAACAATTTTCGGCATTCTAGAATCCTTAAGAAAAATGGAGTGGGTATGTGGGTTTTCAGGCCATTCCGAGACAGTGACCAAACTTTCATTCTTTTGACCTCAAATGAGCCTGAAACGCGTTTTTGGCCGTTCAGGGCCCAAACAGCTGGATTTGGCAACAATTTTGTGCATTCTAGAATCCTTAAGAAAAATGAAGTGGGTATGTGGGTTTTCACGCCATTCCGAGAGAGTGACCTATCTTTCATTCTTTTGACCTCAAATGAGCCTGAAACGTGTTTTTGGCCCGTTCAGAGCCCAAACGGATGAATTTGACAACAATTTTGGGCATTCTAGAATCCTTAAGAAAAATGGAGTGGGTATGTGGGTTTTCAGGCCATTCCGAGACAGTGACCAAACTTTCATTCTTTTGACCTCAAATGAGCATGAAACGCGTTTTTGGACGTTCAGGGCCCAAACAGATGGATTTGGCAACAATTTTGTGCATTCTAGAATCCTTAAGAAAAATGGAGTGGGTATGTGGGTTTTCAAGCCATTCCGAGAGAGTGACCTATCTTTCATTCTTTTGACCTCAAATGAGCCTGAAACGTGTTTTTGGCCCGTTCAGAGCCCAAACGGATGAATTTGACAACAATTTTGGGCATTCTAGAATCCTTAAGAAAAATGCAGTCGGTATGTCGTTTTTCAGGCCATTCCGAGACAGTGACGAAACTCTCATTCTTTTGACCTCAAATGAGACTGAAACGCGTTTTTGGCCGTTCAGGGCCCAAACAGATGAATTTGGCAACAATTTTGCGCATTCTAGAATCGTTAAGAAAAATGGAGTGGGTATGTGGGTTTTCAGGCCATTCCGAGACAGTGACCAAACTTTCATTCTTTTGACCTCAAATGAGCCTGAAACGTGTTTTTGGCCGTTCAGGGCCCAAACAGATGAATTTGGCAACAATTTTGCGCATTCTAGAATCCTTAAGAAAAATGGAGTGTGTATGTGGGTTTTCAAGCCATTCCGAGAGAGTGACATATCTTTCATTTTTTGACTACAAATGAGCCTGAAACGTGTTTTTGGCCCGTTCAGAACCCAAACGGATGAATTTGACAACAATTTTGGGCATTCTAGAATCCTTAAGAAAAATGGTGTGGGTATGTGGGTTTTCAGGCCATTCTGAGACAGTGACCAAACTTTCATTCTTTTGACCTCAAAAGAGCCTGAAACGCGTTTTTGGCCGTTCAGGGTCCAAACAGATGAATTTGGCAACAATTTTGCGCATTCTAGAATCCTTAAGAAAAATGGAGTGGGTATGTGGGTTTTCAGGCCATTCCGAGACAGTGACCAAACTTTCATTCTTTTGACCTCAAATGAGACTGAAACGCGTTTTTGGCCGTTCAGGGCCCAAACAGATGAATTTGGCAACAATTTTGCGCATTCTAGAATCGTTAAGAAAAATGGAGTGGGTATGTGGGTTTTCAGGCCATTCCGAGACAGTGTCCAAACTTTCATTCTTTTGACCTCAAATGAGCCTGAAACGCGTTTTTGGCCGTTCAGGGCCCAAACAGATGAATTTGGCAACAATTTTGCACATTCTAGAATCCTTAAGAAAAATGGAGTGGGTATGTGGGTTTTCAGGCCATTCCGAGACAGTGACCAAACTTTCATTCTTTTGACCTCAAATGAGCCTGAAACGCGTTTTTGGCCGTTCAGGGCCCAAACAGATGAATTTGGCAACAATTTTGCGCATTCTAGAATACTTAAGAAAAATGGAGTGTGTATGTGGGTTTTCAAGCCATTCCGAGAGAGTGACATATCTTTCATTCTTTTGACTACAAATGAGCCTGAACCGTGTTTTTGGCCCGTTAAGAGCCCAAACGGATGAATTTGACAACAATTTTGGGCATTCTAGAATCCTTAAGAAAAATGGTGTGGGTATGTGGGTTTTCATGCCATTCCGAGACAGTGACCAAACTTTCATTCTTTTGACCTCAAATGAGCCTGAAACTTGTTTTTGGCCGTTCAGGGCCCAAACAGATGGATTTGGCGACAATTTTGTGTATTCTAGAATCCTTAAGAAAAATGGAGTGGGTATGTGGGTTTTCAAGCCATTCCGAGAGAGTGACCTATCTTTCATTCTTTTGACCTCAAATGAGCCTAAAACGTGTTTTTGGCCCGTTCAGAGCCCAAACGGATGAATTTGACAACAATTTTGGGCATTCTAGAATCCTTAAGAAAAATGGAGTGGGTATGTGGGTTTTCAGGCCATTCCGAGACAGTGACCAATCTTTCGAACTTTTGACCCAAATGAGCCTAGAAAGCGTTTTTGGCTGTTAAGTGCCCAAACGGATGAATTTGACAACATTTTTGGGCATTCTAGAATCCTAATGAAAGATGGAGACGGTATGTTGGTTTTCAACCCACTCCGAGATAGTGACCTATCTTTCATTCTTTTTACCTCAGATGAGCTTCAAACGTGTTTTTGGCCCGTTCAGAGCCCAAACGGATGAATTTGACAACAATTTTGGGCATTCTAGAATCCTTAAGAAAAATGGAGTGGGTATGTCGTTTTTCAGTCCATTCCGAGACAGTGACCAAACTTTCATTCTTTTGACCTCAAATGAGCCTGAAATGCGTTTTTGGCAGTTCAGGGCCCAAACAGATGAATTTGGCAACAGTTTTGCGCATTCTAGAATCCTTAAGAAAAATGGAGTGGATATGTGGGTTTTCAAGCCATTTCGAGGGAGTGACCTATCTTTCATTCTTTTGACCTCAAATAAGCCTAAAACGTGTTTTTGGCCCGTTCAGAGCCCAAACGGATGAATTTGACAACAATTTTGGGCATTCTAGAATTCTTAAGAAAAATGGAGTGGGTATGTGGGTTTTCAGGCCATTCCGAGACAGTGACCAATCATTCGAACTTTTGAGCCAAATGAGCCTAGAAAGCGTTTTTGGCTGTTCAGTGCCCAAACGGATGAATTTGACAACAGTTTTGGGCATTCTGGAATCCTAATGAAAGATGGAGACGGTATGTTGGTTTTCAACCCACTCCGAGATAGTGACCTAAGTTTCATTCTTTTTACCTCAGATGAGCTTCAAACGTGTTTTTGGCCCGTTCAGAGCCCAAACGGATGAATTTGACAACAATTTTGGGAATTCTAGAATCCTTAAGAAAAATGCAGTCGGTATGTCGTTTTTCAGGCCATTCCGAGACAGTGACCAAACTTTCATTCTTTTGACCTCAAATGAGCCTGAAACTCGTTTTTGGCCGTTCAGAGCCCAAACAGATGAATTTGGCAACAATTTTGCGCATTCTAGAATCGTTAAGAAAAATGGAGTGGGTATGTGGGTTTTCAGGCCATTCCGAGACAGTGACCAAACTTTCATTCTTTTGACCTCAAATTAGCCTGAAACGCGTTATTGGCCGTTCAGGGCCCAAACAGATGAATTTGGCAACAGTTTTGCGCATTTTAGAATCCTTAAGAAAAATGGAGTGGGTATGTGGGTTTTCAAGCCATTTCGAGGGAGTGACCTATCTTTCATTCTTTTGACCTCTAATGAGCCAGAAACGTGTTTTTGGCCTGTTCAGAGCCCAAACGGATGAATTTGATAACAATTTTGGGCATTCTAGAATCCTTAAGAAAAATGCAGTCGGTATGTGGGTTTTCAGGCCATTCCGACACAGTGACCAAACATTCGAACATTTGACCCAAATGAGCCTAGAAAGCGTTTTTGGCTGTTCAGTGCCCAAACGGATGAATTTGACAACCGTTTTGGGCATTCTAGAATCTTAATGAAAGATGGAGACGGTATGTAGGTTTTCAAGCCATCCCGAGATAGTGACCTAACCTTCATTGTTTTTACCTCAGATGAGCTTCAAACGTGGTTTTTGCCCGTTCAGAGTCCAAACGGATGAATTTGACAACAATTTTGGGCATTCTAGAATCCTTAAGAAAAAAGGAGTGGGTATGTGGGTTTTCAGGCCATTCCGAGACAGTGACCAAACTTTCATTCTTTTGACCTCAAATGAGCCTGAAACGTGTTTTTGGCCCGTTCAGAGCCCAAACGGATGAATTTGACAAAAATTTTGGGCATTCTAGAATCCTTAAGAAAAATGGAGTGGGTATGTGGGTTTTCAAGCCATTCCGAGAGAGTGACCTATCTTTCATTCTTTTGACCTCAAATGAGCCTGAAACGTGTTTTTGGCCCGTTCAGAGCCCAAACGGATGAATTTGACAACAATTTTGGGCATTCTAGAATACTTAAGAAAAATGCAGTCGGTATGTCGTTTTTCAGGCCATTCCGAGACAGTGACGAAACTTTCATTCTTTTGACCTCAAATGAGACTGAAACGCGTTTTTCGCCGTTCAGGGCCCAAACAGATGAATTTGGCAACAATTTTGCGCATTCTAGAATCGTTAAGAAAAATGGAGTGGGTATGTGGGTTTTCAGGCCATTCCGAGACAGTGACCAAACTTTCATTCTTTTGACCTCAAATGAGCCTGAAACGCGTTTTTGGATGTTCAGGGCCCAAACAGATGAATTTGGCAACAATTTTGCGCATTCTAGAATCCTTAAGAAAAATGGAGTGGGTATGTGGGTTTTCAAGCCATTCCGAGACAGTGACCAAACTTTCATTCTTTTGACCTCAAATGAGCCTGAAACGCGTTTTTGGCCGTTCAGGGCCCAAACAGATGAATTTGGCAACAATTTTGGGCATTCTAGAATACTTAAGAAAAATGGAGTGTGTATGTGGGTTTTCAAGCCATTCCGAGAGAGTGACATATCTTTCATTCTTTTGACTACAAATGAGCCTGAACCGTGTTTTTGGCCCGTTAAGAGCCCAAACGGATGAATTTGACAACAATTTTGGGCATTCTAGAATCCTTAAGAAAAATGGTGTGGGTATGTGGGTTTTCATGCCATTCCGAGACAGTGACCAAACTTTCATTCTTTTGACCTCAAATGAGCCTGAAACTTGTTTTTGGCCGTTCAGGGCCCAAACAGATGGATTTGGCGACAATTTTGTGTATTCTAGAATCCTTAAGAAAAATGGAGTGGGTATGTGGGTTTTCAAGCCATTCCGAGAGAGTGACCTATCTTTCATTCTTTTGACCTCAAATGAGCCTAAAACGTGTTTTTGGCCCGTTCAGAGCCCAAACGGATGAATTTGACAACAATTTTGGGCATTCTAGAATCCTTAAGAAAAATGGAGTGGGTATGTGGGTTTTCAGGCCATTCCGAGACAGTGACCAATCTTTCGAACTTTTGACCCAAATGAGCCTAGAAAGCGTTTTTGGCTGTTAAGTGCCCAAACGGATGAATTTGACAACATTTTTGGGCATTCTAGAATCCTAATGAAAGATGGAGACGGTATGTTGGTTTTCAACCCACTCCGAGATAGTGACCTATCTTTCATTCTTTTTACCTCAGATGAGCTTCAAACGTGTTTTTGGCCCGTTCAGAGCCCAAACGGATGAATTTGACAACAATTTTGGGCATTCTAGAATCCTTAAGAAAAATGGAGTGGGTATGTCGTTTTTCAGTCCATTCCGAGACAGTGACCAAACTTTCATTCTTTTGACCTCAAATGAGCCTGAAATGCGTTTTTGGCAGTTCAGGGCCCAAACAGATGAATTTGGCAACAGTTTTGCGCATTCTAGAATCCTTAAGAAAAATGGAGTGGGTATGTGGGTTTTCAAGCCATTTCGAGGGAGTGACCTATCTTTCATTCTTTTGACCTCAAATAAGCCTAAAACGTGTTTTTGGCCCGTTCAGAGCCCAAACGGATGAATTTGACAACAATTTTGGGCATTCTAGAATTCTTAAGAAAAATGGAGTGGGTATGTGGGTTTTCAGGCCATTCCGAGACAGTGACCAATCATTCGAACTTTTGAGCCAAATGAGCCTAGAAAGCGTTTTTGGCTGTTCAGTGCCCAAACGGATGAATTTGACAACAGTTTTGGGCATTCTGGAATCCTAATGAAAGATGGAGACGGTATGTTGGTTTTCAACCCACTCCGAGATAGTGACCTAAGTTTCATTCTTTTTACCTCAGATGAGCTTCAAACGTGTTTTTGGCCCGTTCAGAGCCCAAACGGATGAATTTGACAACAATTTTGGGAATTCTAGAATCCTTAAGAAAAATGCAGTCGGTATGTCGTTTTTCAGGCCATTCCGAGACAGTGACCAAACTTTCATTCTTTTGACCTCAAATGAGCCTGAAACTCGTTTTTGGCCGTTCAGGGCCCAAACAGATGAATTTGGCAACAATTTTGCGCATTCTAGAATCGTTAAGAAAAATGGAGTGGGTATGTGGGTTTTCAGGCCATTCCGAGACAGTGACCAAACTTTCATTCTTTTGACCTCAAATGAGCCTGAAACGCGTTTTTGGATGTTCAGGGCCCAAACAGATGAATTTGGCAACAATTTTACGCATTCTAGAATCCTTAAGAAAAATGGAGTGGGTATGTGGGTTTTCAAGCCATTCCGAGACAGTGACCAAACTTTCATTCTTTTGACCTCAAATGAGCCTGAAACGCGTTTTTGGCCGTTCAGGGCCCAAACAGATGGATTTGGCGACAATTTTGTGTATTCTAGAATCCTTAAGAAAAATGGAGTGGGTATGTGGGTTTTCAAGCCATTCCGAGAGAGTGACCTATCTTTCATTCTTTTGACCTCAAATGAGCCTGAAACGTGTTTTTGGCCCGTTCAGAGCCCAAACGGATGAATTTGACAACAATTTTGGGCATTCTAGAATCCTTAAGAAAAATGCAGTCGGTATGTCGTTTTTCAGGCCATTCCGAGACAGTGACGAAACTTTCATTCTTTTGACCTCAAATGAGACTGAAACGCGTTTTTGGCCGTTCAGGGTCCAAACAGATGAATTTGGCAACAATTTTGCGCATTCTAGAATCGTTAAGAAAAATGGAGTGGGTATGTGGGTTTTCAGGCCATTCCGAGAGAGTGACCTATCTTTCATTCTTCTGAGCTCAAATGAGCCTGAAACGTGTTTTTGGCCCGTTCAGAGCCCAAACGGATGAATTTGACAACAATTTTGGGCATTCTAGAATCCTTAAGAAAAATGGAGTGGGTATGTGGGTTTTCAAGCCATTCCGAGAGAGTGACCTATCTTTCATTCTTTTGACCTCAAATGAGCCTGAAACGTGTTTTTGGCCCGTTCAGAGCCCAAACGGATGAATTTGACAACAATTTTGGGCATTCTAGAATCCTTAAGAAAAATGCAGTCGGTATGTCGTTTTTCAGGCCATTCCGAGACAGTGACGAAACTTTCATTCTTTTGACCTCAAATGAGACTGAAACGCGTTTTTGGCCGTTCAGGGTCCAAACAGATGAATTTGGCAACAATTTTGCGCATTCTAGAATCGTTAAGAAAAATGGAGTGGGTATGTGGGTTTTCAGGCCATTCCGAGAGAGTGACCTATCTTTCATTCTTCTGAGCTCAAATGAGCCTGAAACGTGTTTTTGGCCCGTTCAGAGCCCAAACGGATGAATTTGACAACAATTTTGGGCATTCTAGAATCCTTAAGAAAAATGGAGTGGGTATGTGGGTTTTCAAGCCATTCCGAGAGAGTGACCTATCTTTCATTCTTTTGACCTCAAATGAGCCTGAAACGTGTTTTTGGCCCGTTCAGAGCCCAAACGGATGAATTTGACAACAATTTTGGGCATTCTAGAATCCTTAAGAAAAATGCAGTCGGTATGTCGTTTTTCAGGCCATTCCGAGACAGTGACGAAACTTTCATTCTTTTGACCTCAAATGAGACTGAAACGCGTTTTTGGCCGTTCAGGGTCCAAACAGATGAATTTGGCAACAATTTTGCGCATTCTAGAATCGTTAAGAAAAATGGAGTGGGTATGTGGGTTTTCAGGCCATTCCGAGAGAGTGACCTATCTTTCATTCTTCTGAGCTCAAATGAGCCTGAAACGTGTTTTTGGCCCGTTCAGAGCCCAAACGGATGAATTTGACAACAATTTTGGGCATTCTAGAATCCTTAAGAAAAATGGAGTGGGTATGTGGGTTTTCAAGCCATTCCGAGAGAGTGACCTATCTTTCATTCTTTTGACCTCAAATGAGCCTGAAACGTGTTTTTGGCCCGTTCAGAGCCCAAACGGATGAATTTGACAACAATTTTGGGCATTCTAGAATCCTTAAGAAAAATGCAGTCGGTATGTCGTTTTTCAGGCCATTCCGAGACAGTGACGAAACTTTCATTCTTTTGACCTCAAATGAGACTGAAACGCGTTTTTGGCCGTTCAGGGCCCAAACAGATGAATTTGGCAACAATTTTGCGCATTCTAGAATCGTTAAGAAAAATGGAGTGGGTATGTGGGTTTTCAGGCCATTCCGAGACAGTGACCAAACTTTCATTCTTTTGACCTCAAATGAGCCTGAAACGCGTTTTTGGCCGTTCAGGGCCCAAACAGATGAATTTGGCAACAATTTTGCGCATTCTAGAATCCTTAAGAAAAATGGAGTGGGTATGTGGGTTTTCAGGCCATTCCGAGACAGTGACCAAACTTTCATTCTTTTGACCTCAAATGAGCCTGAAACGCGTTTTTGGCCGTTCAGGGCCCAAACAGATGAATTTGGCAACAATTTTGCGCATTCTAGAATCCTTAAGAAAAATGGAGTGTGTATGTGGGTTTTCAAGCCATTCCGAGAGAGTGACATATCTTTCATTCTTTTGACTACAAATGAGCCTGAACCGTGTTTTTGGCCCGTTCAGAGCCCAAACGGATGAATTTGACAACAATTTTGGGCATTCTAGAATCCTTAAGAAAAATGGAGTGGGTATGTGGGTTTTCAGGCCATTCCGAGACAGTGACCAATCTTTCGAACTTTTGACCCAAATGAGCCTAGAAAGCGTTTTTCGCTGTTAAGTGCCCAAACGGATGAATTTGACAACATTTTTGGGCATTCTAGAATCCTAATGAAAGATGGAGACGGTATGTTGGTTTTCAACCCACTCCGAGATAGTGACCTATCTTTCATTCTTTTTACCTCAGATGAGCTTCAAACGTGTTTTTGGCCCGTTCAGAGCCCAAACGGATGAATTTGACAACAATTTTGGGCATTCTAGAATCCTTAAGAAAAATGGAGTGGGTATGTCGTTTTTCAGTCCATTCCGAGACAGTGACCAAACTTTCATTCTTTTGACCTCAAATGAGCCTGAAATGCGTTTTTGGCAGTTCAGGGCCCAAACAGATGAATTTGGCAACAGTTTTGCGCATTCTAGAATCCTTAAGAAAAATGGAGTGGGTATGTGGGTTTTCAAGCCATTTCGAGGGAGTGACCTATCTTTCATTCTTTTGACCTCAAATAAGCCTAAAACGTGTTTTTGGCCCGTTCAGAGCCCAAACGGATGAATTTGACAACAATTTTGGGAATTCTAGAATCCTTAAGAAAAATGCAGTCGGTATGTCGTTTTTCAGGCCATTCCGAGACAGTGACCAAACTTTCATTCTTTTGACCTCAAATGAGCCTGAAACTCGTTTTTGGCCGTTCAGGGCCCAAACAGATGAATTTGGCAACAATTTTGCGTATTCTAGAATCGTTAAGAAAAATGGAGTGGGTATGTGGGTTTTCAGGCCATTCCGAGACAGTGACCAAACTTTCATTCTTTTGACCTCAAATTAGCCTGAAACGCGTTATTGGCCGTTCAGGGCCCAAACAGATGAATTTGGCAACAATTTTGCGCATTCTAGAATCCTTAAGAAAAATGGAGTGGGTATGTGGGTTTTCACGCCATTCAGAGACAGTGACCAAACTTTCATTCTTTTGACCTCAAATGAGCCTGAAACGCGTTTTTGGCCGTTCAGGGCCCAAACAGATGAATTTGGCAACAATTTTGCGCATTCTAGAATCCTTAAGAAAAATGGAGTGTGTATGTGGGTTTTCAAGCCATTCCGAGAGAGTGACATATCTTTCATTCTTTTTGACTACAAATGAGCCTGAAACTTGTTTTTGGCCCGTTCAGAGCCCAAACGGATGAATTTGACAATACTTTTGGGCATTCTAGAATCCTTAAGAAAAATGGAGTGGGTATGTGGGTTTTCAGGCCATTCCGAGACAGTGACCAATCATTCGAACTTTTGACCCAAATGAGCCTAGAAAGCGTTTTTGGCTGTTCAGTGCCCAAACTGATGAATTTGACAACAGTTTTGGGCATTCTAGAATCCTAATGAAAGATGGAGACGGTATGTTGGTTTTCAACCCACTCCGAGATAGTGACCTAAGTTTCATTCTTTTTATCTCAGATGAGCTTCAAACGTGTTTTTGGCCCGTTCAGAGCCTAAACGGATGAATTTGACAACAATTTTGGGAATTCTAGAATCCTTAAGAAAAATGCAGTCGGTATGTCGTTTTTCAGGCCATTCCGAGACAGTGACCAAACTTTCATTCTTTTGACCTCAAATGAGCCTGAAACGCGTTTTTGGCCGTTCAGGGCCCAAACAGATGAATTTGGCAACAGTTTTGCGCATTCTAGAATCCTTAAGAAAAATGGAGTGGGTATGTGGGTTTTCAAGCCATTTCGAGGGAGTGACCTATCTTTCATTCTTTTGACCTCAAATGAGCCTGAAACGTGTTTTTGGCCGTTCAGGGCCCAAACAGATGAATTTGGCAACAATTTTGCGCATTCTAGAATCCTTAAGAAAAATGGAGTGTGTATGTGGGTTTTCAAGCCATTCCGAGAGAGTGACATATCTTTCATTCTTTTGACTACAAATGAGCCTGAAACGTGTTTTTGGCCCGTTCAGAACCCAAACGGATGAATTTGACAACAATTTTGGGCATTCTAGAATCCTTAAGAAAAATGGAGTGGGTATGTGGGTTTTCAGGCCATTCCGAGACAGTGACCAAACTTTCATTCTTTTGACCTCAAATGAGCATGAAACGCGTTTTTGGCTGTTCAGGGCCCAAACAGATGGATTTGGCAACAATTTTGTGCATTCTAGAATCCTTAAGAAAAATGGAGTGGGTATGTGGGTTTTCAAGCCATTCCGAGAGAGTGACCTATCTTTCATTCTTTTGACCTCAAATGAGCCTGAAACGTGTTTTTGGCCCGTTCAGAGCCAAAACGGATGAATTTGACAACAATTTTGGGCATTCTAGAATCCTTAAGAAAAATGCAGTCGGTATGTCGTTTTTCAGGCCATTCCGAGACAGTGACGAAACTTTCATTCTTTTGACCTCAAATGAGACTGAAACGCGTTTTTGGCCGTTCAGGGCCCAAACAGATGAATTTGGCAACAATTTTGCGCATTCTAGAATCGTTAAGAAAAATGGAGTGGGTATGTGGGTTTTCAGGCCATTCCGAGACAGTGACCAAACTTTCATTCTTTTGACCTCAAATGAGCCTGAAACGCGTTTTTGGCCGTTCAGGGCCCAAACAGATGAATTTGGCAACAATTTTGCGCATTCTAGAATCCTTAAGAAAAATGGAGTGGGTATGTGGGTTTTCAGGCCATTCCGAGACAGTGACCAAACTTTCATTCTTTTGACCTCAAATGAGCCTGAAACGCGTTTGTGGCCGTTCAGGGCCCAAACAGCTGGATTTGGCAACAATTTTGTGCATTCTAGAATCCTTAAGAAAAATGGAGTGGGTATGTTGGTTTTCAAGCCATTCCGAGAGAGTGACCTATCTTTCATTCTGTTGACCTCAAATGAGCCTGAAACGTGTTTTTGGCCCGTTCAGAGCCCAAACGGATGAATTTGACAACAATTTTGGGCATTCTAGAATCCTTAAGAAAAATGGAGTGGGTATGTGGGTTTTCAGGCCATTCCGAGACAGTGACCAAACTTTCATTCTTTTGACCTCAAATGAGCCTGAAACGCGTTTTTGGCCGTTCAGGGCCCAAACAGATGAATTTGGCAACAATTTTGCGCATTCTAGAATCCTTAAGAAAAATGGAGTGGGTATGTGGGTTTTCAGGCCATTCCGAGACAGTGACCAAACTTTCATTCTTTTGACCTCAAATGAGCCTGAAACGCGTTTGTGGCCGTTCAGGGCCCAAACAGCTGGATTTGGCAACAATTTTGTGCATTCTAGAATCCTTAAGAAAAATGGAGTGGGTATGTTGGTTTTCAAGCCATTCCGAGAGAGTGACCTATCTTTCATTCTGTTGACCTCAAATGAGCCTGAAACGTGTTTTTGGCCCGTTCAGAGCCCAAACGGATGAATTTGACAACAATTTTGGGCATTCTAGAATCCTTAAGAAAAATGGAGTGGGTATGTGGGTTTTCAGGCCATTCCGAGACAGTGACCAAACTTTCATTCTTTTGACCTCAAATGAGCATGAAACGCGTTTTTGGCCGTTCAGGGCCCAAACAGATGGATTTGGCAACAATTTTGTGCATTCTAGAATCCTTAAGAAAAATGGAGTGGGTATGTGGGTTTTCAAGCCATTCCGAGAGAGTGACCTATCTTTCATTCTTTTGACCTCAAATGAGCCTGAAACGTGTTTTTGGCCCGTTCAGAGCCCAAACGGATGAATTTGACAACAATTTTGGGCATTCTAGAATCCTTAAGAAAAATGCAGTCGGTATGTCGTTTTTCAGGCCATTCCGAGACAGTGACGAAACTTTCATTCTTTTGACCTCAAATGAGACTGAAACGCGTTTTTGGCCGTTCAGGGCCCAAACAGATGAATTTGGCAACAATTTTGCGCATTCTAGAATCGTTAAGAAAAATGGAGTGGGTATGTGGGTTTTCAGGCCATTCCGAGACAGTGACCAAACTTTCATTCTTTTGACCTCAAATGAGCCTGAAACGTGTTTTTGGCCGTTCAGGGCCCAAACAGATGAATTTGGCAACAATTTTGCGCATTCTAGAATCCTTAAGAAAAATGGAGTGTGTATGTGGGTTTTCAAGCCATTCCGAGAGAGTGACATATCTTTCATTCTTTTGACTACAAATGAGCCTGAAACGTGTTTTTGGCCCGTTCAGAACCCAAACGGATGAATTTGACAACAATTTTGGGCATTCTAGAATCCTTAAGAAAAATGGTGTGGGTATGTGGGTTTTCAGGCCATTCTGAGACAGTGACCAAACTTTCATTCTTTTGACCTCAAATGAGCCTGAAACGCGTTTTTGGCCGTTCAGGGCCCAAACAGATGGATTTGGCAACAATTTTGCGCATTCTAGAATCCTTAAGAAAAATGGAGTGGGTATGTGGGTTTTCAAGCCATTCCGAGAGAGTGACCTATCTTTCATTCTTTTGACCTCAAATGAGCCTGAAACGTGTTTTTGGCCCGTTCAGAGCCCAAACGGATGAATTTGACAACAATTTTGGGCATTCTAGAATCCTTAAGAAAAATGGAGTGGGTATGTGGGTTTTCAGGCCATTCCGAGACAGTGACCAAACTTTCATTCTTTTGACCTCAAATGAGCCTGAAACGCGTTTTTGGCCGTTCAGGGCCCAAACAGCTGGATTTGGCAACAATTTTGTGCATTCTAGAATCCTTAAGAAAAATGAAGTGGGTATGTGGGTTTTCACGCCATTCCGAGAGAGTGACCTATCTTTCATTCTTTTGACCTCAAATGAGCCTGAAACGTGTTTTTGGCCCGTTCAGAGCCCAAACGGATGAATTTGACAACAATTTTGGGCATTCTAGAATCCTTAAGAAAAATGGAGTGGGTATGTGGGTTTTCAGGCCATTCCGAGACAGTGACCAAACTTTCATTCTTTTGACCTCAAATGAGCATGAAACGCGGTTTTGGCCGTTCAGGGCCCAAACAGATGGATTTGGCAACAATTTTGTGCATTCTAGAATCCTTAAGAAAAATGGAGTGGGTATGTGGGTTTTCAAGCCATTCCGAGAGAGTGACCTATCTTTCATTCTTTTGACCTCAAATGAGCCTGAAACGTGTTTTTGGCCCGTTCAGAGCCCAAACGGATGAATTTGACAACAATTTTGGGCATTCTAGAATCCTTAAGAAAAATGCAGTCGGTATGTCGTTTTTCAGGCCATTCCGAGACAGTGACGAAACTTTCATTCTTTTGACCTCAAATGAGACTGAAACGCGTTTTTGGCCGTTCAGGGCCCAAACAGATGAATTTGGCAACAATTTTGCGCATTCTAGAATCGTTAAGAAAAATGGAGTGGGTATGTGGGTTTTCAGGCCATTCCGAGACAGTGACCAAACTTTCATTCTTTTGACCTCAAATGAGCCTGAAACGTGTTTTTGGCCGTTCAGGGCCCAAACAGATGAATTTGGCAACAATTTTGCGCATTCTAGAATCCTTAAGAAAAATGGAGTGTGTATGTGGGTTTTCAAGCCATTCCGAGAGAGTGACATATCTTTCATTCTTTTGACTACAAATGAGCCTGAAACGTGTTTTTGGCCCGTTCAGAACCCAAACGGATGAATTTGACAACAATTTTGGGCATTCTAGAATCCTTAAGAAAAATGGTGTGGGTATGTGGGTTTTCAGGCCATTCTGAGACAGTGACCAAACTTTCATTCTTTTGACCTCAAATGAGCCTGAAACGCGTTTTTGGCCGTTCAGGGCCCAAACAGATGGATTTGGCAACAATTTTGCGCATTCTAGAATCCTTAAGAAAAATGGAGTGGGTATGTGGGTTTTCAAGCCATTCCGAGAGAGTGACCTATCTTTCATTCTTTTGACCTCAAATGAGCCTGAAACGTGTTTTTGGCCCGTTCAGAGCCCAAACGGATGAATTTGACAACAATTTTGGGCATTCTAGAATCCTTAAGAAAAATGGAGTGGGTATGTGGGTTTTCAGGCCATTCCGAGACAGTGACCAAACTTTCATTCTTTTGACCTCAAATGAGCCTGAAACGCGTTTTTGGCCGTTCAGGGCCCAAACAGCTGGATTTGGCAACAATTTTGTGCATTCTAGAATCCTTAAGAAAAATGAAGTGGGTATGTGGGTTTTCACGCCATTCCGAGAGAGTGACCTATCTTTCATTCTTTTGACCTCAAATGAGCCTGAAACGTGTTTTTGGCCCGTTCAGAGCCCAAACGGATGAATTTGACAACAATTTTGGGCATTCTAGAATCCTTAAGAAAAATGGAGTGGGTATGTGGGTTTTCAGGCCATTCCGAGACAGTGACCAAACTTTCATTCTTTTGACCTCAAATGAGCATGAAACGCGTTTTTGGCCGTTCAGGGCCCAAACAGATGGATTTGGCAACAATTTTGTGCATTCTAGAATCCTTAAGAAAAATGGAGTGGGTATGTGGGTTTTCAAGCCATTCCGAGAGAGTGACCTATCTTTCATTCTTTTGACCTCAAATGAGCCTGAAACGTGTTTTTGGCCCGTTCAGAGCCCAAACGGATGAATTTGACAACAATTTTGGGCATTCTAGAATCCTTAAGAAAAATGCAGTCGGTATGTCGTTTTTCAGGCCATTCCGAGACAGTGACGAAACTTTCATTCTTTTGACCTCAAATGAGACTGAAACGCGTTTTTGGCCGTTCAGGGCCCAAACAGATGAATTTGGCAACAATTTTGCGCATTCTAGAATCGTTAAGAAAAATGGAGTGGGTATGTGGGTTTTCAGGCCATTCCGAGACAGTGACCAAACTTTCATTCTTTTGACCTCAAATGAGCCTGAAACGTGTTTTTGGCCGTTCAGGGCCCAAACAGATGAATTTGGCAACAATTTTGCGCATTCTAGAATCCTTAAGAAAAATGGAGTGTGTATGTGGGTTTTCAAGCCATTCCGAGAGAGTGACATATCTTTCATTCTTTTGACTACATATGAGCCTGAAACGTGTTTTTGGCCCGTTCAGAACCCAAACGGATGAATTTGACAACAATTTTGGGCATTCTAGAATCCTTAAGAAAAATGGTGTGGGTATGTGGGTTTTCAGGCCATTCTGAGACAGTGACCAAACTTTCATTCTTTTGACCTCAAATGAGCCTGAAACGCGTTTTTGGCCGTTCAGGGCCCAAACAGATGGATTTGGCAACAATTTTGCGCATTCTAGAATCCTTAAGAAAAATGGAGTGGGTATGTGGGTTTTCAAGCCATTCCGAGAGAGTGACCTATCTTTCATTCTTTTGACCTCAAATGAGCCTGAAACGTGTTTTTGGCCCGTTCAGAGCCCAAACGGATGAATTTGACAACAATTTTGGGCATTCTAGAATCCTTAAGAAAAATAGAGTGGGTATGTGGGTTTTCAGGCCATTCCGAGACAGTGACCAAACTTTCATTCTTTTGACCTCAAATGAGCCTGAAACGCGTTTTTGGCCGTTCAGGGCCCAAACAGATGAATTTGGCAACAATTTTGCGCATTCTAGAATCCTTAAGAAAAATGGAGTGTGTATGTGGGTTTTCAAGCCATTCCGAGAGAGTGACATATCTTTCATTCTTTTGACTACAAATGAGCCTGAAACGTGTTTTTGGCCCGTTCAGAACCCAAACGGATGAATTTGAAACAATTTTGGGCATTCTAGAATCCTTAAGAAAAATGGTGTGGGTATGTGGGTTTTCAGGCCATTCTGAGACAGTGACCAAACTTTCATTCTTTTGACCTCAAATGAGCCTGAAACGCGTTTTTGGCCGTTCAGGGCCCAAACAGATGGATTTGGCAACAATTTTGCGCATTCTAGAATCCTTAAGAAAAATGTAGTGGGTATGTGGGTTTTCAAGCCATTCCGAGAGAGTGACCTATCTTTCATTCTTTTGACCTCAAATGAGCCTGAAACGTGTTTTTGGCCCGTTCAGAGCCCAAACGGATGAATTTGACAACAATTTTGGGCATTCTAGAATCCTTAAGAAAAATGGAGTGGGTATGTGGGTTTTCAGGCCATTCCGAGACAGTGACCAAACTTTCATTCTTTTGACCTCAAATGAGCCTGAAACGCGTTTTTGGCCGTTCAGGGCCCAAACAGATGAATTTGGCAACAATTTTGCACATTCTAGAATCCTTAAGAAAAATGGAGTGGGTATGTGGGTTTTCAGGCCATTCCGAGACAGTGACCAAACTTTCATTCTTTTGACCTCAAATGAGCCTGAAACGCGTTTTTGGCCGTTCAGGGCCCAAACAGATGAATTTGGCAACAATTTTGCGCATTCTAGAATACTTAAGAAAAATGGAGTGTGTATGTGGGTTTTCAAGCCATTCCGAGAGAGTGACATATCTTTCATTCTTTTGACTACAAATGAGCCTGAACCGTGTTTTTGGCCCGTTAAGAGCCCAAACGGATGAATTTGACAACAATTTTGGGCATTCTAGAATCCTTAAGAAAAATGGTGTGGGTATGTGGGTTTTCATGCCATTCCGAGACAGTGACCAAACTTTCATTCTTTTGACCTCAAATGAGCCTGAAACTTGTTTTTGGCCGTTCAGGGCCCAAACAGATGGATTTGGCGACAATTTTGTGTATTCTAGAATCCTTAAGAAAAATGGAGTGGGTATGTGGGTTTTCAAGCCATTCCGAGAGAGTGACCTATCTTTCATTCTTTTGACCTCAAATGAGCCTAAAACGTGTTTTTGGCCCGTTCAGAGCCCAAACGGATGAATTTGACAACAATTTTGGGCATTCTAGAATCCTTAAGAAAAATGGAGTGGGTATGTGGGTTTTCAGGCCATTCCGAGACAGTGACCAATCTTTCGAACTTTTGACCCAAATGAGCCTAGAAAGCGTTTTTGGCTGTTAAGTGCCCAAACGGATGAATTTGACAACATTTTTGGGCATTCTAGAATCCTAATGAAAGATGGAGACGGTATGTTGGTTTTCAACCCACTCCGAGATAGTGACCTATCTTTCATTCTTTTTACCTCAGATGAGCTTCAAACGTGTTTTTGGCCCGTTCAGAGCCCAAACGGATGAATTTGACAACAATTTTGGGCATTCTAGAATCCTTAAGAAAAATGGAGTGGGTATGTCGTTTTTCAGTCCATTCCGAGACAGTGACCAAACTTTCATTCTTTTGACCTCAAATGAGCCTGAAATGCGTTTTTGGCAGTTCAGGGCCCAAACAGATGAATTTGGCAACAGTTTTGCGCATTCTAGAATCCTTAAGAAAAATGGAGTGGGTATGTGGGTTTTCAAGCCATTTCGAGGGAGTGACCTATCTTTCATTCTTTTGACCTCAAATAAGCCTAAAACGTGTTTTTGGCCCGTTCAGAGCCCAAACGGATGAATTTGACAACAATTTTGGGCATTCTAGAATTCTTAAGAAAAATGGAGTGGGTATGTGGGTTTTCAGGCCATTCCGAGACAGTGACCAATCATTCGAACTTTTGAGCCAAATGAGCCTAGAAAGCGTTTTTGGCTGTTCAGTGCCCAAACGGATGAATTTGACAACAGTTTTGGGCATTCTGGAATCCTAATGAAAGATGGAGACGGTATGTTGGTTTTCAACCCACTCCGAGATAGTGACCTAAGTTTCATTCTTTTTACCTCAGATGAGCTTCAAACGTGTTTTTGGCCCGTTCAGAGCCCAAACGGATGAATTTGACAACAATTTTGGGAATTCTAGAATCCTTAAGAAAAATGCAGTCGGTATGTCGTTTTTCAGGCCATTCCGAGACAGTGACCAAACTTTCATTCTTTTGACCTCAAATGAGCCTGAAACTCGTTTTTGGCCGTTCAGGGCCCAAACAGATGAATTTGGCAACAATTTTGCGCATTCTAGAATCGTTAAGAAAAATGGAGTGGGTATGTGGGTTTTCAGGCCATTCCGAGACAGTGACCAAACTTTCATTCTTTTGACCTCAAATTAGCCTGAAACGCGTTATTGGCCGTTCAGGGCCCAAACAGATGAATTTGGCAACAGTTTTGCGCATTTTAGAATCCTTAAGAAAAATGGAGTGGGTATGTGGGTTTTCAAGCCATTTCGAGGGAGTGACCTATCTTTCATTCTTTTGACCTCTAATGAGCCTGAAACGTGTTTTTGGCCTGTTCAGAGCCCAAACGGATGAATTTGATAACAATTTTGGGCATTCTAGAATCCTTAAGAAAAATGCAGTCGGTATGTGGGTTTTCAGGCCATTCCGAAACAGTGACCAAACATTCGAACATTTGACCCAAATGAGCCTAGAAAGCGTTTTTGGCTGTTCAGTGCCCAAACGGATGAATTTGACAACCGTTTTGGGCATTCTAGAATCTTAATGAAAGATGGAGACGGTATGTAGGTTTTCAAGCCATCCCGAGATAGTGACCTAACCTTCATTGTTTTTACCTCAGATGAGCTTCAAACGTGGTTTTTGCCCGTTCAGAGTCCAAACGGATGAATTTGACAACAATTTTGGGCATTCTAGAATCCTTAAGAAAAAAGGAGTGGGTATGTGGGTTTTCAGGCCATTCCGAGACAGTGACCAAACTTTCATTCTTTTGACCTCAAATGAGCCTGAAACGTGTTTTTGGCCCGTTCAGAGCCCAAACGGATGAATTTGACAAAAATTTTGGGCATTCTAGAATCCTTAAGAAAAATGGAGTGGGTATGTGGGTTTTCAAGCCATTCCGAGAGAGTGACCTATCTTTCATTCTTTTGACCTCAAATGAGCCTGAAACGTGTTTTTGGCCCGTTCAGAGCCCAAACGGATGAATTTGACAACAATTTTGGGCATTCTAGAATACTTAAGAAAAATGCAGTCGGTATGTCGTTTTTCAGGCCATTCCGAGACAGTGACGAAACTTTCATTCTTTTGACCTCAAATGAGACTGAAACGCGTTTTTCGCCGTTCAGGGCCCAAACAGATGAATTTGGCAACAATTTTGCGCATTCTAGAATCGTTAAGAAAAATGGAGTGGGTATGTGGGTTTTCAGGCCATTCCGAGACAGTGACCAAACTTTCTTTCTTTTGACCTCAAATGAGCCTGAAACGCGTTTTTGGATGTTCAGGGCCCAAACAGATGAATTTGGCAACAATTTTGCGCATTCTAGAATCCTTAAGAAAAATGGAGTGGGTATGTGGGTTTTCAAGCCATTCCGAGACAGTGACCAAACTTTCATTCTTTTGACCTCAAATGAGCCTGAAACGCGTTTTTGGCCGTTCAGGGCCCAAACAGATGAATTTGGCAACAATTTTGCGCATTCTAGAATACTTAAGAAAAATGGAGTGTGTATGTGGGTTTTCAAGCCATTCCGAGAGAGTGACATATCTTTCATTCTTTTGACTACAAATGAGCCTGAACCGTGTTTTTGGCCCGTTAAGAGCCCAAACGGATGAATTTGACAACAATTTTGGGCATTCTAGAATCCTTAAGAAAAATGGTGTGGGTATGTCGTTTTTCAGGCCATTCCGAGACAGTGACCAAACTTTCATTCTTTTGACCTCACATGAGCCTGAAACTCGTTTTTGGCCGTTCAGGGCCCAAACAGATGAATTTGGCAACAATTTTGCGCATTCTAGAATCGTTAAGAAAAATGGAGTGGGTATGTGGGTTTTCAGGCCATTCCGAGACAGTGACCAAACTTTCATTCTTTTGACCTCAAATTAGCCTGAAACGCGTTATTGGCCGTTCAGGGCCCAAACAGATGAATTTGGCAACAGTTTTGCGCATTTTAGAATCCTTAAGAAAAATGGAGTGGGTATGTGGGTTTTCAAGCCATTTCGAGGGAGTGACCTATCTTTCATTCTTTTGACCTCTAATGAGCCTGAAACGTGTTTTTGGCCTGTTAAGAGCCCAAACGGATGAATTTGATAACAATTTTGGGCATTCTAGAATCCTTAAGAAAAATGCAGTCGGTATGTGGGTTTTCAGGCCATTCCGAAACAGTGACCAAACATTCGAACATTTGACCCAAATGAGCCTAGAAAGCGTTTTTGGCTGTTCAGTGCCCAAACGGATGAATTTGACAACCGTTTTGGGCATTCTAGAATCTTAATGAAAGATGGAGACGGTATGTAGGTTTTCAAGCCATCCCGAGATAGTGACCTAACCTTCATTGTTTTTACCTCAGATGAGCTTCAAACGTGGTTTTTGCCCGTTCAGAGTCCAAACGGATGAATTTGACAACAATTTTGGGCATTCTAGAATCCTTAAGAAAAAAGGAGTGGGTATGTGGGTTTTCAGGCCATTCCGAGACAGTGACCAAACTTTCATTCTTTTGACCTCAAATGAGCCTGAAACGTGTTTTTGGCCCGTTCAGAGCCCAAACGGATGAATTTGACAAAAATTTTGGGCATTCTAGAATCCTTAAGAAAAATGGAGTGGGTATGTGGGTTTTCAAGCCATTCCGAGAGAGTGACCTATCTTTCATTCTTTTGACCTCAAATGAGCCTGAAACGTGTTTTTGGCCCGTTCAGAGCCCAAACGGATGAATTTGACAACAATTTTGGGCATTCTAGAATACTTAAGAAAAATGCAGTCGGTATGTCGTTTTTCAGGCCATTCCGAGACAGTGACGAAACTTTCATTCTTTTGACCTCAAATGAGACTGAAACGCGTTTTTCGCCGTTCAGGGCCCAAACAGATGAATTTGGCAACAATTTTGCGCATTCTAGAATCGTTAAGAAAAATGGAGTGGGTATGTGGGTTTTCAGGCCATTCCGAGACAGTGACCAAACTTTCATTCTTTTGACCTCAAATGAGCCTGAAACGCGTTTTTGGATGTTCAGGGCCCAAACAGATGAATTTGGCAACAATTTTGCGCATTCTAGAATCCTTAAGAAAAATGGAGTGGGTATGTGGGTTTTCAAGCCATTCCGAGACAGTGACCAAACTTTCATTCTTTTGACCTCAAATGAGCCTGAAACGCGTTTTTGGCCGTTCAGGGCCCAAACAGATGAATTTGGCAACAATTTTGCGCATTCTAGAATACTTAAGAAAAATGGAGTGTGTATGTGGGTTTTCAAGCCATTCCGAGAGAGTGACATATCTTTCATTCTTTTGACTACAAATGAGCCTGAACCGTGTTTTTGGCCCGTTAAGAGCCCAAACGGATGAATTTGACAACAATTTTGGGCATTCTAGAATCCTTAAGAAAAATGGTGTGGGTATGTGGGTTTTCATGCCATTCCGAGACAGTGACCAAACTTTCATTCTTTTGACCTCAAATGAGCCTGAAACTTGTTTTTGGCCGTTCAGGGCCCAAACAGATGGATTTGGCGACAATTTTGTGTATTCTAGAATCCTTAAGAAAAATGGAGTGGGTATGTGGGTTTTCAAGCCATTCCGAGAGAGTGACCTATCTTTCATTCTTTTGACCTCAAATGAGCCTAAAACGTGTTTTTGGCCCGTTCAGAGCCCAAACGGATGAATTTGACAACAATTTTGGGCATTCTAGAATCCTTAAGAAAAATGGAGTGGGTATGTGGGTTTTCAGGCCATTCCGAGACAGTGACCAATCTTTCGAACTTTTGACCCAAATGAGCCTAGAAAGCGTTTTTGGCTGTTAAGTGCCCAAACGGATGAATTTGACAACATTTTTGGGCATTCTAGAATCCTAATGAAAGATGGAGACGGTATGTTGGTTTTCAACCCACTCCGAGATAGTGACCTATCTTTCATTCTTTTTACCTCAGATGAGCTTCAAACGTGTTTTTGGCCCGTTCAGAGCCCAAACGGATGAATTTGACAACAATTTTGGGCATTCTAGAATCCTTAAGAAAAATGGAGTGGGTATGTCGTTTTTCAGTCCATTCCGAGACAGTGACCAAACTTTCATTCTTTTGACCTCAAATGAGCCTGAAATGCGTTTTTGGCAGTTCAGGGCCCAAACAGATGAATTTGGCAACAGTTTTGCGCATTCTAGAATCCTTAAGAAAAATGGAGTGGGTATGTGGGTTTTCAAGCCATTTCGAGGGAGTGACCTATCTTTCATTCTTTTGACCTCAAATAAGCCTAAAACGTGTTTTTGGCCCGTTCAGAGCCCAAACGGATGAATTTGACAACAATTTTGGGCATTCTAGAATTCTTAAGAAAAATGGAGTGGGTATGTGGGTTTTCAGGCCATTCCGAGACAGTGACCAATCATTCGAACTTTTGAGCCAAATGAGCCTAGAAAGCGTTTTTGGCTGTTCAGTGCCCAAACGGATGAATTTGACAACAGTTTTGGGCATTCTGGAATCCTAATGAAAGATGGAGACGGTATGTTGGTTTTCAACCCACTCCGAGATAGTGACCTAAGTTTCATTCTTTTTACCTCAGATGAGCTTCAAACGTGTTTTTGGCCCGTTCAGAGCCCAAACGGATGAATTTGACAACAATTTTGGGAATTCTAGAATCCTTAAGAAAAATGCAGTCGGTATGTCGTTTTTCAGGCCATTCCGAGACAGTGACCAAACTTTCATTCTTTTGACCTCAAATGAGCCTGAAACTCGTTTTTGGCCGTTCAGGGCCCAAACAGATGAATTTGGCAACAATTTTGCGCATTCTAGAATCGTTAAGAAAAATGGAGTGGGTATGTGGGTTTTCAGGCCATTCCGAGACAGTGACCAAACTTTCATTCTTTTGACCTCAAATTAGCCTGAAACGCGTTATTGGCCGTTCAGGGCCCAAACAGATGAATTTGGCAACAGTTTTGCGCATTTTAGAATCCTTAAGAAAAATGGAGTGGGTATGTGGGTTTTCAAGCCATTTCGAGGGAGTGACCTATCTTTCATTCTTTTGACCTCTAATGAGCCTGAAACGTGTTTTTGGCCTGTTCAGAGCCCAAACGGATGAATTTGATAACAATTTTGGGCATTCTAGAATCCTTAAGAAAAATGCAGTCGGTATGTGGGTTTTCAGGCCATTCCGAAACAGTGACCAAACATTCGAACATTTGACCCAAATGAGCCTAGAAAGCGTTTTTGGCTGTTCAGTGCCCAAACGGATGAATTTGACAACCGTTTTGGGCATTCTAGAATCTTAATGAAAGATGGAGACGGTATGTAGGTTTTCAAGCCATCCCGAGATAGTGACCTAACCTTCATTGTTTTTACCTCAGATGAGCTTCAAACGTGGTTTTTGCCCGTTCAGAGTCCAAACGGATGAATTTGACAACAATTTTGGGCATTCTAGAATCCTTAAGAAAAAAGGAGTGGGTATGTGGGTTTTCAGGCCATTCCGAGACAGTGACCAAACTTTCATTCTTTTGACCTCAAATGAGCCTGAAACGTGTTTTTGGCCCGTTCAGAGCCCAAACGGATGAATTTGACAAAAATTTTGGGCATTCTAGAATCCTTAAGAAAAATGGAGTGGGTATGTGGGTTTTCAAGCCATTCCGAGAGAGTGACCTATCTTTCATTCTTTTGACCTCAAATGAGCCTGAAACGTGTTTTTGGCCCGTTCAGAGCCCAAACGGATGAATTTGACAACAATTTTGGGCATTCTAGAATACTTAAGAAAAATGCAGTCGGTATGTCGTTTTTCAGGCCATTCCGAGACAGTGACGAAACTTTCATTCTTTTGACCTCAAATGAGACTGAAACGCGTTTTTCGCCGTTCAGGGCCCAAACAGATGAATTTGGCAACAATTTTGCGCATTCTAGAATCGTTAAGAAAAATGGAGTGGGTATGTGGGTTTTCAGGCCATTCCGAGACAGTGACCAAACTTTCATTCTTTTGACCTCAAATGAGCCTGAAACGCGTTTTTGGATGTTCAGGGCCCAAACAGATGAATTTGGCAACAATTTTGCGCATTCTAGAATCCTTAAGAAAAATGGAGTGGGTATGTGGGTTTTCAAGCCATTCCGAGACAGTGACCAAACTTTCATTCTTTTGACCTCAAATGAGCCTGAAACGCGTTTTTGGCCGTTCAGGGCCCAAACAGATGAATTTGGCAACAATTTTGCGCATTCTAGAATACTTAAGAAAAATGGAGTGTGTATGTGGGTTTTCAAGCCATTCCGAGAGAGTGACATATCTTTCATTCTTTTGACTACAAATGAGCCTGAACCGTGTTTTTGGCCCGTTAAGAGCCCAAACGGATGAATTTGACAACAATTTTGGGCATTCTAGAATCCTTAAGAAAAATGGTGTGGGTATGTGGGTTTTCATGCCATTCCGAGACAGTGACCAAACTTTCATTCTTTTGACCTCAAATGAGCCTGAAACTTGTTTTTGGCCGTTCAGGGCCCAAACAGATGGATTTGGCGACAATTTTGTGTATTCTAGAATCCTTAAGAAAAATGGAGTGGGTATGTGGGTTTTCAAGCCATTCCGAGAGAGTGACCTATCTTTCATTCTTTTGACCTCAAATGAGCCTAAAACGTGTTTTTGGCCCGTTCAGAGCCCAAACGGATGAATTTGACAACAATTTTGGGCATTCTAGAATCCTTAAGAAAAATGGAGTGGGTATGTGGGTTTTCAGGCCATTCCGAGACAGTGACCAATCTTTCGAACTTTTGACCCAAATGAGCCTAGAAAGCGTTTTTGGCTGTTAAGTGCCCAAACGGATGAATTTGACAACATTTTTGGGCATTCTAGAATCCTAATGAAAGATGGAGACGGTATGTTGGTTTTCAACCCACTCCGAGATAGTGACCTATCTTTCATTCTTTTTACCTCAGATGAGCTTCAAACGTGTTTTTGGCCCGTTCAGAGCCCAAACGGATGAATTTGACAACAATTTTGGGCATTCTAGAATCCTTAAGAAAAATGCAGTCGGTATGTCGTTTTTCAGTCCATTCCGAGACAGTGACCAAACTTTCATTCTTTTGACCTCAAATGAGCCTGAAATGCGTTTTTGGCAGTTCAGGGCCCAAACAGATGAATTTGGCAACAGTTTTGCGCATTCTAGAATCCTTAAGAAAAATGGAGTGGGTATGTGGGTTTTCAAGCCATTTCGAGGGAGTGACCTATCTTTCATTCTTTTGACCTCAAATAAGCCTAAAACGTGTTTTTGGCCCGTTCAGAGCCCAAACGGATGAATTTGACAACAATTTTGGGCATTCTAGAATTCTTAAGAAAAATGGAGTGGGTATGTGGGTTTTCAGGCCATTCCGAGACAGTGACCAATCATTCGAACTTTTGAGCCAAATGAGCCTAGAAAGCGTTTTTGGCTGTTCAGTGCCCAAACGGATGAATTTGACAACAGTTTTGGGCATTCTGGAATCCTAATGAAAGATGGAGACGGTATGTTGGTTTTCAACCCACTCCGAGATAGTGACCTAAGTTTCATTCTTTTTACCTCAGATGAGCTTCAAACGTGTTTTTGGCCCGTTCAGAGCCCAAACGGATGAATTTGACAACAATTTTGGGAATTCTAGAATCCTTAAAAAAAATGCAGTCGGTATGTCGTTTTTCAGGCCATTCCGAGACAGTGACCAAACTTTCATTCTTTTGACCTCAAATGAGCCTGAAACTCGTTTTTGGCCGTTCAGGGCCCAAACAGATGAATTTGGCAACAATTTTGCGCATTCTAGAATCGTTAAGAAAAATGGAGTGGGTATGTGGGTTTTCAGGCCATTCCGAGACAGTGACCAAACTTTCATTCTTTTGACCTCAAATTAGCCTGAAACGCGTTATTGGCCGTTCAGGGCCCAAACAGATGAATTTGGCAACAGTTTTGCGCATTTTAGAATCCTTAAGAAAAATGGAGTGGGTATGTGGGTTTTCAAGCCATTTCGAGGGAGTGACCTATCTTTCATTCTTTTGACCTCTAATGAGCCTGAAACGTGTTTTTGGCCTGTTCAGAGCCCAAACGGATGAATTTGATAACAATTTTGGGCATTCTAGAATCCTTAAGAAAAATGCAGTCGGTATGTGGGTTTTCAGGCCATTCCGAAACAGTGACCAAACATTCGAACATTTGACCCAAATGAGCCTAGAAAGCGTTTTTGGCTGTTCAGTGCCCAAACGGATGAATTGGACAACCGTTTTGGGCATTCTAGAATCTTAATGAAAGATGGAGACGGTATGTAGGTTTTCAAGCCATCCCGAGATAGTGACCTAACCTTCATTCTTTTTACCTCAGATGAGCTTCAAACGTGGTTTTTGCCCGTTCAGAGTCCAAACGGATGAATTTGACAACAATTTTGGGCATTCTAGAATCCTTAAGAAAAAAGGAGTGGGTATGTGGGTTTTCAGGCCATTCCGAGACAGTGACCAAACTTTCATTCTTTTGACCTCAAATGAGCCTGAAACGTGTTTTTGGCCCGTTCAGAGCCCAAACGGATGAATTTGACAAAAATTTTGGGCATTCTAGAATCCTTAAGAAAAATGGAGTGGGTATGTGGGTTTTCAAGCCATTCCGAGAGAGTGACCTATCTTTCATTCTTTTGACCTCAAATGAGCCTGAAACGTGTTTTTGGCCCGTTCAGAGCCCAAACGGATGAATTTGACAACAATTTTGGGCATTCTAGAATACTTAAGAAAAATGCAGTCGGTATGTCGTTTTTCAGGCCATTCCGAGACAGTGACGAAACTTTCATTCTTTTGACCTCAAATGAGACTGAAACGCGTTTTTCGCCGTTCAGGGCCCAAACAGATGAATTTGGCAACAATTTTGCGCATTCTAGAATCGTTAAGAAAAATGGAGTGGGTATGTGGGTTTTCAGGCCATTCCGAGACAGTGACCAAACTTTCATTCTTTTGACCTCAAATGAGCCTGAAACGCGTTTTTGGATGTTCAGGGCCCAAACAGATGAATTTGGCAACAATTTTACGCATTCTAGAATCCTTAAGAAAAATGGAGTGGGTATGTGGGTTTTCAAGCCATTCCGAGACAGTGACCAAACTTTCATTCTTTTGACCTCAAATGAGCCTGAAACGCGTTTTTGGCCGTTCAGGGCCCAAACAGATGGATTTGGCGACAATTTTGTGTATTCTAGAATCCTTAAGAAAAATGGAGTGGGTATGTGGGTTTTCAAGCCATTCCGAGAGAGTGACCTATCTTTCATTCTTTTGACCTCAAATGAGCCTGAAACGTGTTTTTGGCCCGTTCAGAGCCCAAACGGATGAATTTGACAACAATTTTGGGCATTCTAGAATCCTTAAGAAAAATGCAGTCGGTATGTCGTTTTTCAGGCCATTCCGAGACAGTGACGAAACTTTCATTCTTTTGACCTCAAATGAGACTGAAACGCGTTTTTGGCCGTTCAGGGTCCAAACAGATGAATTTGGCAACAATTTTGCGCATTCTAGAATCGTTAAGAAAAATGGAGTGGGTATGTGGGTTTTCAGGCCATTCCGAGAGAGTGACCTATCTTTCATTCTTCTGAGCTCAAATGAGCCTGAAACGTGTTTTTGGCCCGTTCAGAGCCCAAACGGATGAATTTGACAACAATTTTGGGCATTCTAGAATCCTTAAGAAAAATGGAGTGGGTATGTGGGTTTTCAAGCCATTCCGAGAGAGTGACCTATCTTTCATTCTTTTGACCTCAAATGAGCCTGAAACGTGTTTTTGGCCCGTTCAGAGCCCAAACGGATGAATTTGACAACAATTTTGGGCATTCTAGAATCCTTAAGAAAAATGCAGTCGGTATGTCGTTTTTCAGGCCATTCCGAGACAGTGACGAAACTTTCATTCTTTTGACCTCAAATGAGACTGAAACGCGTTTTTGGCCGTTCAGGGTCCAAACAGATGAATTTGGCAACAATTTTGCGCATTCTAGAATCGTTAAGAAAAATGGAGTGGGTATGTGGGTTTTCAGGCCATTCCGAGAGAGTGACCTATCTTTCATTCTTCTGAGCTCAAATGAGCCTGAAACGTGTTTTTGGCCCGTTCAGAGCCCAAACGGATGAATTTGACAACAATTTTGGGCATTCTAGAATCCTTAAGAAAAATGGAGTGGGTATGTGGGTTTTCAAGCCATTCCGAGAGAGTGACCTATCTTTCATTCTTTTGACCTCAAATGAGCCTGAAACGTGTTTTTGGCCCGTTCAGAGCCCAAACGGATGAATTTGACAACAATTTTGGGCATTCTAGAATCCTTAAGAAAAATGCAGTCGGTATGTCGTTTTTCAGGCCATTCCGAGACAGTGACGAAACTTTCATTCTTTTGACCTCAAATGAGCCTGAAACGCGTTTTTGGCCGTTCAGGGCCCAAACAGATGAATTTGGCAACAATTTTGCGCATTCTAGAATACTTAAGAAAAATGGAGTGTGTATGTGGGTTTTCAAGCCATTCCGAGAGAGTGACATATCTTTCATTCTTTTGACTACAAATGAGCCTGAACCGTGTTTTTGGCCCGTTAAGAGCCCAAACGGATGAATTTGACAACAATTTTGGGCATTCTAGAATCCTTAAGAAAAATGGTGTGGGTATGTGGGTTTTCATGCCATTCCGAGACAGTGACCAAACTTTCATTCTTTTGACCTCAAATGAGCCTGAAACTTGTTTTTGGCCGTTCAGGGCCCAAACAGATGGATTTGGCGACAATTTTGTGTATTCTAGAATCCTTAAGAAAAATGGAGTGGGTATGTGGGTTTTCAAGCCATTCCGAGAGAGTGACCTATCTTTCATTCTTTTGACCTCAAATGAGCCTAAAACGTGTTTTTGGCCCGTTCAGAGCCCAAACGGATGAATTTGACAACAATTTTGGGCATTCTAGAATCCTTAAGAAAAATGGAGTGGGTATGTGGGTTTTCAGGCCATTCCGAGACAGTGACCAATCTTTCGAACTTTTGACCCAAATGAGCCTAGAAAGCGTTTTTGGCTGTTAAGTGCCCAAACGGATGAATTTGACAACATTTTTGGGCATTCTAGAATCCTAATGAAAGATGGAGACGGTATGTTGGTTTTCAACCCACTCCGAGATAGTGACCTATCTTTCATTCTTTTTACCTCAGATGAGCTTCAAACGTGTTTTTGGCCCGTTCAGAGCCCAAACGGATGAATTTGACAACAATTTTGGGCATTCTAGAATCCTTAAGAAAAATGCAGTCGGTATGTCGTTTTTCAGTCCATTCCGAGACAGTGACCAAACTTTCATTCTTTTGACCTCAAATGAGCCTGAAATGCGTTTTTGGCAGTTCAGGGCCCAAACAGATGAATTTGGCAACAGTTTTGCGCATTCTAGAATCCTTAAGAAAAATGGAGTGGGTATGTGGGTTTTCAAGCCATTTCGAGGGAGTGACCTATCTTTCATTCTTTTGACCTCAAATAAGCCTAAAACGTGTTTTTGGCCCGTTCAGAGCCCAAACGGATGAATTTGACAACAATTTTGGGCATTCTAGAATTCTTAAGAAAAATGGAGTGGGTATGTGGGTTTTCAGGCCATTCCGAGACAGTGACCAATCATTCGAACTTTTGAGCCAAATGAGCCTAGAAAGCGTTTTTGGCTGTTCAGTGCCCAAACGGATGAATTTGACAACAGTTTTGGGCATTCTGGAATCCTAATGAAAGATGGAGACGGTATGTTGGTTTTCAACCCACTCCGAGATAGTGACCTATCTTTCATTCTTTTTACCTCAGATGAGCTTCAAACGTGTTTTTGGCCCGTTCAGAGCCCAAACGGATGAATTTGACAACAATTTTGGGCATTCTAGAATCCTTAAGAAAAATGCAGTCGGTATGTCGTTTTTCAGGCCATTCCGAGACAGTGACGAAACTTTCATTCTTTTGACCTCAAATGAGACTGAAACGCGTTTTTGGCCGTTCAGGGTCCAAACAGATGAATTTGGCAACAATTTTGCGCATTCTAGAATCGTTAAGAAAAATGGAGTGGGTATGTGGGTTTTCAGGCCATTCCGAGAGAGTGACCTATCTTTCATTCTTCTGAGCTCAAATGAGCCTGAAACGTGTTTTTGGCCCGTTCAGAGCCCAAACGGATGAATTTGACAACAATTTTGGGCATTCTAGAATCCTTAAGAAAAATGGAGTGGGTATGTGGGTTTTCAAGCCATTCCGAGAGAGTGACCTATCTTTCATTCTTTTGACCTCAAATGAGCCTGAAACGTGTTTTTGGCCCGTTCAGAGCCCAAACGGATGAATTTGACAACAATTTTGGGCATTCTAGAATCCTTAAGAAAAATGCAGTCGGTATGTCGTTTTTCAGGCCATTCCGAGACAGTGACGAAACTTTCATTCTTTTGACCTCAAATGAGACTGAAACGCGTTTTTGGCCGTTCAGGGTCCAAACAGATGAATTTGGCAACAATTTTGCGCATTCTAGAATCGTTAAGAAAAATGGAGTGGGTATGTGGGTTTTCAGGCCATTCCGAGAGAGTGACCTATCTTTCATTCTTCTGAGCTCAAATGAGCCTGAAACGTGTTTTTGGCCCGTTCAGAGCCCAAACGGATGAATTTGACAACAATTTTGGGCATTCTAGAATCCTTAAGAAAAATGGAGTGGGTATGTGGGTTTTCAAGCCATTCCGAGAGAGTGACCTATCTTTCATTCTTTTGACCTCAAATGAGCCTGAAACGTGTTTTTGGCCCGTTCAGAGCCCAAACGGATGAATTTGACAACAATTTTGGGCATTCTAGAATCCTTAAGAAAAATGCAGTCGGTATGTCGTTTTTCAGGCCATTCCGAGACAGTGACGAAACTTTCATTCTTTTGACCTCAAATGAGCCTGAAACGCGTTTTTGGCCGTTCAGGGCCCAAACAGATGAATTTGGCAACAATTTTGCGCATTCTAGAATACTTAAGAAAAATGGAGTGTGTATGTGGGTTTTCAAGCCATTCCGAGAGAGTGACATATCTTTCATTCTTTTGACTACAAATGAGCCTGAACCGTGTTTTTGGCCCGTTAAGAGCCCAAACGGATGAATTTGACAACAATTTTGGGCATTCTAGAATCCTTAAGAAAAATGGTGTGGGTATGTGGGTTTTCATGCCATTCCGAGACAGTGACCAAACTTTCATTCTTTTGACCTCAAATGAGCCTGAAACTTGTTTTTGGCCGTTCAGGGCCCAAACAGATGGATTTGGCGACAATTTTGTGTATTCTAGAATCCTTAAGAAAAATGGAGTGGGTATGTGGGTTTTCAAGCCATTCCGAGAGAGTGACCTATCTTTCATTCTTTTGACCTCAAATGAGCCTAAAACGTGTTTTTGGCCCGTTCAGAGCCCAAACGGATGAATTTGACAACAATTTTGGGCATTCTAGAATCCTTAAGAAAAATGGAGTGGGTATGTGGGTTTTCAGGCCATTCCGAGACAGTGACCAATCTTTCGAACTTTTGACCCAAATGAGCCTAGAAAGCGTTTTTGGCTGTTAAGTGCCCAAACGGATGAATTTGACAACATTTTTGGGCATTCTAGAATCCTAATGAAAGATGGAGACGGTATGTTGGTTTTCAACCCACTCCGAGATAGTGACCTATCTTTCATTCTTTTTACCTCAGATGAGCTTCAAACGTGTTTTTGGCCCGTTCAGAGCCCAAACGGATGAATTTGACAACAATTTTGGGCATTCTAGAATCCTTAAGAAAAATGCAGTCGGTATGTCGTTTTTCAGTCCATTCCGAGACAGTGACCAAACTTTCATTCTTTTGACCTCAAATGAGCCTGAAATGCGTTTTTGGCAGTTCAGGGCCCAAACAGATGAATTTGGCAACAGTTTTGCGCATTCTAGAATCCTTAAGAAAAATGGAGTGGGTATGTGGGTTTTCAAGCCATTTCGAGGGAGTGACCTATCTTTCATTCTTTTGACCTCAAATAAGCCTAAAACGTGTTTTTGGCCCGTTCAGAGCCCAAACGGATGAATTTGACAACAATTTTGGGCATTCTAGAATTCTTAAGAAAAATGGAGTGGGTATGTGGGTTTTCAGGCCATTCCGAGACAGTGACCAATCATTCGAACTTTTGAGCCAAATGAGCCTAGAAAGCGTTTTTGGCTGTTCAGTGCCCAAACGGATGAATTTGACAACAGTTTTGGGCATTCTGGAATCCTAATGAAAGATGGAGACGGTATGTTGGTTTTCAACCCACTCCGAGATAGTGACCTAAGTTTCATTCTTTTTACCTCAGATGAGCTTCAAACGTGTTTTTGGCCCGTTCAGAGCCCAAACGGATGAATTTGACAACAATTTTGGGAATTCTAGAATCCTTAAGAAAAATGCAGTCGGTATGTCGTTTTTCAGGCCATTCCGAGACAGTGACGAAACTTTCATTCTTTTGACCTCAAATGAGCCTGAAACTCGTTTTTGGCCGTTCAGGGCCCAAACAGATGAATTTGGCAACAATTTTGCGCATTCTAGAATCGTTAAGAAAAATGGAGTGGGTATGTGGGTTTTCAGGCCATTCCGAGACAGTGACCAAACTTTCATTCTTTTGACCTCAAATTAGCCTGAAACGCGTTATTGGCCGTTCAGGGCCCAAACAGATGAATTTGGCAACAGTTTTGCGCATTTTAGAATCCTTAAGAAAAATGGAGTGGGTATGTGGGTTTTCAAGCCATTTCGAGGGAGTGACCTATCTTTCATTCTTTTGACCTCTAATGAGCCTGAAACGTGTTTTTGGCCTGTTCAGAGCCCAAACGGATGAATTTGATAACAATTTTGGGCATTCTAGAATCCTTAAGAAAAATGCAGTCGGTATGTGGGTTTTCAGGCCATTCCGAAACAGTGACCAAACATTCGAACATTTGACCCAAATGAGCCTAGAAAGCGTTTTT
Source organism: Inga oerstediana (assembly GCA_963210345.1). NCBI lineage: Eukaryota > Viridiplantae > Streptophyta > Magnoliopsida > Fabales > Fabaceae > Inga > Inga oerstediana. The sequence continues at coordinate 28,490,099 of OY723409.1, read as the reverse complement.
GGCTGTTCAGTGCCCAAACGGATGAATTTGACAACCGTTTTGGGCATTCTAGAATCTTAATGAAAGATGGAGACGGTATGTAGGTTTTCAAGCCATCCCGAGATAGTGACCTAACCTTCATTGTTTTTACCTCAGATGAGCTTCAAACGTGGTTTTTGCCCGTTCAGAGTCCAAACGGATGAATTTGACAACAATTTTGGGCATTCTAGAATCCTTAAGAAAAAAGGAGTGGGTATGTGGGTTTTCAGGCCATTCCGAGACAGTGACCAAACTTTCATTCTTTTGACCTCAAATGAGCCTGAAACGTGTTTTTGGCCCGTTCAGAGCCCAAACGGATGAATTTGACAAAAATTTTGGGCATTCTAGAATCCTTAAGAAAAATGGAGTGGGTATGTGGGTTTTCAAGCCATTCCGAGAGAGTGACCTATCTTTCATTCTTTTGACCTCAAATGAGCCTGAAACGTGTTTTTGGCCCGTTCAGAGCCCAAACGGATGAATTTGACAACAATTTTGGGCATTCTAGAATACTTAAGAAAAATGCAGTCGGTATGTCGTTTTTCAGGCCATTCCGAGACAGTGACGAAACTTTCATTCTTTTGACCTCAAATGAGACTGAAACGCGTTTTTCGCCGTTCAGGGCCCAAACAGATGAATTTGGCAACAATTTTGCGCATTCTAGAATCGTTAAGAAAAATGGAGTGGGTATGTGGGTTTTCAGGCCATTCCGAGACAGTGACCAAACTTTCATTCTTTTGACCTCAAATGAGCCTGAAACGCGTTTTTGGATGTTCAGGGCCCAAACAGATGAATTTGGCAACAATTTTGCGCATTCTAGAATCCTTAAGAAAAATGGAGTGGGTATGTGGGTTTTCAAGCCATTCCGAGACAGTGACCAAACTTTCATTCTTTTGACCTCAAATGAGCCTGAAACGCGTTTTTGGCCGTTCAGGGCCCAAACAGATGAATTTGGCAACAATTTTGCGCATTCTAGAATACTTAAGAAAAATGGAGTGTGTATGTGGGTTTTCAAGCCATTCCGAGAGAGTGACATATCTTTCATTCTTTTGACTACAAATGAGCCTGAACCGTGTTTTTGGCCCGTTAAGAGCCCAAACGGATGAATTTGACAACAATTTTGGGCATTCTAGAATCCTTAAGAAAAATGGTGTGGGTATGTGGGTTTTCATGCCATTCCGAGACAGTGACCAAACTTTCATTCTTTTGACCTCAAATGAGCCTGAAACTTGTTTTTGGCCGTTCAGGGCCCAAACAGATGGATTTGGCGACAATTTTGTGTATTCTAGAATCCTTAAGAAAAATGGAGTGGGTATGTGGGTTTTCAAGCCATTCCGAGAGAGTGACCTATCTTTCATTCTTTTGACCTCAAATGAGCCTAAAACGTGTTTTTGGCCCGTTCAGAGCCCAAACGGATGAATTTGACAACAATTTTGGGCATTCTAGAATCCTTAAGAAAAATGGAGTGGGTATGTGGGTTTTCAGGCCATTCCGAGACAGTGACCAATCTTTCGAACTTTTGACCCAAATGAGCCTAGAAAGCGTTTTTGGCTGTTAAGTGCCCAAACGGATGAATTTGACAACATTTTTGGGCATTCTAGAATCCTAATGAAAGATGGAGACGGTATGTTGGTTTTCAACCCACTCCGAGATAGTGACCTATCTTTCATTCTTTTTACCTCAGATGAGCTTCAAACGTGTTTTTGGCCCGTTCAGAGCCCAAACGGATGAATTTGACAACAATTTTGGGCATTCTAGAATCCTTAAGAAAAATGGAGTGGGTATGTCGTTTTTCAGTCCATTCCGAGACAGTGACCAAACTTTCATTCTTTTGACCTCAAATGAGCCTGAAATGCGTTTTTGGCAGTTCAGGGCCCAAACAGATGAATTTGGCAACAGTTTTGCGCATTCTAGAATCCTTAAGAAAAATGGAGTGGGTATGTGGGTTTTCAAGCCATTTCGAGGGAGTGACCTATCTTTCATTCTTTTGACCTCAAATAAGCCTAAAACGTGTTTTTGGCCCGTTCAGAGCCCAAACGGATGAATTTGACAACAATTTTGGGCATTCTAGAATTCTTAAGAAAAATGGAGTGGGTATGTGGGTTTTCAGGCCATTCCGAGACAGTGACCAATCATTCGAACTTTTGAGCCAAATGAGCCTAGAAAGCGTTTTTGGCTGTTCAGTGCCCAAACGGATGAATTTGACAACAGTTTTGGGCATTCTGGAATCCTAATGAAAGATGGAGACGGTATGTTGGTTTTCAACCCACTCCGAGATAGTGACCTAAGTTTCATTCTTTTTACCTCAGATGAGCTTCAAACGTGTTTTTGGCCCGTTCAGAGCCCAAACGGATGAATTTGACAACAATTTTGGGAATTCTAGAATCCTTAAGAAAAATGCAGTCGGTATGTCGTTTTTCAGGCCATTCCGAGACAGTGACCAAACTTTCATTCTTTTGACCTCAAATGAGCCTGAAACTCGTTTTTGGCCGTTCAGGGCCCAAACAGATGAATTTGGCAACAATTTTGCGCATTCTAGAATCGTTAAGAAAAATGGAGTGGGTATGTGGGTTTTCAGGCCATTCCGAGACAGTGACCAAACTTTCATTCTTTTGACCTCAAATTAGCCTGAAACGCGTTATTGGCCGTTCAGGGCCCAAACAGATGAATTTGGCAACAGTTTTGCGCATTTTAGAATCCTTAAGAAAAATGGAGTGGGTATGTGGGTTTTCAAGCCATTTCGAGGGAGTGACCTATCTTTCATTCTTTTGACCTCTAATGAGCCTGAAACGTGTTTTTGGCCTGTTCAGAGCCCAAACGGATGAATTTGATAACAATTTTGGGCATTCTAGAATCCTTAAGAAAAATGCAGTCGGTATGTGGGTTTTCAGGCCATTCCGAAACAGTGACCAAACATTCGAACATTTGACCCAAATGAGCCTAGAAAGCGTTTTTGGCTGTTCAGTGCCCAAACGGATGAATTTGACAACCGTTTTGGGCATTCTAGAATCTTAATGAAAGATGGAGACGGTATGTAGGTTTTCAAGCCATCCCGAGATAGTGACCTAACCTTCATTCTTTTTACCTCAGATGAGCTTCAAACGTGGTTTTTGCCCGTTCAGAGTCCAAACGGATGAATTTGACAACAATTTTGGGCATTCTAGAATCCTTAAGAAAAAAGGAGTGGGTATGTGGGTTTTCAGGCCATTCCGAGACAGTGACCAAACTTTCATTCTTTTGACCTCAAATGAGCCTGAAACGTGTTTTTGGCCCGTTCAGAGCCCAAACGGATGAATTTGACAAAAATTTTGGGCATTCTAGAATCCTTAAGAAAAATGGAGTGGGTATGTGGGTTTTCAAGCCATTCCGAGAGAGTGACCTATCTTTCATTCTTTTGACCTCAAATGAGCCTGAAACGTGTTTTTGGCCCGTTCAGAGCCCAAACGGATGAATTTGACAACAATTTTGGGCATTCTAGAATACTTAAGAAAAATGCAGTCGGTATGTCGTTTTTCAGGCCATTCCGAGACAGTGACGAAACTTTCATTCTTTTGACCTCAAATGAGACTGAAACGCGTTTTTCGCCGTTCAGGGCCCAAACAGATGAATTTGGCAACAATTTTGCGCATTCTAGAATCGTTAAGAAAAATGGAGTGGGTATGTGGGTTTTCAGGCCATTCCGAGACAGTGACCAAACTTTCATTCTTTTGACCTCAAATGAGCCTGAAACGCGTTTTTGGATGTTCAGGGCCCAAACAGATGAATTTGGCAACAATTTTACGCATTCTAGAATCCTTAAGAAAAATGGAGTGGGTATGTGGGTTTTCAAGCCATTCCGAGACAGTGACCAAACTTTCATTCTTTTGACCTCAAATGAGCCTGAAACGCGTTTTTGGCCGTTCAGGGCCCAAACAGATGGATTTGGCGACAATTTTGTGTATTCTAGAATCCTTAAGAAAAATTGAGTGGGTATGTGGGTTTTCAAGCCATTCCGAGAGAGTGACCTATCTTTCATTCTTTTGACCTCAAATGAGCCTGAAACGTGTTTTTGGCCCGTTCAGAGCCCAAACGGATGAATTTGACAACAATTTTGGGCATTCTAGAATCCTTAAGAAAAATGCAGTCGGTATGTCGTTTTTCAGGCCATTCCGAGACAGTGACGAAACTTTCATTCTTTTGACCTCAAATGAGACTGAAACGCGTTTTTGGCCGTTCAGGGTCCAAACAGATGAATTTGGCAACAATTTTGCGCATTCTAGAATCGTTAAGAAAAATGGAGTGGGTATGTGGGTTTTCAGGCCATTCCGAGAGAGTGACCTATCTTTCATTCTTCTGAGCTCAAATGAGCCTGAAACGTGTTTTTGGCCCGTTCAGAGCCCAAACGGATGAATTTGACAACAATTTTGGGCATTCTAGAATCCTTAAGAAAAATGGAGTGGGTATGTGGGTTTTCAAGCCATTCCGAGAGAGTGACCTATCTTTCATTCTTTTGACCTCAAATGAGCCTGAAACGTGTTTTTGGCCCGTTCAGAGCCCAAACGGATGAATTTGACAACAATTTTGGGCATTCTAGAATCCTTAAGAAAAATGCAGTCGGTATGTCGTTTTTCAGGCCATTCCGAGACAGTGACGAAACTTTCATTCTTTTGACCTCAAATGAGACTGAAACGCGTTTTTGGCCGTTCAGGGTCCAAACAGATGAATTTGGCAACAATTTTGCGCATTCTAGAATCGTTAAGAAAAATGGAGTGGGTATGTGGGTTTTCAGGCCATTCCGAGAGAGTGACCTATCTTTCATTCTTCTGAGCTCAAATGAGCCTGAAACGTGTTTTTGGCCCGTTCAGAGCCCAAACGGATGAATTTGACAACAATTTTGGGCATTCTAGAATCCTTAAGAAAAATGGAGTGGGTATGTGGGTTTTCAAGCCATTCCGAGAGAGTGACCTATCTTTCATTCTTTTGACCTCAAATGAGCCTGAAACGTGTTTTTGGCCCGTTCAGAGCCCAAACGGATGAATTTGACAACAATTTTGGGCATTCTAGAATCCTTAAGAAAAATGCAGTCGGTATGTCGTTTTTCAGGCCATTCCGAGACAGTGACGAAACTTTCATTCTTTTGACCTCAAATGAGACTGAAACGCGTTTTTGGCCGTTCAGGGCCCAAACAGATGAATTTGGCAACAATTTTGCGCATTCTAGAATCGTTAAGAAAAATGGAGTGGGTATGTGGGTTTTCAGGCCATTCCGAGACAGTGACCAAACTTTCATTCTTTTGACCTCAAATGAGCCTGAAACGCGTTTTTGGCCGTTCAGGGCCCAAACAGATGAATTTGGCAACAATTTTGCGCATTCTAGAATCCTTAAGAAAAATGGAGTGGGTATGTGGGTTTTCAGGCCATTCCGAGACAGTGACCAAACTTTCATTCTTTTGACCTCAAATGAGCCTGAAACGCGTTTTTGGCCGTTCAGGGCCCAAACTGATGAATTTGGCAACAATTTTGCGCATTCTAGAATCCTTAAGAAAAATGGAGTGTGTATGTGGGTTTTCAAGCCATTCCGAGAGAGTGACATATCTTTCATTCTTTTGACCACAAATGAGCCTGAAACGTGTTTTCGGCCCGTTCAGAGCCCAAACGGATGAATTTGACAACAATTTTGGGCATTCTAGAATCCTTAAGAAAAATGGTGTGGGTATGTGGGTTTTCAAGCCATTCCGAGAGAGTGACCTATCTTTCATTCTTTTGACCTCAAATGAGCCTGAAACGTGTTTTTGGCCCGTTCAGAGCCCAAACGGATGAATTTGACAACAATTTTGGGCATTCTAGAATCCTTAAGAAAAATGGAGTGGGTATGTGGGTTTTCAGGCCATTCCGAGACTGACCAAACTTTCATTCTTTTGACCTCAAATGAGCCTGAAACGTGTTTTTGGCCGTTCAGGGCCCAAACAGATGGATTTGGCAACAATTTTGTGCATTCTAGAATCCTTAAGAAAAATGGAGTGGGTATGTGGGTTTTCATGCTATTCCGAGAGAGTGACCTATCTTTCATTCTTTTGACCTCAAATGAGCCTGAAACGTGTTTTTGGCCCGTTCAGAGCCCAAACGGATGAATTTGACAACAATTTTGGGCATTCTAGAATCCTTAAGAAAAATGGAGTGGGTGTGTGGGTTTTCAGGCCATTCCGAGACAGTGACCAATCATTCGAACTTTTGATCCAAATGAGCCTAGAAAGCGTTTTTGGCTGTTCAGTGCCCAAACGGATGAATTTGACAACAGTTTTGGGCATTCTAGAATCCTAATGAAAGATGGAGACGGTATGTTGGTTTTCAACCCACTCTGAGATAGTGACCTAAGTTTCATTCTTTTTACCTCAGATGAGCTTCAAACGTGTTTTTGGCCCGTTCAGAGCCCAAACGGATGAATTTGACAACAATTTTGGGAATTCTAGAATCCTTAAGAAAAATGCAGTCGGTATGTCGTTTTTCAGGCCATTCCGAGACAGTGACCAAACTTTCATTCTATTGACCTCAAATGAGCCTGAAACGCGTTTTTGGCCGTTCAGGGCCCAAACAGATGAATTTGGCACCAGTTTTGCGCATTCTAGAATCCTTAAGAAAAATGGAGTGGGTATGTGGGTTTTCAAGCCATTTCGAGGGAGTGACCTATCTTTCATTCTTTTGACCTCAAATGAGCCTGAAACGTGTTTTTGGCCTGTTCAGAGCCCAAACGGATGAATTTGATAACAATTTTGGGCATTCTAGAATCCTTAAGAAAAATGCAGTCGGTATGTGGGTTTTCAGGCCATTCCGAGACAGTGACCAAACATTCGAACATTTGACCCAAATGAGCCTAGAAAGCGTTTTTGGCTGTTCAGTGCCCAAACGGATGAATTTGACAACAATTTTGGGCATTCTAGAATCCTTAAGAAAAATGCAGTCGGTATGTCGTTTTTCAGGCCATTCCGAGACAGTGACGAAACTTTCATTCTTTTGACCTCAAATGAGACTGAAACGCGTTTTTGACCGTTCAGGGCCCAAACAGATGAATTTGGGAACAATTTTGCGCATTCTAGAATCGTTAAAAAAAATGGAGTGGGTATGTGGGTTTTCAGGCAATTCCGAGACAGTGACCAAACTTTCATTCTTTTGACCTCAAATGAGCCTGAAACGCGTTTTTGGCCGTTCAGGGTCCAAACCGATGAATTTGGCAACAATTTTGCGCATTCTAGAATCCTTAAGAAAAATGGAGTGGGTATGTGGGTTTTCAAGCCATTTCGAGGGAGTGACCTATCTTTCATTCTTTTGACCTCAACTGAGCCTGAAACGTGTTTTTGTCCTGTTCAGAGCCCAAACGGATGAATTTGATAACAATTTTGGGCATTCTAGAATCCTTAAGAAAAATGCAGTCGGTATGTGGGTTTTCAGGCCATTCCGAGACAGTGACCAAACATTCGAACATTTGACCCAAATGAGGCTAGAAAGCGTTTTTGGCTGTTCAGTGCCCAAACGGATGAATTTGACAACCGTTTTGGGCATTCTAGAATCCTAATGAAGGATGGAGACGGCAAGCCATCCCGAGATAGTGACCTAACCTTCATTCTTTTTACCTCAGATGAGCTTCAAACGTGTTTTTTGCCCGTTCAGAGTCCAAACGGATGAATTTGACAACAATTTTGGGCATTCTAGAATCCTTAAGAAAAAAGGAGTGGGTATGTGGGTTTTCAGGCCATTCCGAGACAGTGACCAAACTTTCATTCTTTTGACCTCAAATGAGCCTAAAACGTGTTTTTGGCCCGTTCAGAGCCCAAACGGATGAATTTGACAACAATTTTGGGCATTCTAGAATCCTTAAGAAAAATGGAGTGGGTATGTGGGTTTTCAGGCCATTCCGAGACAGTGACCAAACTTTCATTCTTTTGACCTCAAATGAGCCTGAAACGCGTTTTTGGCCGTTCAGGGTCCAAACAGATGAATTTGGCAACAATTTTGCGCATTCTAGAATCCTTAAGAAAAATGGAGTGGGTATGTGGATTTTCAGGCCATTCCGAGAGAGTGACCTATCTTTCATTCTTTTGACCTCAAATGAGCCTGAAACGTGTTTTTGGCCCGTTCAGTGCCCAAACGGATGAATTTGACAACAATTTTGGGCATTCTAGAATCCTTAAGAAAAATGGAGTGGGTATGTGGGTTTTCACGCCATTCCGAGAGAGTGACCTATCTTTCATTCTTTTGACCTCAAATGAGCCTGAAACGTGTTTTTGGCCTGTTCAGAGCCCAAACGGATGAATTTGACAACAATTTTGGGCATTCTAGAATCCTTAAGAAAAATGCAGTCGGTATGTCGTTTTTCAGGCCATTCCGAGATAGTGACGAAACTTTCATTCTTTTGACCTCAAATGAGACTGAAACGCGTTTTTGGCCGTTCAGGGCCCAAACAGATGAATTTGGCAACAATTTTGCGCATTCTAGAATCGTTAAGAAAAATGGAGTGGGTCTGTGGGTTTTCAGGCCATTCCGAGACAGTAACCAAACTTTCATTCTTTTGACCTCAAATGAGACTGAAACGCGTTTTTGGCCGTTCAGGGCCCAAACAGATGAATTTGGCAACAATTTTGCGCATTCTAGAATCGTTAAGAAAAATGGAGTGGGTCTGTGGGTTTTCAGGCCATTCCGAGACAGTAACCAAACTTTCATTCTTTTGACCTCAAATGAGCCTGAAACGCGTTTTTGGCCGTTCAGGGCCCAAACAGATGAATTTGGCAACAATTTTGCGCATTCTAGAATCCTTAAGAAAAATGGAGTGTGTATGTGGGTTTTCAAGCCATTCCGAGAGAGTGACATATCTTTCATTCTTTTGACTACAAATGAGCCTGAAACGTGTTTTTGGCCCGTTCAGAGCCCAAACGGATGAATTTGACAACAATTTTGGGCATTCTAGAATCCTTAAGAAAAACGGTGTGGGTATGTGGCTTTTCAGGCCATTCTGAGACAGTGACCAAACTTTTGATTCTTTTGACCTCAAATGAGCCTGAAACGCGTTTTTGGCCGTTCAGGGCCCAAACAGATGGATTTGGCAACAATTTTGTGCATTCTAGAATCCTTAAGAAAAATGGAGTGGGTATGTGGGTTTTCAAGCCATTCTGAGAGAGTGACCTATCTTTCATTCTTTTGACCTCAAATGAGCCTGAAACAGGTTTTTGGCCCGTTCAGAGCCCAAACGGATGAATTTGACAACAATTTTGGGCATTCTAGAATCCTTAAGAAAAATGGAGTGGGTATGTGGGTTTTCAGGCCATTCCGAGACAGTGACCAAACTTTCATTCTTTTGACCTCAAATGAGCCTGAAACGCGTTTTTGGCCGTTCAGGGCCCAAACAGATGGATTTGGCAACAATTTTGTGCATTCTAGAATCCTTAAGAAAAATGGAGTGGGTATGTGGGTTTTCATGCTATTCCGAGAGAGTGACCTATCTTTCATTCTTTTGACCTCAAATGAGCCTGAAACGTGTTTTTGGCCCGTTCAGAGCCCAAACGGATGAATTTGACTACAATTTTGGGCATTCTAGAATCCTTAAGAAAAATGGAGTGGGTATGTGGGTTTTCAGGCCATTCCGAGACAGAGACCAAACTTTCATTCTTTTGACCTCAAATGAGCCTGAAACGCGTTTTTGGCCGTTCAGGGCCCAAACAGATGGATTTGGCAACAATTTTGTGCATTCTAGAATCCTTAATAAAAATGGAGTGGGTATGTGGGTTTTCAAGACATTCAGAGAGAGTGACCTATCTTTCATACTTTTGACCTCAAATGAGCCTGAAACGTGTTTTTGGCCCGTTCAGAGCCCAAACGGATGAATTTGACTACAATTTTGGGTATTCTAGAATCCTTAAGAAAAATGGAGTGGGTATGTGGGTTTTCAGGCCCTTCCGAGACAGTGAACAAACTTTCATTCTTTTGACCTCAAATGAGCCTGAAACGCGTTTTTGGCCGTTCAGGGTCCAAACAGATGAATTTGGCAACAATTTTGCGCATTCTAGAATCCTTAAGAAAAATGGAGTGGGTATGTGGGTTTTCAGGCCATTCCGAGACAGTGACCAAACTTTCATTCTTTTGACCTCAAATGAGCCTGAAACGCGTTTTTGGCCGTTCAGGGCCCAAACAGATGAATTTGGCAACAATTTTGCACATTCTAGAATCCTTAAGAAAAATGGAGTGTGTATGTGGGTTTTCAAGCCATTCCGAGAGAGTGACATATCTTTCATTCTTTTGACTACAAATGAGCCTGAAACGTGTTTTTGGCCCGTTCAGAGCCCAAACGAATGAATTTGACAACAATTTTGGGCATTCTAGAATCCTTAAGAAAAACGGTGTGGGTATGTGGCTTTTCAGGCCATTCTGAGACAGTGACCAAACTTTTGATTCTTTTGACCTCAAATGAGCCTGAAACGCGTTTTTGGCCGTTCAGGGCCCAAACAGATGGATTTGGCAACAATTTTGTGCATTCTAGAATCCTTAAGAAAAATGGAGTGGGTATGTGGGTTTTCAAGCCATTCTGAGAGAGTGACCTATCTTTCATTCTTTTGACCTCAAATGAGCCTGAAACGTGTTTTTGGCCCGTTCAGAGCCCAAACGGATGAATTTGACAACAATTTTGGGCATTCTAGAATCCTTAAGGAAAATGGAGTGGGTATGTGGGTTTTCAGGCCATTCCGAGACAGTGACTAAACTTTCATTCTTTTGACCTCAAATGAGCCTGAAACGCGTTTTTGGCCGTTCAGGGCCCAAACAGATGGATTTGGCAACAATTTTGTGCATTCTAGAATCCTTAAGAAAAATGGAGTGGGTATGTGGGTTTTCATGCTATTCCGAGAGAGTGACCTATCTTTCATTCTTTTGACCTCAAATGAGCCCGAAACGTGTTTTTGGCCCGTTCAGAGCCCAAACGGATGAATTTGACAACAATTTTGGGCATTCTAGAATCCTTAAGAAAAATGGAGTGGGTATGTGGGTTTTCAGGCCATTCCGAGACAGTGACCAAACTTTCATTCTTTTGACCTCAAATGAGCCTGAAACGCGTTTTTGGCCGTTCAGGGCCCAAACAGATGGATTTGGCAACAATTTTGTGCATTCTAGAATCCTTAAGAAAAATGGAGTGGGTATGTGGGTTTTCATGCTATTCCGAGAGAGTGACCTATCTTTCATTCTTTTGACCTCAAATGAGCCTGAAACGTGTTTTTGGCCCGTTCAGAGCCCAAACGGATGAATTTGACTACAATTTTGGGCATTCTAGAATCCTTAAGAAAAATGGAGTGGGTATGTGGGTTTTCAGGCCATTCCGAGACAGAGACCAAACTTTCATTCTTTTGACCTCAAATGAGCCTGAAACGCGTTTTTGGCCGTTCAGGGCCCAAACAGATGGATTTGGCAACAATTTTGTGCATTCTAGAATCCTTAATAAAAATGGAGTGGGTATGTGGGTTTTCAAGACATTCAGAGAGAGTGACCTATCTTTCATACTTTTGACCTCAAATGAGCCTGAAACGTGTTTTTGGCCCGTTCAGAGCCCAAACGGATGAATTTGACTACAATTTTGGGTATTCTAGAATCCTTAAGAAAAATGGAGTGGGTATGTGGGTTTTCAGGCCCTTCCGAGACAGTGAACAAACTTTCATTCTTTTGACCTCAAATGAGACTGAAACGCGTTTTTGGCCGTTCAGGGCCCAAACAGATGAATTTGGCAACAATTTTGCGCATTCTAGAATCGTTAAGAAAAATGGAGTGTGTATGTGGGTTTTCAAGCCATTCCGAGACAGTAACCAAACTTTCATTCTTTTGACCTCAAATGAGCCTGAAACGCGTTTTTGGCCGTTCAGGGCCCAAACAGATGAATTTGGCAACAATTTTGCGCATTCTAGAATCCTTAAGAAAAATGGAGTGTGTATGTGGGTTTTCAAGCCATTCCGAGAGAGTGACATATCTTTCATTCTTTTGACTACAAATGAGCCTGAAACGTGTTTTTGGCCCGTTCAGAGCCCAAACGGATGAATTTGACAACAATTTTGGGCATTCTAGAATCCTTAAGAAAAACGGTGTGGGTATGTGGCTTTTCAGGCCATTCTGAGACAGTGACCAAACTTTTGATTCTTTTGACCTCAAATGAGCCTGAAACGCGTTTTTGGCCGTTCAGGGCCCAAACAGATGGATTTGGCAACAATTTTGTGCATTCTAGAATCCTTAAGAAAAATGGAGTGGGTATGTGGGTTTTCAAGCCATTCTGAGAGAGTGACCTATCTTTCATTCTTTTGACCTCAAATGAGCCTGAAACGTGTTTTTGGCCCGTTCAGAGCCCAAACGGATGAATTTGACAACAATTTTGGGCATTCTAGAATCCTTAAGAAAAATGGAGTGGGTATGTGGGTTTTCAGGCCATTCCGAGACAGTGACCAAACTTTCATTCTTTTGACCTCAAATGAGCCTGAAACGCGTTTTTGGCCGTTCAGGGCCCAAACAGATGGATTTGGCAACAATTTTGTGCATTCTAGAATCCTTAAGAAAAATGGAGTGGGTATATGGGTTTTCATGCTATTCCGAGAGAGTGACCTATCTTTCATTCTTTTGACCTCAAATGAGCCTGAAACGTGTTTTTGGCCCGTTCAGAGCCCAAACGGATGAATTTGACTACAATTTTGGGCATTCTAGAATCCTTAAGAAAAATGGAGTGGGTATGTGGGTTTTCAGGCCATTCCGAGACAGAGACCAAACTTTCATTCTTTTGACCTCAAATGAGCCTGAAACGCGTTTTTGGCCGTTCAGGGCCCAAACAGATGGATTTGGCAACAATTTTGTGCATTCTAGAATCCTTAATAAAAATGGAGTGGGTATGTGGGTTTTCAAGACATTCAGAGAGAGTGACCTATCTTTCATACTTTTGACCTCAAATGAGCCTGAAACGTGTTTTTGGCCCGTTCAGAGCCCAAACGGATGAATTTGACTACAATTTTGGGTATTCTAGAATCCTTAAGAAAAATGGAGTGGGTATGTGGGTTTTCAGGCCCTTCCGAGACAGTGAACAAACTTTCATTCTTTTGACCTCAAATGAGCCTGAAACGCGTTTTTGGCCGTTCAGGGTCCAAACAGATGAATTTGGCAACAATTTTGCGCATTCTAGAATCCTTAAGAAAAATGGAGTGGGTATGTGGGTTTTCAGGCCATTCCGAGACAGTGACCAAACTTTCATTCTTTTGACCTCAAATGAGCCTGAAACGCGTTTTTGGCCGTTCAGGGCCCAAACAGATGAATTTGGGAACAATTTTGCGCATTCTAGAATCGTTAAGAAAAATGGAGTGGGTATGTGGGTTTTCAGGCCATTCCGAGACAGTGACCAAACTTTCATTCTTTTGACCTCAAATGAGCCTGAAACGCGTTTTTGGCCGTTCAGGGCCCAAACAGATGGATTTGGCAACAATTTTGTGCATTCTAGAATCCTTAAGAAAAATGGAGTGGGTATGTTGGTTTTCATGCTATTCCGAGAGAGTGACCTATCTTTCATTCTTTTGACCTCAAATGAGCCTGAAACGTGTTTTTGGCCCGTTCAGGGCCCAAACAGATGAATTTGGGAACAATTTTGCGCATTCTAGAATCGTTAAGAAAAATGGAGTGGGTATGTGGGTTTTCAGGCCATTCCGAGACAGTGACCAAACTTTCATTCTTTTGACCTCAAATGAGCCTGAAACGCGTTTTTGGCCGTTCAGGGCCCAAACAGATGAATTTGGCAACAATTTTGCGCATTCTAGATTCCTTAAGAAAAATGGAGTGGGTATGTAGGTTTTCAAGCCATTCCGAGATAATGACCTATCTTTCATTCTTTTGACCTCAAATGAGCCTGAAACGTGTTTTTGGCCCGTTCAGAGCCCAAACGGATGAATTTGACAACAATTTTGGGCATTCTAGAATCCTTAAGAAAAATGGATTGCGTATGTGGGTTTTCAGGCCATTCCGAGACAGTGACCAAACATTCGAACTTTTGACCCAAATGAGCCTAGAAAGCGTTTTTGGCTGTTCAGTGCCCAAACGGATGAATTTGACAACAGTTTTGGGCATTCTAGAATCCTAATGAAAGATGGAGACGGTATGTAGGTTTTCAACCCATTCCGAGATAGTGACCTAAGTTTCATTCTTTTTACCTCAGATGAGCTTCAAACGTGTTTTTGGCCCGTTCAGAGCCCAAACGGATGAATTTGACAACAATTTTGGGCATTCTAGAATCCTTAAGAAAAAAGCAGTCGGTATGTCGTTTTTCAGGCCATTCCGAGACAGTGACCAAACTTTCATTCTTTTGACCTCAAATGAGCCTGAAACGCGTTTTTGGCCGTTCAGGGCCCAAACAGATGAATTTGGCAACAATTTTGCGCATTCTAGAATCCTTAAGAAAAATGGAGTGGGTATGTGGGTTTTCAAGCCATTCCGAGATAGTGACCTATCTTTCATTCTTTTGACCTCAAATGAGCCTGAAACGTGTTTTTGGCCCGTTCAGAGCCCAAACGGATGAATTTGACAACAATTTTGGCATTCTAGAATCCTTAAGAAAAATGGAGTGGGTATGTGGGTTTTCAGGCCATTCCGAGACAGTGACCAAACTTTCATTCTTTTGACCTCAAATGAGCCTGAAACGCGTTTTTGGCCCGTTCAGAGCCCAAACGGATGAATTTGACAACAATTTTGGCATTCTAGAATCCTTAAGAAAAATGGAGTGGGTATGTGGGTTTTCAGGCCATTCCGAGACAGTGACCAAACTTTCATTCTTTTGACCTCAAATGAGCCTCAAACGCGTTTTTGGCCGTTCAGGGTCCAAACAGATGAATTTGGCAACAGTTTTGCGCATTCTAGAATCCTTAAGAAAAATGGAGTGGGTATGTGGGTTTTCAGGCCATTCCGAGAGAGTGACCTATCTTTCATTCTTTTGACCTCAAATGAGCCTGAAACGTGTTTTTGGCCCGTTCAGAGCCCAAACGGATGAATTTGACTACAATTTTGCGCATTCTAGAATCCTTAAGAAAAATGGAGTGGGTATGTGGGTTTTCAAGCCATTCCGAGATAGTGACCTAAGTTTCTTTCTTTTGACCTCGAATGAGCCTGAAACGCGTTTTTGGCCGTTCAGGGCCCAAACAGATGAATTTGGCAACAATTTTGTGCATTCTAGAATCCTTAAGAAAAATGGAGTGGGTATGTGGGTTTTCAAGACATTCAGAGAGAGTGACCTATCTTTCATTCTTTTGACCTCAAATGAGCCTGAAACCTGTTTTTGGCCCGTTCAGAGCCCAAACGGATGAATTTGACAACAATTTTGGGCATTCTAGAATCCTTAAGAAGAATGCAGTCGGTATGTGGGATTTCAGGCCATTCCGAGACAGTGACCAAACATTCGAACTTTTGACCCAAATGAGCCTAGAAAGCGTTTTTGGCTGTTCAGTGCCCAAACGGATGAATTTGACAACCGTTTTGGGCATTCTAGAATCCTAATGAAAGATGGAGACGGTATGTAGGTTTTCAAGCCATCCCGAGATAGTGACCTAACCTTCATTCTTTTTACCTCAGATGAGCTTCAAACGTGTTTTTTGCCCGTTCAGAGTCCAAACGGATGAATTTGACAACAATTTTGGGCATTCTAGAATCCTTAAGAAAAAAGGAGTGGGTATGTGGGATTTCAGGCCATTCCGAGACAGTGACCAAACTTTCATTCTTTTGACCTCAAATGAGCCTGAAACGTGTTTTTGGCCCGTTCAGAGCCCAAACGGATGAATTTGACAACAATTTTGGGCATTCTTGAATCCTTAAGAAAAATGGAGTGGGTATGTGGGTTTTCAGGCCATTCCGAGACAGTGACCAAACTTTCATTCTTTTGACCTCAAATGAGCCTGAAACGCGTTTTTGGCCGTTCAGGGCCCAAACAGATGAATTTGGCAACAATTTTACGCATTCTAGTATCCTTAAGAAAAATGGAGTGTGTATGTGGGTTTTCAAGCCATTCCGAGAGAGTGACCTATCTTTCATTCTTTTGACCTCAAATGAGCCTGAAACGTGTTTTTGGCCCGTTCAGAGCCCAAACGGATGAATTTGACAACAATTTTGGGCATTCTAGAATCCTTAAGAAAAATGGAGTGGGTATGTGGGTTTTCAGGCCATTCCGAGACAGTGACCAAACTTTCATTCTTTTAACCTCAAATGAGCCTGAAATGCGTTTTTGGCCGTTCAGGGCCCAAACAGATGAATTTGGCAACAATTTTGTGGATTCTAGATTCTTTAAGAAAAATGGAGTGGGTATGTGGGTTTTCAGGAAATTCCGAGAGAGTGACCTATCTTTCATTCTTTTGACCTCAAATGAGCCTGAAACGTGTTTTTGGCCCGTTCAGAGCCCAAACGGATGAATTTGACTACAATTTTGGGTATTCTAGAATCCTTAAGAAAAATGGAGTGGGTATGTGGGTTTTCAGGCCATTCCGAGACAGTGACCAAACTTTCATTCTTTTGACCTCAAATGAGCCTGAAACGCGTTTTTGGCCGTTCAGGGCCCAAACAGATGGATTTGGCAACAATTTTGTGCATTCTAGAATCCTTAAGAAAAATGGAGTGGGTATGTGGGTTTTCAAGTCATTCAGAGAGAGTGACCTATCTTTCATTCTTTTGACCTCAAATGAGCCTGAAACGTGTTTTTGGCCAGTTCAGAGCCCAAACGGATGAATTTGACTACAATTTTGGGTATTCTAGAATCCTTAAGAAAAATGGAGTGGGTATGTGGGTTTTCAGGCCCTTCCGAGACAGTGACCAGACTTTCATTCTTTTGACCTCAAATGAGCCTGAAACGCGTTTTTGGCCGTTCAGGGTCCAAACAGATGAATTTGGCAACAATTTTGCGCATTCAAGAATCCTTAAGAAAAATGGAGTGGGTATGTGGGTTTTCAGGCCATTCCGAGACAGTGACCAAACTTTCATTCTTTTGACCTCAAATGAGCCTGAAACGTGTTTTTGGCCCGTTCAGCGCCCAAACGGATGAATTTGACTACAATTTTGGGTATTCTAGAATCCTTAATAAAAATGGAGTGGGTTTGTGGGTTTTCAGGCCATTCTGAGACAGTGACCACACTTTCATTCTTTTGACCTCAAATGAGCCTGAAACTCGTTTTTGGCCGTTCAGGGGCCAAACAGATGAATTTGGCAACAATTTTGCGCATTCTAGAATCCTTAAGAAAAATGGAGTGGGTATGTGGGTTTTCAGGCCATTCCGAGAGAGTGACCTATCTTTCATTCTTATGACCTCAAATGAGCCTGAAACGTGTTTTTGGCCCGTTCAGAGCCCAAACGGATGAATTTGGCAATAATTTTGGGCATTCTAGAATCCTTAAGAAAAATGGAGTCCCATGTGGGTTTTCAGGCCATTCCGAGACAGTGACCAAACATTCGAACTTTTGACCCAAATGAGCCTAGAAAGCGTTTTTGGCTGTTCAGTGCCCAAAAGGATGAATTTGACAACAGTTTTGGGCATTCTAGAATACTAATGCAAGATGGAGACGGTATGTAGGTTTTCAACCCATTCCGAGATAGTGACCTAAGTTTCATTCTTTTGACCTCGAATGAGCCTGAAACGCGTTTTTGGCCGTTCAGGGCCCAAACAGATGAATTTGGCAACAATTTTTCGCATTCTAGAATCCTTAAGTAAAATGGAGTGGGTATGTGGGTTTTCAAGACATTCCGAGAGAGTGACCTATCTTTCATTCTTTTGACCTCAAATGAGCCTGAAACGTGTTTTTGGCCTGTTCAGAGCCCAAACGGATGAATTTGACTACAATTTTGGGTACTCTAGAATCCTTAAGAAAAATGGAGTGGGTATGTGGGTTTTCAGGCCATTCCGAGACAGAGACCAAACTTTCATTCTTTTGACCTCAAATGAGCCTGAAACGCGTTTTTGGCCGTTCAGGGCCCAAACAGATGGATTTGGCAACAATTTTGTGCATTCTAGAATCCTTAATAAAAATGGAGTGGGTATGTGGGTTTTCAGGACATTCAGAGAGAGTGACCTATCTTTCATACTTTTGACCTCAAATGAGCCTGAAACGTGTTTTTGGCCCGTTCAGCGCCCAAACGGATGAATTTCACTACAATTTTGGGTATTCTAGAATCCTTAAGAAAAATGGAGTGGGTATGTGGGTTTTCAGGCCCTTCCGAGACAGTGAACAAACTTTCATTCTTTTGACCTCAAATGAGCCTGAAACGCGTTTTTCGCCGTTCAGGGCCCAAACAGATGAATTTGGCAACAATTTTGCGCATTCTAGAATCCTTAAGAAAAATGGAGTGGGTATGTGGGTTTTCAGGCCATTCCGAGACAGTGACCAAACTTTCATTCTTTTGACCTCAAATGAGCCTGAAACGCGTTTTTGGCCGTTCAGGGCCCAAACAGATGGATTTGGCAACAATTTTGTGTATTCTAGAATCCTTAAGAAAAATGGAGTGGGTATGTGGGTTTTCAAGACATTCAGAGAGAGTGACCTATCTTTCATTCTTTTGACCTCAAATGAGCCTGAAACGTGTTTTTGGCCCGTTCAGAGCCCAAACGGATGAATTTGACTACAATTTTGGGTATTCTAGAATCCTTAAGAAAAATGGAGTGGGTATGTGGGTTTTCAGGCCATTCCGAGACAGTGACCAAACTTTCATTCTTTTGACCTCAAATGAGCCTGAAACGCGTTTTTGGCCGTTCAGGGTCCAAACAGATGAATTTGGCAACAATTTTGCGCATTCTAGAATCCTTAAGAAAAATGGAGTGGGTATGTGGGTTTTCAGGCCATTCCGAGAGAGTGACCTATCTTTCATTCTTATGACCTCAAATGAGCCTGAAACGTGTTTTTGGCCCGTTCAGAGCCCAAACGGATGAATTTGGCAATTATTTTGGGCATTCTAGAATCCTTAAGAAAAATGGAGTCCCTTGTGGGTTTTCAGGCCATTCCGAGACAGTGACCAAACATTCGAACTTTTGACCCAAATGAGCCTAGAAAGCGTTTTTGGCTGTTCAGTGCCCAAACGGATGAATTTGACAACAGTTTTGGGCATTCTAGAATACTAATGCAAGATGGAGACGGTATGCAGGTTTTCAACCCAGTCCGAGATAGTGACCTAAGTTTCATTCTTTTGACCTCGAATGAGCCTGAAACGTGTTTTTGGCCGTTCAGGGCCCAAACAGATGAATTTGGCAACAATTTTGCGCATTCTAGAATCCTTAAGAAAAATGGAGTGGGTATGTGGGTTTTCAAGCCATTCCGAGATAGTGACCTAAGTTTCATTCTTTTGACCTCGAATGAGCCTGAAACGCGTTTTTGGCCGTACAGGGCCCAAACAGATGAATTTGGCAACAATTTTGCGCATTCTAGAATCCTTAAGAAAAATGGAGTGGGTATGTGGGTTTTCAAGCCATTCCGATATAATGACCTATCTTTCATTCTTTTGACCTCAAATGAGCCTGAAACGTGTTTTTGGCCCGTTCAGAGCCCAAACGGATGAATTTGACAACAATTTTGGGCATTCTAGAATCCTTAAGAAAAATGTATTGCGTATGTGGGTTTTCAGGCCATTCCGAGACAGTGACCAAACATTCGAACTTTTGACCCAAATGAGCCTAGAAAGCGTTTTTGGCTGTTCAGTGCCCAAACGGATGAATTTGACAACAGTTTTGGGCATTCTAGAATCCTAATGAAAGATGGAGACGGTATGTAGGTTTTCAATCTATTCCGAGATAGTGACCTAAGTTTCATTCTTTTTACCTCAGATGAGCTTCAAACGTGTTTTTGGCCCATTCAGAGCCCAAACGGATGAATTTGACAACAATTTTGGGCATTCTAGAATCCTTAAGAAAAAAGCAGTCGGTATGTCGTTTTTCAGGCCATTCCGAGACAGTGACCAAACTTTCATTCTTTTGACCTCAAATGAGCCTGAAACGCGTTTTTGGCCGTTCAGGGCCCAAACAGATGAATTTGGCAACAATTTTGCGCATTCTAGAATCCTTAAGAAAAATGGAGTGGGTATGTGGGTTTTCAAGCCATTCCGAGAGAGTGACCTATCTTTCATTCTTTTGACCTCAAATGAGCCTGAAACGTGTTTTTGGCCCGTTCAGAGCCCAAACGGATGAATTTGACAACAATT
Organism: Inga oerstediana; assembly: GCA_963210345.1. Lineage (NCBI taxonomy): Eukaryota > Viridiplantae > Streptophyta > Magnoliopsida > Fabales > Fabaceae > Inga > Inga oerstediana. The sequence goes on along the minus strand of OY723409.1, from coordinate 28,469,901 downwards.
TTGGCATTCTAGAATCCTTAAGAAAAATGGAGTGGGTATGTGGGTTTTCAGGCCATTCCGAGACAGTGACCAAACTTTCATTCTTTTGACCTCAAATGAGCCTCAAACGCGTTTTTGGCCGTTCAGGGTCCAAACAGATGAATTTGGCAACAGTTTTGCGCATTCTAGAATCCTTAAGAAAAATGGAGTGGGTATGTGGGTTTTCAGGCCATTCCGAGAGAGTGACCTATCTTTCATTCTTTTGACCTCAAATGAGCCTGAAACGTGTTTTTGGCCCGTTCAGAGCCCAAACGGATGAATTTGACAACAATTTTGGGCATTCTAGAATCCTTAAGAAAAATGGAGTGGGTATGTGGGTTTTCAAGCCATTCCGAGAGAGTGGCCTATTTTTCATTCTTTTGACCTCAAATGAGCCAGAAACGTGTTTTTGGCCCGTTCAGAGCCCAAACGGATGAATTTGACAACAATTTTGGGCATTCTAGAATCTTTAAGAGAAATGGATTGCGTATGTGGGTTTTCAGGCCATTCCGAGACAGTGACCAAGCATTCGAACTTTTGACCCAAATGAGCCTAGAAAGCGTTTTTGGCTGTTCAGTGCCCAAACGGATGAATTTGACAACAGTTTTGGGCATTCTAGAATACTAATGAAAGATGGAGACGGTATGTAGGTTTTCAATCCATTCCGAGATAGTGACCTAAGTTTCATTCTTTTTACCTCAGATGAGCTTCAAACGTGTTTTTGGCCCGTTCAGAGCCCAAACGGATGAATTTGACAACAATTTTGGGCATTCTAGAATCCTTTAGAAAAATGCAGTCGGTATGTCGTTTTTCAGGCCATTCCGAGACAGTGACCAAACTTTCATTCTTTTGACCTCAAATGAGCCTGAAACGCGTTTTTGGCCGTTCAGGGCACAAACAGATGAATTTGGCAACAGTTTTGCGCATTCTAGAATCCTTAAGAAAAATGGAGTGGGTATGTGGGTTTTCAAGCCATTCCGAGACAGTGACCAAACTTTCATTCTTTTGACCTAAAATGAGACTGAAACGCGTTTTTGGCCGTTCAGGGCCCAAACAGATGAATTTGGCAAGAATTTTGCGCATTATAGAATCGTTAAGAAAAATGGAGTGGATATGTGGGTTTTCAGGACATTCCGAGACAGTGACCAAACTTTCATTCTTTTGACCTCAAATGAGCCTGAAACGCGTTTTTGGCCGTTCAGGGCCCAAACAGATGAATTTGGCAACAATTTTGCGCATTCTAGAATCCTTAAGAAAAATGGAGTGGGTATATGGGTTTTCAGGCCATTCCGAGACAGTGACAAAACTTCATTCTTTTGACCTCAAATGAGCCTGAAACGCGTTTTTGGCCGTTCAGGGCCCAAACAGAAGAATTTGGCAACAATTTTGCGTATTCTAGAATCCTTTAGAAAAATGGAGTCGGTATGTGGGTTTTCACGCCATTCCGAGAGAGTGACCTATCTTTCATTCTTTTGACCTCAAATGAGCCTGAAACGTGTTTTTGGCCTGTTCAGAGCCCAAACGGATGAATTTGAAAAGAATTTTGGGCATTCTAGAATCCTTAAGAAAAATGGAGTGGGTATGTGGGTTTTCAAGACATTCCGATAGAGTGACCTATCTTTCATTCTTTTGACCTCAAATGAGCCTGAAACGTGTTTTTGGCCCGTTCAGAGCCCAAACGGATGAATTTGACTACAATTTTGGGTATTCTAGAATCCTTAAGAAAAATGGAGTGGGTATGTGGGTTTTCATGCCATTCCGAGATAGTGACCTATCTTTCATTCTTTTGACCTCAAATGAGATTGAAACGTGTTTTTGGCCCGTTCAGAGCCCAAACGGATGAATTTGAAAACAATTTTGGGCATTCTAGAATCCTTAAGAAAAATGGAGTGGGTATGTGGGTTTTCAGGCCATTCCGAGACAGTGACCAAACTTTCATTCTTTTGACCTCAAATGAGCCTGAAACGCTTTTTTGGCTTTTCAGGGCCCAAACAGATGAATTTGGCAACAATTTTGCGCATTCGAGAATCCTTAAGAAAAATGGAGTGGGTATGTGGGTTTTCAAGCCATTCCGAGAGAGTGACCTATCTTTAATTCTTTTGACCTCAAATGAGCCTGAAACGTGTTTTTGGCCCGTTCAGAGCCCAAACGGATGAATTTGACAACAATTTTGGGCATTCTAGAATCCTTAAGAAAAATGGAGTGGGTATGTGGGTTTTCAGGCCATTCCGAGACAGTGACCAAACTTTCATTCTTTTGACCTCAAATGAGCCTGAAACGCATTTTTGACCGTTCAGGGCCCAAACAGATGAATTTGGCAACAATTTTGTGCATTCTAGAATCCTAAAGAAAAATGGAGTGGGTATGTGGGTTTTCAAGACATTCTGAGAGAGTGACCTATCTTTCATTCTTTTGACCTCAAATGAGCCTGAAACGTGTTTTTGGCCCGTTCAGAGCCCAAACGGATGAATTTGATAAGAATTTTGGGCATTCTAGAATCCTTAAGAAAAATGGTGTGGGTATGTGGGTTTTCAGGCCATTCCGAGACAGTGACCAAACTTTCATTCTTTTGACCTCAAATGAGCCTGAAACGCTTTTTTGGCTTTTCAGGGCCCAAACAGATGAATTTGGCAACAATTTTGTGCATTCGAGAATCCTTAAGAAAAATGATGTGGGTATGTGGGTTTTCAAGCCATTCCGAGAGAGTGACCTATCTTTAATTCTTTTGACCTCAAATGAGCCTGAAACGTGTTTTTTGCCCGTTCAGAGCCCAAACGGATGAATTTGACAACAATTTTGGGCATTCTAGAATCCTTAAGAAAAATGGAGTGGGTATGTGGGTTTTCAGGCCATTCCGAGACAGTGACCAAACTTTCATTCTTTTGACCTCAAATGAGCCTGAAACGTGTTTTTGGCCCGTTCAGAGCCCAAACGGATGAATTTGACAACAATTTTGGGCATTCTAGAATCCTTAAGAAAAATGGAGTGGGTATGTGGGCTTTCAGGCCATTCCGAGACAGTGACCAAACTTTCATTCTTTTGACCTAAAATGAGACTGAAACGCGTTTTTGGCCGTTCAGGGCCCAAACAGATGAATTTGGCAAGAATTTTGCGCATTATAGAATCGTTAAGAAAAATGGAGTGGATATGTGGGTTTTCAGGACATTCCGAGACAGTGACCAAACTTTCATTCTTTTGACCTCAAATGAGCCTGAAACGCGTTTTTGGCCGTTCAGGGCCCAAACAGATGAATTTGGCAACAATTTTGCGCATTCTAGAATCCTTAAGAAAAATGGAGTGGGTATATGGGTTTTCAGGCCATTCCGAGACAGTGACAAAACTTCATTCTTTTGACCTCAAATGAGCCTGAAACGCGTTTTTGGCCGTTCAGGGCCCAAACAGAAGAATTTGGCAACAATTTTGCGTATTCTAGAATCCTTTAGAAAAATGGAGTCGGTATGTGGGTTTTCACGCGATTCCGAGAGAGTGACCTATCTTTCATTCTTTTGACCTCAAATGAGCCTGAAACGTGTTTTTGGCCTGTTCAGAGCCCAAACGGATGAATTTGACAAGAATTTTGGGCATTCTAGAATCCTTAAGAAAAATGGAGTGGGTATGTGGGTTTTCAAGACATTCCGATAGAGTGACCTATCTTTCATTCTTTTGACCTCAAATGAGCCTGAAACGTGTTTTTGGCCCGTTCAGAGCCCAAACGGATGAATTTGACTACAATTTTGGGTATTCTAGAATCCTTAAGAAAAATGGAGTGGGTATGTGGGTTTTCATGCCATTCCGAGATAGTGACCTATCTTTCATTCTTTTGACCTCAAATGAGATTGAAACGTGTTTTTGGCCCGTTCAGAGCCCAAACGGATGAATTTGAAAACAATTTTGGGCATTCTAGAATCCTTAAGAAAAATGGAGTGGGTATGTGGGTTTTCAGGCCATTCCGAGACAGTGACCAAACTTTCATTCTTTTGACCTCAAATGAGCCTGAAACGCTTTTTTGGCTTTTCAGGGCCCAAACAGATGAATTTGGCAACAATTTTGCGCATTCGAGAATCCTTAAGAAAAATGGAGTGGGTATGTGGGTTTTCATGCCATTCCGAGAGAGTGACCTATCTTTAATTCTTTTGACCTCAAATGAGCCTGAAACGTGTTTTTGGCCCGTTCAGAGCCCAAACGGATGAATTTGAAAACAATTTTGGGCATTCTAGAATCCTTAAGAAAAATGGAGTGGGTATGTGGGTTTTCAGGCCATTCCGAGACAGTGACCAAACTTTCATTCTTTTGACCTCAAATGAGCCTGAAACGCTTTTTTGGCTTTTCAGGGCCCAAACAGATGAATTTGGCAACAATTTTGCGCATTCGAGAATCCTTAAGAAAAATGGAGTGGGTATGTGGGTTTTCAAGCCATTCCGAGAGAGTGACCTATCTTTAATTCTTTTGACCTCAAATGAGCCTGAAACGTGTTTTTGGCCCGTTCAGAGCCCAAACGGATGAATTTGACAACAATTTTGGACATTCTAGAATCCTTAAGAAAAATGGAGTGGGTATGTGGGTTTTCAGGCCATTCCGAGACAGTGACCAAACTTTCATTCTTTTGACCTCAAATGAGCCTGAAACGCATTTTTGACCGTTCAGGGCCCAAACAGATGAATTTGGCAACAATTTTGTGCATTCTAGAATCCTAAAGAAAAATGGAGTGGGTATGTGGGTTTTCAAGACATTCTGAGAGAGTGACCTATCTTTCATTCTTTTGACCTCAAATGAGCCTGTAACGTGTTTTTGGCCCGTTCAGAGCCCAAACGGATGAATTTGATAAGAATTTTGGGCATTCTAGAATCCTTAAGAAAAATGGTGTGGGTATGTGGGTTTTCAGGCCATTCCGAGACAGTGACCAAACTTTCATTCTTATGACCTCAAATGAGCCTGAAACGCTTTTTTGGCTTTTCAGGGCCCAAACAGATGAATTTGGCAACAATTTTGTGCATTCGAGAATCCTTAAGAAAAATGATGTGGGTATGTGGGTTTTCAAGCCATTCCGAGAGAGTGACCTATCTTTAATTCTTTTGACCTCAAATGAGCCTGAAACGTGTTTTTTGCCCGTTCAGAGCCCAAACGGATGAATTTGACAACAATTTTGGGCATTCTAGAATCCTTAAGAAAAATGGAGTGGGTATGTGGGTTTTCAGGCCATTCCGAGACAGTGACCAAACTTTCATTCTTTTGACCTCAAATGAGCCTGAAACGTGTTTTTGGCCCGTTCAGAGCCCAAACGGATGAATTTGACAACAATTTTGGGCATTCTAGAATCCTTAAGAAAAATGGAGTGGGTATGTGGGTTTTCAGGCCATTCCGAGACAGTGACTAAACTTTCATTCTTTTGACCTAAAATGAGACTGAAACGCGTTTTTGGCAGTTCAGGGCCCAAACAGATGCATTTGGCAACAATTTTGCGCATTCTAGAATCCTTAAGAAAAATGGAGTGGGTATATGTGTTTTCAGGCCATTCCGAGACAGTGACCAAACTTCATTCTTTTGACCTCAAATGAGCCTGAAACGCGTTTTTGGCCGTTCAGGGCCCAAACAGAAGAATTTGGCAACAATTTTGCGTATTCTAGAATCCTTTAGAAAAATGGAGTCGGTATGTGGGTTTTCACGCGATTCCGAGAGAGTGACCTATCTTTCATTCTTTTGACCTCAAATGAGCCTGAAACGTGTTTTTGGCCTGTTCAGAGCCCAAACGGATGAATTTGACAAGAATTTTGGGCATTCTAGAATCCTTAAGAAAAATGGAGTGGGTATGTGGGTTTTCAAGACATTCCGATAGAGTGACCTATCTTTCATTCTTTTGACCTCAAATGAGCCTGAAACGTGTTTTTGGCCCGTTCAGAGCCCAAACGGATGAATTTGACTACAATTTTGGGTATTCTAGAATCCTTAAGAAAAATGGAGTGGGTATGTGGGTTTTCATGCCATTCCGAGATAGTGACCTATCTTTCATTCTTTTGACCTCAAATGAGATTGAAACGTGTTTTTGGCCCGTTCAGAGCCCAAACGGATGAATTTGAAAACAATTTTGGGCATTCTAGAATCCTTAAGAAAAATGGAGTGGGTATGTGGGTTTTCAGGCCATTCCGAGACAGTGACCAAACTTTCATTCTTTTGACCTCAAATGAGCCTGAAACGCTTTTTTGGCTTTTCAGGGCCCAAACAGATGAATTTGGCAACAATTTTGCGCATTCGAGAATCCTTAAGAAAAATGGAGTGGGTATGTGGGTTTTCAAGCCATTCCGAGAGAGTGACCTATCTTTAATTCTTTTGACCTCAAATGAGCCTGAAACGTGTTTTTGGCCCGTTCAGAGCCCAAACGGATGAATTTGACAACAATTTTGGGCATTCTAGAATCCTTAAGAAAAATGGAGTGGGTATGTGGGTTTTCAGGCCATTCCGAGACAGTGACCAAACTTTCATTCTTTTGACCTCAAATGAGCCTGAAACGCATTTTTGACCGTTCAGGGCCCAAACAGATGCATTTGGCAACAATTTTGCGCATTCTAGAATCCTTAAGAAAAATGGAGTGGGTATATGTGTTTTCAGGCCATTCCGAGACAGTGACCAAACTTCATTCTTTTGACCTCAAATGAGCCTGAAACGCGTTTTTGGCCGTTCAGGGCCCAAACAGAAGAATTTGGCAACAATTTTGCGTATTCTAGAATCCTTTAGAAAAATGGAGTCGGTATGTGGGTTTTCACGCGATTCCGAGAGAGTGACCTATCTTTCATTCTTTTGACCTCAAATGAGCCTGAAACGTGTTTTTGGCCTGTTCAGAGCCCAAACGGATGAATTTGACAAGAATTTTGGGCATTCTAGAATCCTTAAGAAAAATGGAGTGGGTATGTGGGTTTTCAAGACATTCCGATAGAGTGACCTATCTTTCATTCTTTTGACCTCAAATGAGCCTGAAACGTGTTTTTGGCCCGTTCAGAGCCCAAACGGATGAATTTGACTACAATTTTGGGTATTCTAGAATCCTTAAGAAAAATGGAGTGGGTATGTGGGTTTTCATGCCATTCCGAGATAGTGACCTATCTTTCATTCTTTTGACCTCAAATGAGATTGAAACGTGTTTTTGGCCCGTTCAGAGCCCAAACGGATGAATTTGAAAACAATTTTGGGCATTCTAGAATCCTTAAGAAAAATGGAGTGGGTATGTGGGTTTTCAGGCCATTCCGAGACAGTGACCAAACTTTCATTCTTTTGACCTCAAATGAGCCTGAAACGCTTTTTTGGCTTTTCAGGGCCCAAACAGATGAATTTGGCAACAATTTTGCGCATTCGAGAATCCTTAAGAAAAATGGAGTGGGTATGTGGGTTTTCAAGCCATTCCGAGAGAGTGACCTATCTTTAATTCTTTTGACCTCAAATGAGCCTGAAACGTGTTTTTGGCCCGTTCAGAGCCCAAACGGATGAATTTGACAACAATTTTGGGCATTCTAGAATCCTTAAGAAAAATGGAGTGGGTATGTGGGTTTTCAGGCCATTCCGAGACAGTGACCAAACTTTCATTCTTTTGACCTCAAATGAGCCTGAAACGCATTTTTGACCGTTCAGGGCCCAAACAGATGAATTTGGCAACAATTTTGTGCATTCTAGAATCCTAAAGAAAAATGGAGTGGGTATGTGGGTTTTCAAGACATTCTGAGAGAGTGACCTATCTTTCATTCTTTTGACCTCAAATGAGCCTGTAACGTGTTTTTGGCCCGTTCAGAGCCCAAACGGATGAATTTGATAAGAATTTTGGGCATTCTAGAATCCTTAAGAAAAATGGTGTGGGTATGTGGGTTTTCAGGCCATTCCGAGACAGTGACCAAACTTTCATTCTTATGACCTCAAATGAGCCTGAAACGCTTTTTTGGCTTTTCAGGGCCCAAACAGATGAATTTGGCAACAATTTTGTGCATTCGAGAATCCTTAAGAAAAATGATGTGGGTATGTGGGTTTTCAAGCCATTCCGAGAGAGTGACCTATCTTTAATTCTTTTGACCTCAAATGAGCCTGAAACGTGTTTTTTGCCCGTTCAGAGCCCAAACGGATGAATTTGACAACAATTTTGGGCATTCTAGAATCCTTAAGAAAAATGGAGTGGGTATGTGGGTTTTCAGGCCATTCCGAGACAGTGACCAAACTTTCATTCTTTTGACCTCAAATGAGCCTGAAACGTGTTTTTGGCCCGTTCAGAGCCCAAACGGATGAATTTGACAACAATTTTGGGCATTCTAGAATCCTTAAGAAAAATGGAGTGGGTATGTGGGTTTTCAGGCCATTCCGAGACAGTGACTAAACTTTCATTCTTTTGACCTAAAATGAGACTGAAACGCGTTTTTGGCCGTTCAGGGCCCAAACAGATGCATTTGGCAACAATTTTGCGCATTCTAGAATCCTTAAGAAAAATGGAGTGGGTATATGTGTTTTCAGGCCATTCCGAGACAGTGACCAAACTTCATTCTTTTGACCTCAAATGAGCCTGAAACGCGTTTTTGGCCGTTCAGGGCCCAAACAGAAGAATTTGGCAACAATTTTGCGTATTCTAGAATCCTTTAGAAAAATGGAGTCGGTATGTGGGTTTTCACGCGATTCCGAGAGAGTGACCTATCTTTCATTCTTTTGACCTCAAATGAGCCTGAAACGTGTTTTTGGCCTGTTCAGAGCCCAAACGGATGAATTTGACAAGAATTTTGGGCATTCTAGAATCCTTAAGAAAAATGGAGTGGGTATGTGGGTTTTCAAGACATTCCGATAGAGTGACCTATCTTTCATTCTTTTGACCTCAAATGAGCCTGAAACGTGTTTTTGGCCCGTTCAGAGCCCAAACGGATGAATTTGACTACAATTTTGGGTATTCTAGAATCCTTAAGAAAAATGGAGTGGGTATGTGGGTTTTCATGCCATTCCGAGATAGTGACCTATCTTTCATTCTTTTGACCTCAAATGAGATTGAAACGTGTTTTTGGCCCGTTCAGAGCCCAAACGGATGAATTTGAAAACAATTTTGGGCATTCTAGAATCCTTAAGAAAAATGGAGTGGGTATGTGGGTTTTCAGGCCATTCCGAGACAGTGACCAAACTTTCATTCTTTTGACCTCAAATGAGCCTGAAACGCTTTTTTGGCTTTTCAGGGCCCAAACAGATGAATTTGGCAACAATTTTGCGCATTCGAGAATCCTTAAGAAAAATGGAGTGGGTATGTGGGTTTTCATGCCATTCCGAGAGAGTGACCTATCTTTAATTCTTTTGACCTCAAATGAGCCTGAAACGTGTTTTTGGCCCGTTCAGAGCCCAAACGGATGAATTTGAAAACAATTTTGGGCATTCTAGAATCCTTAAGAAAAATGGAGTGGGTATGTGGGTTTTCAGGCCATTCCGAGACAGTGACCAAACTTTCATTCTTTTGACCTCAAATGAGCCTGAAACGCATTTTTGACCGTTCAGGGCCCAAACAGATGAATTTGGCAACAATTTTGTGCATTCTAGAATCCTAAAGAAAAATGGAGTGGGTATGTGGGTTTTCAAGACATTCTGAGAGAGTGACCTATCTTTCATTCTTTTGACCTCAAATGAGCCTGTAACGTGTTTTTGGCCCGTTCAGAGCCCAAACGGATGAATTTGATAAGAATTTTGGGCATTCTAGAATCCTTAAGAAAAATGGTGTGGGTATGTGGGTTTTCAGGCCATTCCGAGACAGTGACCAAACTTTCATTCTTATGACCTCAAATGAGCCTGAAACGCTTTTTTGGCTTTTCAGGGCCCAAACAGATGAATTTGGCAACAATTTTGTGCATTCGAGAATCCTTAAGAAAAATGATGTGGGTATGTGGGTTTTCAAGCCATTCCGAGAGAGTGACCTATCTTTAATTCTTTTGACCTCAAATGAGCCTGAAACGTGTTTTTTGCCCGTTCAGAGCCCAAACGGATGAATTTGACAACAATTTTGGGCATTCTAGAATCCTTAAGAAAAATGGAGTGGGTATGTGGGTTTTCAGGCCATTCCGAGACAGTGACCAAACTTTCATTCTTTTGACCTCAAATGAGCCTGAAACGTGTTTTTGGCCCGTTCAGAGCCCAAACGGATGAATTTGACAACAATTTTGGGCATTCTAGAATCCTTAAGAAAAATGGAGTGGGTATGTGGGTTTTCAGGCCATTCCGAGACAGTGACCAAACTTTCATTCTTTTGACCTCAAATGAGCCTGAAACGCGTTTTTGACCGTTCAGGGCCCAAACAGATGAATTTGGCAACAATTTTGTGCATTCTAGAATCCTAAAGAAAAATGGAGTGGGTATGTGGGTTTTCAAGACATTCTGAGAGAGTGACCTATCTTTCATTCTTTTGACCTCAAATGAGCCTGAAACGTGTTTTTGGCCCGTTCAGAGCCCAAACGGATGAATTTGATAAGAATTTTGGGCATTCTAGAATCCTTAAGAAAAATGGTGTGGGTATGTGGGTTTTCAGGCCATTCCGAGAGAGTGACCTATCTTTAATTCTTTTGACCTCAAATGAGCCTGAAACGTGTTTTTTTCCCGTTCAGAGCCCAAACGGATGAATTTGACAACAATTTTGGGCATTCTAGAATCCTTAAGAAAAATGGAGTGGGTATGTGGGTTTTCAGGCCATTCCGAGACAGTGACCAAACTTTCATTCTTTTGACCTCAAATGAGCCTGAAACGCGTTTTTGACCGTTCAGGGCCCAAACAGATGAATTTGGCAACAATTTTGTGCATTCTAGAATCCTAAAGAAAAATGGAGTGGGTATGTGGGTTTTCAAGATATTCTGAGAGAGTGACCTATCTTTCATTCTTTTGACCTCAAATGAGCCTGAAACGTGTTTTTGGCCCGTTCAGAGCCCAAACGGATGAATTTGACAAGAATTTTGTGCATTCTAGAATCCTTAAGAAAAATGGAGTGGGTATGTGGGTTTTCAGGCCATTCCGAGACAGTGACCAAACTTTCATTCTTTTGACCTCAAATGAGCCTGAAACGCCTTTTTGGCCGTTCAGGGCCCAAACAGATGAATTTGGCAACAATTTTGCGTATTCTAGAATCGTTAAGAAAAATGGAGTGGGTATGTGGGTTTTCAGGCCATTCCGAGACAGTGACCAAACTTTCATTCTTTTGACCTCAAATGAGCCTGAAACGCGTTTTTGGCCGTTCAGGGCCCAAACAGATGAATTTGGCAACAATTTTGCGCATTCTAGAATCCTTAAGAAAAATGGAGTGGGTATGTGGGTTTTCACGCCATTCCGAGAGAGTGACCTATCTTTCATTCTTTTGACCTCAAATGAGCCTGAAACGTGTTTTTGGCCCGTTCAGAGCCCAAACGGATGAATTTGACAACAATTTTTTGCATTCTAGAATCCTTAAGAAAAATGGAGTGGGTAAGTGGGTTTTCAAGACATTCCGAGAGAGTGACCTATCTTTCATTCTTTTGACCTCAAATGAGCCTGAAACGTGTTTTTGGCTCGTTCAGAGCCCAAACGGTTGAATTTGACTACAATTTTGGGTATTCTAGAATCCTTAAGAAAAATGGAGTGGGTATGTGGGTTTTCAGGGCATTCCAAGACAGTGACCTATCTTTCATTCTTTTGACCTCAAATGAGCCTGAAACGTGTTTTTGGCCCGTTCAGAGCCCAAACGGATGAATTTGACAACAATTTTGGGCATTCTAGAATCGTTAAGAAAAATGGAGTGGGTATGTGGGTTTTCAGGCCATTCCGAGACAGTGACCAAACGTTCATTCTTTTGACCTCAAATGAGCCTGAAACGCGTTTTTGGCCGTTCAGGGTCCAAACAGATGAATTTGGCAACAATTTTGCGCATTCTAGAATCCTTAAGAAAAATGGAGTGGGTATGTGGGTTTTCACGCCATTCCGAGAGAGTGACCTATCTTTCATTCTTTTGACCTCAAATGAGCCTGAAACGTGTTTTTGGCCCGTTCAGAGCCCAAACGGATGAATTTGAAAACAATTTTGGGCATTCTAGAATCCTTAAGAAAAATGGAGTGGGTATGTGGGTTTTCAGGCCATTCCGAGACAGTGACCAAACTTTCATTCTTTTGACCTCAAATGAGCCTGAAACGCTTTTTTGGCTTTTCAGGGCCCAAACAGATGAATTTGGCAACAATTTTGCGCATTCGAGAATCCTTAAGAAAAATGGAGTGGGTATGTGCGTTTTCAAGCCATTCCGAGAGAGTGACCTATCTTTAATTCTTTTGACCTCAAATGAGCCTGAAACGTGTTTTTGGCCCGTTCAGAGCCCAAACGGATGAATTTGATAAGAATTTTGGGCATTCTAGAATCCTTAAGAAAAATGGTGTGGGTATGTGGGTTTTCAGGCCATTCCGAGACAGTGACCAAACTTTCATTCTTTTGACCTCAAATGAGCCTGAAACGCGTTTTTGGCCGTTCAGGGCCCAAACAGATGAATTTGGCAACAATTTTGCGCATTCTAGAATCCTTAAGAAAAATGGAGTGGGTATGTGGGTTTTCACGCCATTCCGAGAGAGTGACCTATCTTTCATTCTTTTGACCTCAAATGAGCCTGAAACGCCTTTTTGGCCGTTCAGGGCCCAAACAGATGAATTTGGCAACAATTTTGCGCATTCTAGAATCGTTAAGAAAAATGGAGTGGGTATGTGGGTTTTCAGGCCATTCCGAGACAGTGACCAAACTTTCATTCTTTTGACCTCAAATGAGCCTGAAACGCGTTTTTGGCCGTTCAGGGCCCAAACAGATGAATTTGGCAACAATTTTGCGCATTCTAGAATCCTTAAGAAAAATGGAGTGGGTATGTGGGTTTTCACGCCATTCCGAGAGAGTGACCTATCTTTCATTCTTTTGACCTCAAATGAGCCTGAAACGAGTTTTTGGCCCGTTCAGAGCCCAAACGGATGAATTTGACAACAATTTTTTGCATTCTAGAATCCTTAAGAAAAATGGAGTGGGTAAGTGGGTTTTCAAGACATTCCGAGAGAGTGACCTATCTTTCATTCTTTTGACCTCAAATGAGCCTGAAACGTGTTTTTGGCTCGTTCAGAGCCCAAACGGTTGAATTTGACTACAATTTTGGGTATTCTAGAATCCTTAAGAAAAATGGAGTGGGTATGTGGGTTTTCAGGGCATTCCAAGACAGTGACCTATCTTTCATTCTTTTGACCTCAAATGAGCCTGAAACGTGTTTTTGGCCCGTTCAGAGCCCAAACGGATGAATTTGACAACAATTTTGGGCATTCTAGAATCGTTAAGAAAAATGGAGTGGGTATGTGGGTTTTCAGGCCATTCCGAGACAGTGACCAAACGTTCATTCTTTTGACCTCAAATGAGCCTGAAACGCGTTTTTGGCCGTTCAGGGTCCAAACAGATGAATTTGGCAACAATTTTGCGCATTCTAGAATCCTTAAGAAAAATGGAGTGGGTATGTGGGTTTTCACGCCATTCCGAGAGAGTGACCTATCTTTCATTCTTTTGACCTCAAATGAGCCTGAAACGTGTTTTTGGCCCGTTCAGAGCCCAAACGGATGAATTTGAAAACAATTTTGGGCATTCTAGAATCCTTAAGAAAAATGGAGTGGGTATGTGGGTTTTCAGGCCATTCCGAGACAGTGACCAAACTTTCATTCTTTTGACCTCAAATGAGCCTGAAACGCTTTTTTGGCTTTTCAGGGCCCAAACAGATGAATTTGGCAACAATTTTGCGCATTCGAGAATCCTTAAGAAAAATGGAGTGGGTATGTGCGTTTTCAAGCCATTCCGAGAGAGTGACCTATCTTTAATTCTTTTGACCTCAAATGAGCCTGAAACGTGTTTTTGGCCCGTTCAGAGCCCAAACGGATGAATTTGATAAGAATTTTGGGCATTCTAGAATCCTTAAGAAAAATGGTGTGGGTATGTGGGTTTTCAGGCCATTCCGAGACAGTGACCAAACTTTCATTCTTTTGACCTCAAATGAGCCTGAAACGCGTTTTTGGCCGTTCAGGGCCCAAACAGATGAATTTGGCAACAATTTTGCGCATTCTAGAATCCTTAAGAAAAATGGAGTGGGTATGTGGGTTTTCACGCCATTCCGAGAGAGTGACCTATCTTTCATTCTTTTGACCTCAAATGAGCCTGAAACGTGTTTTTGGCCCGTTCAGAGCCCAAACGGATGAATTTGACAACAATTTTTTGCATTCTAGAATCCTTAAGAAAAATGGAGTAGGTAAGTGGGTTTTCAAGACATTCCGAGAGAGTGACCTATCTTTCATTCTTTTGACCTCAAATGAGCCTGAAACGTGTTTTTGGCCCGTTCAGAGCCCAAACGGTTGAATTTGACTACAATTTTGGGTATTCTAGAATCCTTAAGAAAAATGGAGTGGGTATGTGGGTTTTCAAGGCATTCCAAGACAGTGACCTATCTTTCATTCTTTTGACCTCAAATGAGCCTGAAACGTGTTATTGGCCCGTTCAGAGCCCAAACGGATGAATTTGACAACAATTTTGGGCATTCTAGAATCGTTAAGAAAAATGGAGTGGGTATGTGGGTTTTCACGCCATTCCGAGAGAGTGACCTATCTTTCATTCTTTTGACCTCAAATGAGCCTGAAACGTGTTTTTGGCCCGTTCAGAGCCCAAACGGATGAATTTGAAAACAATTTTGGGCATTCTAGAATCCTTAAGAAAAATGGAGTGGGTATGTGGGTTTTCAGGCCATTCCGAGACAGTGACCAAACTTTCATTCTTTTGACCTCAAATGAGCCTGAAACGCTTTTTTGGCTTTTCAGGGCCCAAACAGATGAATTTGGCAACAATTTTGCGCATTCGAGAATCCTTAAGAAAAATGGAGTGGGTATGTGCGTTTTCAAGCCATTCCGAGAGAGTGACCTATCTTTAATTCTTTTGACCTCAAATGAGCCTGAAACGTGTTTTTGGCCCGTTCAGAGCCCAAACGGATGAATTTGATAAGAATTTTGGGCATTCTAGAATCCTTAAGAAAAATGGTGTGGGTATGTGGGTTTTCAGGCCATTCCGAGACAGTGACCAAACTTTCATTCTTTTGACCTCAAATGAGCCTGAAACGCGTTTTTGGCCGTTCAGGGCCCAAACCGATGAATTTGGCAACAATTTTGCGCATTCTAGAATCCTTAAGAAAAATGGAGTGGGTATGTGGGTTTTCAGGCCATTCCGAGACAGCGACCAAACTTTCATTCTTTTGACCTCAAATGAGCCTGAAACGCGTTTTTGGCCGTTCAGGGCCCAAACAGATGAATTTGGCAACAATTTTGCACATTCTAGAATCCTTAAGAAAAATGGAGTGGGTATGTGGGTTTTCACGCCATTCCGAGAGAGTGACCTATCTTTCATTCTTTTGACCTCAAATGAGCCTGAAACTTGTTTTTGGCCCGTTCAGAGCCCAAACGGACGAATTTGACAACAATTTTGGGCATTCTAGAATCGTTAAGGAAAATGGAGTGGGTATATGGGTTTTCAGGCCATTCCGAGACAGTGACCAAACTTTCATTCTTTTGACCTCAAATGAGCCTGAAACGCGTTTTTGGCCGTTCAGGGCCCAAACAGATGAATTTGGCAACAATTTTGCGCATTCTAGAATCCTTAAGAAAAATGGAGTGGGTATGTGGGTTTTCACGCCATTCCGAGAGAGTGACCTATCTTTCATTCTTTTGACCTCAAATGAGCCTGAAACGTGTTTTTGGCCCGTTCAGAGCCCAAACGGATGAATTTGACAACAATTTTGGCATTCTAGAATCCTTAAGAAAAATGGAGTGGGTATGTGGGTTTTCAGGCCATTCCGAGACAGTGACCAAACTTTCATTCTTTTGACCTCAAATGAGCCTGAAACGCGTTTTTGGCCGTTCAGGGCCCAAACAGATGGATTTGGCAACAATTTTGTGCATTCTAGAATCCTTAAGAAAAATGGAGTGGGTATGTCGGTTTTCAGGACATTCCGAGAGAGTGACCTATCTTTCATTCTTTTGACCTCAAATGAGCCTGAAACGTGTTTGTGGACCGTTCAGATCCCAAACGGATGAATTTGACAACAATTTTGGGCATTCTAGAATCCTTAAGAAAAATGGTGTGGGTATGTGGGTTTTCACGCCATTCCGAGACAGTGACCTAACTTTCATTCTTTTGACCTCGAATGAGCCTGAAACGCTTTTTTGGCCGTTCAGGGCCCAAACAGATGAATTTGGCAACAATTTTGCGCATTCTAGAATCCTTAAGAAAAATGGAGTGGGTATGTGGGTTTTCAAGCCATTCCGAAAGAGTGACCTATCTTTCATTCTTTTGACCTCAAATGAGCCTGAAACGTGTTTTTGGCCCGTTTAGAGCCCAAACGGATCAATTTGACAACAATTTTGGGCATTCTAGAATCCTTAAGAAAAATGGAGTGGGTATGTGGGTTTTCAGGCCATTCCGAGACAGTGACCAAACTTTCATTCTTTTGACCTCAAATGAGCCTGGAACGCGTTTTTGGCCGTTCAGGGCCCAAACAGATGAATTTGGCAACAATTTTGTGCATTCTAGAATCCTTAAGAAAAATGGAGTGGGTATGTCGGTTTTCAGGACATTCCGAGAGAGTGACCTATCTTTCATTCTTTTGACCTCAAATGAGCCTGAAACGTGTTTGTGGCCCGTTCAGAGCCCAAACGGATGAATTTGACAACAATTTTGGGCATTCTAGAATCCTTAAGAAAAATGGTGTGGGTATGTGGGTTTTCACGCCATTCCGAGACAGTGACCTAACTTTCATTCTTTTGACCTCGAATGAGCCTGAAACGCTTTTTTGGCCGTTCAGGGCCCAAACAGATGAATTTGGCAACAATTTTGCGCATTCTAGAATCCTTAAGAAAAATGGAGTGGGTATGTGGGTTTTCAAGCCATTCCGAAAGAGTGACCTATCTTTCATTCTTTTGACCTCAAATGAGCCTGAAACGTGTTTTTGGCCCGTTCAGAGCCAAAACGGATCAATTTGACAACAATTTTGGGCATTCTAGAATCCTTAAGAAAAATGGAGTGGGTATGTGGGTTTTCAGGCCATTCCGAGACAGTGACCAAACTTTCATTCTTTTGACCTTAAATGAGCCTGAAACGCGTTTTTTGCCGTTCAGGGCCCAAACAGATGAATTTGGCAACAATTTTGTGCATTCTAGAATCCTTAAGAAAAATGGAGTGGGTATGTGGGTTTTCAGGCCATTCCGAGACAGTGACCAAACTTTCATTCTTTTGACCTCAAATGAGCCTGAAACGCGTTTTTGGCCGTTCAGGGCCCAAACAGATGAATTTGGCAACAATTTTGTGCATTCTAGAATCCTTAAGAAAAATGGAGTGGGTATGTCGGTTTTCAGGACATTCCGAGAGAGTGACCTATCTTTCATTCTTTTGACCTCAAATGAGCCTGAAACGTGTTTGTGGCCCGTTCAGAGCCCAAACGGATGAATTTGACAACAATTTTGGGCATTCTAGAATTCTTAAGAAAAATGGAGTGGGTATGTGGGTTTTCACGCCATTCCGAGAGAGTGACCTATCTTTCATTCTTTTGACCTCAAATGAGCCTGAAACGTGTTTTTGGCCCGTTCAGAGCCCAAACGGATGAATTTGACAACAATTTTTTGCATTCTAGAATCCTTAAGAAAAATGGAGTGGCTAAGTGGGTTTTCAAGACATTCCGAGAGAGTGACCTATCTTTCATTCTTTTGACCTCAAATGAGCCTGAAACGTGTTTTTGGCCCGTTCAGAGCCCAAACGGTTGAATTTGACTACAATTTTGGGTATTCTAGAATCCTTAAGAAAAATGGAGTGGGTATGTGGGTTTTCAGGGCATTCCAAGACAGTGACCTATCTTTCATTCTTTTGAACTCAAATGAGCCTGAAACGTGTTTTTGGCCCGTTCAGAGCCCAAACGGATGAATTTGACAACAATTTTGGGCATTCTAGAATCGTTAAGAAAAATGGAGTGGGTATGTGGGTTTTCAGGCCATTCCGAGACAGTGACCAAACGTTCATTCTTTTGACCTTAAATGAGCCTGAAACGCGTTTTTTGCCGTTCAGGGCCCAAACAGATGAATTTGGCAACAATTTTGTGCATTCTAGAATCCTTAAGAAAAATGGAGTGGGTATGTGGGTTTTCAGGCCATTCCGAGACAGTGACCAAACGTTCATTCTTTTGACCTCAAATGAGCCTGAAACGCGTTTTTGGCCGTTCAGGGTCCAAACAGATGAATTTGGCAACAATTTTGCGCATTCTAGAATCCTTAAGAAAAATGGAGTGGGTATGTGGGTTTTCACTCCATTCCGAGAGAGTGACCTATCTTTCATTCTTTTGACCTCAAATGAGCCTGAAACGTGTTTTTGGCCCGTTCAGAGCCCAAACTAATGAATTTGACAACAATTTTGGCATTCTAGAATCCTTAAGAAAAATGGAGTGGGTATGTGGGTTTTCAGGCCATTCCGAGACAGTGACCAAACTTTCATTCTTTTGACCTCAAATGAGCCTGAAACGCGTTTTTGGCCGTTCAGGGCCCAAACAGATGAATTTGGCAACAATTTTGTGCATTCTAGAATCCTTAAGAAAAATGGAGTGGGTATGTCGTTTTTCAGGACATTCCGAGAGAGTGACCTATCTTTCATTCTTTTGACCTCAAATGAGCCTGGAACGTGTTTGTGGCCCGTTCAGAGCCCAAACGGATGAATTTGACAACAATTTTGGGCATTCTAGAATCCTTAAGAAAAATGGTGTGGGTATGTGGCTTTTCACGCCATTCCGAGACAGTGACCTAACTTTCATTCTTTTGACCTCGAATGAGCCTGAAACGCTTTTTTGGCCGTTCAGGGCCCAAACAGATGAATTTGGCAACAATTTTGCGCATTCTAGAATCCTTAAGAAAAATGGAGTGGGTATGTGGGTTTTCAAGCCATTCCGAAAGAGTGACCTATCTTTCATTCTTTTGACCTCAAATGAGCCTGAAACGTGTTTTTGGCCCGTTCAGAGCCCAAACGGATCAATTTGACAACAATTTTGGGCATTCTAGAATCCTTAAGAAAAATGGAGTGGGTATGTGGGTTTTCAGGCCATTCCGAGACAGTGACCAAACTTTCATTCTTTTGACCTTAAATGAGCCTGAAACGCGTTTTTTGCCGTTCAGGGCCCAAACAGATGAATTTGGCAACAATTTTTGTGCATTCTAGAATCCTTAAGAAAAATGGAGTGGGTATGTGGGTTTTCAGGACATTCCGAGAGAGTGACCTATCTTTCATTCTTTTGACCTCAAATGAGCCTGAAACGTGTTTTTGGCCCGTTCAGAGCCCAAACGGATGAATTTGACAACAATTTTGGGCATTCTAGAATCGTTAAGAAAAATGGAGTGGGTATGTGGGTTTTCAGGCCATTCCGAGACAGTGACCAAACGTTCATTCTTTTGACCTCAAATGAGCCTGAAACGCGTTTTTGGCCGTTCAGGGTCCAAACAGATGAATTTGGCAACAATTTTGCGCATTCTAGAATCCTTAAGAAAAATGGAGTGGGTATGTGGGTTTTCAAGCCATTCCGAGAGAGTGACCTATCTTTCATTCTTTTGACCTCAAATGAGCCTGAAACGTGTTTTTGGCCCGTTCAGAGCCCAAACGGATGAATTTGACAACAATTTTGGCATTCTAGAATCCTTAAGAAAAATGGAGTGGGTATGTGGGTTTTCAGGCCATTCCGAGACAGTGACCAAACTTTCATTCTTTTGACCTCAAATGAGCCTGAAACGCGTTTTTGGCCGTTCAGGGCCCAAACAGATGAATTTGGCAACAATTTTGTGCATTCTAGAATCCTTAAGAAAAATGGAGTGGGTATGTCGGTTTTCAGGACATTCCGAGAGAGTGACCTATCTTTCATTCTTTTGACCTTAAATGAGCCTGAAACGTGTTTGTGGCCCGTTCAGAGCCCAAACGGATGAATTTGACAATAATTTTGGGCATTCTAGAATCCTTAAGAAAAATGGTGTGGGTATGTGGGTTTTCACGCCATTCCGAGACAGTGACCTAACTTTCATTCTTTTGACCTCGAATGAGCCTGAAACGCTTTTTTGGCCGTTCAGGGCCCAAACAGATGCATTTGGCAACAATTTTGCGCATTCTAGAATCCTTAAGAAAAATGGAGTGGGTATGTGGGTTTTCACGCCATTCCGAGAGAGTGACCTATCTTTCATTCTTTTGACCTCAAATGAGCCTGAAACGTGTTTTTGGCCCGTTCAGAGCCCAAACGGATGAATTTGACAACAATTTTCACATTCTAGAATCCTTAAGAAAAATGGAGTGGGTATGTGGGTTTTCAGGCCATTCCGAGATAGTGACCAAACGTTCATTCTTTTGACCTCAAATGAGCCTGAAACGCGTTTTTGGCCGTTCAGGGTCCAAACAGATGAATTTGGCAACAATTTTGCGCATTCTAGAATCCTTAAGAAAAATGGAGTGGGTATGTGGGTTTTCACGCCATTCCGAGAGAGTGACCTATCTTTCATTCTTTTGACCTCAAATGAGCCTGAAACGTGTTTTTGGCCCGTTCAGAGCCCAAACGGATGAATTTGACAACAATTTTGGCATTCTAGAATCCTTAAGAAAAATGGAGTGGGTATGTGGGTTTTCAGGCCATTCCGAGACAGTGACCAAACTTTCATTCTTTTGACCTCAAATGAGCCTGAAACGCGTTTTTGGCCGTTCAGGGCCCAAACAGATGGATTTGGCAACAATTTTGTGCATTCTAGAAACCTTAAGAAAAATGGAGTGGGTATGTCGGTTTTCTGGACATTCCGAGAGAGTGACCTATCTTTCATTCTTTTGACCTCAAATGAGCCTGAAACGTGTTTGTGGCCCGTTCAGAGCCCAAACGGATGAATTTGACAACAATTTTGGGCATTCTAGAATCCTTAAGAAAAATGGTGTGGGTATGTGGGTTTTCACGCCATTCCGAGACAGTGACCTAACTTTCATTCTTTTGACCTCGAATGAGCCTGAAATGCTTTTTTGGCCGTTCAGGGCCCAAACAGATGAATTTGGCAACAATTTTGCGCATTCTAGAATCCTTAAGAAAAATGGAGTGGGTATGTGGGTTTTCAAGCCATTCCGAAAGAGTGACCTATCTTTCATTCTTTTGACCTCAAATGAGCCTGAAACGTGTTTTTGGCCCGTTTAGAGCCCAAACGGATCAATTTGACAACAATTTTGGGCATTCTAGAATCCTTAAGAAAAATGGAGTGGGTATGTGGGTTTTCAGGCCATTCCGAGACAGTGACCAAACTTTCATTCTTTTGACCTTAAATGAGCCTGAAACGCGTTTTTTGCCGTTCAGGGCCCAAACAGATGAATTTGGCAACAATTTTGTGCATTCTAGAATCCTTAAGAAAAATGGAGTGGGTATGTGGGTTTTCAGGACATTCCGAGAGAGTGACCTATCTTTCATTCTTTTGACCTCAAATGAGCCTGAAACGTGTTTTTGGCCCGCTCAGAGCCCAAACGGATGAATTTGACTACAATTTTGGGTATTCTAGAATCCTTAAGAAAAATGGAGTGGGTATGTGGGTTTTCAGGCCATTCCGAGACAGTGACCAAACTTTCATTCTTTTGACCTCAAATGAGCCTGAAACGTGTTTTTGGCCCGTTCAGAGCCCAAACGGATGAATTTGACAACAATTTTGGGCATTCTAGAATCGTTAAGAAAAATGGAGTGGGTATGTGGGTTTTCAGGCCATTCCGAGACAGTGACCAAACTTTCATTCTTTTGACCTCAAATGAGCTTGAAACGCGTTTTTGGCCGTTTACGGTCCAAACAGATGAATTTGGCAACAATTTTGCGCATTCTAGAATCCTTAAGAAAAATGGAGTGGGTATGTGGGTTTTCAGGCCATTCCGAGAGGGTGACCTATCTTTCATTCTTTTGACCTCAAATGAGCCTGAAACGTGTTTTTGGCCCGTTCAGAGCCCAAACGGATGAATTTGACAACAATTTTGGGCATTCTAGAATCGTTAAGAAAAATGGAGTGGGTATGTGGGTTTTCAGGCCATTCCGAGACAGTGACCAAACGTTCATTCTTTTGACCTCAAATGAGCCTGAAACGCGTTTTTGGCCGTTCAGGGTCCAAACAGATGAATTTGGCAACAATTTTGCGCATTCTAGAATCCTTAAGAAAAATGGAGTGGGTATGTGGGTTTTCACGCCATTCCGAGAGAGTGACCTATCTTTCATTCTTTTGACCTCAAATGAGCCTGAAACGTGTTTTTGGCCCGTTCAGAGCCCAAACGGATGAATTTGACAACAATTTTGGCATTCTAGAATCCTTAAGAAAAATGGAGTGGGTATGTGGGTTTTCAGGGCATTCCGAGACAGTGACCAAACTTTCATTCTTTTGACCTCAAATGAGCCTGAAACGCGTTTTTGGCCGTTCAGGGCCCAAACAGATTAATTTGGCAACAATTTTGTGCATTCTAGAATCCTTAAGAAAAATGGAGTGGGTATGTGGGTTTTCAGGACATTCCGAGAGAGTGACCTATCTTTCATTCTTTTGACCTCAAATGAGCCTGAAACGTGTTTTTGGCCCGCTCAGAGCCCAAACGGATGAATTTGACAACAATTTTGGGTATTCTAGAATCCTTAAGAAAAATGGAGTGGGTATGTGGGTTTTCAGTCCAGTCCGAGACAGTGACCAAACTTTCATTGTTTTGACCTCAAATGAGCCTGAAACGCGTTTTTGGCCGTTCAGGGCCCAAACAGATGGATTTGGCAACAATTATGTGCATTCTAGAATCGTTAAGAAAAATGGAGTGGGTATGTGGGTTTTCAGGCCATTCCGAGACAGTGAACAAACTTTCATTCTTTTGACCTCAAATGAGCCTGAAACGCGTTTTTGGCCGTTCAGGGTCCAAACAGATGAATTTGGCAACAATTTTGCGCATTCTAGAATCCTTAAGAAAAATGGAGTGGGTATGTGGGTTTTCACGCCATTCCGAGAGAGTGACCTATCTTTCATTATTTTGACCTCAAATGAGCCTGAAACGTGTTTTTCGCCCGCTAGGAGCCCAAACGGATGAATTTGACTACAATTATGTGCATTCTAGAATCGTTAAGAAAAATGGAGTGGGTATGTGGGTTTTCAGGCCATTCCGAGACAGTGAACAAACTTTCATTCTTTTGACCTCAAATGAGCCTGAAACGCGTTTTTGGCCGTTCAGGGTCCAAATAGATGAATTTGGCAACAATTTTGCGCATTCTAGAATCCTTAAGAAAAATGGAGTGGGTATGTGGGTTTTCACGCCATTCCGAGAGAGTGACCTATCTTTCATTCTTTTGACCTCAAATGAGCCTGAAACGTGTTTTTGGCCCGTTCAGAGCCTAAACGGATGAATTTGACAACAATTTTGGGCATTCTCGAATCCTTAAGAAAAATGGAGTGGGTATGTGGGTTTTCTAGCCATTCCGAGAGAGTGACCTATCTTTCATTCTTTTGACCTCAAATGAGCCAGAAACGTGTTTTTGGCCCTTTCAGAGCCCAAACGGATGAATTTGACAACAATTTTGGGCATTCTAGAATCCTTAAGAAAAATGGTGTGGGTATGTGGGTTTTCAGGCCATTCCGAGACAGTGACCAAACTTTCATTCTTTTGACCTCAAATGAGCCTGAAACGCGTTTTTGGCCGTTCAAGGCCCAAACAGATGAATTTGGCAACAATTTTGTGCATTCTAGAATCGTTAAGAAAAATGGAGTGGGTATGTGGGTTTTCAGGCCATTCCGAGACAGTGACCAAACTTTCATTCTTTTGACCTCAAATGAGCCTTAAACGCGTTTTTGGCCGTTCAGGGCCCAAACAGATGAATTTGGCAACAATTTTGCGCATTCTAGAATCCTTCAGAAAAATGGAGTGGGTATGTGGGTGTTCAAGCCATTCTGAGAGTGACCTATCTTTCATTCTTTTGACTACAAATGAGCCTGAAACGTGTTTTTGGCCCGTTCAGAGCCCAAACGGATGAATTTGACAACAATTTTGGGCATTCTAGAATCCTTAAGAAAAAAGGAGTGGGTATGTGGGTTTTCAGGCCATTCCGAGACAGTGACCAAACTTTCATTCTTTTGACCTCAAATGAGCCTGAAACGTGTTTTTGGCCCGTTCAGAGCCCAAACGGATGAATTTGACAACAATTTTGGGCATTCTAGAATCGTTAAGAAAAATGGAGTGGGTATGTGGGTTTTCAGGCCATTCCGAGACAGTGACCTAACTTTCATTCTTTTGACCTCGAATGAGAATGAAACGCTTTTTTGGCCGTTCAGGGCCCAAACAGATGAATTTGGCAACAATTTTGCGCATTCTAGAATCCTTAAGAAAAATGGAGTGGGTATGTGGGTTTTCAAGCCATTCCGAAAGAGTGACCTATCTTTCATTCTTTTGACCTCAAATGAGCCTGAAACGTGTTTTTGGCCCGTTTAGAGCCCAAACGGATCAATTTGACAACAATTTTGGGCATTCTAGAATCCTTAAGAAAAATGGAGTGGGTATGTGGGTTTTCAGGCCATTCCGAGACAGTGACCAAACTTTCATTCTTTTGACCTTAAATGAGCCTGAAACGCGTTTTTTGCCGTTCAGGGCCCAAACAGATGAATTTGGCAACAATTTTGTGCATTCTAGAATCCTTAAGAAAAATGGAGTGGGTATGTGGGTTTTCAGGACATTCCGAGAGAGTGACCTATCTTTCATTCTTTTGACCTCAAATGAGCCTGAAACGTGTTTTTGGCCCGCTCAGAGCCCAAACGGATGAATTTGACTACAATTTTGGGTATTCTAGAATCCTTAAGAAAAATGGAGTGGGTATGTGGGTTTTCAGGCCATTCCGAGACAGTGACCAAACTTTCATTCTTTTGACCTCAAATGAGCCTGAAACGTGTTTTTGGCCCGTTCAGAGCCCAAACGGATGAATTTGACAACAATTTTGGGCATTCTAGAATCGTTAAGAAAAATGGAGTGGGTATGTGGGTTTTCAGGCCATTCCGAGACAGTGACCAAACTTTCATTCTTTTGACCTCAAATGAGCTTGAAACGCGTTTTTGGCCGTTTACGGTCCAAACAGATGAATTTGGCAACAATTTTGCGCATTCTAGAATCCTTAAGAAAAATGGAGTGGGTATGTGGGTTTTCAGGCCATTCCGAGAGGGTGACCTATCTTTCATTCTTTTGACCTCAAATGAGCCTGAAACGTGTTTTTGGCCCGTTCAGAGCCCAAACGGATGAATTTGACAACAATTTTGGGCATTCTAGAATCGTTAAGAAAAATGGAGTGGGTATGTGGGTTTTCAGGCCATTCCGAGACAGTGACCAAACGTTCATTCTTTTGACCTCAAATGAGCCTGAAACGCGTTTTTGGCCGTTCAGGGTCCAAACAGATGAATTTGGCAACAATTTTGCGCATTCTAGAATCCTTAAGAAAAATGGAGTGGGTATGTGGGTTTTCACGCCATTCCGAGAGAGTGACCTATCTTTCATTCTTTTGACCTCAAATGAGCCTGAAACGTGTTTTTGGCCCGTTCAGAGCCCAAACGGATGAATTTGACAACAATTTTGGCATTCTAGAATCCTTAAGAAAAATGGAGTGGGTATGTGGGTTTTCAGGGCATTCCGAGACAGTGACCAAACTTTCATTCTTTTGACCTCAAATGAGCCTGAAACGCGTTTTTGGCCGTTCAGGGCCCAAACAGATTAATTTGGCAACAATTTTGTGCATTCTAGAATCCTTAAGAAAAATGGAGTGGGTATGTGGGTTTTCAGGACATTCCGAGAGAGTGACCTATCTTTCATTCTTTTGACCTCAAATGAGCCTGAAACGTGTTTTTGGCCCGCTCAGAGCCCAAACGGATGAATTTGACAACAATTTTGGGTATTCTAGAATCCTTAAGAAAAATGGAGTGGGTATGTGGGTTTTCAGTCCAGTCCGAGACAGTGACCAAACTTTCATTCTTTTGACCTCAAATGAGCCTGAAACGCGTTTTTGGCCGTTCAGGGTCCAAACAGATGAATTTGGCAACAATTTTGCGCATTCTAGAATCCTTAAGAAAAATGGAGTGGGTATGTGGGTTTTCACGCCATTCCGAGAGAGTGACCTATCTTTCATTATTTTGACCTCAAATGAGCCTGAAACGTGTTTTTCGCCCGCTAGGAGCCCAAACGGATGAATTTGACTACAATTATGTGCATTCTAGAATCGTTAAGAAAAATGGAGTGGGTATGTGGGTTTTCAGGCCATTCCGAGACAGTGAACAAACTTTCATTCTTTTGACCTCAAATGAGCCTGAAACGCGTTTTTGGCCGTTCAGGGTCCAAACAGATGAATTTGGCAACAATTTTGCGCATTCTAGAATCCTTAAGAAAAATGGAGTGGGTATGTGGGTTTTCACGCCATTCCGAGAGAGTGACCTATCTTTCATTATTTTGACCTCAAATGAGCCTGAAACGTGTTTTTCGCCCGCTAGGAGCCCAAACGGATGAATTTGACTACAATTATGTGCATTCTAGAATCGTTAAGAAAAATGGAGTGGGTATGTGGGTTTTCAGGCCATTCCGAGACAGTGAACAAACTTTCATTCTTTTGACCTCAAATGAGCCTGAAACGCGTTTTTGGCCGTTCAGGGGCCAAATAGATGAATTTGGCAACAATTTTGCGCATTCTAGAATCCTTAAGAAAAATGGAGTGGGTATGTGGGATTTCACGCCATTCCGAGAGAGTGACCTATCTTTCATTCTTTTGACCTCAAATGAGCCTGAAACGTGTTTTTGGCCCGTTCAGAGCCTAAACGGATGAATTTGACAACAATTTTGGGCATTCTCGAATCCTTAAGAAAAATGGAGTGGGTATGTGGGTTTTCTAGCCATTCCGAGAGAGTGACCTATCTTTCATTCTTTTGACCTCAAATGAGCCAGAAACGTGTTTTTGGCCCTTTCAGAGCCCAAACGGATGAATTTGACAACAATTTTGGGCATTCTAGAATCCTTAAGAAAAATGGTGTGGGTATGTGGGTTTTCAGGCCATTCCGAGACAGTGACCAAACTTTCATTCTTTTGACCTCAAATGAGCCTGAAACGCGTTTTTGGCCGTTCAAGGCCCAAACAGATGAATTTGGCAACAATTTTGGGCATTCTAGAATCGTTAAGAAAAATGGAGTGGGTATGTGGGTTTTCAGGCCATTCCGAGACAGTGACCAAACTTTCATTCTTTTGACCTCAAATGAGCCTTAAACGCGTTTTTGGCCGTTCAGGGCCCAAACAGATGAATTTGGCAACAATTTTGCGCATTCTAGAATCCTTCAGAAAAATGGAGTGGGTATGTGGGTGTTCAAGCCATTCTGAGAGTGACCTATCTTTCATTCTTTTGACTACAAATGAGCCTGAAACGTGTTTTTGGCCCGTTCAGAGCCCAAACGGATGAATTTGACAACAATTTTGGGCATTCTAGAATCCTTAAGAAAAAAGGAGTGGGTATGTGGGTTTTCAGGCCATTCCGAGACAGTGACCAAACTTTCATTCTTTTGACCTCAAATGAGCCTGAAACGCGTTTTTGGCCGTTCAGGGCCCAAACAGATGAATTTGGCAACAATTTTGCGCATTCTCGAATCGTTAAGAAAAATGGAGTGGGTATGTGGGTTTTCACGCCATTCCGAGAGATTGACCTATCTTTCATTCTTTTGACCTCAAATGAGCCTGAAACGTGTTTTTAGCCCGTTCAGAGCCCAAACGGATGAATTTGACAACAATTTTGGGCATTCTAGAATCCTTAAGAAAAATGGAGTGGGTATGTGGGTTTTCAAGCCATTCCGAGAGAGTGACCTATCTTTCATTCTTTTGACCTCAAATGAGCCTGAAACGTGTTTGTGGCCCGTTCAGAGCCCAAACGGATGAATTTGACAACAATTTTGGGCATTCTAGAATCGTTAAGAAAAATGGAGTGGGTATGTGGGTTTTCAGGCCATTCCGAGAGGGTGACCTATCTTTCATTCTTTTGACCTCAAATGAGCCTGAAACGTGTTTTTGGCCCGTTCAGAACCCAAACGGATGAATTTGACAACAATTTTGAGCATTCTAGAATCGTTAAGAAAAATGGAGTGGGTATGTGGGTTTTCAGGCCATTCCGAGAGGGTGACCTATCTTTCATTCTTTTGACCTCAAATGAGCCTGAAACGTGTTTTTGGCCCGTTCAGAGCCCAAACGGATGAATTTGACAACAATTTTGGGCATTCTAGAATCGTTAAGAAAAATGGAGTGGGTATGTGGGTTTTCAGGCCATTCCGAGAAAGTGACCAAACGTTCATTCTTTTGACCTCAAATGAGCCTGAAACGCGTTTTTGGCCGTTCAGGGTCCAAACAGATGAATTTGGCAACAATTTTGCGCATTCTAGAATCCTTAAGAAAAATGGAGTGGGTATGTGGGTTTTCACGCCATTCCGAGAGAGTGACCTATCTTTCATTCTTTTGACCTCAAATGAGCCTGAAACGTGTTTTTTGCCCGTTCAGAGCCCAAACGGATGAATTTGACAACAATTTTGTCATTCTAGAATCCTTAAGAAAAATGGAGTGGGTATGTGGGTTTTCAGGCCATTCCGAGACAGTGACCAAACGTTCATTCTTTTGACCTCAAATGAGCCTGAAACGCGTTTTTGGCCGTTCAGGGTCCAAACAGATGAATTTGGCAACAATTTTGCGCATTCTAGAATCCTTAAGAAAAATGGAGTGGGTATGTGGGTTTTCACGCCATTCCGAGAGAGTGACCTATCTTTCATTCTTTTGACCTCAAATGAGCCTGAAACGTGTTTTTGGCCCGTTCAGAGCCCAAACGGATGAATTTGACAACAATTTTGGCATTCTAGAATCCTTAAGAAAAATGGAGTGGGTATGTGGGTTTTCAGGGCATTCCGAGACAGTGACCAAACTTTCATTCTTTTGACCTCAAATGAGCCTGAAACGCGTTTTTGGCCGTTCAGGGCCCAAACAGATTAATTTGGCAACAATTTTGTGCATTCTAGAATCCTTAAGAAAAATGGAGTGGGTATGTGGGTTTTCAGGACATTCCGAGAGAGTGACCTATCTTTCATTCTTTTGACCTCAAATGAGCCTGAAACGTGTTTTTGGCCCGCTCAGAGCCCAAACGGATGAATTTGACTACAATTTTGGGTATTCTAGAATCCTTAAGAAAAATGGAGTGGGTATGTGGGTTTTCAGTCCAGTCCGAGACAGTGACCAAACTTTCATTGTTTTGACCTCAAATGAGCCTGAAACGCGTTTTTGGCCATTCAGGGCCCAAACAGATGGATTTGGCAACAATTATGTGCATTCTAGAATCGTTAAGAAAAATGGAGTGGGTATGTGGGTTTTCAGGCCATTCCGAGAGGGTGACCTATCTTTCATTCTTTTGACCTCAAATGAGCCTGAAACGTGTTTTTGGCCCGTTCAGAGCCCAAACGGATGAATTTGACAACAATTTTGGGCATTCTAGAATCGTTAAGAAAAATGGAGTGGGTATGTGGGTTTTCAGGCCATTCCGAGAAAGTGACCAAACGTTCATTCTTTTGACCTCAAATGAGCCTGAAACGCGTTTTTGGCCGTTCAGGGTCCAAACAGATGAATTTGGCAACAATTTTGCGCATTCTAGAATCCTTAAGAAAAATGGAGTGGGTATGTGGGTTTTCACGCCATTCCGAGAGAGTGACCTATCTTTCATTCTTTTGACCTCAAATGAGCCTGAAACGTGTTTTTGGCCCGTTCAGAGCCCAAACGGATGAATTTGAAAACAATTTTGTCATTCTAGAATCCTTAAGAAAAATGGAGTGGGTATGTGGGTTTTCAGGCCATTCCGAGACAGTGACCAAACGTTCATTCTTTTGACCTCAAATGAGCCTGAAACGCGTTTTTGGCCGTTCAGGGTCCAAACAGATGAATTTGGCAACAATTTTGCGCATTCTAGAATCCTTAAGAAAAATGGAGTGGGTATGTGGGTTTTCACGCCATTCCGAGAGAGTGACCTATCTTTCATTCTTTTGACCTCAAATGAGCCTGAAACGTGTTTTCGGCCCGTTCAGAGCCCAAACGGATGAATTTGACAACAATTTTGTCATTCTAGAATCCTTAAGAAAAATGGAGTGGGTATGTGGGTTTTCAGGCCATTCCGAGACAGTGACCAAACGTTCATTCTTTTGACCTCAAATGAGCCTGAAACGCGTTTTTGGCCGTTCAGGGTCCAAACAGATGAATTTGGCAACAATTTTGCGCATTCTAGAATCCTTAAGAAAAATGGAGTGGGTATGTGGGTTTTCACGCCATTCCGAGAGAGTGACCTATCTTTCATTCTTTTGACCTCAAATGAGCCTGAAACGTGTTTTTGGCCCGTTCAGAGCCCAAACGGATGAATTTGACAACAATTTTGGCATTCTAGAATCCTTAAGAAAAATGGAGTGGGTATGTGGGTTTTCAGGGCATTCCGAGACAGTGACCAAACTTTCATTCTTTTGACCTCAAATGAGCCTGAAACGCGTTTTTGGCCGTTCAGGGCCCAAACAGATTAATTTGGCAACAATTTTGTGCATTCTAGAATCCTTAAGAAAAATGGAGTGGGTATGTGGGTTTTCAGGACATTCCGAGAGAGTGACCTATCTTTCATTCTTTTGACATCAAATGAGCCTGAAACGTGTTTTTGGCCCGCTCAGAGCCCAAATGGATGAATTTGACTACAATTTTGGGTATTCTAGAATCCTTAAGAAAAATGGAGTGGGTATGTGGGTTTTCAGTCCAGTCCGAGACAGTGACCAAACTTTCATTGTTTTGACCTCAAATGAGCCTGAAACGCGTTTTTGGCCATTCAGGGCCCAAACAGATGGATTTGGCAACAATTATGTGCATTCTAGAATCGTTAAGAAAAATGGAGTGGGTATGTGGGTTTTCAGGCCATTCCGAGAGGGTGACCTATCTTTCATTCTTTTGACCTCAAATGAGCCTGAAACGTGTTTTTGGCCCGTTCAGAGCCCAAACGGATGAATTTGACAACAATTTTGGGCATTCTAGAATCGTTAAGAAAAATGGAGTGGGTATGTGGGTTTTCAGGCCATTCCGAGAAAGTGACCAAACGTTCATTCTTTTGACCTCAAATGAGCCTGAAACGCGTTTTTGGCCGTTCAGGGTCCAAACAGATGAATTTGGCAACAATTTTGCGCATTCTAGAATCCTTAAGAAAAATGGAGTGGGTATGTGGGTTTTCACGCCATTCCGAGAGAGTGACCTATCTTTCATTCTTTTGACCTCAAATGAGCCTGAAACGTGTTTTTGGCCCGTTCAGAGCCCAAACGGATGAATTTGACAACAATTTTGTCATTCTAGAATCCTTAAGAAAAATGGAGTGGGTATGTGGGTTTTCAGGCCATTCCGAGACAGTGACCAAACTTTCATACTTTTGACCTCAAATGAGCCTGAAACGCGTTTTTGGCCGTTCAGGGCCCAAACAGATGAATTTGGCAACAATTTTGTGCATTCTAGAATCCTTAAGAAAAATGGAGTGGGTATGTCGGTTTTCAGGACATTCCGAGAGAGTGACCTATCTTTCATTCTTTTGACCTCAAATGAGCCTGAAACGTGTTTTTGGCCCGCTCAGAGCCCAAACGGATGAATTTGACTACAATTTTGGGTATTCTAGAATCCTTAAGAAAAATGGAGTGGGTATGTGGGTTTTCAGTCCATTCCGAGACAGTGACCAAACTTTCATTCTTTTGACCTCAAATGAGCCTGAAACGCGTTTTTGGCCGTTCAGGGCCCAAACAGATGGATTTGGCAACAATTATGGGCATTCTAGAATCGTTAAGAAAAATGAGTGGGTATGTGGGTTTTCAGGCTATTCCGAGACAGTGACCAAACTTTCATTCTTTTGACCTCAAATGAGCCTGAAACGCGTTTTTGGCCGTTCAGGGTCCAAACAGATGAATTTGGCAACAATTTTGCGCATTCTAGAATCCTTAAGAAAAATGGAGTGGGTAAGTGGGTTTTCACGCCATTCCTAGAGAGTGACCTATCTTTCATTCTTTTGACCTCAAATGAGCCTGAAACGTGTTTTTGGCCCGTTCAGAGCCCAAACGGATGAATTTGACAACAATTTTGGGCATTCTAGAATCCTTAAGAAAAATGGAGTGGGTATGTGGGTTTTCTAGCCATTCCGAGAGAGTGACCTATCTTTCATTCTTTTGACCTCAAATGAGCCAGAAACGTGTTTTTGGCCCTTTCAGAGGCCAAACGGATGAATTTGACAACAATTTTGGGCATTCTAGAATCCTTAAGAAAAATGGAGTGGGTATGTGGGTTTTCTAGCCATTCCGAGAGAGTGACCTATCTTTCATTCTTTGGACCTCAAATGAGCCAGAAACGTGTTTTTGGCCCTTTCAGAGGCCAAACGGATGAATTTGACAACAATTTTGGGCATTCTAGAATCCTTAAGAAAAATGGAGTGGGTATGTGGGTTTTCAGTCCATTCCGAGACAGTGACCAAACTTTCATTCTTTTGACCTCAAATGAGCCTGAAACGCGTTTTTGGCCGTTCAGGGCCCAAACAGATGGATTTGGCAACAATTATGGGCATTCTAGAATCGTTAAGAAAAATGAGTGGGTATGTGGGTTTTCAGGCCATTCCGAGACAGTGACCAAACTTTCATTCTTTTGACCTCAAATGAGCCTGAAACGCGTTTTTGGCCGTTCAGGGTCCAAACAGATGAATTTGGCAACAATTTTGCGCATTCTAGAATCCTTAAGAAAAATGGAGTGGGTAAGTGGGTTTTCACGCCATTCCGAGAGAGTGACCTATCTTTCATTCTTTTGACCTCAAATGAGCCTGAAACGTGTTTTTGGCCCGTTCAGAGCCCAAACGGATGAATTTGACAACAATTTTGGGCATTCTAGAATCCTTAAGAAAAATGGAGTGGGTATGTGGGTTTTCTAGCCATTCTGAGAGAGTGACCTATCTTTCATTCTTTTGACCTCAAATGAGCCAGAAACGTGTTTTTGGCCCTTTCAGAGGCCAAACGGATGAATTTGACAACAATTTTGGGCATTCTAGAATCCTTAAGAAAATTGGAGTGGGTATGTGGGTTTTCTAGCCATTCCGAGAGAGTGACCTATCTTTCATTCTTTTGACCTCAAATGAGCCAGAAACGTGTTTTTGGCCCTTTCAGAGGCCAAACGGATGAATTTGACAACAATTTTGGGCATTCTAGAATCCTTAAGAAAAATGGAGTGGGTATGTGGGTTTTCTAGCCATTCCGAGAGAGTGACCTATCTTTCATTCTTTTGACCTCAAATGAACCAGAAACGTGTTTTTGGCCGTTCAGGGTCCAAACAGATGAATTTGGCAACAATTTTGCGCATTCTAGAATCCTTAAGAAAAATGGAGTGGGTAAGTGGGTTTTCACGCCATTCCGAGAGAGTGACCTATCTTTCATTCTTTTGACCTCAAATGAGCCTGAAACGTGTTTTTGGCCCGTTCAGAGCCCAAACGGATGAATTTGACAACAATTTTGGCATTCTAGAATCCTTAAGAAAAATGGAGTGGGTATGTGGGTTTTCAGGGCATTCCGAGACAGTGACCAAACTTTCATTCTTTTGACCTCAAATGAGCCTGAAACGCGTTTTTGGCCGTTCAGGGCCCAAACAGATTAATTTGGCAACAATTTTGTGCATTCTAGAATCCTTAAGAAAAATGGAGTGGGTATGTGGGTTTTCAGGACATTCCGAGAGAGTGACCTATCTTTCATTCTTTTGACCTCAAATGAGCCTGAAACGTGTTTTTGGCCCGCTCAGAGCCCAAACGGATGAATTTGACTACAATTTTGGGTATTCTAGAATCCTTAAGAAAAATGGAGTGGGTATGTGGGTTTTCAGTCCAGTCCGAGACAGTGACCAAACTTTCATTGTTTTGACCTCAAATGAGCCTGAAACGCGTTTTTGGCCATTCAGGGCCCAAACAGATGGATTTGGCAACAATTATGTGCATTCTAGAATCGTTAAGAAAAATGGAGTGGGTATGTGGGTTTTCAGGCCATTCCGAGAGGGTGACCTATCTTTCATTCTTTTGACCTCAAATGAGCCTGAAACGTGTTTTTGGCCCGTTCAGAGCCCAAACGGATGAATTTGACAACAATTTTGGGCATTCTAGAATCGTTAAGAAAAATGGAGTGGGTATGTGGGTTTTCAGGCTATTCCGAGAAAGTGACCAAACGTTCATTCTTTTGACCTCAAATGAGCCTGAAACGCGTTTTTGGCCGTTCAGGGTCCAAACAGATGAATTTGGCAACAATTTTGCGCATTCTAGAATCCTTAAGAAAAATGGAGTGGGTATGTGGGTTTTCACGCCATTCCGAGAGAGTGACCTATCTTTCATTCTTTTGACCTCAAATGAGCCTGAAACGTGTTTTTGGCCCGTTCAGAGCCCAAACGGATGAATTTGACAACAATTTTGTCATTCTAGAATCCTTAAGAAAAATGGAGTGGGTATGTGGGTTTTCAGGCCATTCCGAGACAGTGACCAAACTTTCATTCTTTTGACCTCAAATGAGCCTGAAACGCGTTTTTGGCCGTTCAGGGCCCAAACAGATGAATTTGGCAACAATTTTGTGCATTCTAGAATCCTTAAGAAAAATGGAGTGGGTATGTCGGTTTTCAGGACATTCCGAGAGAGTGACCTATCTTTCATTCTTTTGACCTCAAATGAGCCTGAAACGTGTTTTTGGCCCGCTCAGAGCCCAAACGGATGAATTTGACTACAATTTTGGGTATTCTAGAATCCTTAAGAAAAATGGAGTGGGTATGTGGGTTTTCAGTCCATTCCGAGACAGTGACCAAACTTTCATTCTTTTGACCTCAAATGAGCCTGAAACGCGTTTTTGGCCGTTCAGGGCCCAAACAGATGGATTTGGCAACAATTATGGGCATTCTAGAATCGTTAAGAAAAATGAGTGGGTATGTGGGTTTTCAGGCCATTCCGAGACAGTGACCAAACTTTCATTCTTTTGACCTCAAATGAGCCTGAAACGCGTTTTTGGCCGTTCAGGGTCCAAACAGATGAATTTGGCAACAATTTTGCGCATTCTAGAATCCTTAAGAAAAATGGAGTGGGTAAGTGGGTTTTCACGCCATTCCTAGAGAGTGACCTATCTTTCATTCTTTTGACCTCAAATGAGCCTGAAACGTGTTTTTGGCCCGTTCAGAGCCCAAACGGATGAATTTGACAACAATTTTGGGCATTCTAGAATCCTTAAGAAAAATGGAGTGGGTATGTGGGTTTTCTAGCCATTCCGAGAGAGTGACCTATCTTTCATTCTTTTGACCTCAAATGAGCCAGAAACGTGTTTTTGGCCCTTTCAGAGGCCAAACGGATGAATTTGACAACAATTTTGGGCATTCTAGAATCCTTAAGAAAAATGGAGTGGGTATGTGGGTTTTCTAGCCATTCCGAGAGAGTGACCTATCTTTCATTCTTTTGACCTCAAATGAGCCAGAAACGTGTTTTTGGCCCTTTCAGAGGCCAAACGGATGAATTTGACAACAATTTTGGGCATTCTAGAATCCTTAAGAAAAATGGAGTGGGTATGTGGGTTTTCAGTCCATTCCGAGACAGTGACCAAACTTTCATTCTTTTGACCTCAAATGAGCCTGAAACGCGTTTTTGGCCGTTCAGGGCCCAAACAGATGGATTTGGCAACAATTATGGGCATTCTAGAATCGTTAAGAAAAATGAGTGGGTATGTGGGTTTTCAGGCCATTCCGAGACAGTGACCAAACTTTCATTCTTTTGACCTCAAATGAGCCTGAAACGCGTTTTTGGCCGTTCAGGGTCCAAACAGATGAATTTGGCAACAATTTTGCGCATTCTAGAATCCTTAAGAAAAATGGAGTGGGTAAGTGGGTTTTCACGCCATTCCGAGAGAGTGACCTATCTTTCATTCTTTTGACCTCAAATGAGCCTGAAACGTGTTTTTGGCCCGTTCAGAGCCCAAACGGATGAATTTGACAACAATTTTGGGCATTCTAGAATCCTTAAGAAAAATGGAGTGGGTATGTGGGTTTTCTAGCCATTCTGAGAGAGTGACCTATCTTTCATTCTTTTGACCTCAAATGAGCCAGAAACGTGTTTTTGGCCCTTTCAGAGGCCAAACGGATGAATTTGACAACAATTTTGGGCATTCTAGAATCCTTAAGAAAATTGGAGTGGGTATGTGGGTTTTCTAGCCATTCCGAGAGAGTGACCTATCTTTCATTCTTTTGACCTCAAATGAGCCAGAAACGTGTTTTTGGCCCTTTCAGAGGCCAAACGGATGAATTTGACAACAATTTTGGGCATTCTAGAATCCTTAAGAAAAATGGAGTGGGTATGTGGGTTTTCTAGCCATTCCGAGAGAGTGACCTATCTCTCATTCTTTTGACCTCAAATGAGCCAGAAACGTGTTTTTGGCCGTTCAGGGTCCAAACAGATGAATTTGGCAACAATTTTGCGCATTCTAGAATCCTTAAGAAAAATGGAGTGGGTAAGTGGGTTTTCACGCCATTCCGAGAGAGTGACCTATCTTTCATTCTTTTGACCTCAAATGAGCCTGAAACGTGTTTTTGGCCCGTTCAGAGCCCAAACGGATGAATTTGACAACAATTTTGGGCATTCTAGAATCCTTAAGAAAAATGGAGTGGGTATGTGGGTTTTCTAGCCATTCTGAGAGAGTGACCTATCTTTCATTCTTTTGACTACAAATGAGCCTGAAACGTGTTTTTGGCCCGTTCAGAGCCCAAACGGATGAATTTGACAACAATTTTGGGCATTCTAGAATCCTTAAGAAAAAAGGAGTGGGTATGTGGGTTTTCAGGCCATTCCGAGACAGTGACCAAACTTTCATTCTTTTGACCTCAAATGAGCCTGAAACGCGTTTTTGGCCGTTCAGGGCCCAAACAGATGAATTTGGCAACAATTTTGCGCATTCTCGAATCGTTAAGAAAAATGGAGTGGGTATGTGGGTTTTCACGCCATTCCGAGAGATTGACCTATCTTTCATTCTTTTGACCTCAAATGAGCCTGAAACGTGTTTTTGGCCCGTTCAGAGCCCAAACGGATGAATTTGACAACAATTTTGGGCATTCTAGAATCCTTAAGAAAAATGGAGTGGGTATGTGGGTTTTCAAGCCATTCCGAGAGAGTGACCTATCTTTCATTCTTTTGACCTCAAATGAGCCTGAAACGTGTTTGTGGCCCGTTCAGAGCCCAAACGGATGAATTTGACTACAATTATGTGCATTCTAGAATCGTTAAGAAAAATAGAGTGGGTATGTGGGTTTTCAGGCCATTCCGAGACAGTGAACAAACTTTCATTCTTTTGACCTCAAATGAGCCTGAAACGCGTTTTTGGCCGTTCAGGGTCCAAACAGATGAATTTGGCAACAATTTTGCGCATTCTAGAATCCTTAAGAAAAATGGAGTGGGTATGTGGGTTTTCACGCCATTCCGAGAGAGTGACCTATCTTTCATTCTTTTGACCTCAAATGAGCCTGAAACGTGTTTTTGGCCCGTTCAGAGCCCAAACGGATGAATTTGACAACAATTTTGGGCATTCTAGAATCCTTAAGAAAAATGGAGTGGGTATGTGGGTTTTCTAGCCATTCCGAGAGAGTGACCTATCTTTCATTCTTTTGACCTCAAATGAGCCAGAAACGTGTTTTTGGCCCTTTCAGAGGCCAAACGGATGAATTTGACAACAATTTTGGGCATTCTAGAATCCTTAAGAAAAATGGAGTGGGTATGTGGGTTTTCTAGCCATTCCGAGAGAGTGACCTATCTTTCATTCTTTTGACCTCAAATGAGCCAGAAACGTGTTTTTGGCCCTTTCAGAGGCCAAACGGATGAATTTGACAACAATTTTGGGCATTCTAGAATCCTTAAGAAAAATGGAGTGGGTATGTGGGTTTTCAGTCCATTCCGAGACAGTGACCAAACTTTCATTCTTTTGACCTCAAATGAGCCTGAAACGCGTTTTTGGCCGTTCAGGGCCCAAACAGATGGATTTGGCAACAATTATGGGCATTCTAGAATCGTTAAGAAAAATGAGTGGGTATGTGGGTTTTCAGGCCATTCCGAGACAGTGACCAAACTTTCATTCTTTTGACCTCAAATGAGCCTGAAACGCGTTTTTGGCCGTTCAGGGTCCAAACAGATGAATTTGGCAACAATTTTGCGCATTCTAGAATCCTTAAGAAAAATGGAGTGGGTAAGTGGGTTTTCACGCCATTCCGAGAGAGGGACCTATCTTTCATTCTTTTGACCTCAAATGAGCCTGAAACGCGTTTTTGGCCGTTCAGGGTCCAAACAGATGAATTTGGCAACAATTTTGCGCATTCTAGAATCCTTAAGAAAAATGGAGTGGGTAAGTGGGTTTTCACGCCATTCCGAGAGAGGGACCTATCTTTCATTCTTTTGACCTCAAATGAGCCTGAAACGTGTTTTTGGCCCTTTCAGAGGCCAAACGGATGAATTTGACAACAATTTTGGGCATTCTAGAATCCTTAAGAAAAATGGAGTGGGTATGTGGGTTTTCTAGCCATTCCGAGAGAGTGACCTATCTTTCATTCTTTTGACCTCAAATGAGCCAGAAACGTGTTTTTGGCCCTTTCAGAGGCCAAACGGATGAATTTGACAACAATTTTGGGCATTCTAGAATCCTTAAGAAAAATGGAGTGGGTAGGTGGGTTTTCAGTCCATTCCGAGACAGTGACCAAACTTTCATTCTTTTGACCTCAAATGAGCCTGAAACGCGTTTTTGGCCGTTCAGGGCCCAAACAGATGGATTTGGCAACAATTATGGGCATTCTAGAATCGTTAAGAAAAATGAGTGGGTATGTGGGTTTTCAGGCCATTCCGAGACAGTGACCAAACTTTCATTCTTTTGACCTCAAATGAGCCTGAAACGCGTTTTTGGCCGTTCAGGGTCCAAACAGATGAATTTGGCAACAATTTTGCGCATTCTAGAATCCTTAAGAAAAATGGAGTGGGTAAGTGGGTTTTCACGCCATTCCGAGAGAGGGACCTATCTTTCATTCTTTTGACCTCAAATGAGCCTGAAACGCGTTTTTGGCCGTTCAGGGTCCAAACAGATGAATTTGGCAACAATTTTGCGCATTCTAGAATCCTTAAGAAAAATGGAGTGGGTAAGTGGGTTTTCACGCCATTCCGAGAGAGGGACCTATCTTTCATTCTTTTGACCTCAAATGAGCCTGAAACGCGTTTTTGGCCGTTCAGGGCCCAAACAGATGGATTTGGCAACAATTATGGGCATTCTAGAATCGTTAAGAAAAATGAGTGGGTATGTGGGTTTTCAGGCCATTCCGAGACAGTGACCAAACTTTCATTCTTTTGACCTCAAATGAGCCTGAAACGTGTTTTTGGCCGTTCAGGGTCCAAACAGATGAATTTGGCAACAATTTTGCGCATTCTAGAATCCTTAAGAAAAATGGAGTGGGTAAGTGGGTTTTCACGCCATTCCGAGAGAGTGACCTATCTTTCATTCTTTTGACCTCAAATGAGCCAGAAACGTGTTTTTGGCCCTTTCAGAGGCCAAACGGATGAATTTGACAACAATTTCTGGCATTCTAGAATCCTTAAGAAAAATGGTGTGGGTATGTGGGTTTTCAGGCCATTCCGAGACAGTGACCAAACTTTCATTCTTTTGACCTCAAATGAGCCTGAAACGCGTTTTTGGCCGTTCAGGGCCCAAACAGATGAATTTGGCAACAATTTTGCGCATTCTAGAATCCTTAAGAAAAATGGAGTGGGTATGTGGGTTTTCAGGCCATTCCGAGAGAGTGACCTATCTCTCATTCTTTTGACCTCAAATGAGCCTGAAACGCGTTTTTGGCCGTTCAAGGCCCAAACAGATGAATTTGGCAACAATTTTGCGCATTCTAGAATCGTTAAGAAAAATGGAGTGGGTATGTGGGTTTTCACGCCATTCCGAGACAGTGACCAAACTTTCATTCTTTTGACCTCAAATGAGCCTTAAACGCGTTTTTGGCCGTTCATGGCCCAAACAGATGAATTTGGCAACAATTTTGCGCATTCTAGAATCCTTAAGAAAAATGGAGTGGGTATGTGGGTTTTCAGGCCATTCTGAGAGTGACCTATCTTTCATTCTTTTGACTACAAATGACCCTGAAACGTGTTTTTGGCCCGTTCAGAGCCCAAACGGATGAATTTGACAACAATTTTGGGCATTCTAGAATCCTTAAGAAAAAAGGAGTGGGTATGTGGGTTTTCAGGCCATTCCGAGACAGTGACCAAACTTTCATTCTTTTGACCTCAAATGAGCCTGAAACGCGTTTTTGGCCGTTCAGGGCCCAAACAGATGAATTTGGCAACAATTTTGCGCATTCTCGAATCGTTAAGAAAAATGGAGTGGGTATGTGGGTTTTCACGCCATTCCGAGAGATTGACTATCTTTCATTCTTTTGACCTCAAATGAGCCTGAAACGTGTTTTTGGCCCGTTCAGCGCCCAAACGGATGAATTTGACAACAATTTTGGGCATTCTAGAATCCTTAAGAAAAATGGAGTGGGTATGTGGGTTTTCTAGCCATTCCGAGAGAGTGACCTATCTTTCATTCTTTTGACCTCAAATGAGCCTGAAACGTGTTTGTGGCCCGTTCAGAGCCCAAACGGATGAATTTGACAACAATTTTGGGCATTCAAGAATCCTTAAGAAAAATGGTGTGGGTATGTGGGTTTTCAGGCCATTCCGAGACAGTGACCAAACTTTCATTCTTTTGACCTCAAATGAGCCTGAAACGCTTTTTTGGCCGTTCAGGGATCAAACAGATGAATTTGGCAACAATTTTACGCATTCTAGAATCCTTAAGAAAAATGGAGTGGGTATGTGGGTTTTCAGGCCATTCCGAAAGAGTGACCTATCTTTCATTCTTTTGACCTCAAATGAGCCTGAAACGTGTTTTTGGCCCGCTCAGAGCCCAAACGGATGAATTTGACTACAATTATGTGCATTCTAGAATCGTTAAGAAAAATAGAGTGGGTATGTGGGTTTTCAGGCCATTCCGAGACAGTGAACAAACTTTCATTCTTTTGACCTCAAATGAGCCTGAAACGCGTTTTTGGCCGTTCAGGGTCCAAACAGATGAATTTGGCAACAATTTTGCGCATTCTAGAATCCTTAAGAAAAATGGAGTGGGTATGTGGGTTTTCACGCCATTCCGAGAGAGTGACCTATCTTTCATTCTTTTGACCTCAAATGAGCCTGAAACGTGTTTTTGGCCCGTTCAGAGCCCAAACGGATGAATTTGACAACAATTTTGGGCATTCTAGAATCCTTAAGAAAAATGGAGTGGGTATGTGGGTTTTCTAGCCATTCCGAGAGAGTGACCTATCTTTCATTCTTTTGACCTCAAATGAGCCAGAAACGTGTTTTTGGCCCTTTCAGAGGCCAAACGGATGAATTTGACAACAATTTTGGGCATTCTAGAATCCTTAAGAAAAAAGGAGTGGGTATGTGGGTTTTCTAGCCATTCCGAGAGAGTGACCTATCTTTCATTCTTTTGACCTCAAATGAGCCAGAAACGTGTTTTTGGCCCATTCAGAGGCCAAACGGATGAATTTGACAACAATTTTGGGCATTCTAGAATCCTTAAGAAAAATGGAGTGGGTATGTGGGTTTTCAGTCCATTCCGAGACAGTGACCAAACTTTCATTCTTTTGACCTCAAATGAGCCTGAAACGCGTTTTTGGCCGTTCAGGGCCCAAACAGATGGATTTGGCAACAATTATGGGCATTCTAGAATCGTTAAGAAAAATGAGTGGGTATGTGGGTTTTCAGGCCATTCCGAGACAGTGACCAAACTTTCATTCTTTTGACCTCAAATGAGCCTGAAACGCGTTTTTGGCCGTTCAGGGCCCAAACAGATGAATTTGGCAACAATTTTGCGCATTCTAGAATCCTTAAGAAAAATGGAGTGGGTATGTGGGTTTTCAGGCCATTCCGAGAGAGTGACCTATCTCTCATTCTTTTGACCTCAAATGAGCCTGAAACGCGTTTTTGGCCGTTCATGGCCCAAACAGATGAATTTGGCAACAATTTTGCGCATTCTAGAATCGTTAAGAAAAATGGAGTGGGTATGTGGGTTTTCACGCCATTCCGAGACAGTGACCAAACTTTCATTCTTTTGACCTCAAATGAGCCTTAAACGCGTTTTTGGCCGTTCATGGCCCAAACAGATGAATTTGGCAACAATTTTGCGCATTCTAGAATCCTTAAGAAAAATGGAGTGGGTATGTGGGTTTTCAGGCCATTCTGAGAGTGACCTATCTTTCATTCTTTTGACTACAAATGAGCCTGAAACGTGTTTTTGGCCCGTTCAGAGCCCAAACGGATGAATTTGACAACAATTTTGGGCATTCTAGAATCCTTAAGAAAAAAGGAGTGGGTATGTGGGTTTTCAGGCCATTCCGAGACAGTGACCAAACTTTCATTCTTTTGACCTCAAATGAGCCTGAAACGCGTTTTTGGCCGTTCAGGGCCCAAACAGATGAATTTGGCAACAATTTTGCGCATTCTCGAATCGTTAAGAAAAATGGAGTGGGTATGTGGGTTTTCACGCCATTCCGAGAGATTGACCTATCTTTCATTCTTTTGACCTCAAATGAGCCTGAAACGTGTTTTTGGCCCGTTCAGAGCCCAAACGGATGAATTTGACAACAATTTTGGGCATTCTAGAATCCTTAAGAAAAATGGAGTGGGTATGTGGGTTTTCTAGCCATTACGAGAGAGTGACCTATCTTTCATTCTTTTGACCTCAAATGAGCCTGAAACGTGTTTGTGGCCCGTTCAGAGCCCAAACGGATGAATTTGACAACAATTTTGGGCATTCAAGAATCCTTAAGAAAAATGGTGTGGGTATGTGGGTTTTCAGGCCATTCCGAGACAGTGACCAAACTTTCATTCTTTTGACCTCAAATGAGCCTGAAACGCTTTTTTGGCCGTTCAGGGATCAAACAGATGAATTTGGCAACAATTTTACGCATTCTAGAATCCTTAAGAAAAATGGAGTGGGTATGTGGGTTTTCAGGCCATTCCGAAAGAGTGACCTATCTTTCATTCTTTTGACCTCAAATGAGCCTGAAACGTGTTTTTGGCCCGCTCAGAGCCCAAACGGATGAATTTGACTACAATTATGTGCATTCTAGAATCGTTAAGAAAAATAGAGTGGGTATGTGGGTTTTCAGGCCATTCCGAGACAGTGAACAAACTTTCATTCTTTTGACCTCAAATGAGCCTGAAACGCGTTTTTGGCCGTTCAGGGTCCAAACAGATGAATTTGGCAACAATTTTGCGCATTCTAGAATCCTTAAGAAAAATGGAGTGGGTATGTGGGTTTTCACGCCATTCCGAGAGAGTGACCTATCTTTCATTCTTTTGACCTCAAATGAGCCTGAAACGTGTTTTTGGCCCGTTCAGAGCCCAAACGGATGAATTTGACAACAATTTTGGGCATTCTAGAATCCTTAAGAAAAATGGAGTGGGTATGTGGGTTTTCTAGCCATTCCGAGAGAGTGACCTATCTTTCATTCTTTTGACCTCAAATGAGCCAGAAACGTGTTTTTGGCCCTTTCAGAGGCCAAACGGATGAATTTGACAACAATTTTGGGCATTCTAGAATCCTTAAGAAAAATGGAGTGGGTATGTGGGTTTTCTAGCCATTCCGAGAGAGTGACCTATCTTTCATTCTTTTGACCTCAAATGAGCCAGAAACGTGTTTTTGGCCCTTTCAGAGGCCAAACGGATGAATTTGACAACAATTTTGGGCATTCTAGAATCCTTAAGAAAAATGGAGTGGGTATGTGGGTTTTCAGTCCATTCCGAGACAGTGACCAAACTTTCATTCTTTTGACCTCAAATGAGCCTGAAACGCGTTTTTGGCCGTTCAGGGCCCAAACAGATGGATTTGGCAACAATTATGGGCATTCTAGAATCGTTAAGAAAAATGAGTGGGTATGTGGGTTTTCAGGCCATTCCGAGACAGTGACCAAACTTTCATTCTTTTGACCTCAAATGAGCCTGGAACGCGTTTTTGGCCGTTCAGGGTCCAAACAGATGAATTTGGCAACAATTTTGCGCATTCTAGAATCCTTAAGAAAAATGGAGTGGGTAAGTGGGTTTTCACGCCATTCCGAGAGAGGGACCTATCTTTCATTCTTTTGACCTCAAATGAGTTTGAAACGTGTTTTTGGCCCGTTCAGAGCCCAAACGGATGAATTTGACAACAATTTTGGGCATTCTAGAATCCTTAAGAAAAATGGAGTGGGTATGTGGGTTTTCTAGCCATTCTGAGAGAGTGACCTATCTTTCATTCTTTTGACCTCAAATGAGCCAGAAACGTGTTTTTGGCCCTTTCAGAGGCCAAACGGATGAATTTGACAACAATTTTGGGCATTCTAGAATCCTTAAGAAAAATGGAGTGGGTATGTGGGTTTTCAGTCCATTCCGAGACAGTGACCAAACTTTCATTCTTTTGACCTCAAATGAGCCTGAAACGCGTTTTTGGCCGTTCAGGGCCCAAACAGATGGATTTGGCAACAATTATGGGCATTCTAGAATCGTTAAGAAAAATGAGTGGGTATGTGGGTTTTCAGGCCATTCCGAGACAGTGACCAAACTTTCATTCTTTTGACCTCAAATGAGCCTGAAACGCGTTTTTGGCCGTTCAGGGTCCAAACAGATGAATTTGGCAACAATTTTGCGCATTCTAGAATCCTTAAGAAAAATGGAGTGGGTAAGTGGGTTTTCAC
This sequence comes from Inga oerstediana, assembly GCA_963210345.1. Classification (NCBI taxonomy): domain Eukaryota; kingdom Viridiplantae; phylum Streptophyta; class Magnoliopsida; order Fabales; family Fabaceae; genus Inga; species Inga oerstediana. The sequence goes on along the minus strand of OY723409.1, from coordinate 28,424,964 downwards.
GCCATTCCGAGAGAGTGACCTATCTTTCATTCTTTTGACCTCAAATGAGCCTGAAACGTGTTTTTGGCCCGTTCAGAGCCCAAACGGATGAATTTGACAACAATTTTGGGCATTCTAGAATCCTTAAGAAAAATGGAGTGGGTATGTGGGTTTTCTAGCCATTCTGAGAGAGTGACCTATCTTTCATTCTTTTGACCTCAAATGAGCCAGAAACGTGTTTTTGGCCCTTTCAGAGGCCAAACGGATGAATTTGACAACAATTTTGGGCATTCTAGAATCCTTAAGAAAATTGGAGTGGGTATGTGGGTTTTCTAGCCATTCCGAGAGAGTGACCTATCTTTCATTCTTTTGACCTCAAATGAGCCAGAAACGTGGTTTTGGCCCATTCAGAGGCCAAACGGATGAATTTGACAACAATTTTTGGCATTCTAGAATCCTTAAGAAAAATGGAGTGGGTATGTGGGTTTTCAGTCCATTCCGAGACAGTGACCAAACTTTCATTCTTTTGACCTCAAATGAGCCTGAAACGCGTTTTTGGCCATTCAGGGCCCAAACAGATGGATTTGGCAACAATTATGGGCATTCTAGTATCGTTAAGAAAAATGGAGTGGGTATGTGGGTTTTCAGGCCATTCCGAGACAGTGACCAAACTTTCATTCTTTTGACCTCAAATGAGCCTGAAACGCGTTTTTGGCCGTTCAGGGTCCAAACAGATGAATTTGGCAACAATTTTGCGCATTCTAGAATCCTTAAGAAAAATGGAGTGGGTAAGTGGGTTTTCACGCCATTCCGAGAGAGTGACCTATCTTTCATTCTTTTGACCTCAAATGAGCCTGAAACGTGTTTTTGGCCCGTTCAGAGCCCAAACGGATGAATTTGACAACAATTTTGGGCATTCTAGAATCCTTAAGAAAAATGGAGTGGGTATGTGGGTTTTCTCGCCATTCCGAGAGAGTGACCTATCTTTCATTCTTTTGACCTCAAATGAGCCAGAAACGTGTTTTTGGCCCTTTCAGACGCCAAACGGATGAATTTGACAACAATTTTGGGCATTCTTGAATCCTTAAGAAAAATGGTGTGGGTATGTGGGTTTTCAGGCCATTCCGAGACAGTGACCAAACTTTCATTCTTTTGACCTCAAATGAGCCTGAAACGCGTTTTTGGCCGTTCAGGGCCCAAACAGATGAATTTGGCAACAATTTTGCGCATTCAAGAATCCTTAAGAAAAATGGAGTGGGTATGTGGGTTTTCAGGCCATTCCGAGAGAGTGACCTATCTCTCATTCTTTTGACCTCAAATGAGCCTGAAACGCGTTTTTGGCCGTTCAAGGCCCAAACAGATGAATTTGGCAACAATTTTGCGCATTCTAGAATCGTTAAGAAAAATGGAGTGGGTATGTGGGTTTTCACGCCATTCCGAGACAGTGACCAAACTTTCATTCTTTTGACCTCAAATGAGCCTTAAACGCGTTTTTGGCCGTTCATGGCCCAAACAGATGAATTTGGCAACAATTTTGCGCATTCTAGAATCCTTAAGAAAAATGGAGTGGGTATGTGGGTTTTCAGGCCATTCTGAGAGTGACCTATCTTTCATTCTTTTGACTACAAATGAGCCTGAAACGTGTTTTTGGCCCGTTCAGAGCCCAAACGGATGAATTTGACAACAATTTTGGGCATTCTAGAATCCTTAAGAAAAAAGGATTGGGTATGTGGGTTTTCAGGCCATTCCGAGACAGTGACCAAACTTTCATTCTTTTGACCTCAAATGAGCCTGAAACGCTTTTTTGGCCGTTCAGGGATCAAACAGATGAATTTGGCAACAATTTTACGCATTCTAGAATCCTTAAGAAAAATGGAGTGGGTATGTGGGTTTTCAGGCCATTCCGAAAGAGTGACCTATCTTTCATTCTTTTGACCTCAAATGAGCCTGAAACGTGTTTTTGGCCCGCTCAGAGCCCAAACGGATGAATTTGACTACAATTATGTGCATTCTAGAATCGTTAAGAAAAATAGAGTGGGTATGTGGGTTTTCAGGCCATTACGAGACAGTGAACAAACTTTCATTCTTTTGACCTCAAATGAGCCTGAAACGCGTTTTTGGCCGTTCAGGGTCCAAACAGATGAATTTGGCAACAATTTTGCGCATTCTAGAATCCTTAAGAAAAATGGAGTGGGTATGTGGGTTTTCACGCCATTCCGAGAGAGTGACCTATCTTTCATTCTTTTGACCTCAAATGAGCCTGAAACGTGTTTTTGGCCCGTTCAGAGCCCAAACGGATGAATTTGACAACAATTTTGGGCATTCTAGAATCCTTAAGAAAAATGGAGTGGGTATGTGGGTTTTCTAGCCATTCCGAGAGAGTGACCTATCTTTCATTCTTTTGACCTCAAATGAGCCAGAAACGTGTTTTTGGCCCTTTCAGAGGCCAAACGGATGAATTTGACAACAATTTTGGGCATTCTAGAATCCTTAAGAAAAAAGGAGTGGGTATGTGGGTTTTCTAGCCATTCCGAGAGAGTGACCTATCTTTCATTCTTTTGACCTCAAATGAGCCAGAAACGTGTTTTTGGCCCATTCAGAGGCCAAACGGATGAATTTGACAACAATTTTGGGCATTCTAGAATCCTTAAGAAAAATGGAGTGGGTATGTGGGTTTTCAGTCCATTCCGAGACAGTGACCAAACTTTCATTCTTTTGACCTCAAATGAGCCTGAAACGCGTTTTTGGCCGTTCAGGGCCCAAACAGATGGATTTGGCAACAATTATGGGCATTCTAGAATCGTTAAGAAAAATGAGTGGGTATGTGGGTTTTCAGGCCATTCCGAGACAGTGACCAAACTTTCATTCTTTTGACCTCAAATGAGCCTGAAACGCGTTTTTGGCCGTTCAGGGTCCAAACAGATGAATTTGGCAACAATTTTGCGCATTCTAGAATCCTTAAGAAAAATGGAGTGGGTAAGTGGGTTTTCACGCCATTCCGAGAGAGTGACCTATCTTTCATTCTTTTGACCTCAAATGAGCCTGAAACGTGTTTTTGGCCCGTTCAGAGCCCAAACGGATGAATTTGACAACAATTTTGGGCATTCTAGAATCCTTAAGAAAAATGGAGTGGGTATGTGGGTTTTCTAGCCATTCTGAGAGAGTGACCTATCTTTCATTCTTTTGACCTCAAATGAGCCAGAAACGTGTTTTTGGCCCTTTCAGAGGCCAAACGGATGAATTTGACAACAATTTTAGGCATTCTAGAATCCTTAAGAAAATTGGAGTGGGTATGTGGGTTTTCACGCCATTCCGAGAGATTGACCTATCTTTCATTCTTTTGACCTCAAATGAGCCTGAAACGTGTTTTTGGCCCGTTCAGAGCCCAAACGGATGAATTTGACAACAATTTTGGGCATTCTAGAATCCTTAAGAAAAATGGAGTGGGTATGTGGGTTTTCAAGCCATTCCGAGAGAGTGACCTATCTTTCATTCTTTTGACCTCAAATGAGCCTGAAACGTGTTTGTGGCCCGTTCAGAGCCCAAACGGATGAATTTGACAACAATTTTGGGCATTCTAGAATCCTTAAGAAAAATGGTGTGGGTATGTGGGTTTTCAGGCCATTCCGAGACAGTGACCAAACTTTCATTCTTTTGACCTCAAATGAGCCTGAAACGCTTTTTTGGCCGTTCAGGGATCAAACAGATGAATTTGGCAACAATTTTACGCATTCTAGAATCCTTAAGAAAAATGGAGTGGGTATGTGGGTTTTCAGGCCATTCCGAAAGAGTGACCTATCTTTCATTCTTTTGACCTCAAATGAGCCTGAAACGTGTTTTTGGCCCGTTCAGAGCCCAAACGGATGAATTTGACAACAATTTTGTGCATTCTAGAATCCTTAAGAAAAATGGAGTGGGTATGTGGGTTTTCAGGCCATTCCGAGACAGTGACCAAACTTTCATTCTTTTGACCTCAAATGAGCCTGAAACGCGTTTTTGGCCGTTCAGGGCCGAAACAGATGAATTTGGCAACAATTTTGTGCATTCTAGAATCCTTAAGAAAAATGGAGTAGGTATGTGGGTTTTCAGGACATTCCGAGAGAGTGACCTATCTTTCATTCTTTTGACCTCAAATGAGCCTGAAACGTGTTTTTGGCCCGCTCAGAGCCCAAACGGATGAATTTGACTACAATTTTGGGTATTCTAGAATCCTTAAGGAAAATGGAGTGGGTATGTGGGTTTTCAGTCCATTCCGAGACAGTGACCAAACTTTCATTCTTTTGACCTCAAATGAGCCTGAAACGCGTTTTTGGCCGTTCAGGGCCCAAACAGATGGATTTGGCAACAATTTTGTGCATTCTAGAATCCTTAAGAAAAATGGAGTGGGTATGTGGGTTTTCAAGACATTCCAAGAGAGTGACCTATCTTTCATTCTTTTGACCTCACATGAGCCTGAAACGTGTTTTTGGCCCGTTCAGAGCCCAAACGGATGAATTTGACTACAATTTTGGGTATTCTAGAATCCTTAAGAAAAATGGAGTGGGTATGTGGGTTTTCAAGCCATTCCGAGAGAGTGACCTATCTTTCATTCTTTTTACCTCAAATGAGCCTGAAACGTGTTTTTGGCCCGTTCAGAGCCCAAACGGATGAATTTGACAACAATTTTGGGCATTCTAGAATCCTTAAGAAAAATGGAGTGGGTATGTGGGTTTTCAGGCCATTCCGAGACAGTGACCAAACTTTCATTCTTTTGACCTCAAATGAGCCTGACACGCGTTTTTGGCCGTTCAGGGCACAAACAGATGAATTTGGCAACAATTTTGTGCATTCTAGAATCCTTAAGAAAAATGGAGTGGGTATGTGGGTTTTCAGGACATTCCGAGAGAGTGACCTATCTTTCATTCTTTTGACCTCAAATGAGCCTGAAACGTGTTTTTGTCCCGTTCAGAGCCCAAACGGATGAATTTGACTACAATTTTGGGTATTCTAGAATCCTTAAGAAAAATACAGTCGGTATGTGGGTTTTCAGGCCATTCCGAGACAGTGAGCAAACATTCAAACTTTTGACCCAAATGAGCCTAGAAAGCGTTTTTGGCCCGTTCAGTGCCCAAACGGATGAATTTGACAACCGTTTTGGGCATTCTAGAATCCTAAGGAAAGATGGAGACGGTATGTAGGTTTTCAAGCCATCCCGAGATAGTGACCTAACCTTCATTCTTTTTACCTCAGATGAGCTTCAAACATGTTTTTTCCCCGTTCAGAGTCCAAACGGATGAAATTAACAACAATTTTGGACATTCTAGAATCCTTAAGAAAAATGGAGTGGGTATGTGGGTTTTCAGGCCATTCCGAGACAGTGACCAAACTTTCATTCTTTTGACCTCAAATGAGCCTGAAACGCGTTTTTGGCCGCTTAGGGCCCAAACAGATGAATTTGGCAACAATTTTGCGCATTCTAGAATCCTTAAGAAAAATGGAGTGGGTATGTGGGTTTTCAAGCCATTCTGAGAGAGTGACCTATCTTTCATTCTTTTGACCTCAAATGAGCCTGAAACGTGTTTTTGGCCCGTTCAGAGCCCAAACGGATGAATTTGACAACAATTTTGGGCATTCTAGAATCCTTAAGAAAAATGGTGTGGGTATGTGGGTTTTCAAGCCATTCCGAGAGAGTGACCTATCTTTCATTCTTTTGTCCTCAAATGAGCCTGAAACGTGTTTTTGGCCCGTTCAGATCCCAAACGGATGAATTTGACAACAATTTTGGGCATTCTAGAATCCTTAAGAAAAATGGAGTGGGTATGTGGGTTTTCAGGCCATTCCGAGACAGTGACCAAACTTTCATTCTTTTGACCTCAAATGAGACTGAAACGCGTTTTTGACCATTCAGGGCCCAAACAGATGAATTTGGCAACAATTTTGTGCATTCTAGAATCCTAAAGAAAAATGGAGTGGGTATGTGGGTTTTCAAGACATTCTGAGAGAGTGACCTATCTTTCATTCTTTTGACCTCAAATGAGCCTGAAGCGTGTTTTTGGCCGTTCAGGACCCAAACGGATGAATTTGACAACAATTTTGGGCATTCTAGAATCCTCATGAAAAATGTAGTTGGTATGTGGGTTTTCAAGACATTCCGAGACAGTGACCAAACTTTCATTCTTTTGACCTCAAATGAGCCTGAAACGCGTTTTTGGCCGTTCAGGGTCCAAACAGATGAATTTGGCAACAATTTTGCGCATTCTAGAATCCTTAAGAAAAATGGAGTGGGTATGTGGGTTTTCAGGCCATTCCGAGACAGTGACCAAACTTTCATTCTTTTGACCTCAAATGAGCCTGAAACGCTTTTTTGGCAGTTCAGGGATCAAACAGATGAATTTGGCAACAATTTTGCGCATTCTAGAATCGTTAAGAAAAATGGAGTGGGTATGTGGGTTTTCACGCCATTCCGAGAGAGTGACCTATCTTTCATTCTTTTGACCTCAAATGAGCCTGAAACGCGTTTTTGGCTCGTTCAGAGCCCAAACGGATGAATTTGACAACAATTTTGGGCATTCTAGAATCCTTAAGAAAAATGGAGTGGGTATGTGGGTTTTCAGTCCCTTCCGAGACAGTGACCAAACTTTCATTCTTTTGACCTCAAATGAGCCTGAAACGCGTTTTTGGCCGTTCATGGCCCAAATCGATGAATTTGGCAACAATTTTGTGCATTCTAGAATCCTTAAGAAAAATGGAGTGGGTATGTGGGTTTTCAGGACATTCCGAGAGAGTGACCTATCTTTCATTCTTTTGACCTCAAATGAGCCTGAAACGTGTTTTTGGCCCTCTCAGAGCCCAAACGGATGAATTTGACTACAATTTTGGGTATTCTAGAATCCTTAAGAAAAATGGAGTGGGTATGTGGGTTTTCAGTCCATTCCGAGACAGTGACCAAACTTTCATTCTTTTGACCTCAAATGAGCCTGAAACGCGTTTTTGGCCGTTCAGGGCCCAAACATTTGGATTTGGCAACAATTTTGTGCATTCTAGAATCCTTAAGAAAAATGGAGTGGGTATGTGGGTTTTCAGGCCATTCCGAGAGAGTGACCTATCTTTCATTCTTTTGACCTCAAATGAGCCTGAAACGTGTTTTTGGCCCGTTCAGAGCCCAAACGGATGAATTTGACAACAATTTTGGGCATTCTAGAATCCTTAAGAAAAATGGAGTGGGTATGTGGGTTTTCAGGCCATTCCGAGACAGTGACCAATCTTTCATTCTTTTGACCTCAAATGAGCCTGAAACGCGTTTTTGGCCGTTCAGGGCCCAAACAGATGAATTTGGCAACAATTTTGCGCATTCTAGAATCGTTAAGAAAAATGGAGTGGGTATGTGGGTTTTCACGCCATTCCGAGAGAGTGACCTATCTTTCATTCTTTTGACCTCAAATGAGCCTGAAACGTGTTTTTGGCCCGTTCAGAGCCCAAACGGATGAATTTGACAACAATTTTGGGCATTCTAGAATCCTTAAGAAAAATGGAGTGGGTATGTGGGTTTTCAGGCCATTCCGAGACAGTGACCAAACTTTCATTCTTTTGACCTCAAATGAGCCTGAAACGCGTTTTTGGCCGTTCAGGGCCCAAATAGATGAATTTGGCAACAATTTTGTGCATTCTAGAATCCTTAAGAAAAATGGAGTGGGTATGTGGGTTTTCAGGACATTCCGAGAGAGTGACCTATCTTTCATTCTTTTGACCTCAAATGAGCCTGACACGCGTTTTTGGCCGTTCAGGGCACAAACAGATGAATTTGGCAACAATTTTGTGCATTCTAGAATCCTTAAGAAAAATGGAGTGGGTATGTGGGTTTTCAGGACATTCCGAGAGAGTGACCTATCTTTCATTCTTTTGACCTCAAATGAGCCTGAAACGTGTTTTTGGCCCGTTCAGAGCCCAAACGGATGAATTTGACTACAATTTTGGGTATTCTAGAATCCTTAAGAAAAATACAGTCGGTATGTGGGTTTTCAGGCCATTCCGAGACAGTGAGCAAACATTCAAACTTTTGACCCAAATGAGCCTAGAAAGCGTTTTTGGCCCGTTCAGTGCCCAAACGGATGAATTTGACAACCGTTTTGGGCATTCTAGAATCCTAAGGAAAGATGGAGACGGTATGTAGGTTTTCAAGCCATCCCGAGATAGTGACCTAACCTTCATTCTTTTTACCTCAGATGAGCTTCAAACATGTTTTTTCCCCGTTCAGAGTCCAAACGGATGAATTTAACAACAATTTTGGACATTCTAGAATCCTTAAGAAAAATGGAGTGGGTATGTGGGTTTTCAGGCCATTCCGAGACAGTGACCAAACTTTCATTCTTTTGACCTCAAATGAGCCTGAAACGCGTTTTTGGCCGCTTAGGGCCCAAACAGATGAATTTGGCAACAATTTTGCGCATTCTAGAATCCTTAAGAAAAATGGAGTGGGTATGTGGGTTTTCAGGACATTCCGAGAGAGTGACCTATCTTTCATTCTTTTGACCTCAAATGAGCCTGAAACGTGTTTTTTACCCGTTCAGAGCCCAAACGGATGAATTTGACAACAATTTTGGGCATTCTAGAATCCTTAAGAAAAATGGAGTGGGTATGTGGGTTTTCAAGCCATTCTGAGAGAGTGACCTATCTTTCATTCTTTTGACCTCAAATGAGCCTGAAACGCTTTTTTGGCCGTTCAGGGATCAAACAGATGAATTTGGCAACAATTTTACGCATTCTAGAATCCCTAAGAAAAATGGAGTGGGTATGTGGGTTTTCAAGCCATTCCGAAAGAGTGACCTATCTTTCATTCTTTTGACCTCAAATGAGCCTGAAACGTGTTTTTGGCCCGTTCAGAGCCCAAACGGATGAATTTGACAACAATTTTGGGCATTCTAGAATCCTTAAGAAAAATGGAGTGGGTATGTGGGTTTTCAGGCCATTCCGAGACAGTGACCAAACTTTCATTCTTTTGACCTCAAATGAGCCTGAAACGCGTTTTTGGCCGTTCAGGGCCCAAACAGATGAATTTGGCAACAATTTTGGGCATTCTAGAATCCTTAAGAAAAATGGAGTGGGTATGTGGGTTTTCAAGCCATTCCGAGAGAGTGACCTATCTTTCATTCTTTTAACCTCAAATGAGCCTGAAACGTGTTTTTGGCCCGTGTAGAGCCCAAACGGATGAATTTGGCAACAATTTTGTGCATTCTAGAATCCTTAAGAAAAATGGAGTGGGTATGTGGGTTTTCAGGACATTCCGAGAGAGTGACCTATCTTTCATTCTTTTGACCTCAAATGAGCCTGACACGCGTTTTTGGCCGTTCAGGGCACAAACAGATGAATTTGGCAACAATTTTGTGCATTCTAGAATCCTTAAGAAAAATGGAGTGGGTATGTGGGTTTTCAGGACATTCCGAGAGAGTGACCTATCTTTCATTCTTTTGACCTCAAATGAGCCTGAAACGTGTTTTTGGCCGTTCAGGGTCCAAACAGATGAATTTGGCAACAATTTTGCGCATTCTAGAATCCTTCAGAAAAATGGAGTGGGTATGTGGGTTTTCAGGCCATTCCGAGACAGTGACCAAACTTTCATTCTTTTGACCTCAAATGAGCCTGAAACGTGTTTTTTCCCCGTTCAGAGCCCAAACGGATGAATTTGACAACAATTTTGGGCATTCTAGAATCCTTAAGAAAAATGGAGTGGGTATGTGGGTTTTCAAGCCATTCTGAGAGAGTGACCTATCTTTCATTCTTTTGACCTCAAATGAGCCTGAAACGTGTTTTTGGCCCGTTCAGAGCCCAAACGGATGAATTTGACAACAATTTTGGGCATTCTAGAATCCTTAAGAAAAATGGTGTGGGTATGTGGGTTTTCACGCCATTCCGAGAGAGTGACCTATCTTTCATTCTTTTGACCTCAAATGAGCCTGAAACGTGTTTTTGGCCCGTTCAGATCCCAAACGGATGAATTTGACAACAATTTTGGGCATTCTAGAATCCTTAAGAAAAATGGAGTGGGTATGTGGGTTTTCAGGCCATTCCGAGACAGTGACCAAACTTTCATTCTTTTGACCTCAAATGAGACTGAAACGCGTTTTTGACCATTCAGGGCCCAAACAGATGAATTTGGCAACAATTTTGTGCATTCTAGAATCCTAAAGAAAAATGGAGTGGGTATGTGGGTTTTCAAGACATTCTGAGAGAGTGACCTATCTTTCATTCTTTTGACCTCAAATGAGCCTGAAGCGTGTTTTTGGCCGTTCAGGACCCAAACGGATGAATTTGACAACAATTTTGGGCATTCTAGAATCCTCATGAAAAATGTAGTTGGTATGTGGGTTTTCAAGACATTCCGAGACAGTGACCAAACTTTCATTCTTTTGACCTCAAATGAGCCTGAAACGCGTTTTTGGCCGTTCAGGGCCCAAACAGATGGATTTGGCAACAATTTTGTGCATTCTAGAATCCTTAAGAAAAATGGAGTGGGTATGTGGGTTTTCAGGCCATTCCGAGAGAGTGACCTATCTTTCATTCTTTTGACCTCAAATGAGCCTGAAACGTGTTTTTGGCCCGTTCAGAGCCCAAACGGATGAATTTGACAACAATTTTGGGCATTCTAGAATCCTTAAGAAAAATGGAGTGGGTATGTGGGTTTTCAGGCCATTCCGAGACAGTGACCTATCTTTCATTCTTTTGACCTCAAATGAGCCTGAAACGCGTTTTTGGCCGTTCAGGGCCCAAACAGATGGATTTGGCAACAATTTTGTGCATTCTAGAATCCTTAAGAAAAATGGAGTGGGTATGTGGGTTTTCAGGCCATTCCGAGAGAGTGACCTATCTTTCATTCTTTTGACCTCAAATGAGCCTGAAACGCGTTTTTGGCCGTTCAGGGCCCAAACAGATGAATTTGGCAACAATTTTGCGCATTCTAGAATCGTTAAGAAAAATGGAGTGGGTATGTGGGTTTTCACGCCATTCCGAGAGAGTGACCTATCTTTCATTCTTTTGACCTCAAATGAGCCTGAAACGTGTTTTTGGCCCGTTCAGAGCCCAAACGGATGAATTTGACAACAATTTTGGGCATTCTAGAATCCTTAAGAAAAATGGTGTGGGTTTGTGGGTTTTCAAGCCATTCCGAAAGAGTGACCTATCTTTCATTCTTTTGACCTCAAATGAGCCTGAAACGTGTTTTTGGCCCGTTCAGAGCCCAAACGGATGAATTTGACAACAATTTTGGGCATTCTAGAATCCTTAAGAAAAATGGAGTGGGTATGTGGGTTTTCAGGCCATTCCGAGACAGTGACCAAACTTTCATTCTTTTGACCTCAAATGAGCCTGAAACGCGTTTTTGGCCGTTCAGGGCCCAAATAGATGAATTTGGCAACAATTTTGTGCATTCTAGAATCCTTAAGAAAAATGGAGTGGGTATGTGGGTTTTCAGGACATTCCGAGAGAGTGACCTATCTTTCATTCTTTTGACCTCAAATGAGACTGAAACGCGTTTTTGACCATTCAGGGCCCAAACAGATGAATTTGGCAACAATTTTGTGCATTCTAGAATCCTAAAGAAAAATGGAGTGGGTATGTGGGTTTTCAAGACATTCTGAGAGAGTGACCTATCTTTCATTCTTTTGACCTCAAATGAGCCTGAAGCGTGTTTTTGGCCGTTCAGGACCCAAACGGATGAATTTGACAACAATTTTGGGCATTCTAGAATCCTCATGAAAAATGTAGTTGGTATGTGGGTTTTCAAGACATTCCGAGACAGTGACCAAACTTTCATTCTTTTGACCTCAAATGAGCCTGAAACGCGTTTTTGGGAGTTCAGGGTCCAAACAGATGAATTTGGCAACAATTTTGCGCATTCTAGAATCCTTAAGAAAAATGGAGTGGGTATGTGGGTTTTCAAGCCATTCCGAAAGAGTGACCTATCTTTCATTCTTTTGACCTCAAATGAGCCTGAAACGTGTTTTTGGCCCGTTCAGAGCCCAAACGGATGAATTTGACAACAATTTTGGGCATTCTAGAATCCTTAAGAAAAATGGAGTGGGTATGTGGGTTTTCAGGCCATTCCGAGACAGTGACCAAACTTTCATTCTTTTGACCTCAAATGAGCCTGAAACGCGTTTTTGGCCGTTTAGGGCCCAAACAGATGAATTTGGCAACAATTTTGTGCATTCTAGAATCCTAAAGAAAAATGGAGTGGGTATGTGGGTTTTCAAGACATTCTGAGAGAGTGACCAAACTTTCATTCTTTTGACCTCAAATGAGCCTGAAACGCTTTTTTGGCAGTTCAGGGATCAAACAGATGAATTTGGCAACAATTTTGCGCATTCTAGAATCCTTAAGAAAAATGGAGTGGGTATGTGGGTTTTCAAGCCATTCCGAAAGAGTGAGCTATCTTTCATTCTTTTGACCTCAAATGAGCCTGAAACGTGTTTTTGGCCCGTTCAGAGCCCAAACGGATGAATTTGACAACAATTTTGGGCATTCTAGAATCCTTAAGAAAAATGGAGTGGGTATGTGGGTTTTCAGTCCATTCCGAGACAGTGACCAAACTTTCATTCTTTTGACCTCAAATGAGCCTGAAACGCGTTTTTGGCCGTTCATGGCCCAAATCGATGAATTTGACAACAATTTTGGGCATTCTAGAATCCTTAAGAAAAATGGAGTGGGTATGTGGGTTTTCAAGCCATTCCGAGAGAGTGACCTATCTTTCATTCTTTTGACCTCAAATGAGCCTGAACCGTGTCTTTGGCCCGTTCAGAGCCCAAACGGATGAATTTGACAACAATTTTGGGCATTCTAGAATCCTTAAGAAAAATGGTGTGGGTATGTGGGTTTTCAGGCCATTCCGAGACAGTGACCAAACTTTCATTCTTTTGACCTCAAATGAGACTGAAACGCGTTTTTGACCATTCAGGGCCCAAACAGATGAATTTGGCAACAATTTTGTGCATTCTAGAATCCTAAAGAAAAATGGAGTGGGTATGTGGGTTTTCAAGACATTCTGAGAGAGTGACCTATCTTTCATTCTTTTGACCTCAAATGAGCCTGAAGCGTGTTTTTGGCCGTTCAGGACCCAAACGGATGAATTTGACAACAATTTTGGGCATTCTAGAATCCTCATGAAAAATGTAGTTGGTATGTGGGTTTTCAAGACATTCCGAGACAGTGACCAAACTTTCATTCTTTTGACCTCAAATGAGCCTGAAACGCGTTTTTGGCCGTTCAGGGTCCAAACAGATGAATTTGGCAACAATTTTGCGCATTCTAGAATCCTTCAGAAAAATGGAGTGGGTATGTGGGTTTTCAGGCCATTCCGAGACAGTGACCAAACTTTCATTCTTTTGACCTCAAATGAGCCTGAAACGCTTTTTTGGCAGTTCAGGGATCAAACAGATGAATTTGGCAACAATTTTGCGCATTCTAGAATCCTTAAGAAAAATGGAGTGGGTATGTGGGTTTTCAAGCCATTCCGAAAGAGTGAGCTATCTTTCATTCTTTTGACCTCAAATGAGCCTGAAACGTGTTTTTGGCCCGTTCAGAGCCCAAACGGATGAATTTGACAACAATTTTGGGCATTCTAGAATCCTTAAGAAAAATGGAGTGGGTATGTGGGTTTTCAGTCCATTCCGAGACAGTGACCAAACTTTCATTCTTTTGACCTCAAATGAGCCTGAAACGCGTTTTTGGCCGTTCATGGCCCAAATCGATGAATTTGACAACAATTTTGGGCATTCTAGAATCCTTAAGAAAAATGGAGTGGGTATGTGGGTTTTCAAGCCATTCCGAGAGAGTGACCTATCTTTCATTCTTTTGACCTCAAATGAGCCTGAACCGTGTCTTTGGCCCGTTCAGAGCCCAAACGGATGAATTTGACAACAATTTTGGGCATTCTAGAATCCTTAAGAAAAATGGTGTGGGTATGTGGGTTTTCAGGCCATTCCGAGACAGTGACCAAACTTTCATTCTTTTGACCTCAAATGAGACTGAAACGCGTTTTTGACCATTCAGGGCCCAAACAGATGAATTTGGCAACAATTTTGTGCATTCTAGAATCCTAAAGAAAAATGGAGTGGGTATGTGGGTTTTCAAGACATTCTGAGAGAGTGGCCTATCTTTCATTCTTTTGACCTCAAATGAGCCTGAAGCGTGTTTTTGGCCGTTCAGGACCCAAACGGATGAATTTGACAACAATTTTGGGCATTCTAGAATCCTCATGAAAAATGTAGTTGGTATGTGGGTTTTCAAGACATTCCGAGACAGTGACCAAACTTTCATTCTTTTGACCTCAAATGAGCCTGAAACGCGTTTTTGGCCGTTCAGGGTCCAAACAGATGAATTTGGCAACAATTTTGCGCATTCTAGAATCCTTAAGAAAAATGGAGCGGGTATGTGGGTTTTCAGGCCATTCCGAGACAGTGACCAAACTTTCATTCTTTTGACCTCAAATGAGCCTGAAACGCTTTTTTGGCAGTTCAGGGATCAAACAGATGAATTTGGCAACAATTTTGACCATTCTAGAATCCTTAAGAAAAATGGAGTGGGTATGTGGGTTTTCAAGCCATTCCGAAAGAGTGAGCTATCTTTCATTCTTTTGACCTCAAATGAGCCTGAAACGTGTTTTTGGCCCGTTCAGAGCCCAAACGGATGAATTTGACAACAATTTTGGGCATTCTAGAATCCTTAAGAAAAATGGAGTGGGTATGTGGGTTTTCAGTCCATTCCGAGACAGTGACCAAACTTTCATTCTTTTGACCTCAAATGAGCCTGAAACGCGTTTTTGGCCGTTCATGGCCCAAATCGATGAATTTGGCAACAATTTTGTGCATTCTAGAATCCTTAAGAAAAATGGAGTGGGTATGTGGGTTTTCAGGACATTCCGAGAGAGTGACCTATCTTTCATTCTTTTGACCTCAAATGAGCCTGAAACGTGTTTTTGGCCCGCTCAGAGCCCAAACGGATGAATTTGACTACAATTTTGGGTATTCTAGAATCCTTAAGAAAAATGGAGTGGGTATGTGGGTTTTCAGTCCATTCCGAGACAGTGACCAAACTTTCATTCTTTTGACCTCAAATGAGCCTGAAACGAGTTTTTGGCCGTTCAGGGCCCAAACAGATGGATTTGGCAACAATTTTGTGCATTCTAGAATCCTTAAGAAAAATGGAGTGGGTATGTGGGTTTTCAGGCCATTCCGAGAGAGTGACCTATCTTTCATTCTTTTGACCTCAAATGAGCCTGAAACGTGTTTTTGGCCCGTTCAGAGCCCAAACGGATGAATTTGACAACAATTTTGGGCATTCTAGAATCCTTAAGAAAAATGGAGTGGGTATGTGGGTTTTCAGGCCATTCCGAGACAGTGACCAATCTTTCATTCTTTTGACCTCAAATGAGCCTGAAACGCGTTTTTGGCCGTTCAGGGCCCAAACAGATGAATTTGGCAACAATTTTGCGCATTCTAGAATCGTTAAGAAAAATGGAGTGGGTATGTGGGTTTTCACGCCATTCCGAGAGAGTGACCTATCTTTCATTCTTTTGACCTCAAATGAGCCTGAAACGTGTTTTTGGCCCGTTCAGAGCCCAAACGGATGAATTTGACAACAATTTTGGGCATTCTAGAATCCTTAAGAAAAATGGTGTGGGTATGTGGGTTTTCAGGCCATTCCGAGACAGTGACCAAACTTTCATTCTTTTGACCTCAAATGAGACTGAAACGCGTTTTTGACCATTCAGGGCCCAAACAGATGAATTTGGCAACAATTTTGTGCATTCTAGAATCCTAAAGAAAAATGGAGTGGGTATGTGGGTTTTCAAGACATTCTGAGAGAGTGACTTATCTTTCATTCTTTTGACCTCAAATGAGCCTGAAGCGTGTTTTTGGCCGTTCAGGACCCAAACGGATGAATTTGACAACAATTTTGGGCATTCTAAAATCCTCATGAAAAATGTAGTTGGTATGTGGGTTTTCAAGACATTCCGAGACAGTGACCAAACTTTCATTCTTTTGACCTCAAATGAGCCTGAAACGCGTTTTTGGCCGTTCAGGGTCCAAACAGATGAATTTGGCAACAATTTTGCGCATTCTAGAATCCTTCAGAAAAATGGAGTGGGTATGTGGGTTTTCAGGCCATTCCGAGACAGTGACAAAACTTTCATTCTTTTGACCTCAAATGAGCCTGAAACGCTTTTTTGGCCGTTCAGGGATCAAACAGATGAATTTGGCAACAATTTTACGCATTCTAGAATCCTTAAGAAAAATGGAGTGGGTATGTGGGTTTTCAAGCCATTCCGAAAGAGTGACCTATCTTTCATTCTTTTGACCTCAAATGAGCCTGAAACGTGTTTTTGGCCCGTTCAGAGCCCAAACGGATGAATTTGACAACAATTTTGGGCATTCTAGAATCCTTAAGAAAAATGGAGAGGGTATGTGGGTTTTCAGGCCATTCCGAGACAGTGACCAAACTTTCATTCTTTTGACCTCAAATAAGCCTGAAACGCGTTTTTGGCCGTTCAGGGCCCAAATAGATGAATTTGGCAACAATTTTGTGCATTCTAGAATCCTTAAGAAAAATGGAGTGGGTATGTGGGTTTTCAGGACATTCCGAGAGAGTGACCTATCTTTCATTCTTTTGACCTCAAATGAGCCTGAAACGTGTTTTTGGCCCGCTCAGAGCCCAAACGGATGAATTTGACTACAATTTTGGGTATTCTAGAATCCTTAAGAAAAATGGAGTGGGTATGTGGGTTTTCAGTCCATTCCGAGACAGTGACCAAACTTTCATTCTTTTGACCTCAAATGAGCCTGAAACGCGTTTTTGGCCGTTCAGGGCCCAAACAGATGGATTTGGCAACAATTTTGTGCATTCTAGATTCCTTAAGAAAAATGGAGTGGGTATGTGGGTTTTCAAGACATTCCGAGAGAGTGACCTATCTTTCATTCTTTTGACCTCAAATGAGCCTGAAACGTGTTTTTGGCCCGTTCAGAGCCCAAACGGATGAATTTGACTACAATTTTGGGTATTCTAGAATCCTTAAGAAAAATGGAGTGGGTATGTGGGTTTTCAGGCCATTCCGAGACAGTGACCAAACTTTCATTCTTTTGACCTCAAAAGAGCCTGAAACGCCTTTTTGGCCGTTCAGGGCCCAAACAGATGGATTTGGCAACAATTTTGTGCATTCTAGAATCCTTAAGAAAAATGGAGTGGGTATGTGGGTTTTCAAGCCATTCCGAGAGAGTGACCTATCTTTCATTCTTTTGACCTCAAATGAGCCTGAAACGTGTTTTTGGCCCGTTCAGAGCCCAAACGGATGAATTTGACAACATTTTTGGGCATTCTAGAATCCTTAAGAAAAATGGAGTGGGTATGTGGGTTTTCAAGCCATTCCGAGAGAGTGACCTATCTTTCATTCTTTTGACCTCAAATGAGCCTGAAACGCCTTTTTGGCCGTTCAGGGTCCAAACAGATGAATTTGGCAACAATTTTGCGCATTCTAGAATCCTTAAGAAAAATGGAGTGGGTATGTGGGTTTTCAGGCCATTCCGAGAGGGTGAC
Source organism: Inga oerstediana (assembly GCA_963210345.1). NCBI lineage: Eukaryota > Viridiplantae > Streptophyta > Magnoliopsida > Fabales > Fabaceae > Inga > Inga oerstediana. Next base: position 28,407,426 of record OY723409.1, on the reverse strand, counting down.
CAAACTTTCATTCTTTTGACCTCAAATGAGCCTGAAACGTGTTTTTGGCCCGTTCAGAGCCCAAACGGATGAATTTGACAACAATTTTGGGCATTCTAGAATCGTTAAGAAAAATGGAGTGGGTATGTGGGTTTTCAGGCCATTCCGAGACAGTGACCAAACTTTCATTCTTTTGACCTCAAATGAGCCTGAAACGCGTTTTTGGCCGTTCAGGGTCCAAACAGATGAATTTGGCAACAATTTTGCACATTCTAGAATCGTTAAGAAAAATGGAGTGGGTATGTGGGTTTTCACGCCATTCCGAGAGAGTGACCTATCTTTCATTCTTTTGACCTCAAATGAGCCTGAAACGCGTTTTTGGCCCGTTCAGAGCCCAAACGGATGAATTTGACAACAATTTTGATCATTCTAGAATCGTTAAGAAAAATGGAGTGGGTATGTGGGTTTTCAGGCCATTCCGAGACAGTGACCAAACTTTCATTCTTTTGACCTCAAATGAGCCTGAAACGTGTTTTTGGCCGTTCAGGGTCCAAACAGATGAATTTGGCAACAATTTTGCGCATTCTAGAATCGTTAAGAAAAATGGAGTGGGTATGTGGGTTTTCAGGCCATTCCGAGAGAGTGACCTATCTTTCATTCTTTTGACCTCAAATGAGCCTGAAGCGTGTTTTTGGCCGTTCAGGACCCAAACGGATGAATTTGACAACAATTTTGGGCATTCTAGAATCCTCATGAAAAATGTAGTTGGTATGTGGGTTTTCAAGACATTCCGAGACAGTGACCAAACTTTCATTCTTTTGACCTCAAATGAGCCTGAAACGCGTTTTTGGCCGTTCAGGGTCCAAACAGATGAATTTGGCAACAATTTTGCGCATTCTAGAATCCTTCAGAAAAATGGAGTGGGTATGTGGGTTTTCAGGCCATTCCGAGACAGTGACAAAACTTTCATTCTTTTGACCTCAAATGAGCCTGAAACGCTTTTTTGGCCGTTCAGGGATCAAACAGATGAATTTGGCAACAATTTTACGCATTCTAGAATCCTTAAGAAAAATGGAGTGGGTATGTGGGTTTTCAAGCCATTCCGAAAGAGTGACCTATCTTTGATTCTTTTGACCTCAAATGAGCCTGAAACGTGTTTTTGGCCCGTTCAGAGCCCAAACGGATGAATTTGACAACAATTTTGGGCATTCTAGAATCCTTAAGAAAAATGGAGAGGGTATGTGGGTTTTCAGGCCATTCCGAGACAGTGACCAAACTTTCATTCTTTTGACCTCAAATAAGCCTGAAACGCGTTTTTGGCCGTTCAGGGCCCAAATAGATGAATTTGGCAACAATTTTGTGCATTCTAGAATCCTTAAGAAAAATGGAGTGGGTATGTGGGTTTTCAGGACATTCCGAGAGAGTGACCTATCTTTCATTCTTTTGACCTCAAATGAGCCTGAAACGTGTTTTTGGCCCGCTCAGAGCCCAAACGGATGAATTTGACTACAATTTTGGGTATTCTAGAATCCTTAAGAAAAATGGAGTGGGTATGTGGGTTTTCAGTCCATTCCGAGACAGTGACCAAACTTTCATTCTTTTGACCTCAAATGAGCCTGAAACGCGTTTTTGGCCGTTCAGGGCCCAAACAGATGGATTTGGCAACAATTTTGTGCATTCTAGATTCCTTAAGAAAAATGGAGTGGGTATGTGGGTTTTCAAGACATTCCGAGAGAGTGACCTATCTTTCATTCTTTTGACCTCAAATGAGCCTGAAACGTGTTTTTGGCCCGTTCAGAGCCCAAACGGATGAATTTGACTACAATTTTGGGTATTCTAGAATCCTTAAGAAAAATGGAGTGGGTATGTGGGTTTTCAGGCCATTCCGAGACAGTGACCAAACTTTCATTCTTTTGACCTCAAATGAGCCTGAAACGCCTTTTTGGCCGTTCAGGGCCCAAACAGATGGATTTGGCAACAATTTTGTGCATTCTAGAATCCTTAAGAAAAATGGAGTGGGTATGTGGGTTTTCAAGCCATTCCGAGAGAGTGACCTATCTTTCATTCTTTTGACCTCAAATGAGCCTGAAACGTGTTTTTGGCCCGTTCAGAGCCCAAACGGATGAATTTGACAACATTTTTGGGCATTCTAGAATCCTTAAGAAAAATGGAGTGGGTATGTGGGTTTTCAAGCCATTCCGAGAGAGTGACCTATCTTTCATTCTTTTGACCTCAAATGAGCCTGAAACGCCTTTTTGGCCGTTCAGGGTCCAAACAGATGAATTTGGCAACAATTTTGCGCATTCTAGAATCCTTAAGAAAAATGGAGTGGGTATGTGGGTTTTCAGGCCATTCCGAGAGGGTGACCAAACTTTCATTCTTTTGACCTCAAATGAGCCTGAAACGTGTTTTTGGCCCGTTCAGAGCCCAAACGGATGAATTTGACAACAATTTTGGGCATTCTAGAATCGTTAAGAAAAATGGAGTGGGTATGTGGGTTTTCAGGCCATTCCGAGACAGTGACCAAACTTTCATTCTTTTGACCTCAAATGAGCCTGAAACGCGTTTTTGGCCGTTCAGGGTCAAAACAGATGAATTTGGCAACAATTTTGCACATTCTAGAATCGTTAAGAAAAATGGAGTGGGTATGTGGGTTTTCACGCCATTCCGAGAGAGTGACCTATCTTTCATTCTTTTGACCTCAAATGAGCCTGAAACGCGTTTTTGGCCCGTTCAGAGCCCAAACGGATGAATTTGACAACAATTTTGGGCATTCTAGAATCGTTAAGAAAAATGGAGTGGGTATGTGGGTTTTCAGGCCATTCCGAGACAGTGACCAAACTTTCATTCTTTTGACCTCAAATGAGCCTGAAACGTGTTTTTGGCCGTTCAGGGTCCAAACAGATGAATTTGGCAACAATTTTGCGCATTCTAGAATCGTTAAGAAAAATGGAGTGGGTATGTGGGTTTTCAGGCCATTCCGAGAGAGTGACCTATCTTTCATTCTTTTGACCTCAAATGAGCCTGAAACGTGTTTTTGGCCCGTTCAGAGCCCAAACGGATGAATTTGACAACAATTTTGGGCATTCTAGAATCCTTAAGAAAAATGGAGTGGGTATATGGGTTTTCTAGCCATTCCGAGAGAGTGACCTATCTTTCATTATTTTGACCTCAAATGAGCCTGAAACGTGTTTTTGGCCCGTTCAGAGCCCAAACGGATGAATTTGACAAAATTTTGGGCATTCTAGAATCCTTAAGAAAAATGGAGTGGGTATGTGGGTTTTCTAGCCATTCCGAGAGAGTGACCTATCTTTCATTCTTTTGACCTCAAATGAGCCAGAAACGTGTTTTTGGCCCGTTCAGAGCCCAAACGGATGAATTTGACACAATTTTGGGCATTCTAGAATCCTTAAGAAAAATGGTGTTGGTATGTGGGTTTTCAGGCCATTCCGAGACAGTGACCAAACTTTCATTCTTTTGACCTCAAATGAGACTGAAACGCGTTTTTGACCATTCAGGGCCCAAACAGATGAATTTGGCAACAATTTTGTGCATTCTAGAATCCTAAAGAAAAATGGAGTGGGTATGTGGGTTTTCAAGACATTCTGAGAGAGTGACCTATCTTTCATTCTTTTGACCTCAAATGAGCCTGAAGCGTGTTTTTGGCCGTTCAGGACCCAAACGGATGAATTTGACAACAATTTTGGGCATTCTAGAATCCTCATGAAAAATGTAGTTGGTATGTGGGTTTTCAAGACATTCCGAGACAGTGACCAAACTTCCATTCTTTTGACCTCAAATGAGCCAGAAACGTGTTTTTGGCCCGTTCAGAGCCCAAACGGATGAATTTGACAACAATTTTGGGCATTCTAGAATCCTTAAGAAAAATGGAGTGGGTATGTGGGTTTTCAGGCCATTCCGAGAGGGTGACCAAACTTTCATTCTTTTGACCTCAAATGAGCCTGAAACGTGTTTTTGGCCCGTTCAGAGCCCAAACGGATGAATTTGACAACAATTTTGGGCATTCTAGAATCGTTAAGAAAAATGGAGTGGGTATGTGGGTTTTCAGGCCATTCCGAGACAGTGACCAAACTTTCATTCTTTTGACCTCAAATGAGCCTGAAACGCGTTTTTGGCCGTTCAGGGTCCAAACAGATGAATTTGGCAACAATTTTGCGCATTCTAGAATCGTTAAGAAAAATGGAGTGGGTATGTGGGTTTTCACGCCATTCCGAGAGAGTGACCTATCTTTCATTCTTTTGACCTCAAATGAGCCTGAAACGTGTTTTTGGCCCGTTCAGAGCCCAAACGGATGAATTTGACAACAATTTTGGGCATTCTAGAATCGTTAAGAAAAATGGAGTGGGTATGTGGGTTTTCAGGCCATTCCGAGACAGTGACCAAACTTTCATTCTTTTGACCTCAAATGAGCCTGAAACGCGTTTTTGGCCGTTCAGGGTCCAAACAGATGAATTTGGCAACAATTTTGCGCATTCTAGAATCGTTAAGAAAAATGGAGTGGGTATGTGGGTTTTCACGCCATTCCGAGAGAGTGACCTATCTTTCATTCTTTTGACCTCAAATGAGCCTGAAACGCGTTTTTGGCCCGTTCAGAGCCCAAACGGATGAATTTGACAACAATTTTGCGCATTCTAGAATCGTTAAGAAAAATGTAGTGGGTATGTGGGTTTTCACGCCATTCCGAGACAGTGACCAAACTTTCCTTCTTTTGACCTCAAATGAGCCTGAAACATGTTTTTGGCCGTTCAGGGTCCAAACAGATGAATTTGGCAACAATTTTGCGCATTCTAGAATCCTTAAGAAAAATGGAGTGGGAAAGTGGGTTTTCACGCCATTCCGAGAGAGTGACCTATCTTTCATTCTTTTGACCTCAAATGAGCCTGAAACGTGTTTTTGGCCCGTTCAGAGCCCAAACGGATGAATTTGACAACAATTTTGGGCATTCTAGAATCCTTAAGAAAAATGGAGTGGGTATGTGGGTTTTCAGGCCATTCCGAGACAGTGACCAAACTTTCATTCTTTTGACCTCAAATGAGCCTGAAACGCTTTTTTGGCCGTTCAGGGATCAAACAGATGAATTTGGCAACAATTTTACGCATTCTAGAATCCTTAAGAAAAATGGAGTGGGTATGTGGGTTTTCAAGCCATTCCGAAAGAGTGACCTATCTTTCATTCTTTTGACCTCAAATGAGCCTGAAACGTGTTTTTGGCCCGTTCAGAGCCCAAACGGATGAATTTGACAACAATTTTGGGCATTCTAGAATCCTTAAGAAAAATGGAGTGGGTATGTGGGTTTTCAGGCCATTCCGAGACAGTGACCAAACTTTCATTCTTTTGACCTCAAATGAGCCTGAAACGCGTTTTTGGCCGTTCAGGGCCCAAATAGATGAATTTGGCAACAATTTTGTGCATTCTAGAATCCTTAAGAAAAATGGAGTGGGTATGTGGGTTTTCAGGACATTCCGAGAGAGTGACCTATCTTTCATTCTTTTGACCTCAAATGAGCCTGAAACGTGTTTTTGGCCCGCTCAGAGCCCAAACGGATGAATTTGACTACAATTTTGGGTATTCTAGAATCCTTAAGAAAAATGGAGTGGGTATGTGGGTTTTCAGGCCATTCCGAGACAGTGACCAAACTTTCATTCTTTTGACCTCAAATGAGCCTGAAACGCCTTTTTGGCCGTTCAGGGCCCAAACAGATGGATTTGGCAACAATTTTGTGCATTCTAGAATCCTTAAGAAAAATGGAGTGGGTATGTGGGTTTTCAAGCCATTCCGAGAGAGTGACCTATCTTTCATTCTTTTGACCTCAAATGAGCCTGAAACGTGTTTTTGGCCCGTTCAGAGCACAAACGGATGAATTTGACAACAATTTTGGGCATTCTAGAATCCTTAAGAAAAATGGAGTGGGTATGTGGGTTTTCACGCCATTCCGAGAGAGTGACCTATCTTTCATTCTTTTGACCTCAAATGAGCCTGAAACGTGTTTTTGGCCCGTTCAGAGCCCAAACGGATGAATTTGACAACAATTTTGGGCATTCTAGAATCGTTAAGAAAAATGGAGTGGGTATGTGGGTTTTCAGGCCATTCCGAGATAGTGACCAAACTTTCATTCTTTTGACCTCAAATGAGCCTGAAACTCGTTTTTGGCCGTTCAGGGTCCAAACAGATGAATTTGGCAACAATTTTGCGCATTCTAGAATCGTTAAGAAAAATGGAGTGGGTATGTGGGTTTTCACGCCATTCCGAGAGAGTGACCTATCTTTCATTCTTTTGACCTCAAATGAGCCTGAAACGTGTTTTTGGCCCGTTCAGAGCCCAAACGGATGAATTTGACAACAATTTTGGGCATTCTAGAATCCTTAAGAAAAATGGAGTGGGTATGTGGGTTTTCAGGCCATTCCGAGACAGTGACCAAACTTTCATTCTTTTGACCTCAAATGAGCCTGAAACGCTTTTTTGGCCGTTCAGGGATCAAACAGATGAATTTGGCAACAATTTTACGCATTCTAGAATCCTTAAGAAAAATGGAGTGGGTATGTGGGTTTTCAAGCCATTCCGAAAGAGTGACCTATCTTTCATTCTTTTGACCTCAAATGAGCCTGAAACGTGTTTTTGGCCCGTTCAGAGCCCAAACGGATGAATTTGACAACAATTTTGGGCATTCTAGAATCCTTAAGAAAAATGGAGTGGGTATGTGGGTTTTCAGGCCATTCCGAGACAGTGACCAAACTTTCATTCTTTTGACCTCAAATGAGCCTGAAACGCGTTTTTGGCCGTTCAGGGCCCAAATAGATGAATTTGGCAATAATTTTGTGCATTCTAGAATCCTTAAGAAAAATGGAGTGGGTATGTGGGTTTTCAGGACATTCCGAGAGAGTGACCTATCTTTCATTCTTTTGACCTCAAATGAGCCTGAAACGTGTTTTTGGCCCGCTCAGAGCCCAAACGGATGAATTTGACTACAATTTTGGGTATTCTAGAATCCTTAAGAAAAATGGAGTGGGTATGTGGGTTTTCAGGCCATTCCGAGACAGTGACCAAACTTTCATTCTTTTGACCTCAAATGAGCCTGAAACGCCTTTTTGGCCGTTCAGGGCCCAAACAGATGGATTTGGCAACAATTTTGTGCATTCTAGAATCCTTAAGAAAAATGGAGTGGGTATGTGGGTTTTCAAGCCATTCCGAGAGAGTGACCTATCTTTCATTCTTTTGACCTCAAATGAGCCTGAAACGTGTTTTTGGCCCGTTCAGAGCACAAACGGATGAATTTGACAACAATTTTGGGCATTCTAGAATCCTTAAGAAAAATGGAGTGGGTATGTGGGTTTTCAAGCCATTCCGAGAGAGTGACCTATCTTTCATTCTTTTGACCTCAAATGAGCCTGAAACGCCTTTTTGGCCGTTCAGGGCCCAAACAGATGGATTTGGCAACAATTTTGTGCATTCTAGAATCCTTAAGAAAAATGGAGTGGGTATGTGGGTTTTCAAGCCATTCCGAGAGAGTGACCTATCTTTCATTCTTTTGACCTCAAATGAGCCTGAAACGCGTTTTTGGCTCGTTCAGAGCCCAAACGGATGAATTTGACAACAATTTTGGGCATTCTAGAATCCTTAAGAAAAATGGAGTGGGTATGTGGGTTTTCAGGCCATTCCGAGACAGTGACCAAACTTTCATTCTTTTGACCTCAAATGAGCCTGAAACGCTTTTTTGGCCGTACAGGGATCAAACAGATGAATATTTCAACAATTTTACGCATTCTAGAATCCTTAAGAAAAATGGAGTGGGTATGTGGGTTTTCAAGCCATTCCGAAAGAATGACCTATCTTTCATTCTTTTGACCTCAAATGAGCCTGAAACGTGTTTTTGGCCCGTTCAGAGCCCAAACGGATGAATTTGACAACAATTTTGGGCATTCTAGAATCGTTAAGAAAAATGGAGTGGGTATGTGGGTTTTCAGGCCATTCCGAGACAGTGACCAAACTTTCATTCTTTTGACCTCAAATGAGCCTGAAACGCGTTTTTGGCCGTTCAGGGTCCAAACAGATGAATTTGGCAACAATTTTGCGCATTCTAGAATCGTTAAGAAAAATGGAGTGGGTATGTGGGTTTTCACGCCATTCCGAGAGAGTGACCTATCTTTCATTCTTTTGACCTCAAATGAGCCTGAAACGCGTTTTTGGCTCGTTCAGAGCCCAAACGGATGAATTTGACAACAATTTTGGGCATTCTAGAATCCTTAAGAAAAATGGAGTGGGTATGTGGGTTTTCAGGCCATTCCGAGACAGTGACCAAACTTTCATTCTTTTGACCTCAAATGAGCCTGAAACGCTTTTTTGGCCGTTCAGGGATCAAACAGATGAATATTTCAACAATTTTACGCATTCTAGAATCCTTAAGAAAAATGGAGTGGGTATGTGGGTTTTCAGGCCATTCCGAGAGGGTGACCAAACTTTCATTCTTTTGACCTCAAATGAGCCTGAACCGTGTTTTTGGCCCGTTCAGAGCCCAAACGGATGAATTTGACAACAATTTTGGGCATTCTAGAATCGTTAAGAAAAATGGAGTGGGTATGTGGGTTTTCAGGCCATTCCGAGACAGTGACCAAACTTTCATTCTTTTGACCTCAAATGAGCCTGAAACGCGTTTTTGGCCGTTCAGGGTCCAAACAGATGAATTTGGCAACAATTTTGCGTATTCTAGAATCGTTAAGAAAAATGCAGTGGGTATGTGGGTTTTCACGCCATTCCGAGAGAGTGACCTATCTTTCATTCTTTTGACCTTAAATGAGCCTGAAACGCGTTTTTGGCCCGTTCAGAGCCCAAACGGATGAATTTGACAACAATTTTGGGCATTCTAGAATCGTTAAGAAAAATGGAGTGGGTATGTGGGTTTTCACGCCATTCCGAGAGAGTGACCTATCTTTCATTCTTTTGACCTCAAATGAGCCTGAAACGCGTTTTTGGCCCGTTCAGAGCCCAAACGGATGAATTTGACAACAATTTTGGGCATTCTAGAATCCTTAAGAAAAATGGAGTGGGTATGTGGGTTTTCTAGCCATTCCGAGAGAGTGACCTATCTTTCATTCTTTTGACCTCAAATGAGCCTGAAACGTGTTTTTGGCCCGTTCAGAGCCCAAACGGATGAATTTGACAACAATTTTGGGCATTCTAGAATCCTTAAGAAAAATGGTGTGGGTATGTGGGTTTTCAGGCCATTCCGAGACAGTGACCAAACTTTCATTCTTTTGACCTCAAATGAGCCTGAAACGCGTTTTTGGCCGTTCAGGGCCCAAACAGATGAATTTGGCAACAATTTTGCGCATTCTAGAATCCTTAAGAAAAATGGAGTGGGTATGTGGGTTTTCAAGCCATTCCAAGAGAGTGACCTATCTTTCATTCTTTTGACCTCAAATGAGCCTGAAACGCGTTTTTGGCCGTTCAAGGCCCAAACAGATGAATTTGGCAACAATTTTTCGCATTCTAGAATCGTTAAGAAAAATGGAGTGGGTATGTGGGTTTTCAGACCATTCCGAGACAGTGACCAAACTTTCATTCTTTTGACCTCAAATGAGCCTGAAACGCGTTTTTGGCCGTTCAGGGCCCAAACAGATGAATTTGGCAACAATTTTGCGCATTCTAGATTCCTTAAGAAAAATGGAGTGGGTATGTGGGTTTTCAAGCCATTCCGAGAGAGTGACCTATCTTTCATTCTTTTGACCTCAAATGAGCTTGAAACGTGTTTTTGGCCCGTTCAGAGGCCAAACGGATGAATTTGACAACAATTTTGGGCATTCTAGAATCCTTAAGAAAAATGGAGTGCTTATATGGGTTTTCAGGCCATTCCGTGACAGTGACCAAACATTCGAACTTTTGACCCAAATGAGCCTAGAAAGCGTTTTTGGCTGTTCAGTGCCCAAACGGATGAATTTGACAACAGTTTTGGGCATTCTAGAATCCTAATGAAAGATAGAGACGGTATGTAGGTTTTCAATCCATTCCGAGATAGTGACCTTAGTTTCATTCTTTTTACCTGAGATGAGCTTCAAACGTGTTTTTGGCCCGTTCAGAGCCCAAACGGATGAATTTGACAACAATTTTGGGCATTCTAGAATCCTTAAGAAAAATGCAATCGGTATGTCGTTTTTCAGGCCATTCCGAGACAGTGACCAAACATTCATTCTTTTGACCTCAAATGAGCCTGAAACGCGTTTTTGGCCGTTCAGGGCCCAAACCGATGAATTTGGCAACAGTTTTGCGCATTCTAGAATCCTTAAGAAAAATGGAGTCGGTATGTGGGTTTTCAAGCCATTCCGAGGGAGTGACCTATCTTTCATTCTTTTGACCTCAAATGAGCCTAAAACGTGTTTTTCGCCCGTTCAGAGCCCAAACGGATGAATTTGACAACAATTTTGGGCATTCTAGAATCCTTAAGAAAAATGGAGTGGGTATGTGGGTTTTCAGGCCATTCCGAGACAGTGACCAAACTTTCATTCTTTTGACCTCAAATGAGCCTGAAACGCGTTTTTGACCGTTCAGGGCCCAAACAGATGAATTTGGCAACAATTTTGTGCATTCTAGAATCCTAAAGAAAAAATGAGTGGGTATGTGGGTTTTCAAGACATTCTGAGAGAGTGACCTATCTTTCATTCTTTTGACCTCAAATGAGCCTGAAACGTGTTTTTGGCCCGTTCAGAGCCCAAACGGATGAATTTGACAACAATTTTGGGCATTCTAGAATCCTTAAGAAAAATGGAGTGGGTATGTGGGTTTTCTAGCCATTCCGAGAGAGTGACCTATCTTTCATTCTTTTGACCTCAAATGAGCCTGAAACGTGTTTTTGGCCCGTTCAGAGCCCAAACGGATGAATTTGACAACAATTTTGGGCATTCTAGAATCCTTAAGAAAAATGGAGTGGGTATGTGGGTTTTCTAGCCATTCCGAGAGAGTGACCTATCTTTCATTCTTTTGACCTCAAATGAGCCTGAAACGTGTTTTTGGCCCGTTCAGAGCCCAAACGGATGAATTTGACAACAATTTTGGGCATTCTAGAATCCTTAAGAAAAATGGAGTGGGTATGTGGGTTTTCTAGCCATTCCGAGAGAGTGACCTATCTTTCATTCTTTTGACCTCAAATGAGCCAGAAACGTGTTTTTGGCCCGTTCAGAGCCCAAACGGATGAATTTGACAACAATTTTGGGCATTCTAGAATCCTTAAGAAAAATGGTGTTGGTATGTGGGTTTTCAGGCCATTCCGAGACAGTGACCAAACTTTCATTCTTTTGACCTCAAATGAGACTGAAACGCGTTTTTGACCATTCAGGGCCCAAACAGATGAATTTGGCAACAATTTTGTGCATTCTAGAATCCTAAAGAAAAATGGAGTGGGTTTGTGGGTTTTCAAGACATTCTGAGAGAGTGACCTATCTTTCATTCCTTTGACCTCAAATGAGCCTGAAGCGTGTTTTTGGCCGTTCAGGACCCAAACGGATGAATTTGACAACAATTTTGGGCATTCTAGAATCCTCATGAAAAATGTAGTTGGTATGTGGGTTTTCAAGACATTCCGAGACAGTGACCAAACTTTCATTCTTTTGACCTCAAATGAGCCTGAAACGCGTTTTTGGCCGTTCAGGGTCCAAACAGATGAAATTGGCAACAATTTTGCGCATTCTAGAATCCTTAAGAAAAATGGAGTGGGTATGTGGGTTTTCAGGCCATTCCGAGAGGGTGACCAAACTTTCATTGTTTTGACCTCAAATGAGCCTGAAACGTGTTTTTGGCCCGTTCAGAGCCCAAACGGATGAATTTGACAACAATTTTGGGCATTCTAGAATCGTTAAGAAAAATGGAGTGGGTATGTGGGTTTTCAGGCCTTCCGAGACAGTGACCAAACTTTCATTCTTTTGACCTCAAATGAGCCTGAAACGCGTTTTTGGCCGTTCAGGGTCCAAACAGATGAATTTGGCAACAATTTTGCGCATTCTAGAATCGTTAAGAAAAATGGAGTGGGTATGTGGGTTTTCACGCCATTCCGAGAGAGTGACCTATCTTTCATTCTTTTGACCTCAAATGAGCCTGAAACGCGTTTTTGGCCCGTTCAGAGCCCAAACGGATGAATTTGACAACAATTTTGGGCATTCTAGAATCGTTAAGAAAAATGGAGTGGGTATGTGGGTTTTCACGCCATTCCGAGAGAGTGACCTATCTTTCATTCTTTTGACCTCAAATGAGCCAGAACCGTGTTTTTGGCCCGTTCAGAGCCCAAACGGATGAATTTGACAACAATTTTGGGCATTCTAGAATCCTTAAGAAAAATGGTGTGGGTATGTGGGTTTTCAGGCCATTCCGAGACAGTAACCAAACTTTCATTCTTTTGACCTCAAATGAGCCTGAAACGCGTTTTTGGCCGTTCAGGGCCCAAACAGATGAATTTGGCAACAATTTTGCGCATTCTAGAATCCTTAAGAAAAATGGAGTGGGTATGTGGGTTTTCAAGCCATTCCAAGAGAGTGACCTATCTTTCATTCTTTTGACCTCAAATGAGCCTGAAACGCGTTTTTGGCCGTTCAAGGCCCAAACAGATGAATTTGGCAACAATTTTTCGCATTCTAGAATCGTTAAGAAAAATGGAGTGGGTATGTGGGTTTTCAGACCATTCCGAGACAGTGACCAAACTTTCATTCTTTTGACCTCAAATGAGCCTGAAACGCGTTTTTGGCCGTTCAGGGCCCAAACAGATGAATTTGGCAACAATTTTGCGCATTCTAGATTCCTTAAGAAAAATGGAGTGGGTATGTGGGTTTTCAAGCCATTCCGAGAGAGTGACCTATCTTTCATTCTTTTGACCTCAAATGAGCTTGAAATGTGTTTTTGGCCCGTTCAGAGGCCAAACGGATGAATTTGACAACAATTTTGGGCATTCTAGAATCCTTAAGAAAAATGGAGTGGGTATATGGGTTTTCAGGCCATTCCGTGACAGTGACCAAACATTCGAACTTTTGACCCAAATGAGCCTAGAAAGCGTTTTTGGCTGTTCAGTGCCCAAACGGATGAATTTGACAACAGTTTTGGGCATTCTAGAATCCTAATGAAAGATAGAGACGGTATGTAGGTTTTCAATCCATTCCGAGATAGTGACCTAAGTTTCATTCTTTTTACCTTAGATGAGCTTCAAACGTGTTTTTGGCCCGTTCAGAGCCCAAACGGATGAATTTGACAACAATTTTGGGCATTCTAGAATCCTTAAGAAAAATGCAATCGGTATGTCGTTTTTCAGGCCATTCCGAGACAGTGACCAAACATTCATTCTTTTGACCTCAAATGAGCCTGAAACGCGTTTTTGGCCGTTCAGGGCCCAAACCGATGAATTTGGCTACAGTTTTGCGCATTCTAGAATCCTTAAGAAAAATGGAGTCGGTATGTGGGTTTTCAAGCCATTCCGAGGGAGTGACCTATCTTTCATTCTTTTGACCTCAAATGAGCCTCAAACGTGTTTTTGGCCCGTTCAGAGCCCAAACGGATGAATTTGACAACAATTTTGGGCATTCTAGAATCCTTAAGAAAAATGGAGAGGGTATGTGGGTTTTCAGGCCATTCCGAGACAGTGACCAAACTTTCATTCTTTTGACCTCAAATGAGCCTGAAACGCGTTTTTGACCGTTCAGGGCCCAAACAGATGAATTTGGCAACAATTTTGTGCATTCTAGAATCCTAAAGAAAAAATGAGTGGGTATGTGGGTTTTCAAGACATTCTGAGAGAGTGACCTATCTTTCATTCTTTTGACCTCAAATGAGCCTGAAACGTGTTTTTGGCCCGTTCAGAGCCCAAACGGATGAATTTGACAACAATTTTGGGCATTCTAGAATCCTTAAGAAAAATGGAGTGGGTATGTGGGTTTTCAGGCCATTCCGAGACAGTGACCAAACTTTCATTCTTTTGACCTCAAATGAGCCTGAAACGCGTTTTTGACCGTTCAGGGCCCAAACAGATGAATTTGGCAACAATTTCGTGCATTCTAGAATCCTAAAGAAAAATGGAGTGGGTATGTGGGTTTTCACGAAATTCCGAGAGAGTGACCTATCTTTCATTCTTTTGACCTCAAATGAGCCTGAAATGTGTTTTTGGCCCATTCAGAGCCCAAACGGTTGAATTTGACTACAATTTTGGGTATTCTAGAATCCTTAAGAAAAATGGAGTGGGTATGTGGGTTTTCAGGCCATTCCGAGACAGTGACCAAACTTTCATTCTTTTGACCTCAAATGAGCCTGAAACGCGTTTTTGACCGTTCAGGGCCCAAACAGATGAATTTGGCAACAATTTCGTGCATTCTAGAATCCTAAAGAAAAATGGAGTGGGTATGTGGGTTTTCACGACATTCCGAGAGAGTGACCTATCTTTCATTCTTTTGACCTCAAATGAGCGTGAAACGAGTTTTTGGCCGTTCAAGTCCCAAACCAATTAATTTGACAACAATTTTGGCTATTCTAGAATCCTTGTGAAAAATAGAGTAGGCATGTCGATTTTCAAGCCATTCCGAGACAGTGACCAAACTTTCATTCTTTTGACCTCAAATGAGCCTGAATCGCGTTTTTGGCCGTTCAACGCCCAACCAGATTAATTTGGCACAAATTTTGAGCATTCTAGAATCCTTAAGAAAAATGGAGTGGGTATGTGGGTTTTCAAGCCATTCCGAGACAGTGACCAAACTTTCATTCTTTTGACCTCAAATGAGCCTGAAGCGTGTTTTTGGCCGTTCAGGGCCCAAACGGATGAATTTGACAACAATTTTGGGCATTCTAGAATCCTCATGAAAAATGTAGTTGGTATGTGGGTTTTCAAGACATTCCGAGAGAGTGACCAAACTTTCATTCTTTTGACCTCAAATGAGCCTCGAACGCGTTTTTGGCCGTCCAGAGCCCAAACGGATGAATTTGACAACCGTTTTGGGCATTCTAGAATCCTAATGAAAGATGGAGTCGGTATGTAGGTTTTCAAGCCATTCCTAGAAAGTGACCAAACTTTCATTCTTTTGACCTCAAATGAGAATGCAACGCGTTTTTGGTCATTCAGGGCCCAAACGAATGAATTTGACAACAATTTTGGACTTTCTAGAATGCTTATAAAAAATGGAGTGGGTATGTGGGTTTTCAAACCATTACGAGAGAGTGATGAAACTTTCATTTGTTTTTACCTCAAATGAGCCTGAAACGCGTTTTTCCCCGTTCAGGGCCCAAACGGATGAATTTGACAACAATTTTGGTCATTCTAGAATCCTCATGAAAAATGCAGTTCATTTGTGGGCTTTCAAGCCATTATGAGTGAGTGACCTAACTTTTTTCTTTTGACCTCAAATGAGCCTGAAACGCGTTTTTGGCCGTTCAGGGCCCAAACAGATGAATTTGACAACAATTTTCGGCATACTAGAATCCTCATGAAAAGTGGAGTAGGTATGTGGGTTTTTAAGCCATTCCGAGACAGTGACCAAACTTTCATTCTTTTGTCCTCAAATGAGCGTGAAACGAGTTTTTGGCCGTTCAAGTCCCAAACCAATTAATTTGACAACAATTTTGGCTATTCTAGAATCCTTGTGAAAAATAGAGTGGGCATGTCGGTTTTCAAGCCATTCCGAGACAGTGACCAAACTTTCATTCTTTTGACCTCAAATGAGCCTGAATCGCGTTTTTGGCCGTTCAAGGCCCAAACAGATGAATTTGGCAACAAATTTTGAGCATTCTAGAATCCTTAAGAAAAATGGAGTGGGTATGTGGGTTTTCAAGCCATTCCGAGACACTGACCAAACTTTCATTCTTTTGACCTCAAATGAGCCTGAAGCGTGTTTTTGGCCGTTCAGGGCCCAAACGGATGAATTTGACAACAATTTTAGGCATTCTAGAATCCTCATGAAAAATGTAGTTGGTATGTGGGTTTTCAAGACATTCCGAGACAGTGACCAAACTTTCATTCTTTTGACCTCAAATGAGCCTCGAACGCGTTTTTGGCCGTCCAGAGCCCAAACGGATGAATTTGACAACCGTTTTATGCATTCTAGAATCCTAATGAAAGATGGAGTCGGTATGTAGGTCTTCAAGCCATTCTGAGATAGTGACCTAACTTTCATTCTTTTTACCTCAGATAAGCTTCAAACGCGTTTTTGGCCATTCAGAGCCGAAACGGATGAATTTGACAACAATTTTGGGCATTCTAGAATCCTTAAAAAAATGGAGTGGGTATGTCGGTTTTCAGGCCATTCCGAGACAGTGACCAAACTTTCATTCTTTTGACCTCAAATGAGCCTCGAACGCGTTTTTGGCCGTCCAGAGCCCAAACGGATGAATTTGACAACCGTTTTATGCATTCTAGAATCCTAATGAAAGATGGAGTCGGTATGTAGGTCTTCAAGCCATTCTGAGATAGTGACCTAACTTTCATTCTTTTTACCTCAGATAAGCTTCAAACGCGTTTTTGGCCATTCAGAGCCGAAACGGATGAATTTGACAACAATTTTGGGCATTCTAGAATCCTTAAAAAAATGGAGTGGGTATGTCGGTTTTCAGGCCATTCCGAGACAGTGACCAAACTTTCATTCTTTTGACCTCAAATGAGCCTGAAGCGTGTTTTCGGCCGTTCAGGGCCAAAACGGATGAATTTGACAACAATTTTGGGCATTCTAGAATCCTCAAGAAAAATGTAGTTGGTATGTGGGTTTTCAAGACATTCCGAGACAGTGACCAAACTTTCATTCTTTTGACTTCAAATGAGCCTCGAACGCGTTTTTAGACGTCCAGAGCCCAAACGGATGAATTTGACAACCGTTTTGGGCATTCTAGATTCCTAATGAAAGATGGAGTCGGTATGTAGGTCTTCAAGCCATTCTGAGATAGTGACCTAACTTTCATTCTTTTTACCTCAGATGAGCTTCAAACGCGTTTTTGGCCATTCAGAGCCGAAACGGATGAATTTGACAACAATTTTGGGCATTCTAGAATCCATAAAAAAAATGGAGTGGGTATGTCGGTTTTCAGGCCATTCCGAGATAGTGACCAAACATTCGAACTTTTGACCTCAAATCAGCCCAGAAAGCGTTTTTGGCTGTTCAGCGCCCAAACGGATGAATTTGACAACCGTTTTGGGCATTCTAGAATCCTAATGAAAGATGGAGTCCGTATGTAGGTTTTCAAGCCATTCCGAGATAGTGACCTAACTTTCACTCTTTTTACCTCAGATGAGCTTCAAACGCGTTTTTGGCCATTCAGAGCCTAAACGGATGAATTTGACAGCAATTTTGGGTATTCTAGAATCCTTAAGAAAAACGGAGTGGGTATGTCGGTTTCCAGGCCATTCCGAGACAGTGACAAATCATTCAAACTTTTGACCTCACATGAGCCGAGAAAGTGTTTTCGGCTGTTCAGAGCCCAAACGGATGAATTTGACACCGTTTTGGGCATTCAAGAATCCTCATGAAAAATGGAGTGGGTATGTGGGTTTTCAAGCCATTCTGAGACAGTGATGAAACTTTCATACTTTTGACCTCAAATGAGCCTGAAACGCGTTTTTGGCCTTTCAGGGCCCAAACGGATGAATTTGACAACAATTTTGGGCATTCTAGTATCCTTATGAAAAATAGAGTCGGTTTGTGGGTTTCCAAGCCATTCTGAGACAGTGACGAAACTTTCATACTTTTGACCTCAAATGTTCCTGAAACGCGATTTTTGCCGTTCAGGGCCCAAACGGATGAATTTACCAACAATATTGGACATTCTAGAATCCTCATGAAAAATAGAGTCGGTATGTGGGTTTCCAAGCCATTCTGAGACAGTGACCAAACTTTCATTCTTTTGACCTCAAATGAGCTGGAACGTGTTTTTGGCCATTCATGTCCCAAACAGATTAATTTGACAAGAATTTTGGGCATTCTAGACTCCTCACGAAAAATGGAGTCGGTATGTGGGTTTTCAAGCCATTACGAGAGAGTGACGAAACTTTCATTTTTTTTTACCTCAAATGATCCTGGAACGCGTTTTTGGCCGTTCAGGGCCCAACAGGATGAATTTGACAACAATTTTGGGCATCCTAGAATCCTCATGAAAAATGGAGTGGTTATCTAGGATTTCAAGTCATTCCAAGACAATTACCAAACTTTCATTCTTTTGACCTCAAATGAGCCTGGAAGGCGTTTTTGGCCGTTCAGGGACCAAACGGATGAATTTGACAAAAATTTTAGGCATCCTAGAATCCTCATAATAAATGGAGTGGGTATGTGGGATTTCAAGCCATTCCGAGACAGTGACCAAACTTTCATTCTTTTGACCTCAAATGAGCCTGGAACGCGTTTTTGGCCGTTTAGGTCCCAAACAGATTAATTTGATAACAATTTTGGGCATGCTAGAATCCTCATGAAAAATGGAGTGGGTATGTGGGTTTTCAAGCCATTCCGAGACAGTGACCAAACTTTCATTCTTCTGACCTCAAATGATCCTGAAACGCGTTTTTGGCCTTTCAGGGCCCAAACGGATGAATTTTGACAATTTTGGGCATCCTAGAATCCTCATGAAAAATGGAGTGGGTTTGTGGGTTTTCAAGCCATTACGAGAGAGTAATGAAACTTTCATTTTTTTTTACCTCAAATGATCCTGGAACGTGTTTTTGGCCGTTCAGGGCCCAAACGGATGAATTTGACATCAATTTTAGGCATCCTAGAATCCTCATGAAAAATGGAGTGGGTATGTGAGATTTCAAGCCATTCCGAGACACTGACCAAACTTTCATACTTTTGACCTCAAATGAGCCTGGAACGCGTTTTTGGCCGTTTAGGTCCCAAACAGATTAATTTGACATCAATTTTGGGCATTCTAGAATCCTTATGAAAAATAGAGTCGGTATGTGGGTTTCCAAGCCATTCTGAGACAGTGACGAAACTTTCATACTTTTGACCTCAAATGTTCCTGAAACGCGTTTTTGCCGTTCAGGGCCCAAACGGATGAATTTGCCAACAAATTGGGCATTCTAGAATCCTCATGAAAAATAGAGTCGGTATGTGGGTTTCCAAGCCATTCTGAGACAGTGACCAAACTTTCATTCTTTTGACCTCAAATGAGCTGGAACGTGTTTTTGGCCGTTCATGTCCCAAACAGATTAATTTGACAAGAATTTTGGGCATTCTAGACTCCTCATGAAAAATGGAGTGGGTATGTGGGTTTTCAAGCCATTACGAGAGAGTGACAAAACTTTCATTTTTTTTTACCTCAAATGATCCTGGAACGCGTTTTTGGCCGTTCAGGGCCCAACAGGATGAATTTGACAACAATTTTGGGCATCCTAGAATCCTCATGAAAAATGGAGTGGTTATCTAGGATTTCAAGTCATTCCAAGACAGTTACCAAACTTTCATTCTTTTGACCTCAAATGAGCCTTGAAGGCGTTTTTGGCCGTTCAGGGCCCAAACGGATGAATTTGACAAAAATTTTAGGCATCCTAGAATCCTCATAATAAATGGAGTGGGTATGTGGGATTTCAAGCCATTCCGAGACAGTGACCAAACTTTCATTCTTTTGACCTCAAATGAGCCTGGAACGCGTTTTTGGCCGTTTAGGTCCCAAACAGATTAATTTGATAACAATTTTGGGCATGCTAGAATCCTCATGAAAAATGGAGTGGGTATGTGGGTTTTCAAGCCATTCCGAGACAGTGACCAAACTTTCATTCTTCTGACCTCAAATGATCCTGAAACGCGTTTTTGGCCTTTCAGGGTCCAAACGGATGAATTTTGACAATTTTGGGCATCCTAGAATCCTCATGAAAAATGGAGTGGGTTTGTGGGTTTTCAAGCCATTACGAGAGAGTAATGAAACTTTCATTTTTTTTTACCTCAAATGATCCTGGAACGTGTTTTTGGCCGTTCAGGGCCCAAACGGATGAATTTGACATCAATTTTAGGCATCCTAGAATCCTCATGAAAAATGGAGTGGGTATGTGAGATTTCAAGTCATTCCGAGACACTGACCAAACTTTCATTCTTTTGACCTCAAATGAGCCTGGAACGCGTTTTTGGCCGTTTAGGTCCCAAACAGATTAATTTGACATCAATTTTGGGCATTCTAGAATCCTTATGAAAAATAGAGTCGGTATGTGGGTTTCCAAGCCATTCTGAGACAGTGACGAAACTTTCATACTTTTGACCTCAAATGTTCCTGAAACGCGTTTTTGGCCGTTGAGGGCCCAAACAGATGAATTTGCCAACAATATTGGGCATTCTAGAATCCTCATGAAAAATAGAGTCGGTATGTGGGTTTTCAAGCCATTCCGAGACAGTGACCAAACTTTCATTCTTTTGACCTCAAATAAGCCTGAAACGAGTTTTTGGCCGTTCACGTCCCAAACAGATTAATTTGACAACAATTTTGGGTATTCAAGAATCCACATGAAAAATGGAGTGGTGATGCGATCCAGCAAGTTGTGTCAAATTCAAGCGATCCTTTGCAAATACCAAGTGGACCAATCACAAGAGCAAGAGCCAAACAAATTAAGGAAGCATTAAATGGGCTAGTGCAAGATACTTGGACAAAGCAAGTAGCAATTGGATCAAAGCTTGACAAAAATGCTGAAAACGTCACTAACTTCATATGGGCTGCAAATGGAGATATTGATCAAGTTTTAGGCTTGCAAACTTGGAACTAAAGAGCTTGGACCAAGTACTACACATGGGAGGCTCATTTGGGCCTAAATAAGCACATTTTGAGCCTTAATTTGCTGATTACATATTCTTGAAGTTAGGTGTGCCAAAATCAACAAGGAGTTGGTGGCAGATTTGACTTTTGTTTTCTCTTGCATGTTGTATTTGATTTTTCAACTTTCTTCTAGATTGTATTAGAATTTTGTGTTCATGTATTAGACTTTTAGGTTTCCTAGCACATGGTATTAGACTTTGTATTTTCCATGTTCAGATTTGCACCTACTACAATTAGGACATATGTCCCTATAAATACTTGGTGCTTCTTCATTTGTGAGACACACAATTCAAATTTGAATCATAAATGAAAGTTGCACTTCTGCACTTTGTTTCTTAAGAGTGGATTCTCTCTAAGGGTTCTTTTTAGAACTAACAAACTTATCAAGGCTTTGATCAACCTTGTGGTGTTTTCCAACACTTCGGGTCCTTGTTCTTTCGTGTTCAAGGGTTCAAGTGGATCGTCGATCTGTGTTTAGCTTTTTTGGGGTGTGTCTATTTCAGAATTGGTTGTGGGTTCGTGGGATCTTCCCTTGTGGGGTCGCACCATCTTGGTATCAGAGCTTCGAATCTAAACTCAGGTCATATCTATCTGTTCTTCGTTTCCATTTTCATTTTAAGCTTTGTGCTTTGTTCTTGTGTCTGTCCGTGTCCAGATTTATTACTTCTGTTCGTCAAGTTTTCCTTTGTGTTTTCCAATATTTAGTATGTCAAATTCATAGTTCGGAATCTCTTCTTTCATCTCATTTTGGAATCGTTTCAATCCGATTTGTCATTTGTGAGTTCAATCTATTTTAATCTAGTTGTGTTTTCTGGAAATTCTGGGCTTGTTCATATTCGTTTTTCCAGAACGTCCTAAAATCTTTTGTCCTTGTTTGACCACTTTTCCTTTGTGTTTTTCATCGTTCAATAGGTCATTTTCATAGTTTAGAATCTCATCTTTCTGTTTGTTTTAATATCATCTCAATCCAAAATTTCTACTGTGAGTTATAGTCTTTACAAAATATACGCTTTTTTGGAATTTCTGGGTTCAGATTTCTTGAGTTTTGTTGTTTGTAATAGATTCTGCATTCTCTTTAAATTCCAGTAGAGGAGAAAAACGAAAACAAAAAAAAAACAAAAAAAAAGCATCAGAAAAAGAAAAATAAAAAAAATTATTTGAAAAAAAAAATACTGAAAAGAAAAAGATTGTGGTGGAAGTGTTATGAGCAATATCTATTGTCACATCCAGAATTTGTGGAGTTTGTGTCATTTTAACTCTTGATTTCCTTGAAATTCCTTTTCCAATACTCACTTTGATATTCCATATTTCTAAGTGTTGTGTTGATTCTGCAAATTGTGATTGCTTTGATTATGAATTGCTTAGTTCTTTAAAGTGCCACAAGAGGAATCTAAGAGTGGAAAAAGGCAAGAGTGAAATACATCAACTTAAAAGCCAAATTTGAGTGAAACACGAGTGTAGAGTGACATCCTTGAGGGAAACACGTGAGGAATTTGTGAGGAAAATTATTTCTCTAACATCTTTCTTGTAGAAACAATGTCAAATGCAGAAGAAACATCCGGTGGTAACAACCCAAAGAATCTAGATGACCACCTCAAGGCAATGCAACAACATTTTGCATGTATGGATGTTGTTTATGGAGAAATAAGGGATAGGATGGATAGACAAGATGAAAGAATTGCAAACTTACAACGAGTTAGACCAAATCCTAGAAGGCACAATAGGCGGGATACCTCTATGGATGAATTTGAATCTGAGCATGATGAGGTTAGTAGTGCTAGTGAAGAAGATTTTGAATCTGAATATGAAGTGGGAAGTAATAGGCATAGAGGAGATAGGAGGTATAGGAGAGGACATGGCAGAAATATTCCTAGGGAAAGAAATAGAGTGGATGGGAACCTAGGGAGCATCAAAATGAAAATACCACCTTTCCAAGGTAGGAGTGATCCTGAAGCATATTTAGAGTGGGAGAAGAAGATAGAAATGATTTTTGAGTGCCACAATTATTCTGAGGCAAAAAAGGTGAAGTTGGCAGCAATAGAATTCACTGATTATGCCATTGTTTGGTGGGATAAATTGGGCATCAATAGGAGGAATAATGGTGAGAGGCCCGTAGCAACATGGAGGGAAATGAAAACTCTAATGAGAAGGAGATTTATTCCTAACCATTACTATAGGGAGCTTTATCAAAAGTTGCAGACCCTTACATAAGGCTCTAGGAGTGTGGAGGAATATTATAAAGAGATGGAGTTAGCTTTAATAAGAGCTAATGTGCAAGAAGATGGAGAGGCTACAATGGCTCGTTTTCTAAATGGGCTTCACAAAGAAATTGCTGACACTGTGGAATTGCAACATTATGTGGAGCTGGAGGACATGGTGCACATGGCAATTAAGGTGGAGAAGCAACTCAAGCGTAAAGGCGCTTTAAAATTCCATTCTGGATCAAGTTCTTCACAAAAACAGATTTGGAAGAAAGGAGAAAGAGCTTTCCAGAAGGAGACAACTAAAAGCAAAGAAGAAGCTACATCAAAGAACAAAGGTAAATATGATTCCCAAACTTCTAGAAATAGAGATATAAAGTGTTTCAAGTGTTTGGGTACAGGTCATATAGCTTCTCAATGCCCCAACAAGAGAGTCATGATTCTTAAAAATAGTGAAGTTGTGACTGAAAGTGAAAGTGATCATGATTCCATTGAAGATGCTAGTGATGATGGGGTTGAATATGCCGTAGAAGGAGAATGTCTTGTGGTTAGAAGAGCTTTGAATTGCAAAGTGAAGGAAGATGAGACGAATGAGCAAAGGGAAAACATTTTCCATACTCATTGCCTCATTAGTAACAAGGTTTGTAGTTTGATCATTGATGGTGGGAGTGTAACAAATGTTGCAAGCACTACATTGGTTGAGAAATTGAATTTGCTTACCATTAGACACCCTAGACCATACAAGCTGCAATGATTGAATGAATGTGGGGAAATTAAAGTTGATAAGCAGTTCTTGTTTCTTTTTCAATTGGCAAATATTGTGATGAAATATTGTGTGATGTTGTTCCTATGCATGCTGCACATATACTTTTAGGAAGATCATGGGAGTTTGATAGAAAAGTCAAGAGGGATGGGTTTACAAATAGATATTCTTTTGTAATGAACAGCAGACCTGTGACTCTTGTTCCATTGACTCCAAAACAAGTGTATGAGGATCAACTCAAGATGAAAAGAGAGAAAAATGAGAGAGAAAAAAGAAAAGAGAGTGAAAAAGAGAGAAAATCTAAAAGTTCAAAAAAAGAAATCCAGAGAAAGGAAATGAGTGAAGAGAGAAAAGAAAAGAAGAAAATGAGTTTTTATGCAAAAGAAAGTGAAGTGAGAAGTGCTTTTCTGGCTGAAACACACTTGCTACTCCTTGTTTATAAGGAATCCTTTTTGAACACTAATGACATTAACTCTTCCTTTCCGAGTGTTGTTGGTTCTTTATTGCAGGAATTTGATGATGTGTTCCCTGAAGAAACTCCACTAGGTTTACCACCTATTAGAGGAATTGAACACCAAATTGATTTCATTCCTGGAGCAACAATTCCTAATAGGCCAGCATATAGAAGCAATCCTGAAGAAACAAAAGAGCTTCAAAAGCAAGTGGGAGAACTCATGGCAAAAGGGTATGTTAGAGAAAGTTTAAGCCCTTGTGCAGTTCCAGTGCTTCTAGTTCCAAAGAAAGATGGAACTTGGAGGATGTGCATTGATTGTAGAGCCGTCAACAATATCACTGTAAGGTACCGCCATCCCATTCCTAGATTAGATGATATGCTTGATGAATTGCATGGTTCTATTGTCTTTTCTAAGATTGATTTGAAATCTGGGTACCATCAAATTAGAATGAGAGAAGGGGATGAGTGGAAAACTGCTTTCAAGACCAAACATGGATTATATGAATGGTTAGTTATGCCCTTTGGGTTAACTAATGCACCTAGCACTTTCATGAGATTAATGAACCATGTTTTGCATGCTTTCATTGGGAAATTTGTTGTGGTTTATTTTGATGACATTCTGATTTATAGCAAGAATTTGGATGAGCATTTGGATCATTTGCATTGTGTTCTTGATGTTTTGAGGAAAGAAAAACTGTTTGCAAATATGAAAAAGTGTGATTTTTGCATGGATAAACTTGTTTTTCTTGGTTTTGTGGTGAGTGCTAAAGGAATAAAAGATGATGAGGAAAAGATACGAGCTATAAAAGAATAGCCAACACCTAAAAGCATAACTGAGGTGAGAAGTTTTCATGGTTTGGCTAGTTTTTATAGGCGATTTGTGAAGGATTTTAGCACACTTGCTGCACCACTCACTGAGGTCATTAAAAAATCTGTTGGTTTTAAATGGGATAAAGTACAAGAAGATGTATTCATTGGCCTTAAGCAAAAAATTGTGTTCTGCACCTGTGTTAGTATTGCCTGACTTTAGCAAAACTTTTGAGATTGAATGTGATGCATCTGGAGTTGGGATAGGAGCTGTTTTAATGCAGGAAGGAAAGCCAATTGCTTATTTTAGTGAAAAGCTAAATGGAGCAGCCTTGAAATATCCAACTTATGACAAAGAGCTCTATGCGCTTAAAAGAGCCTTGGAGAATTGGCAGCACTACCTTTGGCCAAAACAGTTTGTGATTCACACTGATCATCAATCCTTGAAGCATATTAAAGGTCAAGGTAAGCTGAAAAAGAGACATGCAAGGTGGCTGGAATTTATTGAGACATTTCCATATGTCATCAAATACAAGAAAGGTAATGAGAATGTGGTTGCTGATGCATTGTCTAGAAGGTATACTCTTCTTTCAACTTTTAATACTAAGTTGCTTAGCTTTGAATATATCAAGGAGTTGTATGCAAATGATACTGATTTTGCTGAATTGTTCCTTGATTGTGAAAAGAAAGCATTTGCTAAATTTTATAGAGTTGATGGGTACTTGTTTAAAGAAAATAGACTGTGTGTGCCTCAATGTTCTTTGCGTGAATTGCTTGTTAGAGAAGCACATGGGGGAGGTTTAATGGGTCACTTTGGTGTGAAAAAGACTTTGGATGTTTTGCATGAGCATTTCTTTTGGCCTAAAATGAAACGTGATGTGGAAAGAATTTGTGCTAAATGCATAACATGTAAAAAGGCTAAATCTAGAGTCTTGCCACATGGTTTGTATACTCCTTTACCTGTACCTAGTGAACCTTGGATTGACATATCAATGGATTTTGTTTTGGGTTTGCCTAGGTCAAAAAAAGGAATGGATTCCATATTTGTGGTTGTTGATAGATTTTCTAAAATGGCACATTTCATTGCATGCCATAAAACTGATGATGCCACATACATTGCCGATATGTTCTTTAAAGAAATTGTGAGGCTTCATGGCGTCCCTAAAAGTATTGTTTCTGATAGGGATACCAAATTCTTGAGTCATTTTTGGAGAGTTTTGTGGGGAAAGCTTGGTACTAAATTGTTATTTTCTACTGCTTGTCATCCACAAACTGATGGACAAACTGAAGTTGTTAACAGAACCTTATCACAATTACTCAGAATTGTGATTCAAAAGAACTTGAAAATTTGGGAAGATTGTTTGCCATTCATTGAATTTGCATATAACAGAAGTGTGCATTCATCTACTGATTATTCTCCTTTTGAAATAGTATATGGTTTTAATCCACTAACTCCTATGGATTTATTACCATTACCTATTGATGAGAGAGCAAGTCTTGATGGGAAAAAGAAAGCTGAAATAGTGCAGCAACTTCATCAGCGTGTGAAACAACAAATTGAAAAGAAAAATGAACATTATGCATTCAAGGCCAATAAAGGAAGAAGGCGTGTTCTTTTTGAACCTGGAGATTGGGTGTGGGTGCATATGAGAAAAGAAAGATTTCCAGCTCAGAGAAAATCAAAATTAGCTCCAAGAGGAGATGGTCCATTTCAAGTTCTTGAAAGAATAAATGATAATGCTTACAAGATTGATTTGCCTGGTGAGTATTCTGTTAGTGCTACTTTTAATGTAGCTGATTTATCTCCTTTTGATGTAGGTGAAGATTCGAGGACGAATCCTTTTGAGGAGAGAGGGAATGATGCGATCTATCAAGTTGTGTCAAATTCAAGCGATCCTTTGCAAATACCAAGTGGACCAATCACAAGAGCAAGAGCCAAACAAATTAAGGAAGCATTAAATGGGCTAGTGCAAGATACTTGGACAAAGCAAGTAGCAATTGGATCAAAGCTTGACAAAAATGCTGAAAACGTCACTAACTTCATATGGGCTGCAAATGGAGATATTGATCAAGTTTTGGGCTTGTAAACTTGGAACTAAAGAGCTTGGACCAAGTACTACACATGGGAAGCTCATTTGGGCCTAAATAAGCACATTTTGAGCCTTAATTTGCTGATTACATATTCTTGAAGTTAGGTGTGCGAAAATCAACAAGGAGTTGGTGGCAGATTTGACTTTTGTTTTCTCTTGCATATTGTATTTGATTTTTCAACTTTCTTCTATATTGTATTAGAATTTTGTGTTCATGTATTAGACTTTTAGGTTTCCTAGCACATGGTATTAGACTTTGTATTTTCCATGTTCAGATTTGCACCTACTACAATTAGGACATATTTCCCTATAAATACTTGGTGCTTCTTCATTTGTGAGACACACAATTCAAATTTGAATCATAAATGAAAGTTGCACTTCTGCACTTTGTTTCTTGAGAGTGGATTCTCTCTAAGGGTTCTATTTAGAACTAACAAACTTATCAAGGCTTGATCAACCTTGTGGCGTTTTCCAACACTTCGGGTCCTTGTTCTTTCGTGTTCAAGGGTTCAAGTGGATCGTTGATCTATGTTTAGCTTTCTTGGGGTGTGTGTATTTCAGAATTGGTTGTGGGTTCGTGGGATCTTCCCTTGTGGGTTCGCACCAAGTGGGTATGTGGGTTTTCAAGCCATTCCGAGACAGTGACCAAACTTTCATTCTTATGACCTCAAATAAGCGTGAAACGCGTTTTTGGCCGTTGAAGGCCCAAACGGATAAATTTGACAACAATTTTGGGCATCCTAGAATCCTCATGAAAAATGGAGTGGGTATGTGGCATTTCAAACCATTCCGAGACAGTGACCAAACTTTCATTCTTTTGACCTCAAATGAGCCTGGAACGCGTTTTTGGCCGTTCAGGTCCCAAACAGATTAATTTGACAACAATTTTGGGCATGCTAGAATCCTCATGAAAAATGGAGTGGGTATGTGAGTTTTCAAGCCATTCCAAGACAGTGACCAAACTTTCATTCTTCTGACCTCAAATGATCCTGAAACGCGTTTTTCGCCATGCAGGGCCGAAACGGATGAATTTTGACAATTTTGGGCATCCTAGAATCCGCATGAAAGATTGAGTGGGTATGTGGGTTTTCAAGCCACTACGAGAGAGTGACGAAAATTTCATTTTTTTTACCTCAAATGATCCTGGAACGCGTTTTTGGCAGTTCAGGGCCCAAACGGATGAATTTGACAACAATTTTGGGCATCCTAGAATCCTCATGAAGAAAGGAGTGGTTATCTGGGATTTCAAGCCATTCCGAGACAGTGACCAAACTTTCATTCTTTTAACCTCAAATGAGCCTGAAACGCGTTTTTGGCCGTTGAGGGCCCAAACGGATGAATTTGCCAACAATATTGGGCATTCTAGAATCCTCATGAAAAATAGAGTCTGTATAAGGGGTTTCCAAGCCATTCTGAGACAGTGAGGAAACTATCATACTTTTCACCACAAATGAGCCTGAAACGCGTTTGTGCCCATTTAGGGCCCAAACGGATGAATTTAGACAATTTTGGGCATCCTAGAATCCGCATGAAAAATGGAGTGGGTATGTGGGTTTTCAAGCCATTACGAGAGAGTGACGAAACTTTCATTGTTTTTACCTTAAACGATCCTGGAACGCGTTTTTGGCCGTTCAGGGCCCAAACGGATGAATTTGACAACAATTTTGGGCATCCTAGAATCCTCATGAAAAATGGAGAAGTTATCTAGGATTTCAAGCCATTCCGAGACAGTCACCAAACTTTCATTCTTTTGACCTCAAATGAGCTTGAAAACGCGTTTTTGGCTGTTCAGGGCCCAAACGGATGCATTTGACAACAATATTGGGCATCCTAGCATCCTCATGAAAAATGGAGTGGGTATGTGGGATTTCAAGCCATTCCGAGACAGTGACTAAATGATAGAGGTGCAAGGGGCGTCTTATGTGGTGTCCAACAAAGCATCAATGTTGGTATCCAAAGTGTCGACAAAGTACTACATGGCAGCTTAGGTGACATCTACAATGAACAAGATGTTGTCTCTATTATCCAACAAGATTCTAAGCAAGCCCAAGATCCTCCTCATAACATTGACGGCCCAATTACTAAAAACTCAGAAAATATTGAAGTGTTTGAGAGGTTGGAGAAAACATTTAGACTTGAATGATAATTGAGAGTTTTATTTCTCTTGTGTGAGCTTTGCTTGCATCCTTGTATTCTCATGCGAATACTCTGACTGTATCAAGGAATGATCATCCTTGTGGTGTCTTTGTGGCTAGGGTTGTAAGAGACAGGTTCTCTTAAGGTCCTACCTTTGATCATCCGTTCCGTTCGTGTTTCCATACTTGTTTTCTAGCCAGTCCGTTACCCTCATCGTATTAAGTGGTATCAGAGCTTAAGGTTTGCTAGATTTCAAGTTCTATCCTTTTGTTTTCGTTCTTTGCTTTCGTTTTTTTTCTTCTTCCCTTGTTTACATTATTTTTCCTTCGTTCTTGTGTTTTCCCATTCTCTTCTCTCCTCTTCCACCCATAATTTTTTTTGTTTGTTGTGTGACTTTGTTAGTTTCAATTTAAAAAAAAAATTAGTGCAAAAAAAAAGGTGTGGTGCTGGAAAAAAAACAGAGTAGAAAAAAAAGAGCAAAAAAAAATCGAAAATTCAAAAAAAAAAGAAAAAGGAAAGAGCCACAGGTTTTGGAAATTAGGAAGATTGAAGGCTAATTTGAGAGTTTCCATTGCAAGTCACAAAAGTTTCCTAAATCTACAAACTTGGGTGGTAAGACTCCTTACTTTCCTAATTCTTCCTTCCTTCCTATTTTGATTTCCTTTCCCTTTCTTTTTTTTTTCCTGATTCCATTTTTTCCCCCTTGTTATTATCCCTTCTTCCTTTTCCATCATTATTCACATTTTTTCCCCTTTCCATCTTCTTTCATCACACATTTCTCTCATTTCTCACATATTCTCTGGTTCTTATAATTTCTTGTTGCAAAGATTACCACATACTAACATTGTCTCTTGATTTTGTTGAGGTTCAATCAAGAATACTATAGGAGGCAAGCTTGAGTGGTAAAAGGCAAGAGTGTTACATCAAGTTAAAAGCCATATTTGTGTGAAACACGAGTGACTATATAACTTCTGAGTGAAACATGTGAGTAGAGTGGTAAGGTTCCATATTACTATTTTTTCCCCATCTTTGATCAAACTAACATTTCAGGTTCAAGATGAGTGAAAAAGAAACACTTGCAGAATTTAAGTTGTTCTTGGAAAGCATGACAAATGACATCTTTAAGCTACATAAAGAGGTGCACAAATTAAAGACTTCATCCCATTTTAGTCTTTACAAAGAATTGCAGGAGCTCAAGCAAGGTTCCATGAGTGTGAAAGAATACTTCGATGAGCTGCATATTGCTAGGCTTCGAGATAAAGTCAAAGAAAGCTCAAGGGCAACAATGGATCGATATCTACAAGGGCTTAATCCAAATATTGCTAAACAAATGAAGTTGTACCCGTATAGTGATATTCAAGGAATGGTCTCTATAGCCATTGAGATAGAAAAACTCATGTAGAAAAAAGAGAGAAATAAAGAAAAAGAGAGGATAAAAAAGAGAAAGAGGCACATGAAAAAATGCTTGAAGAGAAAAGAAAAATTGAGAGTGAAAGAGCAAATGAGTTTGAGGTGGCAAAAATAATTGAGAGTGACTTGAAATCTAGCAAACCTTAAGCTCTGATACCACTTGATACGATGAGGGTAACGGACCGGCTAGAAAACAAGTATGGAAACACGAACGGGACGGATGATCAAAGGTAGGACCTTAAGAGAACCTGTCTCTTACAACCCTAGCCACAAAGACACCACAAGGATAATCATTCCTTGATACAGTCAGAGTATTCGCATGAGAATACAAGGATGCAAGCAAAGCTCACACAAGAGAAATAAAATTCTCAATTATCATTCAAGTCTCCAAAATGTAGTACAAAAACGCAGCCATATATAAAAGCCACAAAAGAACACTCTAGAGTTTGAAAACCTAGTCATGAATGCAATAAATGATGCCTTAATGATGATTGATTGTCTTGGTTGGCACCATTCAAGCCTAAAGGAATTAGGAAATTACTTATTCTTCAAGACTAAGTCAGCTACCTAAAAATAGGAAATAAAACAAGGTCTTCATGAGCAATCTTTGACCAAAGGCCTTATTTAATGCAAATAAAAAAAAACGAAATAAATAAAAACGAAATTAATTTAGATTTTCTGCATAAGGCCTTACTTATTTAATGCAATCTTTGACCTCAAATGTTCCTGAAACGCGTTTTTGGCCGTTGAGGGCCCAAACGGATGAATTTGACAACAATTTTTGGCATCCTAGAATCCTCATGGAAAATGGAGTGGGTATGTGGGATTTCAAGCCATTCCGAGACAGTGACCAAACTTTCATTCTTTTGACCTCAAATGAGCCTGAAACGCGTTTTTGGCCCTTCAGGGCCCAAACGGATGAATTTGACAATTTTGGGCATCCTAGAATCCTCATGAAAAATGGAGTGGGTATGTGGGTTTTCAAGCCATTACGAGAGAGTGACGAAACTTTCATTTTTTTTTAGCTCAAATGATCCTGGAACGCGTTTTTGTCCGTTCAGGGCCCAAACGGATGAATTTGACAGCAATTTTGGGCATTCTAGAATCCTCATGAAGAAAGGAGAGGTTATCTGGGATTTCAAGCCATTCCGAGACAGTGACCAAACTTTCATTCTTTTGACCTCAAATGAGCCTGCAACGCGTTTTTTGCCGTTCAGGGCCCAAACGGATGAATTTCACATCAATTTTGGGCATCCTAGAATCCTCATGAAAAATGGATTGGGTATGTAGGGTTTCAAGCCATTCTGAGACAGTGACCAAACTTTCATTCTTTTGACCTCAAATGAGCCTGAAACGCGTTTTTGGCCCTTCAGGGCCCAAACGGATGAATTTGACAACAATTTTGGGCGTCCTAGAATTCTCATGAAAATTGGAGAGGGTATCTAGGATTTCAAGCCATTCCGAGACAGTGATAAAACTTTCATTCTTTTGACCTCAAATGATCCTGGAACGCGTTTTTGTCCGTTCAAGGCCCAAACGGATGAATTTGACAACAATATTGGGCATCCTAGAATCCTCAAGAAAAATAGAGTCGGTATGTGGGTTTCCAAGCCATTCTGAGACAGTGACGAAACTTTCATTCTTTTGACCTCAAATGAACCTGAAATGCGTTTTTGTCCCTTCAGGGCCCAAACGGATGAATTTGACAACAATTTTGGGCATCCTTGAATCCTCATGAAAAATGGAGTGGGTATGTGGGATTTCAAGCCATTCCGAGACAGTGACCAAACTTTCATTCTTTTGACCTCAAATGAGCCCGGAAGGCGTTTTTGGCCGTTCAGGTCCCAAACAGATTAATTTGACAACAATTTTGGGCATTCTAGAATCCTCATGAAAAATGGAGTGGGTATATGGGTTTTCAAGCCATTCCGAGACAGTGACCAAACTTTCATTCTTCTGACCTCAAATGAGCCTGGAATGCGTTTTTTGCCGTTCATGGCCCAAACGGATGAATTTGACAACAATTTTGGGCATTCTAGAATCCTCATGAAAAATGTAGTTGGTATGTGGGTTTTCAAGCCATTCCGAGACAGTGACCAAACTTTCATTCTTTTGACTTCAAGTGAGCCAACAACGCGTTTTTGGCCGTTCAAGGCCCAAACGGATGAATTTGACAACAATTTTGGGCATTCTAGAATCCTCATGAAAAATGAAGTTGGTATGTGGGTTAGATCACGTTTTTGGCCGTTCAGGGCCCAAACGGATGAATTTGGCAACCGTTTTGGGCATTCTAGAATCCTAATGAAAGATGGAGTAGGTATGTGGGTTTTCAAGCCATTCCGAGATAGTGACCTAACTTTCATTCTTTTGACCTCAGTTGAGCCTCAAACGCGTTTTTGGCCGTTGAGAGCCCAAACGGATGAATTTGACAACAATTTTGGGCATTCTAGAATCCATAAGAAAAATGGAGTGGGTATGTCGGTTTTCAGGCCATTCCGAGACAGTGACCAAACTTTCATTCTTTTGACCTCAAATAAGCCTGAAACGCGTTTTTGGCCGTCCAGGGCCCATACAGATGAATTTGGCAACAATTTTGAGCATTCTAGAATCCTTAAGAAAAATGGATTGGGTATGTGGGTTTTCAAGTCATTCCGAGACAGTGACCAAACTTTCATTCTTTTGACCTCAAATGAGCCTCAAATGCGTTTTTGGCCGTGCAGGGCTCAAGCGGATGAATTTGACAATAATTTTGGGCATTCTAGAATCCTTACGAAAAATAGAGTGCATATGTGGGTTTTCAATCCATTCTGAGATAGTGACCAAACTTTCATTCTTTTGACCTCAAATGAGCTTAGAATGCGTTTTTTGCCATTTAGGGCCCAAACGGATGAATTTGACGACAATTTTGGGCATTCTACAATCCTCATGAAAAATGGAGTGGGTATATGGGTTTTCACGCCATTCTGAGACAGTGACCAAACTTATATACTTTTGACCTCAAATGAGCTTAGAATGCGTTTTTGGCCGTTCAGGGCCCAAATGGATGAATTTGTCAACCGTTTTGGGCATTCTAGTATCCTAATGAAAGATGGAGTGGGTATGTGGGTTTTCAAGCCATTCCGAGACAGTTACCAAACTTTCATTCTTTTGACCTCAAATGAGCCTGAAACGCGTTGTTGGCCGTTCAGGGTCCAAACGGATGAATTTGACAATAATTTTGGGCATTCGAGAATCCTTATGAAAAATGGAGTGCGTATGTGGTGCGAACCCACAAGGGAAGATCCCACGAACCCACCACCAGTTCCAAAATATACACACCCCAAGAAAGCTAAACACAGATCGACGATCCACTTGAACCCATGAACACAAAAGAACAAGGACCCGAAGTGTTGGAAAAACGTCACAAGGTTGATCAAGCCTTGATAAGTTTGTTAGTTCTAAAAAGAACTCTAGAGAGAATCCACTCTCAAGAAACAAAGTGCAGAAGTGCAAGTTTCATTTATCATTTAATCTGAATTGTGTGTCTTACATATGAAGAAGCACCAAGTATATATAGGAAAATATGACCTAATTGCAATAAGTGCAATTTTGAAAACAACCAATACAAATTGTAAAACCATGTACTAGGAAACCTAAAAGTCTAATACAATAAACACAAAAGTCTAATACAATCTAGAAGAAAGTTGAAAAATCAAATACAACATGCTAAAGAAAACAAAAGTCAAATATGCCACCAACTCCTTGTTGATTTTCGCACACCTAACTTCAAGAAAATGTAGTCAGAAAATTAAGGCTCAAAATGTGCTTATTTAGGCCCAAATGAGTCCTCCTATGTATAGTACTAGGTCCAAGCTCATTGTTTTGAAATTTCCAAGCCCAAAACTTGATTAACAACTCC
The DNA here is from genome assembly GCA_963210345.1 of Inga oerstediana. NCBI lineage: Eukaryota > Viridiplantae > Streptophyta > Magnoliopsida > Fabales > Fabaceae > Inga > Inga oerstediana. Next base: position 28,372,940 of record OY723409.1, on the reverse strand, counting down.
ATATTTAGTATAAATGAACTTAGTGACATTTTCGGCATCTTTGTTTTGTAAATCAGATTTATTGATCCAATTGCCATTTGATTTACAACAACTTCTTCAATCAACACAATCAATGCTTCCTTGAATATTTTAGCTTGTGCTCTCATGATTTGTCCAGCTGGAATTTGATAATAATCATTTGAAACAGAAGAGATGCTACTTGAATTTGAAGGGACAACTTGTTGATTCTGGATCGCATCATTCCCTCTCTCCTCAAAGGGATTCGTCCTCGAATCTTGACTGGAATTTGGAGAGTTAATTTGTTGATTCTGGGTCGCATCATTCCCTCTCTCCTCAAAAGGATTCATCCACGAATCTCCACCTAGATCAAAAGGACATATATCAGCCACATTAAAAGTAACAATAACAATATACTCACAAGCTAGATCAATCTTGTAAGCATCAGCAAGTTCAAGAAGAACACAGCTTCTTTGTTTGTTGGCTTTGGATGCATAATGCTCAATTTCACAGGGAAGAAACAATTCAGCAAAGCCAATATCATTTGCATACATTTTCTCAGCATATTCAAATCCAAGCAATCTGGTATTTAGATAAGAAAGGGCACTATACCTTCTTGACAATACTTCAACAACAACATTCTCTTTACCTTTCTTATATATGATGACATACAGAAATGTCTCAATAAATTTCAACCAGCATGCATGCCTTTTGTTAAGCTTACCTTGACCAAGCAAATACATATAACAAAGGAAATCAATGTTTTCTATGCAATAATCAGAATTTTCTAGAATTGAAAACAATTGTTCCTTTCTCAAAACTTCAAGCACACATAGCAAAGATTCACATGCTCATCATGTTTGTTGCTATAAATAAGAGTGTTTCAAAACAAGTTGCAACATGCATATAAGAACACCTACAAACTGTAAAATCCATGGGACAATAAAAATTCAAAGTGTTGAGTTCAAGGCATCTTAAGGGCAGCAAGTTATCAACAATATCAAACTTTAGAGAACCAGAATGTTTTTCAATGTCACTTGAAGGAAATGAAGGTTCAATGCTTCTTGAAGGTAAGAATCCATCGGGTGGCTTCTTAGGAATCAAATCCAAGAACACCTGCAACACATCAAAATCACAAGGAAAATAATGATTAATATCATTAGTAACTAAAACAATATCCTTGCCATCACTCTTAACCTCACTTTTCTCATGACTCTTTTCATCTTTCTTTTCAATGAATTCTTCACTCTCATTTTTGCTCTCTTTATTTTGACAACACTCTATGCTCTCAATATCTTTTTCTACCTCAAACTGAATTTTTCTCTCTAAAATAGTTTCACTGAAATCACTCTCACTCATATGTTTACTTTTCTTTTCATGATTGAGAGGAACTTCTTCAACCACAAGATTGGTGTTTGGATTAATGAGGTTTTCTTCCACACATTGGTCAGCAAGACTTTCAACATTCAATACTTCCTCCTCCTTAGTTAGCACTTTCTCATCATTAGAAACTTTAATATTGAAGCTTTCAATCTCCTTTGCATTTTAGCTACGTTTTGAACATCTTTGTTGCTTGATTTTTTGCTCATGCTCAGCAACAAATTGAACCAAAAGATCAATGTCCAAGAAACTTAAGGTCTTTGCAAAAGAAGCTAATTCAGGATTAAGCCCATTCACAAAACGATCCTTAGTGGCTTTTGAAGTTTCTTTCACTCTAGCTCTAGTCATAGCTAATTCCAACTCTTGAAAATATTCATCAACAGTCATGGAACCTTGTTTCAACTTCTGGAGATTTCTTTGGAATTTTGATTTGGAATTGTGACTAGACATCCATTGCTTTGCTTCATCAGTAAACCTTTGAAGTCCTTCTAGTAAAGAGTCAAAATTTGTTTGAAGTTCTTTTTCATCATGCATATTGATGATACCTGAAAAGTTAGATTTAGAGAAAAATGGACCTTACTACTCTACTCACGTGTTTCACTCAAAAAAGTTTAGTGTCACTCGTGTTTCACTCAAACTTGGCTTTTAAATTGATGTATTTTACTCTTGCCTTTTTCCACTCTTAAATTCCTCTTGAGGCACTTTAAAGAACTAAGCAATTCATAATCAAAGCAATCACAATTTGCTGAATCAACACAACACTTAGAAATATGGAATATCAAAGTGAGTATTGTTGGAAAAGGAAATTTAAGGATATCAAGAGTTTAAATGACACATACTTCACAAATTCTATGTATGACAATAGATGTTACTCAAAACACTTCCAACACAATCCTTTTTTTCAGTATTTTTTTTCAGATAATTTTTTTTTCTTTTTCTTTTTCTGATGCTCTTGTTTTTTTTTTCGTTTTTCTCCTCTACTGAAAATTAAAGAGAATGCAGAATCTATTACAAACAACAAAACTCAAGAAATCTGAACCCAGAAATTCCAGAAAAGCGTCTATTTTGGAAAGAAATTCACAGTGGAATTTTTGGATTGAAATGAAACCAAAACGAACAGAAAGATGAGATTCTAAACTATGAAAATGACCTATTAAACGATGTAAAACACAAAGGAAAAGTGGTCAAACAAGGATAGAATATTTTAGGACGTTCTGGAAAAACGAAGATGAACAAGCCCAGAATTTCCAGAAAACACAACTAGATTAAAATTGATAGAACTCACAAATGACAAATTGAATTGAAACGATTCCAAACCGAGATGAAAGAAGAGATTCTGAACTAAATTTGACATACTAAATATTGGAAAACACAAAGGAAAACTTGACGAACAGAAGTAAGAAATCTGGACACGGACAGACACAAGAACAAAGCACAAAACTTAAAATGAAAATGGAAATGAAGAACAGATAGATATGACCTGAATTTAGATCCGAAGCTCTGATACCAAGATGGTGCGAACCCACAAGGGAAGATTCCACGAACCCACAACCAATTCCGAAATATACACACCCCAAGAAAGCTAAACACAGATCGACGATCCACTTGAACCCTTGAACACGAAAGAACAAAGACTCGAAGTGTAGGAAAACGCCACAAGGTTGATCAAGCCTTGATAAGTTTGTTAGTTCTAAAAAGAACCCTTAGAGAGAATCCACTCTCAAGAAACAAAGTGTAGAAGTGCAACTTTCATTTATGATTCAAATCTGAATTGTGTTTCTTACAAATGAAGAAGCACCAAGTATTTATAGGAAAATATGACCTAATTGCAATAAGTGCAATTTTGAAAACAACCAATACAAATTGTAAAACCATGTGCTAGGAAATCTAAAAATCTAATACAATAAACACAAAAGTCTAATACAATCTAGAAGAAAGTTGAAAAATCAAATACAACATGCTAAAGAAAACAAAAGTCAAATCTGCCACCAACTCCTTGTTGATTTTCGCACACCTAACTTCAAGAAAATGTAGTCAGAAAATTAAGGCTCAAAATGTGCTTATTTAGGCCCAAATTAGTCCTCCTATGTATAGTACTAAGTCCAAGCTCTTTGTTTTGAAGTTTCCAAGCCCAAAACTTGATTAACAACTCCATATTTAGCATAAATGAACTTAGTGACGTTTTCAGCATCTTTGTTTTGTAAATCAGATTTATTGATCGAATTGTCATTTGATTTACAACAACTTCTTCAATCGGCTCAATCAATGCTTCCTTGAATATTTTAGTTTGTGCTCTCATGATTTGTCCAGCTGGAATTTGATAATGATCATTTGAAACAGAAGAGATGCTAGTTGAATTTGAAGGGACAACTTGTTGATTCTGGATCGCATCAGCCATAATCACTATGGTATAGTAAAAGTGATGTAATTCAGAAGTCATCTCTAATGGACATTTGAGTAACCAACTTGAAAATACTTTCAGAATCACTACAAAGAAGTAGAAGTGATGACAAAATGAGGCATCACTCGAGTGATGTTCTGGGAAAAATAGTGAATCACTTCCACTTGCTTCTTTAGTGAAAAGCATTTTCAAAAGACATCACTCAAGTGCTAACTCAAGTGATCTATAGAAGTGTTCATCATTGGCTCATTCCTATAAGTAGCGTAAAAGTGACAAAGTTTGAACATATTACTTGAGTGATTCACCACTGCATGTTCAAAAATTATTTTCTAATGTTGTAAACCAGTGATTTTCCTGCAAAATACTTTCCTTAAGCTTTGTTATCATCAAAACATGGAATCTAACAACTGTCATATCCATATATATACAATCATCAATGCAATTAAATTAACAATATCATAACATCACAAGAAAGACTATATATAAGAAAGAATAAAATATATAAATTTAAAAATCAAATTGCAATTATTCATGAAGTTCACCTAAAGATTGAAAATAATGTTCAACCAAAAAGTATAAGTCTATAAAAGCAAATCTCAAAACCTAAAACCAAGGAAATCATTAAAGAGCTTAAATAAAAAAGAACTAAACCTAATACAACTCCCTAATTAAAACAAGAACTCAAGCCAAAAATCTCGAACCCCAAGAAGAGGATTAATTAACCTTACATGTTGATGGCGGAAGAAGACAAGTGTGGTGTGTGGACATGCTCTAGAATGAAGCCTTGGGGTTCCTTTTATAGCATTCTTGATGCTCCTTGAGGAGGAGGATCTTGATGAATCTTTTTCTTTTTCTTGCATTTGAATTTGAGTTTTGGGTAAAAATGATGGGATGGAGTGATTCCATTGATAAGATATTGGAAAAATGATTATTTAACTCTTGATATTTGGAGAGATAATGCCACATGTTTTTCTCTGAATATATTTGAGGAAAAGAATTGAATTGAATTGTCAAGAGATAAAATGATATAATAATTTAAATATAATCCATTTTTGAATTATAAATCAAATATATCCTTTAAGATTATGAGGACATATGGCATCATGAGAATTGAGATTTGATAATATCTTTTGGATTTTCATGAGTTATTTCTACTAAATTCTCATGATGACATGTGGAAACTTGGAGTGCAATGTGTGGTCTTCATCCACTTAGGTGCGCAATATGATAGCTTGTGGGAGATGAAACCATGCAAAAAGACCCTCATGCCCTTCAATAATGAGGTAGGGCCTTCATATAACTTAGAGAGGAGTAATCATGTGAAATCACCTTCACACCCTTCATTAATTGTAGGTGATGATGTTTTTGCTCTTTATGGGTCATGGAAGACATGCATTTGGACTTAAGTGGTGGTCACATGGCCCATTTCAGGAGCATAAGTTATAAGTTAGCATATATGGGCCCAAACTATGTTGCAATGTGACCCACAAGTAGTATTAAGGTCTTGTTTTTATGGATCCTTTAGCTTATGTGAATTTCCACCTTTTTCTATAGTTCTTCCTGCTTTTTTTGGGTTTGATTGTCTTTTTAACTTCAATTCTTTATTTCCATATAACAAACACGACCAAAAATTCCTTCATGCAAATTAGATTAATCTAGGGAAATAAAATATGACAATTATACCAATTTTAGCAATTATTTTATGCAATACCTTATAATCTAAAATAATCATAATAATTATATTTTAGCACAATAAAAATGATAAAATTCCATAAATACAGGTAAAAATATATAATAAAATAGGGACATATCAAGTGGCATTCCAGGAATAAAAAAAGAGGCTAACTACTGCCTCAATACTCGCTTTTCTTGATCCTCGTATGAGGTACCTTGTACAAAAATGCCTCATTGAAATGGTTAGGATGTGTTTTGATACAAGACAACAAAGTAGTGGCATATGCATCAAGGCAGCTTAGGACACATAACGAGGACTACCCTACCCATGACCTCAAACTAGCAGCAATAATCTTCACTTTCAAAATATGGATGCACTACCTATATGGATCGACCTTAAAATTGTTTATCAATCAAGAGCCTAAAGTATCTTATGGATTAAAAGGAACTAAATAACATATAGTACAAGTATATGGATTTTATTTCAAAGGACCATGACTTTGAATTGAAGTACCACCCTGAAAAGGCAAACATAGTTGCGGATACCCTAAGTAGGAAGGCTACACATGTATTCCAAACTAGCCTAAACAAACAACATTGGATGGACAATCTAAGAGCTTGTTTGGTCTAAGGGGAGGGGAGGGAAAGTGGGCGGAGGGAAATTTTTTTTGAGTTGAATTTAAAAAAATTAGAGAAGTGGGGTTAAAATTTTTTAATTAATTTTCCTTACTCTTTTATCTTATATATTCTCTATATTAAAATTTTATTACCCCACTTCTTCAATCTTTTAAAATTCAACTCATAAAAATTTTCCCGCCCCTCCTTTCCCCTCTAAATCCCTCACATCCTAGATCTTGAGGAAAGATAAACTTGGTTTCTTTTCAGTCCATATCTCATATAGTGTCTTTACAATTGCCTTAGATAGAACACAATTTAGTGTGAACTCAGCTGTCTCTAAGGCATGTACCTAAAAGGACAGTGGAAGATCAGTTTGACTCATCATAGATCAAACCCTATCTAATAGTGTTCGATTCCTCCGTTTAGAAATGCCATTCTATTGTGGTGTTCCTGGAGGAGTCAATTGTGAGATTATCCCACAACTTCTAAGATGGTCAATAAACTCTTGGCTCAAACATTCACCACCTCGATCAGATCGAAGCGCTTTAATTTTTTTTGCCAATTTGATTTTAAACTTCATTTTGGAATATTTTTAACATTTCAAAATATTCATATTTATGTTTCATTAGATAGATATAGCCATATCTACTAAAGTCATCTATAAATGTAATGAAGTAGACATAACCTCCTCTATGGTGCGAACCCACAAGGGAAGATCCCACGAACCCACAACCAATTCTAAAATACACACACCCCAAGAAAGCTAAACACAGATCGACGATCCACTTGAACCCTTGAATACGAAAGAACAAGGACCTGAAGTGTTGGAAAAACGCCACAAGGTTGATCAAGCCTTGATAAGTTTGTTAGTTCTAAAAAGAACCCTTAGAGAGAATCCACTCTCAAGAAACAAAGTGCAGAAGTGCAACTTTCATTTATGATTCAAATCTGAATTGTGTGTCCTACAAATGAAGAAGCACCAAGTATTTATAGGAAAATATGACCTAATTGTAGTAGGTGCAAATCTGAACATAGAAAATACAAAGTCTAATACCATGTGCTAGAAAACCTAAAAGTCTAATACATGAACACAAAAGTCTAATACAATCTAGAAGAAAGTTGAAAAATCAAATACAAATGCTTAAAGAAACCAAAAGTCAAATCTGCCACCAACGCCTTGTTGATTTTCGCACACCTAACTTCAAGAATATGTAATCAGCAAATTAAGGCTCAAAATGTGCTTATTTAGGCCCAAATGAGCCTCCCATGTGTAGTACTTGGTCCAAGCTCTTTAGTTCCAAGTTTGCAAGCCCAAAACTTGATCAATATCTCCATTTACAGCCCATATGAAGTTAGTGACGTTTTCAGCATTTTTGTCAAGCTTTGATCCAATTGCTACTTGCTTTGTCCAAGTATCTTGCACTAGCCCATTTAATGCTACTTGCTTTGTCCAAGTATCTTGCACTAGCCCATTTAATGCTTCCTTAATTTGTTTGGCTCTTTCTCTTGTGATTGGTCCACTTGGTATTTGCAAAGGATCGCTTGAATTTGACACAACTTGCTGGATCGCATCACTCTAGCAACTGTATTTAATGGTCCACATACATCTGTATGTATGAGATCCAATAATTCAGTGGCTCTCTCACTATGCCCAGTAAAAGGTTCCTTTGTCATCTTTCCTAATAAGCAAGATTTGCATGTATCATATGATTCAAAATCAAATGAGTTAAGGAATTCATCTTGATGGAGTTTGGAAATGTGTTTCTCATTTATATGACCTAGACGACAATGCCATAGGTAGATTGGATTCAAATTATTTGATTTTATCCTTTTAGTAGTTACGTTATAGATATTTCCATTATTAGGATATTCTATTTTAATATATAATGACTAACATGCAAATCACCATTAGCATAGAAAATGTCATTACGATAAATAGAACATTTACCATTCCTAGTAATAGAAGGTTACCTTCCTTATCCAAATAAGAAAGAGAAACAATGTTACTACTTAAAGCAGGAACATAATAGCAATTGTTCGAAACTAACAAAAGCCCACTAGGAAAAACTAATTCATAAGTGCCTACGGCTAAAGCAGTAACTCTTGCTCTGTTTCCAACTCATAGGTCTACCTCACCCTTCTTTAGCTTTCAACTATCCTTTAGACCCTACACATTTGTATAAATGTGAGAACCACATGCGGTATCTAATACCCATGTAGAGGAAGTAGAAAAATGAATGTCTATAACATAAATACTTGAAGCGATAGCCTTGGTATCCTTCTTGTTCTATTTCAAATCTTTGACGTAGAGTTTGCAATTCCTCTTCCAATGACCGGGTTCATTACAAAAGTAGCAGACTCCTTCCTTTGGAGGCTTTTCCTTCTTGGGTGTAGGCTTGGTTTCGGGCTTGTTTGACTCTTTGGTCTTACCACCTGAGCCATTACCCTTCCATTTGCCCTTCCTTTTCTTTTTCATACCCTTTCCTTTCTGAACCATTAAAACAGTACAGGCTTTTCTTAATGCTTTGCTCAGCAGTTTTGAGAAACCCATATAGCTCAGAATTTGATTTCTCCATGTTATTCATCTTATAGTTTATGACAAACTGGTCATAACTCTCTGGGACTGAGTTCAGGATCAAATCCGTAGCTAACTCCTGGCTCATGGGAAATCCAAGCCTCTCAAGGTGATCAATATAGCCTTTCATCTTTAACACATGAGTACTAACTGATGCACCTTCAGCCATCTTACTGGAATGTAAGGCCTTTGTGGTCTCATACCTTTCTTGCCTTTCCTGTTGCTGGAACATTTCCTTGAGAAGGACAATCATCTCATGAGCCTCCATAAGTTCCAGATCTCTTTGGAGCTCTTAAACCATAGTGCCAGTGTCAGTCAACCTACATCCACAGAGTCATCCTTATACTTCATGTAAGCATCTCTTTGAGCCCTTGGAGAATTGGCTGCAGGCTTCTCAAGAATGGGTTAATCTAGGACATAAGCCTTTCTTTCTTGCTTGAAAACAATTCTCAAGTTCCTAAACCAGTCAAGAAAGTTTGTCCTTCTCAAAGACTGATCACAATGATAGTGTAGCAGTATTAATAGTCGACATGATTCTACAATTAAAATATGCAAAGTTAGTTAGTAATCTTTCACTAAATTAACAACCCTCAATATAATAATTAGTAGGCTAAGATCCATATTTGGCTTAAACTTAAGTCCGCTTTAGCAAGAGGCTTAAATTCAAGTTATTTAGGTAGCTAACCTATTTACCAATTACATCACATGTAACTCTTAGATCTTTATAGGATTTGATCATCATATGATCCGGTATGTTTAATCCCATCTAATACCTTGAGATTCAAAATCGTTTTGTTAATCTCAATTAAGCCAAAACAATAATGAATATTATAAGCAGCACCAGTACTCATGCTTGTCTCATCAAGATAACTCAAGTGCATCCACTTTGGTGGTTTCCACAATTGGGCGATCTAGGTTTTGACAAGTATTCATTAATTGATGGCGTTATGACTTAAGATTTGATTCAGATGGCTCAATTAATTAGTTTTGTTTATATGAATGCAATTATGGTCGTATGTCATACAGATAAATACATATAAATGCCTAAGTATTCATGCAATGATCTAATCAAAAGCATAATTTAAACGTGACACAACATGGCTGACCTTACTAAAATCCTCCCAAGCCAATAAGAGGATTTCTCTAAACAAGAAAAGAAATACATTGAAAGAAACCTCATTTAAACATTCGAGGGGAGTGAGATGAGAAGAGAATGTACATTGAGAGTATTTAGAGGAAGGCATGGCACGCAGGACATATTTAAATATTACAACCTTTTGTAAAAACCTAAAGACATGTTGTTCACGATACCCAAACAAGCATGAAGAATAAATCACAACAAGAATTCATACAATATGAAAAGCAGTAAATGTCGTGATTAGGTTATATCGTGCTACGAACAGGTAGTCACGGTGGTCTAGCTAAAGGGATTCCGGACCCAATTTTGAAAAAGGCACATTCCTTTTAAAAGAAATATTTAAAAATTTAAAATTTTGGACCCAATTTTTTTTTAAAGATTTCTTTAGTCTAGTTCTAAAGGGATTTTGGCCCAATTTCCAAAACAACAGCCTAGAATGCTTCTGATCCGGATTATCTCTCCCATAGTTTCAGATCCCTATTACCCGAATAGATATCAGAACTTAGACCCAATTCTTCTCCAAGATTTCGGATCCCTAAATCCGATTAGAGACCTTAACGTGTCCATACGCCATGATCTTCAACCTTTTCGAAACCTTAACGATGAATTCTACTTCGGATCAAATCCAGAATAAAAATTGCGATGCCAGTTGCAGAATTGAAACGTAAACACATTGCATATAATCGAAACAATTTCACCAGATCGCATCAACATAAAGCGTTAGACTTTCTCAAAACCAAAACATAAATTAGATACATATTTGATCATCTTCTCATAAGCATACATATATATATCTCATATATATCACATGTATAAAAACATAAACTCAAATTAAGCACACAATTGACCTGGCTCTAATGCCACTATAGGGATTGGGAGGCATAGCAGAAGAATTTTAAAAATTATAGTTGATTCTAATCGAGGATCTATCAACGGTGTTTAAATCGAGTTAGAAGGATTCGTACCTTGTTCAATTCAGGTTTTCAATCTCTAGGAGCCAACACCTCAGGTCCGCTCCCTCTACCAGTATATACACAAATGCTCTCTAACACAGATTGCATGCTAGCACCTCCAATGTCTCCTAGGGTTTCCCTTACGGCTCACAATTCTCATGCGTATATGAGTATATCTGCTCTATCAAGTTTATAACCTATGAGGCCTATATTCGAGTTTCAAAATTAATCTTTATTAATTTCAAAATTAATTAACAATTAATTATCTTGATGAGCTAATTAAATAAATTCAATTTAAATTAATTCTGTCCAACAGTTTTAATTTAACCTATTTATTTAATTCAAATAAAGAGCCATTAGATTTAAGTTATTTTCATAAATTAAATCCGAGATACTATATCTCTATCATGTTAGTTATTAAATTTAATTTATCTTAATAAATTAAATTTAAAACTAGCACAACATAATAATATCATATAATATATATACATATATATAATATGTATTTCAAAAATACATATATATATATATATAATATTATTAACGAATTTGATATTTTATATATATATATATATAAATATAAAATTCATTCACCTTAGATTAAACATTATCACGTGTTGGACAATACTTGTGTGCGACCTTGTAGGCCCATACGAAATTGGCAGTTGGCCAATAACTCTACTAACCTACAAGTCGCAAGTGGTCTCTAACAAGATATTACGACTACCCATTCATATGAGGATCGTTAACAAGAAGCAACCTGTCATAGAACTACGTCACGTCCCTTTTGTCACATAATATATCGGTCAAGAATGAGGCATGGATAATGTCATCCTCTTGTTCCTGACATTACTTTCTTGATTCCTGAGTAGTCTGACAATAGAAATGGAAACTCCTTTCCATCGTAGTATGGCCATAAATTTCTTAAACTCACTCATCGAGGGCCCCAGTAATATCTCTCTACTAATGTAAGGGACAAATTCCATCTTAATCATTCATATTCCTCTACATGAAAAACTACCAAGCCCAATCATAGCCTTTTATCATTACCCGGTCAAAAGTGACTTTTGACTAATTCAAAGCTTAACAACTCCTATGTAGGAATCTATGATGACCTCAGGTCAAATGGCATTGTAACATGGTTATACATGAGAAACGCTTATGACTTGATCCATGTAGCTTTCTCATAGTGGGTCGGTCCAGTACCTTGTACTCTTACAAGTGCCAAGACTTTGATTCGTATCTCCATATCTTATCAAAGTCATACTCATCTTGTTTCATCTCTGCCGCTGCATTGATGACTGACCAATGACATTTTAGGACAATCTTTATGATTTATCAAAGGATACAATTATCACAGTTAACATGCACATAATATGATAACAGAATGGAGAAATTTTATTAAATTAATAATATTCAAAGTACAATGATTGGCCCTTTGGGCACAATTTCCAACACACCTTTTATTAAAAGTACTAAAAACAACAGTTTACTATTTAATTAAATTGCATTACTCGCTTAGTTTATCAATTTGACAAAAATCCAAACATTAATTTCCCTTTGTTTTCATGGAATTTAGATTACTTAGGAATCAGTAAAATGTTTTTGAGAAGAGATTATGATCTAAAGTTTGCCTTTATGCAATCCTTGGTTAAGTTTTGATTGTGGACCCCAAGGCTAACATAAAAAAGGCCTACATCATTATTTGTCTTGGTTTGGGTTGTAGATAGCTTGGAGTCAATTTCTTGGATTTGCACATTCTTTTTTTTTTTGAATTGAGATGACAAGAGAGTAGACTCTTGAGGCCACGACGGCCATTACAATAATCCTAGTTACAAAAGAGACACACCAAAATTAGATCCAATGGTTAGCTGAGGTCAGCCAACGTTTGGATCAAACAAAGATCTGGCGGATGGTCTAAAAGTGACAAATCATTGTTCAAATCAAGGGCACTCTTTACCAAAATATCAGCACACATAATGGCTTCTCGGTGACTATGGGAAATCTCTAAATCCCAATCCTTGTAGATTAATTGTCTTACTTCCTCTAGCTCATTCTGTAGGGGATGATGTTGACCCCCGGACTGAAGTAGTAGTCGAATGGCTTCCGTAGAATCTGTGTGTAACTTGATCTTTCTGAGATTCATGGTTTGGCAGGTCAGTAGTCCTACTCTAATTGCTTGAACCTCAGAGGCTGTCGAACCAAATGTGAATCCTAGGTTCTGTTGAAACCCACAAATCCAAGCTCCTGATCTATCGCGAATCACTCCTCCAATTGCAGAATTTCTGTGCTCATCAACTGCAGCATCCACATCAACTCGAACAAAACCCGCCGGCGGAGCAATCCATCTTGTTGTGTCTCTGTCTGGTACTCTGAATATCTTGTGCCTTAGCCGCCCATCTTATGTGCCTTCATGAAGAGAATGTATTCCTCTGTGAAGAAGTTGCTGTGGCATGTCACTAGTTCCTTCAAAAGCTCTTCTACATCTGTTTTTCCAAATAAGCCAGCATATTGAACCAAAGACCCTAAGCCAGGGCCATTGAGACATCTTGTGATTTCCCGGTGAGTGTTGCATATTTCAGTTGATCCTCTGGATTTGCACATTCTAGTTATTTCACTATGGCGAATGAGCATAAATTCAGAGAAATTAGAAATAAGTCAAACGGCGTCATTTTGGAGCTTTGCAGTACTAAATATGTTGAATTGTTTACTCTAAGATTTAAATTCTAGGATGCCTGAAAAACTAGTCACTTCACCTATTTCAACCACCATCCCCCAAATCTCATTCTCTCTACTCTCTCCACCTTTTTTCCTATTGTGTCCATATCTTTAACACCATTTCCTACATTCCTTCGCCATTTCCACCAATCATGCTTCTTATTCTTCATGGTCTGAATCTTTTACATCTCTAGATTTGAGTTCTATGGCCTCTGGAGGATCAAAGTCTTGGTATAACTATTCTTCAATCATGAGCTCATGATCTCTCTACTCCTTAATGATTTAATTTAGCTATATTATTTTTTTGAGATGATAAGGGATTTTACTTTTACTTACTTTTAGATTCCATTCCTTTTATATGTTGATTATGATTAGCTAGGCCTCTAGGATTGTACTTGATGTATGATTGTGAGGATTGTTGATCACATTTGTAGTTAGCACTCAAATTAATTACTCTATTAACTCTATACAATATAGATGCAAAACTTGGTCAATCTCTTTCAGAGCCTTTTACTTTGATTCCAATATTAATTAAGTACTAACACAAAATTAAAGAAAAAAAAAGAAAAAAAGTTTTTACTGGGTTAAGATACAAAAGTAACCATAAGCTTTCACCAAAAGTGCGCCGAACACCATATGTTTTTTAGAGGTGTAAAAATACTCATGAACATTCAAGATGAGAGTAAAATTGCCAAGACCGTTACTTTTTGAGGTAAGACCCATTCTATTTCTTAACCTTAACCCTTTTTTGTATTTTATGAATGAAAAACAAGAAGATGACAAAAAAATAAGAATATAAAAACATAGTCACAATATAATCATGAAATTTTTCTGCGAATGGTTCAATGACTATCATTATTTACAAAATATGGAGTTATTTAAATTTCTAAGTCTGCTCATAAACCCCAATAACACCCTAAGTCTAATTTCTTGATTTAAAATTATTCCAAAACACTAGCAGAAAAACATCTTTCAAATAAATTATTTTAGACCCACTTAGCAAGCAATTTATATTCAATTTACAACTTTATTCCCCTAAATAGAACAATCAACGTGACGTTCAGAGCAAGAATCAAACATAATTAATCAAACACTAAATAAAAATATGCTCTCATCAAACTCAAGAGTAGATTGTATGAAAAATGAGCATAATCTTTATAACTTACCTAAACAAGTTCATCATGGTATTCATTGACAACATCTTCATTTACTCCAAGAATGAGGGAAAACATAAAGACCACCTCATAATCACCCTCTAGGTACTGAAGGTTCTCCAATAGTATGCAAAACTAAGTAGGTGTGAGTTGTGGCTAAGGAAAGTAAACTTATTAGGCCATATTGTGTTAGCCGAAGGGGTAGTTGATTATCCAATAAGGAGTATATAATGTTGAAATTGGAATTGCCCATGTGGTTATTGCCGTAAGAAGCTTCATGGAATTGTTAGGATACTATCATAGCTTCATTAAAAGGTTCTCACATATCGCAATGCCTTTGACCAAGCTAACCAAGCTAACTATGTAGTATCAACCTCTTATATAGAATGACATGTGTTAAGTAGCATTTAAGAGATTGAAAGTAAGGTTGATTACTATACACATATGCTTCATTAAAGGGTTTAGGTTGTGTGCTTATGCAATTGAAGATGGTTGTGGCTTATGCATCGTGACAATTTGAAGAAAACTATCCTACTCATTGTCTAGAGTTTTTGATGTTATGTTTTCTTTGAAAATAAGGAACCATTACCTCTATATGGCAAGGTTTGAGGTGTTCAGCAATCATACGATTATGAAATACCTATTAGAACAAAAGAAACTAAACAACAGATAGCATAGATAAATGGAGTTTCAAAAGGACCGCTACTTCAAATTAAAGTACCATTGGGAAAATCAAACTTGGTTGTCAATGCCATGAGAAGGAAAGTGACATGTACTCCACTTACTATTGGTAAGGTAACAACCCTTGAGGCCTTAAAAGTTTAATTGGGTACTCGAGAACAACTACAATCTCATAATTAAGTTTTTATAGGCACTTGTGAAGCTAGACCCCTCAAGTTTAATACATAGGTACTTGAGAAAGTTTTGTTAGAATTAGCTGACACCTGAAAGGGGGTGAACTGGGTGTAAGATAAACACTAGGGACTTTGAAAATGTTTTTGCATCTTAGTGAAAATAATAAGTATGAAGATAAGGAGCCATAAAACCATAATAAATTAAATAAATCAAGTACACTAGAAATATATGAGATAAGGGAAGAGAATATGCAAACTATGATTTATACTAGTTTAGTCCAATCCTTGATGACCTGCATCTAGTCCCCAAGCTCTACTTGAGATTTTTAATCCACTATCTTCTTGTTTAATCCGGGCATAAGAGAAGCCACTACAATCCGATAAGTTTAGCCTGACACTTGCGAAGCCTTTTACAAATCTTTCACCCAGTTACTCCC
Source organism: Inga oerstediana (assembly GCA_963210345.1). Classification (NCBI taxonomy): domain Eukaryota; kingdom Viridiplantae; phylum Streptophyta; class Magnoliopsida; order Fabales; family Fabaceae; genus Inga; species Inga oerstediana. The sequence goes on along the minus strand of OY723409.1, from coordinate 28,357,041 downwards.
CCTTACACACCGTAAGGATAAAACCTTGATAATGAAGGCTTACAATCAATCTTCTCTATTAGAAGTGAATAAAATAAACACTAAAGTATAATATAAATAATGTCTTTTTCTAAAGTAAATGACATCGAAACTAGAAAACAATGGAGAGTATTTGGGTTGAAGTGGATGATTCATGATTTAGCATTTTGGTGTTGTTATTTTCCTCTTCAACTCAATGTTTTTCTATTTATAACTAATGATGAGTATTTGGCCATTGAGCATTTTCTTCTTCCCATTGAGAATATGACTGTTAGAAGTCCGCTGGAAGTAGCCGTTGAAGCTTCTGACACAGTTTTTTTTGTCGTTGAGCTGTAATCCAGGTTTAATCATCTGTAATCTTTATATAAACTTGATTAGTAATGATTATGAATGATTAAAAGCAATATAATTAATATTTAAATGAATTTGAAAGAACATTGAAAAATCCGAGACCGTGATTCAAAAGTTGTGAACAAAATCACTGCAGTGTAGATTTTAAATAACTTTCTTAATCACTCAAATGATTTTTAGATCAATTGCAAGTGCGCTACAATTGATCATTGATTCACTTGAGAGATATCCTCAATCACTCTTAGATTGCTTGCAAATCACTTGCAAATGTTTACAAGTGATGGTCCATCACTTAAGTGATTCCCATATCACTCGAATGATTTCCTTATTCTTTTCAGACTATAGATAGTTTGGCATAGAAGTCAAATTCTTGTGGGCATAACTCTTTAAATGTGACTCTAAATTTGGAAACTTACCTATCCCCAGAAAGCTCATTAGTATTCTTTTTAATACATTAAGAACCAGTCCCAAATTCATTATATTCTAAAAAGTTATGATAATATTTGTAACATCTGGTCTGAAACACAGTGTTGATTTCAAACACTAATTTTCAAAGTTCATATCTCTTCAATCTGACAATATTTGAGCATGAAATTGATGTCTTTGAAACACCTCTTGAGTCTAGTTTTATATGCAATAAGTTGTAGTCCAAAACTCATTGTCTTCCAGAAGTTATGATCCAAAGAATCACTACTATTATGGAACTTCGTGGGAATATTGTGAGAACATTGAGCATCAACTTCCAATATCTATATTTCTTTTGTTTGACCCTCTTTAGGCTTGATCATGGCTACTGAGAAACTCATTTTGAGTGCCATTTAATATGCAATAAGGTTTACCTCAAACAAAGTTTTGGTGTAGGAGATATGTCCAAATTACAGAACCTATTTTGAAATAACATAAGAAATTGCAGTGTCAAATTCCAAAACTCATATCTTCTTCATCTAAAATACTTTGAGCTTGATCTTGGTGTTTGTGTATCTCATTAAAAGTTTAGTTTCATATGAAACAAGTTTCAACTCGAGTGAAGTTTATAAGGCCTCGATATATGGCACTTTAACTTCCAATTAAGCCATTCTAACTTCCATTTGCTCATAGAGACTTCCAATACCAAATCTAAAAGCTTGAATCTTGATATTCCCATTATATTTTGCCAGTTATTCTTTCTTTAATCTCTTCTCTTCATATTGATTATGCTCCATACTCCTTTTGATAACTCATTGCTTTCTTGACTAATTTCTTCGATCTCTTTCTTCTTCTTCTTCTTGATCATTCTACATAATTCAACTTGACAGCTTATAATCTTTACTTGACTACAAGAAATATTTCACATTAAGCATAATAATTAGTCAATGTATATGATATATACATGTAGACTTTTTGCTCTCAATATTAGGCACCTATATTTGACATCATCAAAACTAATCATATCTAACACATTTCACTAACCCTTATTAATTCTAAGGTAATAATCCTCAAGGTCTTACTACCTTGAGTAACTCTTTAATTTAATAAAGATTACAAGTAATAACTCTCTTTGTACAAGAAATAGATTATGACAATCATTGAAGTGCCAAGAGTATGAATGTTGGAGTTATGAATATAATATTCAATTAATCAAAGTTTTAATACAATGCACTTCATCATGTTTGATTGGCTCTTGATATCACACCTTTCTTTTTTCTTTCTTTTTTCTTTTTTTTTTGCATTCTTAACTTGAATGCTTCTTGTTTTAATCAAAAGTGAGACTTGTTAACCAAAAGAGAAGTTGAGCTAACTATTAAAAATGATTTATCTTCTTGTTATAGATTACAGATAGTTGTTACTCACATTAAATGCCTCTGCTAGAAAGGCAACTTTGGTAGGTAAAATAGTCAATGTAATCAATCTGTTGCTTCCAGCATGTAAAACATGTTTTCCTTGGATGAAATAAATTAATAACATTTATAATGTAGTTTCAAAGGATTGGAATGAAGTTATAAGAATTTAAGATCACTTTATAAGATCATCTATGGTGTTTAAAAAGCCAATTAATATGACTTGAGTATATTGCTCAAACTGTTCTTTAAATTCAAGGTTTGATGAGAGGCACTATGAATTAGTGCCATGTTCAAGTTGTATAGCTCAATAGCAAGATACATCATGAAATTATGAATTATACACAAACAAATTGATTTAACCTTATTGTAGAGTTAATAAAAAAACTAAGATAAATGTAATAAAAGTGAAATCTAGCCTAGGTTGAGTCTCTAAGGAGCCTAGTGGATGTTAAAATTGCTAGCAAAGCCTATGAACCACAAATTAAGAAATTACTTATAGCAGAAAAGAGAGCAATTGTTTGGTTTATTTTCTGGATTAAAGCTAGTCCTAATGTTTATAATTTTATGATTTGTCTAAATATGATGTTGTGAAGTAAATGATAGAATATCAATATTGAATATGTGTTCTCCTAGAAATGTGGCCTTGCCTTCACTGTCCTAATGTTAATGGAGTCAGAAACCAAATTTAAGAATTGAGTTAATAACTCGCTAACTCACTCATCAACAAGATTTTACAAATGCACAAATCATAGATAGACAAGCATAAATTCATTCGACTGAGAATAAGAAGCATTATAAATCACATATCTATGTTTTAAACACAACCATGCATTACCCTTCCGGATTAAATTATTCCAGATTAAATTTCCCATTTTACCTTGAGCATCGTTGAAATCAATTATTGAAACTAAATCAACATGATTGGCTATAACAATTTAATTTACCAAATATTCAGAGACATGCAATTCCAACTCAAACTTGCGAATAATTTATTATTCTACTAGTTCTCAAACATATTCTTCAAATTTAGTATAGTAGCAGACCTTGAAATCATAAATTGATTTGTACAACTCATTCAAATCAAATACAAATGCAGACTAAAATTAAGGAAGAAAGAAACTCCCTAGTGAAGCAGGAACTCAAGCATTAGCTCCATCTCTAGGAGAACTATAATCTAGCCTTGCATGTCTGGGTCTACGTGATGCATATGAGCAAGAACATACAAGCCATGGGTGGAATAAGAGGTATGAAGATGGATATGGTGAAGTAGAGGAGACCAAATAGAAAAGGATGGTTGAAGACAAACGAATCAAAGATGAGGTGGAGAGAATTAGGGATGAAACGGAGTGAATGGAGAATGTAACACCGTATTTCTAAAACATTTACATGAGTTTTAGTCATGTAATGTTTACAAACCTAAGACATTTTTCTATTGTAAGTTATTAAAGTCTCAACTTTAATACATGGTTTAACCCTGTACTTGAGTTGGTTTTTGGAAAACTTTTGAAAATACTTTAAGTGTGGTCACAAACTGCTTTGCACATTCATTACCACTCATTAGTTTCAAATCCTTTTATTTAAAATATAGGGTGTTCTCTAGTTAACTTATGGGCTTTTAGCATTTGGTTGCCTGATTCTAATTCACTTATCGCATTAGGATATTATCACGTTTGTTGATATACTAACGTATAAGTTACAACTAATACGGTTAATGCTACAATTACTGGTACTGCTATAGCTACTTCTACTTAGTTACATTTACAAATTATACAATTATCCAAAATGAAAGATAACCAAAGGGTCTCTAATTATTCAACATTCGCTTTACCTGTATATGGTTACGTTCTTGCCCTTAGAGCTACTCACCTTTGCTGTAGATCATTGGTTAGAAAGGGTGAGATTCAAAAGAATCCCAGTAGTAACATAAATCACTCATATGATATGTATAATACTAAGCATGTAAAACAAATCATCAAACAGAACACTTACAGTATGCAGCAAACAAAGGGCTTAACCAATCCCTTATCATAGAACCACAGTGATTGGTAACAATGAACTGGCAGCCCAGGGCCTCTGCCTATACAAGATGTTGTCTAGGGTAGCCCCCTATGCTGCAGGCTAGGGTAACTCCCTAAGCAACTTGTATTTATGGGTCTTACTACCTAAGGACTAACTGTCTTGCACAAAATAGATGATGGAGAATACATACACAGTAGCATATATGATATAAGGGATAAGGTACTACCTGGTAGCCTTTCCAAACTTTGTTCTTGTTCACAATCACTGGGACCCCTAGGCAAATATCAAACCCTATAAGTTAGAATTCACGAACAGTGCAATAACCCAAATTTTAGGCTTAGAGACTTGAGGATAAGCCTAAATTAAGCAGACAACTAAGCCCAATTAGGGAAGAGTCCCAAGAATGATGAGAGAAAGAAAGACTCTCGGGGATTATGTGATTTGGCCTTACCAGGCTGAGGGCCCAGTATACGTAGGCAAAAGGATTAAAGTGTCAATATAGATGTATACAAGACATATATACAATACTATCAAGTGATGGAAAGATGCCACCTAGCTATGTCATGAGGTATGAGACTGATTGGTCGAGCAAAATATGCCGGTATAGGTGTGAACATGGCATTTTTAGGGCAGAGATGAATACCCTACATTTTTTGGGAAAATACACCAGTATATGGCACAATGTTAGGAGATACAGGAAGCTCAGCCTGTCAGTCAGTGGGCCTCAGTATATGTGAAGCAATCCCGAGTAAAACCCAAGTGTAATCCCAAGTAAACACAGATAAAGTAGCTATAATACCTTGCAAGCTACCTAGATAGTTGATGTTGCCTAGTGTGTCCTGTAATTTCCCAATGGACTGTGTGTCCAGTGATTGTTGAATGTTGAATGGTTGATTGTTGTTAGATGGTTTATTTTGCAAGCTTCATAAACATTACATAATTATATGAATGGCTTGAGCAGTAAGAGATGGAGCCTAGAATGAATTCAAAATATCTAGTGGACTGTGTGTCCATGGTAGTTAGACTCGATATGTATCAGGAAAGATGATGGACAGTATATCCTATAGATGGTATGTCCTGAAGCCATAAGACTTGATAGACTGGTATCTCCTTAGGCCAGCAAAATGCTATGTAGTTGAGAATTGTGATGGGCGGAGGCTCGAGACTGTAAGACCCAATGTGCAAGTTTGCATAAGGCAGTGTCACTAGGTTGTAACACTTGTGTGTCTAGCATTGTGGTTATTGCCTAGTATAGTGACATTGGACTAGTATGTCCAGAACATATCTTGAGGCTGGCAGAACCTTTAGACTGTACCAGCTTGTAGCCTAAGCAGTAAGTTCCAAGATGCCATTGGCTTAGAGGTGATTCCCTGTGAAGAAAGACAAGGATATCCAACATTGTCGAAGTAGAATGAGTCGTGAGGCTTGATATGCATACAGTATGATCAAGGCAGAGCCCCGAAAAGGCTATAAGGCTTGAAGTGTGATCCAGGCAGAGTCCTGAAGAGGCTAGAAGGCCTAGTATGCATATAGTATGACTTGGGAGAGTGTCATATAGGTAGTGAGGCATGCGAAACCAATCGTTGTGAGAATAGACTAGTAGGTCCTGTGTTTGAATGTTACATACTATGAACAGAATGAATGAGAATGATGTATAATGATTGTTGAATACTATCAGAGATCTAAGAATATGATCATTGTGCTGCATAATCTACGAGCTTGCAAATAAAAGAGCTATAATGAAAGAGATAGCCTGATTATCTAGAGATAATCCCTAAAGTACAAATAATTCCATATGCTATTCAAAATTTTGTTGATGAAATTGATTGAATGGGAGGAGAATTGCAATATCCCAAATTTTGGGCCTAGAGACTTGGGGATAAGTCTGTATCAGTTAGACGACTAAGCCTAGTTCAGGAAGAGTCCCAAGAATGATGACAGAAAGAAAGATGTTTAGGGACTATATGATTCGGCCCTATTGGGCAAAGGGCCTATATGCTTAAGCTGTAGGATTAAAGTGTCAGTGAAGATATGCACAAGACACATATACGATACTATTAGGTGATAGAAAGATGCCACCCAGCTATGTCATGAGGTGTGGGACTGATTGGTCGAGCAAAATATACTGGTATAAGTGTGCATATGGCATTTTAAGGGCAGACATGAGTACCCTACGTTTTTTGGGAAATGACACTGGTATGTGGTGTCAAGTTAGGGGAAACACTGAGTAAACATCGATAAAGTAACTTTATTAAAGTAGCTTCGATAAAGTAGCTTTATTAAAGTAGCTTTAATAAAGTAAGTAATGATGAGTAATGATGAAGCAACTTATGTTAGACAATTAAGAGAGTGACAAGTGTCCTCTCATAATGAGAAAGTGCAAGATCACTTTTGTGTTGGCCTTATAAGAGAGTGACATGTGTTTATAATCATAATACTTGCTTTTTGCTTTTGTGATTGGCTCTCTCCTGATGCACTACTTGTCACCTGAGTCAGGGAAATCGACCAGTCCCCGGTTCAGTCAGGTTCTTGACTTTCTTAAACACCAAAATTGGGAGTCAAGGGAATTCATCAGTCCTCCCTTCCCCTGACATGTGAAAAGTGCCACTTAAGAGAGAGAAAGGGAACACAAGTTACTTGGATGACATTGGCAATCTTGGGCTTTAAGATTGGGATACTTGGCATAACAAGAGGAGATCACATTCAAGATTAAATCTCTACCTTCCATTCCTCTTTAAGGGCCAATTTAGCCAGACATTAGAAAAGAAAGAGAAAGAGTGAAAAAGCGTAAGAAAATAGGAAGATGAAAGAGAAAGGCCGAATAGTGATTTTTTCAGAGTTTCAGAGCCGATTCTGGCCTGAATCGCCATTATCGTCTTGTAAGTCTCTCAATAAACTTCTTCTACTCACTAAGAGTTTCATTTCTATGGTCTCAATTTTTTAATCTGAGGTGTTTTGTGTTGTCTAGGTAGCTGGGGCACAGCCATAATACCGAACCAGTTGTAGAAATGTGAAGAGGTAATCGTAGGCATCATTTTGAACTATATACCTTGTGATTTTGTTGATTTTTTCTTGACTCTTGTACCACCCCAATATTTTGGCCCAGCAGTGGCTTTGAGGCCATATGTGTTTAATCATGAATATATGATGATATATGGTGTTTGATGATAAAAAAAAGACTATTTTTAGTGCTGCCAGATTTGAGTTCTGTGAGGCAGTCTGTTTGTGACATGTTTTTGACTAAGCAAATGATATCCAATGGATATGAAACTTTCCAAATTTAAATTATGTGTCCTTAGCTTTAATTTGATATATAATATGTGTCATTTGGGTTAGTAGAATATGATATATGAATTTTTGAAGTTAGGCATTGCATCTGGAACATTTTGTGGTAATGAGGTTTTTTTGAGGTTCTAGAAATCTAGCCCTATAATTGATAATGGCACATGTTTTACCTTTAAAAAGGACTTAAACAGTTTTGCATATAAGCTAGAACCATGTAATTTGGAATTTTCTAGATGTAACTATGAATTTTGGAAGTTAAGGAATTAAAACTGGACAGAATTCTAAGGCAGCCATATTTGTCGCGAATTCTGGAATTTGGTGCTCATAATGGGCATTATGAGATATTTTTTAACTTAAAAAAGACTTAATAAGGGTCCCCTAGGACTTTGAACCACCTTATTTAGAGTTATAGAGATTTAATTATGATTTTTTAAAGTTGGGTGAAATATCTGGTTGTTTAGGTGGACCCACGAAACCGTGGCATTTAAAGTAATTTGGAACAAGTATAGGTCCAAAGATAAGAGACATGCCCTAAAGGATAATAGCCACATAGGATATTCATTTTTCATTACTCTAATAGTGTAATCGCATACCTAAGGTCATGAGATGACAAGGAAGATTCTTCAAGCAACGTTAGTGGTTGGAAGAAATGGTATAAGAGGATGCATAGAGACCAAAGATAGTGAACTTACCTAACCTGCATGTATTTAATATGTATGTTTGTGCATTGATTTATGTGACTGCTTTGCCTAATTGTGTTAAGCATATTGGATTGATTAAAGCTGTGTTATATTTATGCTATGACCATGAGTATGTTGTAACATTGAGCATGCAAATATGTTATTATGTTGGCATGAGTTTATGTAAGGCAAGCATGTCATGCATTAAATATATATCTGGCACGCATAGTGGTATTGTTTGCTACTAAGGTTCCCCTAAATCTCACCCTCTCTCAACCAACCATATAGGTAACTGAGCATAGAAGAGCAATGCAGGATTTTGTGTGAGGAGAAGAAGTTACAATGAAGAAGAGAAGAATTATTTACATGATGTACTGCTATGTAATTGACCTTTGAGTGATTAATTGTATATCACTGCATGACAGATGAATTGATAACTCTAAGCGTGATAAATGACCTAGGAATGGGAAATCGCACGACACGAGCCCATTAGTTAAGTAAGCAGAATGATTAATAAATAGAGAACAACTTTGATAGAAATTAATAGAGAGAAGTCAATAACCTCGTGAATAAAGATAATTATTCTGGTGAATATGGTTTTACCAAATGAACAGTACCCCAGGAATAATTGTAAATTTTTTGGATGGGAACTTTATTTCTTGATTCTCCTCAACCATAATGATATTAATGCTTCCAAATGCAATATAAAAGGCATAAGTAACGGGTGTTACATTTGGTGGTATCAAAGTAGAGTTCCTGACATTTGGCTAGTATTCTCTGTTGTGTTAATAGTATCCAAGGCAATTATGTGGTAATCTTGAGTGATACTATGATTAAGAGAAATGGGTGATAGACAAACCCAAAGAAATAGAATTTCCCCCGACTATTAATTGGCAGGCTGGTATAAAGGAAAGGTAGAGCCGTATATCGATAAACTGGCTGACTATAGATTCCCCTCCAAAGGAAGGGGTAGAGCTGTATATAGACGATGAAATGGAGCAATAGTAATGTATACCCTGTAGGGAAGGGTATGAGCTCTAGTGTATCTGATGCCAGATTAGCATGAGACCTATATTCCAACAGTAGTCCGTGGTTAAGAGTGCTTAGGCAAGAGAAATTCTGGGATGGGTGACCCCCTGGGAAGTTAAGTTGATAAGGTTATAGAGACTCTAGAGATAGATAAGGTAGCAAAGAATATGGGTTCTGTTGCTAACTTTAGAGTTTCTGATGATGAATTGGAATATGACTTAGATCCCCACCCTATGTTACGGGAGTACATAAGAAGTTATATCAAGAACCTGGTACTGCTTATGTTCCTTATAGGGACAGTACTTAGCATCTCTGGTGGGGTAGGTATGTGGTACTGGGACCAAGACATATATGAACTACCAATACCCAGCGATATATGGATCTATACGGGCACTAATGTCTTGGATCCCATCACAACTTTAAGGTTAAGCATGCTCAAGGAGAAAAATTTCAAGATAGGTGACTTCCTTGGAAGTCTCCATGTAGAAACCTTTGACTAAAGGTTAGAATGCATGAAGGTTTGAGTGCCTTGTGGTAGGATATATGGTGATCCTTAGAGATGTAATGAGTGTTTATTATGCCATATATTGATCCTAGAGGATCCGATCTTATGACTAAAGGTTGAGGAAAGGCTTGAATCAGATATAAGCTGAAATAATGTGTAGGTCAAAATGTGAACTAGTGATGCGATCCAGAATCAACAAGTTGTCCCTTCAAATTCAAGTGACATCTCTTCTGTTTCAAATGATCATTATCAAATTCCAACTGAACAAATCATGAGAGCACAAGCTAAAATATTCAAGGAAGCATTGATTGGGCTGATTGAAGAAGTTGTTTGTAAATCAAATGGCAATTGGATCAATAAATCTGATTTACAAAACAAAGATGTTGAAAACGTCACTAAGTTCATTTATGCTAAATATGGAGTTGTTAATCAAGTTTTGGGCTTGGAAACTTCAAAACAAAGAGCTTGGACCTAGTACAACACATGGGAGGCTCATTTGGGCCTAAATAAGCACATTTTGAGCCTTAATTTGCTGACTACATTTTCTTGAAGTTAGGTGTGCGAAAATCAACAAGGAGTTGGTGGCAGATTTGACTTTTGTTTTCTCTTGCATGTTGTATTTGATTTTTCAACTTTCTTCTAGATTGTATTAGAATTTTGTGTTCATGTATTAGACTTTTAGGTTTCCTAGCACATGGTATTAGATTTTGTATTTTCTATGTTCAGATTTGCACCTACTACAATTAGGACATATTTTCCTATAAATACTTGGTGCTTCTTCATTTGTAAAACACAATTCAGATTTGAATCATAAATGAAAGTTGCACTTCTGCACTTTGTTTCTTGAGAGTGGATTCTCTCTAAGGGTTCTTTTTAGAACTAACAAACTTATCAAGGCTTGATCAACCTTGTGGCGTTTTTCCAACACTTCGGGTCCTTGTTCTTTCGTGTTCAAGGGTTCAAGTGGATCGTCGATCTGTGTTTAGCTTTCTTGGGGTGTGTATATTTCAGAATTGGTTGTGGTTTCGTGGGATCTTCCCTTGTGGGTTCGCACCATCTTGGTATCAGAGCTTCGGATCTAAACTCAGGTCATATCTATTTGTTCTTCGTTTCCATTTTCGTTTCAAGTTTTGTGCTTTGTTCTTGTGTCTGTCCGTGTCCAGATTTGTTACTTCTATTCGTCAAGTTTTTCTTTGTGTTTTCCAATATTTAGTATATCAAATTCATAGTTCAGAATCGCTTCTTTCATCTCGGTTTGGAATCGTTTCAATCCGATTTGTCATTTGTGAGTTCTATCTATTTTAATCTAATTGTGTTTTCTGGAAAATTCTGGGCTTGTTCATCTTCATTTTTCCAGAACGTCCTAAAATATTCTGTCCTTGTTTGACCACTTTTCCTTTGTGTTTTACATCGTTTAATAGGTCATTTTCGTAGTTTAGAATCTCATGTTTCTATTCGTTTTGGTATCATCTCAATCCAAAATTTCCACTGTGAGTTATAGTCTTTACAAAATAGACGCTTTTCTGGAATTTCTGGGTTCAGATTTCTTGAGTTTTGTTGTTTGTGATAGATTCTGCATTCTCTTTAAATTTCAGTAGAGGAGAAAAACGAAAAAAAAAGACAAGAGCATCAGAAAAAGAAAAAAAATTTGATAAGAAAAAAAAACTGAAAAAAAAAGGAAGAGCAACAAGTGTTGTGTTGGAAGTGTTTTGAGCAAAAATATCTATTGTCATACCCAGAATTTGTGGAGTTTGTGTCATTTTAACTCTTGATTTCCTTGAAATTCCTTTTCCAATACTCACTTTGATATTCCATATTTCTAAAGTGTTGTGTTGATTCTGCAAATTGTGATTGCTTTGATTATGAATTGCTTAGTTCTTTAAAGTTCCTCAAGAGGAATCTAAGAGTGGAAAAAGGCAAGAGTGAACTACATCATTTTAAAAGCCAAATTTGAGTGAAACACGAGTGACACTAAACTTGTTTGAGTGAAACACGTGAGTAGAGTGGTGAGGTCCATTTTTCTCTAAATCTAACTTTTCAGGTATCATCAATATGCATGATGAAAAAGAACTTCAAACAAATTTTGACTCCTTACTAAAAGGACTTCAAAGGTTTACTGATGAAGCAGAGCAATGGATGTCTAGTCACAATTCCAAATCAAAATTCCAAAGAAATCTCCAGAAGTTGAAACAAGGTTCCATGACTGTTGATGAATATTTTCAAGAGTTGGAATTAGCTATGATTAGAGCTAGAGTGAAAGAAACTTCAAAAGCCACTAAGGATCGTTTTGTGAATGGGCTTAATCCTGAATTAGCTTCTTTTGCAAAGACCTTTAGCTTCTTGGATATTGATCTTTTGGTTCAATTTGTTGCTGAACATGAGCAAAAAATCAAGCAACAAAGATGATCAGAACGTAGCTTCAATGCAAAGGAGATTGAAAGCTTCATTGTTGCAGTTTCTAATGATGAGCAAGAGCTAGCTAAGGAGGAGGAAGAATTGAATGTTGAATATCTTACAGACCAATGTGTTGAAGAAGACCTCATTAGTCCAAACACCAATCTTGTGGTTGAAGAAGTTCCTCTCAATCATGAAATGAAAAGTGAAAATATGAGTGAGAGTGATTTTAGTGAAGCTGTTCTAAAGAGAGAAAATCATTTTGAGGGAGAAAAAGATATTGAGAGCATAGAGTGTTGTTAAAATAAAGAGAGCAAAAATGAGAGTGAAGAATTCAGTGAAAAGAAAGATGAAAAGAGTCATGAGAAAAGTGAGGTTAAGAGTGATGGCAAGGATATTGTTTTGGTTACTAATGATCTTAATCATTATTTCCCTTGTGACTTTGTTGTGTTTCAGGAATTCTTGGATTTGATTCCTAAGAAGCCACCCGATGGATTCTTACCTTCATATAAGGCTAGGATTCATATAAAGCATTTCATCACAAAAGCCATACAGGCAAGATTCAAAACTCACAGCCCACGGCTGGATTAACAAACACCGCCCCACGGGTCGGATTCACAAAGTTCCATGTCGATTACAACGGTAGTTCAACAGCCGACCTAGAGATGACCAACGTCAATCCCTACACGGCTCACGCTGACCTGCTCGGACTGTAATGGACCATGGTACATGCAGTTCACAGTTCAATGATAAGTTATGCATACTAAAACATCATACACAACATGAGAGAAAAGTCACTACCTTGATCCTTCCGGGCGTAATCTGGCACCGGTCTCTCCCGCCTAGGGCAAATGTCATATCCTAGAATCATGATTAGGGACGAAGAGTTATATTCTATCCAAGACTTATTTAACTTGAAATACTTAAATTTGGTTATCATAATTGACCCTTAAGAGGCCACAAATGCCTCTAATAAAAGCCCTAAAAGTTTGGGAAACAATAGGTTAGAGGTCTCCTTTCGAAAACTCAAAGTGCTGGAATACAGGGGTTGGCCGCGGCCAGCCCTTCCTTGGGCCACGGCCAAAATATGGTCAGAAGGCCACTGACCGCGGCCAGAATCAGGCCAGAAAGGTTTGGGCCGCGGCCAAGAAATTCCCTGATTCTTGGCTGAACTTCCAAAATTCATAACTAATCCTAGAAAAATCGAAATGAGGTGATTCCAAAGCCAAATGAAAGGTATTTAAGTCCTCTTTCTAAGAAAAATATGGCTCATTACTTCAAATCATCACATAAATACAGAATCACCAAAAACTAAACACTACTCCAAAACAGAGTTCTGTTTCCATCCCAAACTTTGGACAATCATATCTACCAGAATACTAAACGAAATGACACAAAATATATATCCATTTTGAAGTTTGGGATGTGAACTTTAAGATTGGAAAGTTTCAGAATTTTCCAACACCATTTGGTCATTCAAAACGCTCATGCAAACGGACTGCCCAGACAAATTTTACACAAGACAGATTTTCCAATTTTCTTTCAAAGTGTTCAATGACTCCAAAATCAATAACCAAGCTTATTCCCACACAAAATCACTCAAGGAATCCAATGGGAATGTCAAAATCACTAAAATCCTATTCCATTATCATGCTTTGGTTTTGGGTAACATTAAACACTAGACTCTCAAAATCTCCAAAATTAACAATTTCAAACCCAACCAATTCTATCTATCCAACATGCATTCCAAACATACCAATTCCATACCAAACACATACCAAACTCCCCATGGCCCTCATTTTCGAAAATGGGCCCAAAATTCCAGATAATTCAAACTTAACCAATGGCTACAAAACCTATATAGAAAGGTTTGTCTTACTCACCTCTATAACTTTTCCAAAGGAGTTTCTTGATTCACCCAAGTCAAGAATTTCGTGAGAGCTCAAACACCATCAAATGGACAAACTAAAACCATGAAAATGAAACTCTCAACACAAGGAACAACTTTATAGAAGAACATTTTTCCATTAGAGGCCATTAAGAGGGTCAAATGCTCACCTTTTTTCACAAGCTTCTTCTTCTTCTTCTTCAGAAATGGAGGACGCATGAGAGAGGAAAATGAGAGAGAGAAGGAGGTTAAAGATGAAATGATGATGGCACACACCCTCCCATACTCTCTTGTCAGCAAAATGGAGGGAAGAAAGAGGGAGAAAAACTGATTTAATAATGCCATATTTGACTTTTCTTATATCCTCTCTCACCCAACCAATTTGCCATGTGTCAGAATTTCATTGGCTCTCATAAGGAAATCAACCAATTAATCACCTTAATCCCTCCATTAGCCATTTTAATTACACATCTCATTATTCTCTCGTAGTTAGTAATTAATTTTCCCCTTAATCACCAACTAATTGCCCAATAACTCCATTCTTCCAATTTTTCAATAATTATGACATATTAATTAATATTACCATAAACACATAATAATTCAAATTAAATTCATAATCATCTACAATAATCATGATTTGCCCTTAATCAAAAATTGGGATATTACAGTTGACCACTGAAGCTTCGATAGAGGGAGAGTTGAACACAATCGCACAATGCCTCATTCACCTCCGTTGACGACACCGCAAATCGCCACCGACAATCGTCAACCCACCATCCTTCGCGTCGTCTCTCCGTCTCCCCGAGCTTTCCCATCACTCTCTGTTCTGACACCCTTTCAACTCTGCCTTCTCGTGTCTCTTCATTTCCCTTTTAGTTGTCACTTAGGAGGGTATTTAGGTAATTGTCTTAAGATTTCATATTCCAAATTCCTCACCCCTCACTGATTTGAGATATTGAATTTCACCCAACCTTTTTGTCCTTTTCTAATTTCCTTTATAGTTTTCTAGAATTTTATTTATATTTTTTTCATTAAAAGAAATGGGAATTTAAGGAAAACTCACTCACGGTTTACACAATAACAAAATTAACTAAATTTTTTAAATTTGTACGAGTACGAGTTAGGTACCTAACGCCTTGTCCAGCATCAAATCAATTTTCACCTATCAACTGTTGTCCAACAGGATGTAACGTGCAGATGCATCAAGGTTATGTTAGTTCTTATTTTGTACAACACCACTGTACTGACATCAAATATTGTTAGGGTTTGTCAGCTTGCACCACTCATAAAGCAACCTTCACATGACACACTTGCGAAGTGCGTCCAACTTTTCTCTTTGGCTTTTCCATTCAGTGCCCCTACTTTACCCAAGAATGAGGCCGTTTTGCGTTTTGAAATTAGATCCAGCACTGACCCTTTAATTTAGTTGGGTTGGGATCGAATTTTGAGACGCGAAATGGAATCGTTTTTGGGTAAGGGAGGGGCAATGGATAGGAAAACCATAGAGAGAAGCCGGATGCGAGCGAAGCACCCATGACTCTACAGTACAGACAGCACCAGCCTACCCCAATTGCAATATGCTCACTTTCAAGTACCACGCACAATAAATCCCTCAAATGTGCGTTGCAAGCTATAGTACCTTTTTGACAACGTGCAAATATGCATTTGCAAAATATGAATAATACTAGCTACAAATGACAATGGGTTAAGTACGAAAGACAAGATATCATGTAAATATGATTTCAAGTTCAAAGAGCTAATCTCATTTGAAACCAACAACCTCAAATTTAGTCTAGATAAATCTGTAAAATTGGGCACCAAATGGTTCCCTACCAAATAAACATGTGTGTGTGTATATACTCATCCTATCTTGAATATAGGAATTAGTTAGAGAGTTTATTTTGATTATAAATATAAGATCTTAATCTACCATATTTTTCAAATTTATAACTTTCTCCTAGGCTACCCGTATTGAGTACATTATAGTAACTGAGTTTCCATTAAAATATAGTTTCAATACAAATAATTGATTAAAGAGGATATTTTATTTTAGGTAGGAAAATCACCACACGTTTTTACAAATGAATAAGATACTTTTCTCAATTTTTACAGATTAGTTATCTAAGTTCTACATTAAGGATATGAGGGAGTTTTTATATATAAACAATGCTCATTCATGGGTGTACCTCTTTGATGTGTGTTTTGCTTCAGGGTGAGCACAGTCATGCATTCATCACACAGCACACGTCGAGGAACAAACATAATTGATATGAAGCAGCTGGCTTTAAGGGCACGCCCGGTTGCTTCAATCAATTTCCATTCCTCCATCTAATGCCCTTTTAGGGCTTGTTTGGTCTGATGGGAGGGGAAGAAAAGTGGGCGTAGGGAAATTTTTTTTTAAGTTATATTTAAAAAAATTAGAGAAGTGGGATTAAAAATTTTTGATTAATTTTTCTTACTCTTTTATCTTATATATTCTCTTTATTAAAATTTTATTACCCCACTTCTTAAACCTTTTAAAATTCAACTCATAAAAATTTTCCCTCCCCCTTCTTCCTCTCCAAATCCCTCACCCCAAACAGGCCATTAGGGCTACAAGGGGAAGGAAAATTTTTCTCAGGTGAATTTAAAAAAATGGAAGAATTGGAGTTAAAAGTTTTTAATAAATTTTGTTTACTCTTTTATTTAACATATTC
Organism: Inga oerstediana; assembly: GCA_963210345.1. Lineage (NCBI taxonomy): Eukaryota > Viridiplantae > Streptophyta > Magnoliopsida > Fabales > Fabaceae > Inga > Inga oerstediana. The sequence continues at coordinate 28,340,356 of OY723409.1, read as the reverse complement.
TTTTTATTAAAATTTTGTCAACCCAATTTTACAATTTTTATTTTTTAAATTCAACTCATAAAAATTTTCCCTCTCCTTCCCTCCCCTACAAATCCCTCATACCAAACAGACCCTTAAGGAGAGCACACTAGGAAGCAGGCTGCCCACGTTCCAAGAGCACTACCATCAGACAATGGCTCCACATAATGGTCCTAGTTAAGGAAATTAATTAAGCTAAAGCTGACTTTAACACACACAAACGTTAATCAGGTTATGAATTAAAAAAGGAGTACGTCACTTGTCAGAAAAAAGAAGTGCGTGTCAAACTCATAGGTGACTTTCACCGAAAAAATGCGCTACCCTCTAAGATTTTGCTTTCCGTTTTGTAATTAGTTACATCTATCTAACTTGGGCCAACCTGTTTTTCCTAAAGAATCTCTTGTTATTGGAATGAAATTACTTTATACACACACAAGCAAGCCTAATCAGTAACTGCACATAAATCAGAGTCTGTAAAACATAAAATTTCATCATATATTTGAATTGTCGTGTGATCAGATAAATCAGTTTGCTCTTCGCTGCAATGAACAGTAAGTTATGTTTTAAAAGGAAAGGGAGCAGAAGGGTGTACAAAGAAATACATCTGCACATATGGTCCATAACTGCGGAGAAAAGAGAAACTATTCCATCAAATTGCCTGCAATAATTCTTTAATATCATATCCTTGAAGCTGCACAAAGAAACAGAAGAGGCCGTCTTAAAACGGATTAACAGATTGGCTTTAAAAATTACGACAGTATTTTCCTAGAAACAGAACATTCTAACACACGTTAATGTAGTTATATACCTGAAGAAAAGTTAGAAGTAATATTACTCCTGAGTTCCAGAAAGCATGTATGGTGATAGGAGTCAGAAGGTTGTGAGTTTGAGCATATGAAATCCCCAAAGCAGTCCCTGGAGACATCACTTTCTGTTATTTTTTCTCTCTACAATGGTTTAAGGAGCAATTTCATCATAAACTATAGAACAAAAAGTTAGCTTTGCATCTCCTATTCTCTTTCTAACCCCAAAAAAAATCTCAAAAATTTCCAAGGTAATATAGTGTATCTCTATATATCCAAGAAAAGCATGAGTGCATTTTCTCTATTGCCAATTCCGAAGATCTTTTATCTTCATTTATATGATACCTAGGACAAAAAGCTGTGGAAATTCTCCAGGAGTGAGATGTGCAAGGGCGAATACAGCAGCACTAATGATTATAGCAACTGGCGTAGGAACCCTGCGGCAAGATCAAGTAAACATGAAAGACTGTATGTTACGTAGGATGTAGAAGATAAATAGTAGTTAAGTAAATAGTTAAATATAATTAGCAAATATAATTAACAGTGCACACTAAGTCTATGAGGCCGTTAAGTAGATAGGGTAGAGGTTAACAGCATTACTAGGTCTATGAGGCCCTTAATAAGAGACTAGGGTTACCGTTGGTACTTGGAGCCTATAAATGGGAAGGTGTTCCTTACTGATGTATGGATTGATTGTTAATGAGAATACAGTTGAATTCTTCTTCCATCTTCTCTTCTTCTTCTTCATTCCCAAATTCTTCTTCCACTTGACAGTGGTATCATAGCGGTCCACCCTTGGCCCTCCCACTGCGGTTTAAAAAGAAAAAAGATCCTACCAGACAATGGCTACTACAACTTCTCGATTCCTTTCAAGAAGTGTAGAAGAGCACCTTCAGAGTATGACGATGATGGTTGAAAAGATGGCGGCAATTCTACAAGAGACTCTGCCTGTGGAAAAAGATGTGGCAGAGTCACAAGAATTGTTAAAAAATTAAGTTGGTAGATTCCCAAGGCACTTCTAATGATCAAGAAGATGGTGGGCTTCCTTTGACATCAATCCCACAGCAGTGCAACACAGGGCAAGCAATAACTATTCAAGAAGCCATCCAAGATCAAGAAGAAGGTGGCTATTCTCAAGAAAATAGCGAGTCTTGGTTGACCAACATCCAAGAAGACGCAAAGATGAATTCTTGGCTGTCTCTGTCAGTTTTTGATCCTTCAGATTGTGAGTTCTCGCAACTGGAGGGATGTAGATGCAAGAAGAGTGAAAAAAAAAAGAGGCTGTGTCGCAAAGAAAGGACCGTTTTAAACAAAAATCTTTTATCCAAGGAGCTACATATATGAGAAAAGATCACTTTGAAGGGTCAAAATCACAGCTGGCTCCCATTTTTACTAAGCGTCAGAGATCTTTTGAATTTTTTAGGGTTTGTTTGGTATGAGGGACTTGGCATGGAGGGGTGGAGAAGGAAAATTTTTATAAGCTGAATTTAGAAAAAATAGAGAAGCGGTGTTAACAATTTTTAATTAATTTTTCGTACTTTTTTATGCTACATTTTCTCTTTATTAAAAATTTATAATCCCATTTCTTCAATTTCTTTAAATTAAACTCATAAAATTTTTATTTTCCCTCCCTTTACCTCCCCTCCCCTCATGTCAAAAAACTCCCTAATGTTAGATAACCCAATGTGCTTTGAAGGTGACGTCATGTGAGGAAGCCAGCTATCATCCATCTTCCAAACAGTACAGTTGTCTTGCATTTCCTTCAAGTGGCAGAAATATTTAGAAGAGCATGGGCATATGGACTTTATCTTTCAAGAATTAAGTGCATGTTTGGATTACCTTTTGAGAATAGCTTTCACGATTTATAAGGTAAGTATGTAACAGGAGTTTTATCTCGACTTGTGGAAAATGGCTTTTGAAACCACGGTTTTGTGGTTTGCCAAGCATGCACTTAGGCTCAAGGTTGTTGTTGTCGTCATGGTCTTTACCTAAAAAGGACTACAATATCATTTTATAATTGGGTTGTTTCTGCCGCAAGATGCTTGATTCTGAGTTGGTTCAAGGGAAAGTTAGTCAAGATGCTGCAAGGTCTGGCTTGGTGCAAGGGTCTGTGTAAAAGGCTTCTTGGGTCAGCTTCTCTTGTTCCAGAACAGTGAACTGCGCCTGTAGCAGCAATTTTCAGAAGTTCATGCGTCAGTTTTCTTTATAACACTTTTCCGTTGAATTCTGTTGTTCAACATCCTTGAAGGCAAAGGATGTTTTGGGAGGGGGGTATTGTTATGTAGGACGTAGAAGATAAATAGTACAGTAGTTAAGTATATAGTTAAATATAATTAGTAAATATAATTAACGGCACACACTAAGTCTATGGGGCCGTTAAGTAGATAGGTTAGAGGTTAACGTCGTTACCAAGTCTATGAGGCCGTTAATAAGAGACTAAGGTTACTGTTGGAAGTTAGAGCCTATAAATAGGAAGGTATTCCTTACTGATGTATGGATTGATTGTTAATGAAAACATACATTTGAATTCTTCTTCCGTCTTCTCTTCTTCATTCCCAAATTCTTCTTCTTTCTATGATCCACTTAACTAGTACTCTAATACTAAGGGTCCACAAAATAGAGATGTTAATGATTTTAAAACAGCCAAATTCTAGCAAGCACCTTGACAAGCTGAAACTTTAATTTTTCATGCACAGTATTAGTTTAGTGTTAAATAAATATGAGAGAAAATAAAATCCTGGATCCGCCCAAAAAGCTGTGCTCAACACAATTCTAAACATGCCATACTTGTTTACATCTTGATCAAAACATGATCCTATCCCAAGATGTCCCCAAAAATGTTTAAATCACATAAACAATCTTCCTTTATTTACATCATTGATGAGCCTACAGCTGTTTGTCACAGATGGACATCCTGATCATCTATGGACAGACATATTTATCATAAAAAATCTAGAGAGAAAAAAGAAAGGTTTGATTCTGACATCAAAGGAACTAAATTAAAAAGGAATCAGCTAAAAGCAGGGCAAGAAATACCACTTAGTCAAGGATGCCATAAAGAAGCCTCTAAACAGAGTCTCCTCAAGAAGAGGAGCAAGGACGCCTGTGATGCCAAGCAAGCAAGCAGTACTACAATGGAAATAACAAAAAACTATTGTTACTCATGATTCTTTGAAACAGAAGCTACATGCAATGATAGGTAAAATCATTGACATACCTGACATTCGAAGATCCAATTAATGGAAGCAAGCGAACAAGAGCATCCGTCTAAAAGATCAGGTCAGAAAAACCAATAAGTGATTCCCGCTAAGTCAAAGGTTCATGAACATTAAGTTCTATTAAATAGGTTAAGTCTGTTTAGTCCTTGTGCATGGTGAAGATTAGTCCTCATAACCTTGGCAACATATTACAATTACAAACATCTTGTAAGAAAAAATCAAGATAGGTGTCTACAGAACTTTCTATTTTAATATGTAGAAGTATATTCAGAAATAAATTACATGAATGGCAATTCTTAGTAACATTTAAAACTATGACGTAAAATGTTTACAAGACAGAATCCAATAATTACATCTGCATCATCAATAAGAAATTATATCATGAAAGTTCTATAAAATATTATTAACCTCTCTTTGTGGGGTTTCACCACTAAAAATGGACATGGCAGCTCCTGTCAATCCAATGGCAACCAGGGCACCAACAAGGCCAACTCCTGCCCAAAGCAGCCATCCCTCTCGAAGACTGAAAGGTTTTCTCCAGTCTGAACCGTTGTTTTTCACCATACATATGAATTAGCATAAGTGCATAATATTACCCAATATTCTAGATATAAGATAATTACAAACACTCAATATCTGATCAAAATAACTATGTCGTAGAACAATAAGGTGCAGCTTGCAACCATAATTACACAGAGAAGGTACAAAATTGAGTTTCACAAGGAACATGTTGGATGGTGTTATTAGCAGGTGCCGGAATTTCATGTATAATGAATAGCGTAGTCAAAGCTATATATGAGTTGGGCAATGGTTTTAATTAGAGAAGTAATAAGGGGGAGTAATTGATGCTATTGCATGCATTCTCTCGTACCTTGAATACAATGTTACTCTATACCAAAACTCTCAGAGTACTTTCCCACAAAGGGTTTTCTCTTCAGCTCTCTCTTTTTGCAGAGTAGTGAACCATACCAAATTAATAACGTTAAGTTATAAGTTATGGTATCATTCATTGAAATTAACACTGCAACCTTTTTAGTCTACATCCTAGAAGAATTCATAAGCTTTAAAAGAACATACCATATTTAAACAAGTCTTCTGGGAGTTGATAAGTGCTAGTAATGCCATATAGAACTCCAAGTACAACAGCAGTTGTTATGCTGTCAAAAATAAAACAAGAAGAAGTAGGTAACAGTTTGAGTAATATGGAAGCGTGTTTGTTTTTCTACATCAAGAAACACAAGAAATCAGGATAAAATGGAAAGAAGACTGCATTGTTTTAGGTCTATTCTACCAAACATAAGGCACAAACTTATCAGATATTACTTGAAAACAAGGAATCTAGTTTTCAACGAGAAAAGTAGCCAAAGAATAAGATAGTCAATGATATTTAAAATTTTGCAGAATACCATAGGCATGAACATTGTATTATCAGCCTAAGGTATGTTAGAATAAAATTATTGTGGTGACCAAACCAAGACCCAAAAAAAAACTCAGATGAACTTGTTTCAAAGTTTGCCAAACAGATCCCAACAATTCAAAAAATAGGGTAAGAGATTAATAAAGTATCATGCATACGTCTGATCTACAAAGAGTATCCCTGCCTTCTCATCTAAACTTAGCTCTTCAGGTCGAATCCCCAGATAAGGAACAGCTGTTGCCTCAACCAAACCTGCTAACACAAAACTGCCTGGGAAACAATTAATGCTTCAAAGTATACAACAACCACCCTCTTAGAGTAAGCAAAGACTAGTGAGGGCACTAAAACAAATAATGGAACCCAACCTAGCTATACATTATTTGACATTATACATTAAAACACGATAGCTAAAGGAAACACACCCCAATCCACAAGCAAGAGCGGTCAGTGAAACTGTTTGCCATTCCCAAGGCACTTCCCATCGCTTGAGAATAGGCCATTTCTGTTCAGATTCCTGAAAAGAGAGTAACAGAAGTGAGTTATAGTTACATCTACTTCCATATAGTCATGTAATCAGAAATGCACCACAGAGGATTCTACTCAAAGGAATCACCGAAACGATCACCCAAATATATCACCCGGGTGAATGATGACGATATAATTAATTATAGTATATGTGTGACAAGAGAAACCATAACGAAAACCAAATAACTAAAGAGGCTAATTTAAGCGTCATTTTATCCCTTTTTTTTCCTCCCTCAAGCTTCAGAAGCTAAACAATTCGAGCAAAAGAAAAGGCAAGGAAACAACGAATAAGGAGAAGAAAGTCAGAACGAAAGCATGTACCTGCTCCCGAAATTCATTTCCAGATTTATCTCCAGCGTTGAAGAAGCAAACTGAAGGAAGAGATCTTTTAGAACCAAAATTTAGCCTTGACTTATCTTGTGGGAGGAAGAAATTTCTACTTTCCCTGAGAAGAAATGCGCGGCTTTTTATTGCGAAGGTTGTGGACGAAGAAAGCTTCTGGGAATCGAAGATAGAAAAAGGGGGTGATGAAGCTACACATGTAACCGCAATTGAAATCATTACCAAAGAATACGGAAAACGAATTGTTGTCTGCCGATGCTAAATACTAGTTAGTAAATTCTTTTCGAAAATTTGGAGAGAGTCTCCCAGCTATCAAGAAGAAGTGAAGAACAAAGAAGATAAGGCGTGTGTTGGAGATAACAGTAAAGGGACAAACACTCCTCCTTCATCACAAAATCCTAAAATAATGTAAAATCCTTGAATTGCATTAAAAACACAATTCTATAAGCGTTAAATATAATTTATAGATATTTAGGAAATTAGTGAAGATAATTATTTTTAAGAAAATATGCATTAATGTTTTTAAAATACTTATTTATTATCCAAGGATATGAGCCACAACACCTTGGAGTTATGTGATGCCTACTGTCCATTCTAGAGCCACACGAATCATGGAAAAGGAATAATATATTCCATACATTTGTGAAGTGCGGTGAGAAGTCGTGTAAGTTAGTCATTGGCAGTTGAAGTGAACGGAAAATTATTTCTAGGCAAAGCGTTGCTCGACTTGGACTTAAAGACAGAACCACTCATCAAGCCTTTTCAGATTGTTTGGGTCAACAATACTTCCCTTCCAATCTCCCATCGGTGTAATGTACCTCTTCACCTAGGTGACTACAAGGAGAATGTCCTCTATGTTGTCATTCCCTTAGACATATCCCACATTCTCTTAGGACACCCATGGCTTTATAATAATGACATCACAAGTCATGGTCAAGCAAACACCCACATGTTTAAGCACAAGGACAAAACAATCTTATTACGCTCTGTAAAGCCTGAGCCTAAAGGAAAAGAACTTACTAGCACGAAGGGATCTACCCCTAAGTAATATAACCTTCATCTCCTCATAGAGAAAGAGTTTGTGCATGAAAGTAAAGAGGTTAACATCATTGTTGCTATCGTATCTAAGGTTGTCTCCCCCTCCACAGCTGTTACTAAGGACCTACCCAAAGTGGTATCCCAATTACTAGATGAATTTAAGGACACCACACCTGCAAAGCTACCCCATGACTTGCCCCTATAAGGGATATCTAGCATGCAATCGGTTTGGTTCCTAGGTTACAACTCCCTAACTTGCCACACTATAGGATGAACCCCAAAGATAGGGAAGAGCTTAATCAGCAAGTCACTGGGTTGTTGGAAAAGGATTACATCCAACATAGCCTTACCCCATATGCTGTACCCGCCCTAATGACACTTATGAAGGATGATACTTGCAGAATGTGTGTCGATAGTAGAGCCATTAACAAGATCACTATTAAGTACCAGTTTCCCATCCATAGGCTTGAAGATATACAAATATCCAAAAGTAACCCTTAGGCCTAATGTGCAGATAATAGGCCCACACTAATTTATTTTCACAGAATTTTCAATAATATTTGAAAATTCATATCTTTTTATACAAATATCCAAATTAGATGGTTCAAAGACCTAGGTGACCCTTATTAAGTCTATTGTATGTTAAAAATGGATCCCACTACCACCTAGAAACACACAGTTCTAGAATTCCCAGTTGACCCTTACTCCAAATGGGGTGGTTCAAGGTCCCATGTGAAGCTCTTTAAGTCTATTTTAAAGGAAAAATATTTCCTACTGCCCATTTTTACTAAAACATTCCATAAACCTCAAGTAACAACTCTATCTCAGGATTCTTTCCATATTCAATGCCTAAATTTTAGCAAATCATATTTCAGAATCTACAAACTCAAATGAGACATATCATATGTCAAAGTAAGGCTTATGATGTCTATTTTCAATCTAGAAACTTTCATAAAATTTGGTCAAGTTTTAGTTTTCCAAAATTTCGCCACAAACAATTTGACTTCCAGAAATGCAATCTAGCAACAACAGACTTCAAAAATTCATATCTCTTAATATACTAATCCAAGTGGCACCTATTACCTATAAAATTAAAGCTTGTAAGGCCTACTACAATTTTGGAAAGTTTCATGGCCTTTAAACAAGATTTGGTCATTTAAAAACTCGTCACAAGCAAACTACCTTTGGAAAACAAAATCTTGTAGCACTATTACTTAGACTTCAATATTTGGGTTTTCAATCTAACGCTTTTAAAACCATGTGCACAACCTATTCCCACACAAAACCGTGTGTAGAATCCATTTCTAACCTCAAAAACACCAAAATCATCTTCTTTCCATAAGTTATGGGTTTGAACAAAAATTAGGGTAAATATAAAAAATCACCAAAACCTCAAGATATTCGGTTCAAATCGAAGCCGGGGCTTACCTCTTCACGATTCTACAACCAGTTCAGAATTCTGGCAGCACTTCATCTAGATAGATGATACAAAACACCTCAAATTAGAAAAATGAGACAAAAAAATGAAGCTCTCAGTGAGTAGGACAACTTTCCTGAAGGACTTACTAGACGATAACGACAATTCAGGCTTGGAATCGGCTTCATAGCTTGAGAACTTTTACTATTCCCATCCTTCTCTCTTATTCTAATTTCTTGTGTTTTTTCTGATTTCCCCCTTCCTTATGCCGCTTGGATGAAATTTTAATAAGGAATGGAGTGATGAAATTAAAGCTTGCCTTTGATTACTTCTTGTTTTACAAGTGTCAAGTGATCAAATCATAAAGTGACATGTGTTTTAAAAAGTGGGTCCCTCTCTTTCTCTCTCCTCTTAGGCATCCTTGATTGATCAGGTGAAAAGAGAGGCTTGACAATGTCCCTGGACTCCCATGTTAGGTGTTCAGGAAGTAAAGTACATGACCGGCCGGGCATCGATAGATTTCTCGAACTCAAGTGCTAGGTGGCGCATCCCTTCGATACCAACACAAAAGGCAAAAAAGTGAGGGTCATTATAAGGGACACTTGTCATCTTCTCATTCATCCAACTTAAAAGTGTTGTTGTACTTTGTTAAGATGAGGGGATACTTGTCAATTTCTTGTAGTGCAAAACAAAAGTTGTGTCATTATTAGCTATCATGACTTACTTTATTAATGCTACTTTAATAAAGTTACTTTATCGATATCTACTGAGGTTTCACTCGGGACTTACTCAGGATTGTGTCACCTGTATCGGAGCCCGCAAGATGATGCTAGGTCAGAGTATGTGTGTGGGCCCCAATGGCACCACATATCGGTGTCTTGTTCAAAAACACAAGGTACACATGTCTGCCCTGAAAATGCTATGTGCACACCTATACTGGCATATTTAACTTGACTAATCAGTCCTATACCTCATGACATAGGTGGGTTGCATCTTTCAACCAACCCAATTTCTAACTCTTGACATTCTTGGGACTCTTCTTGAACTGGGCTTAGTAGTCTGCCTTATATAGGCTTATCCTCGAAGTCCTAGGCCCAAAATTTAGGATATTACATAAAACCCTAACTTTATAGCTGCCAAGATTAATTGTATAATTTGAGTATGATTTTGACAAATCTAAGGTAAAAAATGGATTCTATATGCAAGTTTGTGTTGGATTAGCCTGAGTCATAATTTTTGCTAAGGTACAGTTAGATCGAGTACCCAGGGGCATTTTGGTAATTTTATAGTTTTAAGCAAAGATAACCAACACAATAAGTTTAGAATAATACATGAATGAGTAATAACTCATTTATTGTAAATTTGGGATTTTAGGATCGAACAATAGCCCGAGCCAGACACAGAGTATTGGACCGATAGACTAGTAGGGAAAGGGAGATCCAGGTAGTGAACTTACCCTTTTTGCAAGTATTTGCTAGTTATACTTGTGTAGTGATGTATGTGATTGCTTTACTTAATTGTGTAGAGCATATTTGAATAATGAAGCTTTACTTTTGTTTATGCCATGGCTAAAAGTATGATACATGAAACATTGAGCACACAGAAATGTCATTATATGGCATGCATCTAGTTAAGGTTAACATATCATGCACTTAGCATATATTATATATGCATATGATAATTGTTTACTACTGAGATTCTCTCGAATCTTACCCTCCCCCAATCAACCATTCAGACAAGTGGGCATAGGAGGTGTGGTGAAAGCAGAGAAGAGAGTGCATGAGGAAAATATAGGAGGTTCCAGTTCAGTCCAGGAGAAGCAGTTGGTTATCTGCAGGCTTTGATTATATTTTAAGTCTGTATATGTATAATCCATGTGGGGAATTTTTGTAATATAATCATGTACATATTATAAGTATATTTATGCTATTCCCGTATGCCCACCAAACCTCACGCAAACAATCTAAAAAAATGTGGAAATAACGTAAAGGCCTTACAATTCATATGAAGTGATATATGGTCAAAAGGAAGATTATTACCTGAAATATGTACACCTATGCTAGTGCTTGAGACTGGTCCTTTATGATATCATTTTTAATTTCATAAGTGTGGACACTATCATACGAGAAAGACAATATAAGTTTTAGACAGACTCAAGAGGGATTAGATTGGTCGTGGAGAAGCATATATTTCTAAATCTAAGACATCCAAGCATTATATCAATATCGAGTTGCACTATAGGGTTATGTATGTTAGTTCAAGCCTTTTACCCAAGAAGGGGTGAATTGGGTGATATTTAAAATGCTAATCTTAAGCCAAAACTTAATGAAGAGATTAGCGATAGAGAGATATCACCGAAGGGATAGACACATGAGATTTATACTGGTGCCCAGTACAGGTATGTTCCTTGAAAGAACACTCGCTCCTCCTTATACTTTGTAACCAATGCCAACATTCAAGGTCCTAGTTTCTTTAGTTACTTAATAGCAATAAATGATTCAGTAGAATCTCTTTCACTAAGAGTAAATGAATAAACACTAAAGTACAGAAAAGCACACACGAGTAGAACACAAGACTTAGCAATTAATGAAATATTGAATGCTAGTAGAGAGTTGGTGCCTTTATCTTAAATGCTCACCTAGTTATGGCTTTGAAGAAATTTAATGACCCTTGTTTGTTTGAATATAGCCATTATGAGTATAGGGTCACTTCTTCTATCTTTTCAAATAGCTGTTAGAAGATAGAGAGAATTTTGATTGGTTGAGGAATGGAGCATTTAATAAGTATGACGTAAAAGGGTTTTTTGCTAATCTTTGTGTTAATCCATAATTAAGCACTTGAAACATAATCAAATAAGGGTTTAGTAAAGTAAGGAGCCAATTAGAATTGAAAAGAACTTGTTTAAGAATATTTTGAATGAGCATCAAAATTTATGAGACATTATTTTTGAGTGACTGTACCACTCAAGTGCTTACTCGAGTGATTTTCACTTTGTTCAAAAAATCACTTTTCAAAGGATAACTAATCACTCTTTGGCTCACTATAGTGATGTAAAACTAAAGATCAATTGTAAAATCACTCAAGTGCTCACTCGAGTAATCATACTTGATCTCAATTCAAAAGAAAATAAATAACTATTAAGTTCACTTTAATACAGAGAAAGTAGTGCAACATTTTTTAGTCACTCGAGTGCTTACTCGAGTGATCACTTTGCACTTTTAATTTTCAAAAATATTGATCACTACTTAAGTCATTGCAATGTTGTGAAAGTGATACACATTTACTAGGATCACTTGAGTACTCACTTGAGTGATCATTTCAAACATATTTATAATCATTTGATACATCAATGTAGTGAAGTGAAGTGATATGAATTTGAAAACATCACTCGAGTGCTTAAATTAAAAATAATTTTAGAAAAATCTTATCATTGGCAGACTTAATGTGGTCAGCTGAATATTTTATCATTATGATTTGGTTTAATTAGATTAGATACTATTTGTAACATCCAAAATTTTGGGCACCACAATTCCTTATATTTAAGGGAATAAAATGGTGAATTAAAGAGCACATGGACTAACAAAATAAGGCAATTAGTAGTCACATACATGATTATGTTTGGAACACAAATTGCCAGCATTTGAAGTTACTGCTAGTGAGTTTCCCTGAGTAGCAGTCTAGTTGTGTGACATTTTTGGAAAGGCAAATGATATTTTTTAATATGAAAGTAGACTTATAAAGCTTTGATTTGATAGGTTATATAGGTCATTTGGAGCTGTACACAAAGAGTTACGAATTTTTAAAGTTAGCTAAGTAAAATTGGCTAATTTTTAGGACAGCGTCCAAAGATTTAAATTTTGGGAATGTTAAGCTTCTAGTTGGCTAAAGGCTATATTTTTACTTAAAACTAGGCTCAATAAAGGTTAAGTAGCCTTTAAAAGCATATCAATTGAATGTCTACAAAAAAAGATATAAATTTTCAAATTTGGGTGAAAATTCTGCTAGTTTTGGGCGAAAATCACAAAATATATGGGTAAAATGGTAATTTTACATATAAATCAAAAGAAAATTATTTTCTCCAGAAAAATACCTTCAATTTCATCAAAAAAACAGGTAGGACGAGGGAAAAATAATTAATTGGGCATTTATATTTATTTGGAGCAAATTTTGGGAGAGAAGGTCAAAGGAAAAAAAGATGATGGCAATAAGTCAACATTTACAACTCTAATTAAATTTGTGTGGAAGAGGATAAATGACATAATTGAATACATATTATTATTCCCTCCCAAAGCTTAACGTTGGCCAAGCAAAATGGCTAAAGAAAAAAGAGATGATGATCAATTTAAAAGACATGTGAGAAAAGGCAATAAAATACAATAAACAAAAAGGATGAAGATAATATTTTTATAAGGCTTTATCTCTTTCTCAAGCTTCATATTTTAGTTGAGTAAGCTGAAATGAGAGAGAGAGAGAGAGAGAGAGAGAGAGAGAGAGAGCTACACAAAAGGCATGAAGAACAAAGAGAAACAAAGAGTTCAAGAGGTGAAGATCATGGTAATTTGGTTGAAATCCACTTGCTCTTGCCTTCTACTTCTTGAGAACACTTTCTAACCTATATTCCTTTTTGGAATATCCATAAAGCAAGCTCAAAATCAAGAGGTTAGAGGGAGGGAGCAGCCATGGTTAGAGAGAGAAAGTAGAGTAATCATAAGGTAATCTCAAAAAACTTGATTATCTTGTTGATTCTTCATGATATATACTTGTTAATGTTGTTGCAGTTGGTTGTTTGGTTTGTTTTGCTTAGTTTTTTATTTTGAGAAGACCAAACCCTAAGGGGAGGTGCTGCCCAAATTCATTCTAATCATGTGCAATTGGTGTTTAAATGGTCAAACATGGGATTAGGAGTGAAAAGAAGGAGGTTTTTGGTTTAAAATCAAGAAAACATGATTTGCCTCTAATTTTTTAGATTTGGGCAGCGGCAATTTTGGTCTAGAAAGAGTTGGAATTTCATCAATTTGATGATTCCATTATGTTTATAATGGAAAATTGTGTAGGGAACATGTATAATATGGAATACAAAGGTTTTAGGGAGTGAAATGACAATTTTACCCCTAAAACCCTAAATAGTGTGATTTTGAGTCAAGAAAGGGAAAATATGTAATTTAGGCTGGAATTTAACAAAACCAAGGGTAAAAATGGATTCCTTGGGAGAAATAAGTAGGATAAGCCTGGTGGGTCATAATTTTTGGAAAAGTACAGTTAAACCGGGTATAAAGGGGCTTAAACCGAGTTCTTAAGGGTAAAACGGTCAAAATTTGATTTTGAGTCAAGATAACCAACACATTGAATATAGAGTGATTTATGAATGAGTGATAACTCATTTATCCTAAATTTGGAATTTTAGATATACCGATAGCCCGAGCCGAACAAATAGTTTTGGACCGACAGTCATTCAAGGAAAGGACATTCTAGGTAGTAACCTATCTCTTATACACTATGTGAGTGTTCATATGCTTTATGTATACCATATTTTGTGATATGAATAGTGAACAGACACATTACCTAGTTGTGGTCTAAGACCCAGCTGTGGCATACTAACATGTAGGGTGCATACAAAGTGTCATGGTTCTATTACATGATTTGCTGCTTAGCATATTTATTTATGACATTTTATATCATTGATAGTTTGTTACTATTGAGATTCTTTCAAATATCACCATTTCCATAAATGTATAAAGTTTATAATAGCAAACAGTGGCTCAAAGGGTATAATCGCAATTTCTGGCAACTGAAGGTTCCAGATAGTTCAAGCAGAGCAATTGGTTATCTGAACACCTTTTATTATTCTTAAGGTCTGTAATTTATAGTACAATACCCTGTATGGGAATTCTATATACAATCAAGTATATTGTATCAATAATATCAATATATTTTTCTTATTCCTGTTGTGCCCATTGAGCCGCCCATTAATATTCCACCGCAAGTCAATATAAAGAGAGGGTTTTACATTTTTGGTATCAGAGCAAGGATTCTGGCCACAGAATTGTGTGCATAGAGTAAATGCTATAGTTCTTGCAACTGGATAGTATATTAATATGCTTGATTATATAGTGATAGGAACAGCAAAATGAATTACTTCAGCTAGTTCAAAATCCCCTGAAAGGAATAGACAGGCCTCAAGGAAACAATAGAATACCCGAAAGGCAGCACATAATGCCATACCATAAAGATAATAGTACAAGGATGACAAAAATGTCGAGGAAGTAGGTCTGAGTAAGACTCGAGTATTACCTTTATCCTGGAATAGAATCACCAGTAGGCTAATCAGTGTCCAACCATAGTTGCTAGTAGTTATATGTCAAGCAGATAAGCCACAAACAGACAAGACATAAACAAATCCAGGTTCTGTTACCAATCCCGGAGTCTGAGCAGTATTACCGGTATACGTGATGTATGGTATACAATCAAATTGAGGACATGGGATGATGTCCGGAGCATATACCTGCTGGTTGTCCATGAGTATAACACCCAAGTGGCCCAGAATACAGTATACATGGATAAACTGACCCTAGTGGCGGGTGGTCAGGGATAAGTTAAGTTAGGGATTCTGGATGACATAAGGAACCATACAACACTGCACTTCTCTTTGGATAGAGTGTTTTGGCCTAAAAGAAGAATGAGATTGCAAAGCTGAGTCAAACAGACAACTTTGTGGACATCAAGGAACATATCAAGCTACATATTCATGTACATGTACTAGCATTGATATGAAGTCTGCAAACAATGTTTAGTTAACCGACGATAGTTGGCATGACTCAATGGACCAAGGGCAATCATAGGGTATTGATGGTCAAAGGTAGATGAAGTCGGTATCTACGTTTTTGCACAGGTACATAAAAGTGAAGTATGCTTAACCCAGGGAAATCTTAGGATGGTTGACCTCCTTGGAAGTTACATGTACATGTTGTGATATGTCATGTAATAGGAGTAACCACATACTATACAGTAGTTCAGAGGACAATATGTTGCTATAGGTTTTCCCTGGCTACTATAAACATCTGTTATATGTGATTTTGATTCAAGATAACCAACACATTGAAGGTAGAGTGATTTAAGAATGAGTAATAACTCATTTATCCTAAATTTAAAATTTTATGATATATCGATAGCTCGAGCCTGACAGTCAAGAAAGGAAAGGCTATTCCAGGTAGTAACCTATCCTCATACACTTTATGAGTGTTTATATGCTTTGTGTATACCATATTCTGTGATATAAATAGTGAACACACACATTACCTAGTTATGTCGAAGACCCAGCTGTGGTACACTGACATATAGGGTGCATACACAGTGTCATGGTTCTATTACATGATTTGGTGCTTAGCATAATTATTTATGACATTTTATATGACTGATAGTTTGTTACTACTGAGATTCTCTCAAATCTCACCCTTTCCATAAATGTATAAAGTTTACAGCAACAAACAACGGCTCAAAGGGCAGAATCATAATTTCTGGCAACTGAAGGTTCTGGATAGTTCAAGTATAGCAGTTGGTTATCTGAATACCTTTTATTATTCTGAAGGTCTATAATTTATAGTACAATACCCTGTATGGGAATTCTATATACAATCAAGTATATTGTATCAATAATATCAATATATTTTTGTTATTCCTATTATGCTAACTGAACCACGTATTAATATTCCGCTGCAAGTCAATATAAGATAGGGCTTTTATAGGTGGCAATGGTGGTGGCAGTGGAGGAGGAGGAGGTAGTGGTGGTGGTGGCAATGGTGGGGATGACAACAGTGGCAGTGGTAGAGAAGGAGGTAGTGGCTACGGCGGCGGGTGGAGGCAATGGCGGTGGTTATGGCGTGATATGTCAAGTGAAATGAGATAAGTGAAACAAAGACATATGAAACTAAAGGGTAAATTGGACTTTTTCAATCATACAATGAGATGGTAATGAGGATTCATGGAGGGTATGAATAAGGATTACCAATTTTTTTGTAATCATCATTACCATGGTAAATCCTATTACCATGCTAAAGAGCAACCAAATACTCTTCTCTTGGTAATGCAATCATGATTACCATTACAGGCATGCAATGGGGTTGAACCAAACGGATGCTAATTTGAGGTTAGCTTCTATGTTACCATCTCAATACAATCACAGTGCCCCTACACTAACCAATTGAAAAAAGATTTATTTCCATAGAAAATGCAACTTCTATGTTACAGCCACCAATAAAATAACTATCATAGATGATGATGTGAAAATAACAAGTATCAAAAATCTCCTTAAAGCATAATTCTCTACCTGGCAAAAGCATGCACACATACCATACACATAGCAAACCACATTCAACCCTTTTATAAATACATAGGTATTATATTATTGCATTTAAAAAAACCCATAACACCCAATCATATTAAAAGCCCATAAAGGACAAATCAATGAACCAATTTGAACATTAGTGAACCTTTGGGTTTACAATGCATCTTTCGTAAAACATGGTCATCTTCGTTTTGCCTTGAAAAAGATGAACAACAAATTCTCAACTATCTATTTAGGGACAATGACTGAAAATTTTGGAATAATATATATTTCAAAATCAAAGTACATCTAAAAATTAGTGGTCCTTTAATTTATTGCCTAATTTCTTATGGAAATAATCCTACACATGCATCTTAAGGATATAAAGGAATGTTAGAAAAAATTTCACCATTAAGAGACATTTGTCAAGACAATGATGTGATAGAGGTGCAAGGGACGTCTTATGTGGTGTCCAACAAAGCATCAATGTTGGTATCCAAAGTGTCGACAAAGTACTACATGGCAGCTTAGGTGGCATCTACAATGAACAAGATGTTGTCTCTATTATCCAACAAGATTCTAAGCAAGCCCAAGATCCTCCTCATTACATTGACGGCCCAATTACTAAAAACTCAAAAAAGAGTGAAGTGTTTGAGAGGTTGGAGAAAACATTTAGGCTTGATTTTGCTTCATTAATGGCTCATAATGTTAGTATATATGTTGAGGGTGCAAATGAGGCCTTAACCATACCTATTCAGGCCCATATACATGATTTTACAACACATAAAAGCTTGAGCACGTGGCAAAGCATGAAGATCCATGAAATTGGTGTAACATAAAGTAGTAAGCCCAACAAGATGATGAACAAGGCCTATGTGCAGTCCAAATTGAAGAATTCACTTAAAATACCATGTGGCAAGCATGTGCCTTGAAGGAGGATCATAAGTGACATTCAAGACACCTTAAGAAGCATCTAGAAGGCGTCCTTATGCAGCAAATCTGAATTAATTTCATTTTTATTCGTTTCCTTTTTTTTATTTGCATTCAATAAGGCCTTTGGTCAAAGATTGCTCATTAAGACTTTGTTTTATTTCCTATTTTTAGGTAGCTGACTTAATCTTGAAGAATAAGTAATTTCCTAATTCCTTTAGGCTTGAATGGTGCCAACCAAGACAATCAATCATCATTAAGGCATCATTTATTGCATTTATGACTAGGTTTTCAAACTCTAGAGTGTTCTTTTGTGGCCTTTATATATGGCTGCGTTTTTGTACTACATTTTTAGACTTGAATGATAATTGACAGTTTTATTTCTCTTATGTGAGCTTTACTTGCATCCTTGTATTCTCGTGCGAATACTCTGACTATATCAAGGATTGATCATCCTTGTGGTGTCTTTGTGGCTAGGGTTGTAAGAGACAGGTTCTCTTAAGGTCCTACCTTTGATCATCCGTCCCGTTAGTGTTTTCATACTTATTTTCTAGCCGGTCCATTACCCACATCGTATCATGATGTTGAAGAATATAATGCAAGTACCTTCCCCGTATACTCTAATTTCAGTCTAAGGTTAATGCAAAGTAGTAATACTATCACAGAGAGTATTTTTTTTCAATATATTAAAACACCTACAACTAGTGGTGATTCATCCAAGATGCTCGCATGAATAATGTTAGATCAAGATCGGATTTGAAATATACTGATTATTATGGATAATTAATTACCAAAACTTTGAATTTTTACAAATAGCATGTAATAGCTCTTAAGATTGTTGGCATAGCTCTGGAAAATAAACTGTATAATCCATATTGTATCTAAGGACACTGTCCTTAAAAGCTATTCCGCAACTACCAACTGATAAAAAGCAGTACTTCCCATGATAAAATGGGTCATTCCTGCAAGAACAGAGAGAGCAAAACTGTAACACCCTAAATTTTATTAACCAAGAATATATTGTGATTATTTTATATATTCAAAAAAATGGTGAATCTTTAAGGCCAAAGAAATTAAATATTGAAAATTGAAAGGTGAACAGTGTTTTCAGTGAAATCACCTACGAGACAATGAGTTTGTCATGTGGTTTTGGAAGACCAAATGATGAGCAAAAGTTATGAAGTTTTACAGGATGAAAGTAGACATTCTAAGCTTTAATTTGATAGGTCATATGAATCAATTGAAGTTATGTACAAAAAATTTATGGATTTTTGAAGTTAGCCCAGAAAATCTGGAAAGTCTCTAGAGTAGCTGTCAAAGAAATTAAATCTGGAAATGATGTGCTTCCAATTGGCTAAAGTCCATATTTTTTCTTGGAACTAGACTCAATAAGGGTTCCATAGCCTTTGGAACCACTCCAAAATGATGTCCACAAATTTATTTATGATTTTTCAAAGTTTGGTTAAAAAAATATGCCAAAATTACTAATTGTTGCGAATTTGGAAAAGAAATATGTAATGGTGATTGTATAAATTGTGAAATAAAGAAATAGGATGGAGAAATAATTATTTAGCTCATAAACATGCCAAGTGTCATTATCATATGGTAAGAGGATTAGTTTATGATTTATGAACATGAGAACATGTCTAATTACCTTAAATTAATGCTAAATAGACATAGTAATCATGATTAATGATGATAATGGTACACTACTTGAGTGCATAGTTGGATTAGTTGGAGAAAACCCATTTGGTTAGTGGAGCATGAGAGGGGAACGGTTTTTAGAGCTAACCAAAGAGGAGGAAAATTAGTTCAATGCTAATGGAAACCTAATGGAGCAATTATGACACAAATATAAAGGAGGTGTGGATTGTGATAAGTGTCACCATCATATGCCTTGATGAAATCATATGGTGTAGGGTGAAGGGAGATATTTTATGAAGCACTCTTGCTTCCTCTCTCCTTCCTCATTTTCATCCAACACTAGAAGAAAAGAGAGAGAGAGAGAGAGAGAGAGAGAGAGAGAGAGAGCTCTCAAGTTCTAGAGAGAAGGAAGAAGAAGTTTAAGGTAAGTGTGATTTCTTAAGAGTTGTCTTGTGATCTTCCATGAAAACCGTCTCTAAACCTATCTTCTTTATGGAATCCATGATCTTGAAGACACATTTTGAGCTCAAGGAGAGAGAGGAGAGGACACCTAGAGAGGGAAAATCCAAGAACTCAAGAGGTAACTTCATAAATCTTTAGATCTATACAAGTATGAGGTTGTTATTAATGGTTGTTGTTGGATTTGGTGATTTTTGTCAAGTTTGTAAAGTTGGAAAAGTCATAATCCTAAGGGGTTATGCTGCCCAAATTTCTTTAAATCATGATTAGAATGTGTTTAAATGAGTTAATAAGGGATTAGAAGTGCAAAGATACAAACTTCGGAAGCTAAAACACAAAAGTCCAATTTTTTCTTTTTCTTGACTTATATTTCGGTCAAGGTCAGATCTGGGGGTAGGAGATATATTTTCCTGAAATATATGGTTCAATTGGATTTAGGAGGTAAAAATAGGTGGGGTTACAGTTGGTTACTTTTTCAAAAAAGGCCAAAAAACATAATTACGAAAACGCCTCTAAAACCCTAAATCAGTGTTGTCAAGAGTATTTTCATAATTTGACACTAAATTTGATAATTTTGAAGCCCAAAAATGGATTCCTTGGGCAAAAAGATGTTAGGATAGCCCTAGTTAATATTTTGGGAAAACGTGCCATCGAGCCAAGTACGGCGGGGCAAGGTCGGGGTCTGGGGGCATTTTGATAAATTTTCACCATAGACTATTATAACCACAAGAAGCACTATGGAAGAGTCTAAAATGATACTTGGATAGGTTATGACCTATTTCTTATACATTTAATATTTTAGGACTGAGTTGGAAGCTGGAAACGACACGTTTTACGAGGCACATCAAAAAGGGGTTAAAAAAACTTTGAGGTAGGCACATTATCCTTCTTATATCATGCCATAGTTATATGATTATGTGGATGCCATTGTTGTAAATGTACTTTATTAATCAACATGTTATGCCTAGAGATAGCAATTAGTGCCAGGGGCACTTATACTAGGACTTAGTGAGAATCCAACCGGTGCAGATTAGTGGGGTTGGGCCCTACTCATGTATACATGTAGATGATATGTTTATATTGTTCATTAATTGGTGCATACATGGCACATATCATATTTAATTTTCACATTTTCAATAAACGATAGCATATTTCTACTGGGATTCCTTAGAATCTCACCCTTTTTTTTAAACAAACATCTCAGTGGGTACCAATGGATAAAAAAGCAAAGGCGTAGACACAGAGAAGTGATTGACACATGTCTCGAGGCAAGGTTAAAGTCAATGGTTATAATTAGTTTATGCTTAAGATATTTTGGGGAATCTTATATATATTGAAGTTTCCGATGTATTCTGTATTTTATCTACGAACGACTTTGGGATTGTAAACGAATACTTGTATCAATATATATGTACTTTTCTGTATGTTCATGAAATCCAGTCTTTATTACTATTTAAATATCGAAATGGAAACGGGTATTGACAAAAACAATGAAATATAATAGAACTCAGCGGCTTCTGAATAAGAGACGTTGGACAACTCATAAAACACCATCAACACATTTAATAACTTTCACAATACCGTTGTTATGCGTTTGGAGCTAGTAAAATATTTTAATTGAGCGGTTTCATGCGCTATAGAATAATAGGTGCTTTAATGCCATAAGTTATTCTGGGTTAATTGTAATAAAACCTGCCCATACAATCTGTTACACTATTTGAAAATATACATCCAGATTTTGCATTAAAAGCTTTTCAATAGCATTAAAACAATTTATGGAAAATCCATATAAAGCTACTTAAAATAAGAAAATTCCAAGTCAAATTGATAAATTCAATAAATCGTTAATTGAGTCATTAACCATATTTAAGATTTTAAAATGTAAGTAAAACAACCTAAAAACCCTCTCCTCTCTCATCTTTAAAGAGTTTTATTACTTTGAACTTATGTTTTCCCATATATATATATATATCAACAGTAATATTTAACAAAGCAAAATATGATTCATCTATAATTTACTTACATTAACTATTGTATAAACGGTGATAGTTAATTGTTTTTCCTCAAGAAAATACATTAAATATAATCGTTGGTAGAATATTTTTAAACAAGTTCATTTTATTAACATGAACAAATTCTTTCAAAAAAATATAATATATGTCATTATAAAAATAATTTTTTTTAATAGATATATTAAGTATATGTTTTACTATATTTGTTTCAAGGTTTTTTTTGGATAATTGTATATCTCAATATATAAAGCATTTTATGAAATTTTAAGTGCATTTAATATCTTTTTTATCCAAAATATCTTTTGAAAGTGCATTTAATACCTTTTTTTATCCAAAATATGTTTTGAAGTATATCAAATTTACATGCGCGCCTATAATTAGAAACAAATAATTAAACTTAATAATTTTTTTGAAACTAATTAATCTTGATAATTATTTATATTAAAGAATGGAAAATTTAAAATTGAAATCTTAACTAAACTATTTTTTTAAAAACTCATATTTGTGTGTCAAGGAAATGTTGGAATAATCTAACAATGAAGATCCTAAATATATTGTATAAATTCCATAAAAGAGAGCAGTAGTGGAAGACTTGATGAAATACCTCTAGCCTGGGGTTAGAATTAGAATTAGAATAGAATAGGCTGGGACATCTTCTAACAGGAAGATGAGGTACAGTGATGGTCCGAGAATAATCGTCACTCGTTATGGAACCCCTAAGGAGCAAGTAAGTGGGTTTTCTACGTACTACTCTAAGACCCAACCTAGGTTATTTATAGCCTCCCATAAAGACTTGTGTTAGCTTTACCGATAAGGTAGGTGACCCTAAACCAAATCTCTATCCAAATCACTTTGCGGGACATAATCGGGAGATATTTTATCCAAAATGTATTAAACTAAAAATATTTAAAGTAATATACTAATATTCATAATAACTTCATAATATCTAGAATATTCATTTGATCAAAATAATCAACTAGTATATGCTTTGTATGATAAAAATAAATAAATAAATATCTAGATATAATATAAAAAAAAGGTAAAATATTATCATTTTAATAAAATATCTAACATTCTCCCATTTGGCCCACAACTTAACGTCATTTGGTGAGTACGGTTCATTTAAGCAATACTCTAGAAATAATGGCAGTAAGTCCTCTTTGATCGATTATTACCTTTCATGCATCACAAGTAGTACTCTTACTTCATGGGTCAAAAACTTAATGAATAAACTCTAAATGTTTATTCGGTTTCGACTTAAATGTTTGCTAAGATCTCATAATTTAGGTACCAAAAAATTTAGACAACAAACTTCAACTTAAATTTTAGTACTTGGTAATATCTCATTTATATCACCAAATGTGATCCATCCCTAATGAGATATTTAATCCTTTTGATGTCTCTAAAAAGCATGCTCTTCATTAAAAGGATATATGCTATATATGTGTTTATGACCCATTTAACTCTATGGTCAAACAACACCCTTAATTGGTTTCAATTAATTTAATAATTCCAAAACCCTTTGATGAAATTCCTTAATTGACAATCTTGTAACTTGCCTCCTAGAATGACTAGGTAAGCAATCCATAGAGGAACTAAGCAATCAGTGATTGATTAGCAATCTTATACCTCTCCATGATGCAACTTGTTCAGCAAGTGTAAAAATGTATCATAATGTTAACTTTTCTATAGTTAACTCATCTTACAAAACTAAAAAAGTGAATCGTTCTACTATATATAGAGCATTAAACTTAATGTACATTTAGTGATATACCACATGAGTTGTAGCTTTTCAGTTATTATTCTAGTAAAAAT
This sequence comes from Inga oerstediana, assembly GCA_963210345.1. Classification (NCBI taxonomy): domain Eukaryota; kingdom Viridiplantae; phylum Streptophyta; class Magnoliopsida; order Fabales; family Fabaceae; genus Inga; species Inga oerstediana. The sequence goes on along the minus strand of OY723409.1, from coordinate 28,316,398 downwards.
ATGCTTGACAATCCTCCTAAAATTCCTTTGCAATGTCATTGCCTGTTTGTGCACACATTTAAGCAACCTTATACTTTGGAAATTAAATTAGAAAGAACAATATGATATTATAGACATATGGATAGTATAATGATGTTCCATAATAGATATTACTCACAACAACTATCATTATCTATGAATGTTCAAATGCTTGTGATCGTAGGTTACTTGTGATATTCTCAAATATTTTGAGAATAAACGCTTTATGTATTCAAAAAGAATACCACACTTAACCTAGTCATATCACAACTTTGAACAATAGTGACTTAGTCATTTATAAACCTTAGGTCAAAATGCACAAGCTATAAATGAATCATCCTTTTATATCATATAGATGACTCAACTCCCACTAATCTAGTGATATAATAAAACTTGTGATGTTCTCAACGTGGTCCTATATGTAATCACATCATAATACCTTAACTATCATTATTGTGGGACTTGCTCATAACAAAATGAACTCTCAATTTTACTGATGAAATTATCTTTATATAACCATCTCTACCAATTAACATATATATCTCTCCTTAGGTCCAAAATGGAAAGAAACAAATAACATCCCAACTTAAGATAGATATTTAACTACCATAAAAATATGGAAGAAATTACATATGAATGTTGGAGCAAATACCTCACTAAATCAATTCCTTCTTCATAGAGAAGTTATAGCAAAAAACTTTATTTGTATTATTTAATGTTGCATACTAGCAACTTTACAAATAAACTTATGTTGTTGTTTATCTTACGCTATCATGAATCAATGTCTACATTTGGAATTCATTATTACTTATCGAGATTTATGTTTTAGTCAGATTTTTTGAAGTACATCTAGTAGTAACCCTGAATTGCCAAATTTTAATCACTATTGGTCTCAACTGAATCCATTGATAGATTGAAGCCTAACAAGGAGAGTGCCATGTAAAATCAATATTCCACCATTAGAGGTGGGAATCCTTCACATGTGATCACTCTCAATGAGTTTAATCACTCCCACTAATTTTGGCATTTCTAGATAATCTAGCATTTCAAAATACTACACAAAACTATAAAATAAAATGGACAACTCACTTAAATTCCTAAGACATCCTTGCATATTTCACCAAAATATGCAGTCTTAGGAGATTTTCCTTCCATACTCTTTCTTTTGTAAGAAAATTCTATGTGAGAGTATATTTTAAATCGGGCTTCCAACCTTTAAGATTTCAAAAGAATTTAGTGTGTCCTTTAAGAGCGAATCCATATAATGCAAAATATCGATTAACATTATGTTTCTTCTCATAATAATTCCCCCTATATTAGGTGAGTTCAACTATGAAGAAACTTTATATATAGACTAAGTTCCATTCCACTAATGATGTACTTATCATGTCACCCATTTCTTACTAATTTCACTATATTAATATGTTTATCAGATTAACCGCCAATTTGCTTTATATACTACAAATGTCTCAAATGACATTACTCAATTATAAAGCAAATAGCATCTGGGTGTAATGAAAAGTCAACTATAAGGTGAAATGAATTATTTCACCAATTAGAATATAATCAATGGCAAGTGTATATCCATTACTTCCTCCAGTCAAGTCTTTTAACTATAAGCATATTATTCTCTATATGCCTATTACTTTATGGCTTTGGAGATGGTGGCTTTATAGCCCTGATTTATAATCTCATTATTTTCAAGGTATGAGCAAAACTTATATACACATATTTTCAATGAATACTTAATATCCATGCATGTACTCATGAAAAGGAGTAATAGCCCATGAGATAATAAACTAAGGATCTCTTCCATCGAATTAATGGAGGCATCTTACCCCATTATGATGAATCACTTTTATAGTCAACAAAACAATGTAATAACAATTATGAGAATTTCTAAATTCATCCTTTAGCCTATAAACAACCCTTGACTTTGCTATATCCTTATGTACTAGTGATAACTATGTAATATGCCAAATTTTGGGCCTAGTAGCTTGAGAAAAAGCCTAAGTCAAGCAGGTTACTAGGCCCAGGTTTAGCAAGAGTCCCAAGAATGACTGAGAAATAGAATGCTTTTCAGGGAATTTATGATTCGGCCCTTCGGGTAGAGAATAATTCTACAAACTGTATGGTGGCTTGGTGTGGGAAAAGACTTGGATAAAGTAGGCTGGTGTATGGGCACTATGGAACACTTAAGCAGCATTTTGGATGGCACACGAAGGGTATATGTGGAGATATGTGGGGCCCACAAGCTTACATCAGACATTTTCTAAGATACACCAGTATACACTTGGTAGTTCCCTGAGTCATAGACCATATGGCACCATTTGAGGACTGACACAGACTCTTGGCAAGATTTTGAGCCTACAGGGACACATGGCGCAAACCCGAGTGCCTCCGTATGAAGTAGCTTTAACAAAGTAGAAGTAATGATTAATGATAAAGTAGCTTCATTAAAGCCACTTTTTGACTAGTTCCCTAGTTGACCAATAAAGAAGCTCCACCTAGTACAATGGTTGGGGAATTAACCAGTCTCTAGTCTGGTTATGTACTTGACTTACCCGGACACCGAACATGAAAGCTGGATGAAATCATCGAACTCTAGCTCCCTGGACTAACTAGGACGACCAATAGGAAAGAGAGAAGAGAGAGAATATATTTTGACATATGTCCTTTTCCCTAACATTCCTCAGGTAGGTCGGGAAAATTTCTTGGTGGTTAGGTTGACTAAGTCAGAGAAAAGGACACCAGGCACCCTGGGATGTTTTAGCACTTATGACACATGTCATAAGACCAATCCAACCTCTCTCTAAGCCTTAATTATTTTGTGCAGCCATGGAAAAAGGGAAGAAAAATGGAAAAAATCATCAAAAAATGAAAGAGGAGAAAAGGTAGAGAAAAAGTTAATGTTCTTGAACTTCAGAGCCGATTTCACCTCCGAAATCGCATTTCTAGCTATTAGAGTCTTCTTTAATGTTGTTCCTCTCAAGGAGAGCAATATATCTATGGTTCCAGATTTGAGCCAGTTATGGAATCGGATAGAGGTAAGTATAAGCTTTAATTTAAGTAAAATCTCTTGAGATTTAGATAAGTTTTCTTGAAGTTCTTTGGGCTGCCTAGTTTTGGTCAGAACAGGGCATAAAGAAGGAGTGTGATTTTACTAGTTTTGATGCTTCCAATATTTAGAATGAAAAATTGAGTGAGATAGAGGTGAGAAACCGGTCCTGGAAGCATAAGGATAAAAAATTGAATTTTGGTCTAAGAGCCTTAAGTTTTGGACAGATGCAAAATCATAGAGAAGGAATATGATTTTGGTGTTTTTGAGGTTAGAAATGGATTTTACATATGAAATTGTGTGGAAATAGATTATGAACATAATTTTAGAAGGGTTAGATTGAAAACCCAAAAATTTAATTTAAAGGATTAATGCTGTTAGATTGCGTTTTTTGGGAGACAAAGTGCTGTGACGTGGGTTTAAATGGCCAAGTCTTATCCAATGGTCATGAAACTTTCTAGAATGATAGTAGACATACTAAGCTTCAATTGAAGTGTAATATGTGCCATTTGGGTCACTACATTGGGAGATATAATTTGTTAAATTTAGGCATTAAATCTGGAATGATTTATGTGGCAGTAAGAACTAATTGAGGTTTCTGGACTTTTGTGCCTATAATTGGTAGTGGGTGATATTTTTTGTGTAAATAGGGCTTAAATAGCTTTGCATAGAAGTTGGAACCATTCCATTTGAAATTTTCTAGATTTAATTATGATTTTTCAAAATTAGGGGACAAATTTGGAAGATTAGGGTAACCTATGGATTTATGGTATTTGAGGTAAATTGAGACAAGTATGGGTCCAAAAGATAAGAGATATGTCCTATAGACTAATGTAGCCACATGGACTTTCATTTGTTATGGCTCTAATGATATGGTTATGTATCTAGAGCCATGAGATACCAAGAAAGAGGAAATGGAAGGATTCTTCAAGCAACTTAGGTGGTTGGTAGAACAGGAAACAAGAGGATGACTCAAAGATTAGAGGTAGTAAAACTTACCTAAATTGTATGTATTTGATATGTATGTTTGTTCATTGATAAATGTGATTGCTTTGCTGAATTTTGTGAAGCATATTTGAATGATTGAAGCTTTGTTTCGATGTATGTTATGACCATGAGTATAATGTATGAAGCATAAAGCTTGCAGATATGTCATTATGTTGTCATGAACTTATGTAAGGCAAGCATGTCATGCATCAAGTATTTATCTTGTATGCTAAGTGGTATTGTTTGCTATTGAGATTCCTCTGAATCTCACCCTCTCTCAACCAACCATATAGGGACGTGAGCATAGAAGAGGGATGTAGAACAATATGCCAGAAGAAGAAGTTGCAGTGAAGAGTTGAGGATTTATACTTGCTAATCCATTATGTAAATATTAATATTTGAAGTGGTTAAATGTAAAACCTGCATGACAGATGAATTGACTTCTTAAACGAGATAACTGAACTAGAAATAAGTAATTGCATGGTTGATAGAGGTGCAAGGGACGTCTTATATGGTGTCCAACAAAGCATCAATGTTGGTATCCAAAGTGTCGACAAAGTACTACATGGCAGCTTAGGTGGCATCTACAATGAACAAGATGTTGTCTCTATTATCCAACAAGATTCTAAGCAAGCCCAAGATCCTCCTCATGACATTGACGGCCCAATTACTAAAAACTCAAAAAAGAGTGAAGTGTTTGAGAGATTGGAGAAAACATTTAGGCTTGATTTTGCTTCATTAATGGCTCATAATGTTAGTATATATGTTGAGGGTGCAAATGAGGCCTTAACCATACCTATTCAGGCCCATATACATGATTTTACAACACATAAAAGCTTGAGCACGTGGCAAAGCATGAAGATCCATGAAATTGGTGTAACATAAAGTAGTAAGCCCAACAAGATGATGAACAAGGCCCATGTGCAGTCCAAATTGAAGAATTCACTTAAAATACCATGTGACAAGCATGTGCCTTGAAGGAGGATCATAAGTGACGTCCAAGACACCTCAAGAAGCATCTAGAAGGCGTCCTTATGCAGTAAATCTGAATTAATTTCATTTTTATTTGTTTCCTTTTTTTTATTTGCATTAAATAAGGCCTTTGGTCAAAGATTGCTCATGAAGACTTTGTTTTATTTCCTATTTTTAGGTAGCTGACTTAGTCTTGAAGAATAAGTAATTTCCTAATTCCTTTAGGCTTGAATGGTGCCAACCAAGACAATCAATCATCATTAAGGCATCATTTATTGCATTTATGACTAGGTTTTCAAACTCTAGAGTGTTCTTTTGTGGCCTTTATATATGGCTGCGTTTTTGTACTACATTTTTAGACTTGAATGATAATTGAGAGTTTTATTTCTCTTGTGTGAGCTTTGCTTGCATCCTTGTATTCTCGTGCGAATACTCTGACTATATCAAGGATTGATCATCCTTGTGGTGTCTTTGTGGCTAGGGTTGTAAGAGACAGGTTCTCTTAAGGTCCTACCTTTGATTATCCGTCCCGTTAGTATTTTCATACTTGTTTTCTAGCCGGTCCGTTACCCTCATCGTATCAATGGTACAAGCCCATCAATTATGTAAGCAAAGCAATTTAATATGTAGAGAGATACTCTGATAATAATGAATGGAGCGAAGTTAGTAACCCCGTGATTAATGATAAGCAATATGGTACAAATGGTTTGACAAATGAATAGTAACCCCATAAAGAAAAAAAATGTAAGTTCGGGTTTGGGGGCTTTAACTAAGGTTCCCCTAAGCTGTAATGCTTTCATGATACAAAATAAAAGGGTCTAGAGATGGGTGTTACAGACTAGTTCTTAATTAAGACTAATTTGATGAAACAATTACACCTCATAATGTTATCTTACCTCTCATGCTAGTATCATCGAGTACTAGAACTTTCTTGATGCCAAGTTTAATGAAGAAGTTATATTTCGTCTCGTTCTAGGCTTAAGAATTATCTCTAACAAATTCTATCAAGCTAGAAGGTCAAAGTATGTAAAACCTAATCATACTTACAAAATAACTATAAGAGGCAAAGAAAAAACCATAATAAACAAGTGTAGGTTTACCAATGTAAATCATACAATTATAAATTCGTATAAATAAGATCTACTTGTGGGCAAAGACATTAGCATAACATGAATTTATCTCGAATTGATGAATTTAGAACGTAGTTATATTTTCTAATACATATGGGCTACTTAGAAAATATAATGTCATTATATTCCATCCTAATTAAATATCCAATTATAATTATCTATCCGTGGGCAAAGACTAATTATAACTATATATTTAATCACAATTGATATACTATAATGCAATATGTGATTAAAAATGTGCACGCAACAAGATTGAGGATGCTGAGGCTACTCCCTAGGAAAGAAGCATGCTAATTATGAATATCATGTGAATTTAAAACATAAATATGCACTAGTAACCTAATGAGAATTTAAACAATTAATTTAAAACAATTTAAAAAATTAATTAGGAATTTCATGTGAATTTAAAACATAAATATGACTAATAACCGAATGAGAATTTAAACAATTAATTTAATCAAAAAGAGTGACTAAACAACTGAAATTCTCCCACTTTGATTAAATTAATTAATCACTTGTTGGAGTTGATGTTTTGAAAAAATTCATAAGCAATTATTTACACATGCATCATTGAGGATGCTGTGGCTTCTCCCCAAGATGCAAGCTAATCGCCAATATCAACTATGTGCACTTAAATTCCAAATGTACACAAATCTTTAATGAGAATTTAATTGGCTAATTTAGTTAAAAAAATGTGACCAAATAATCATCATAGATAAATTCTCCCACTATTTTGTGCATCCAAATTAAATATAATATATACACATCTTAATGGAAGGATTAACTAATTAATTTGATTAAAAAAATTAACCATCCCACTGATTTATGTGTCCAAAAAATTGTTTAAGAAATCATTTTCAGCATATTTCAACTCAAATATAATTTTGCAAAATTTAAATAGTTGAGAACCCCTGGATTGGGAATTTTCCAAATACCCTATAGTTTTTTTCCTATTGAATTTTATTTTCCCTTTTACATTCTTTTTTTGGATAAAAATGGCAAGACTTAGCTTGAATAATTTTCGTAGGAGATCTCCCAAGGACATCAAAATAAGAGAATAAAAACAAATAAAACACAATATTTTCAGTAGCTACAAATGGGCTGAAGCTTAATTCCAATACATTTAGCCTCTAACAGTACAATTAACTCAATTCATCATCCATAAAGCCTTAGAATCCAATATATAATGACATTTCTCCAAAGCTTTTTTTGCATGAGTGTAGCAGAAAATACAACAAACACAAATTCAATATGGTGGCTTCCTAAGGGTCTAATAGATCACTGATCACTTCCAAAAATGGTGGAGCAGAATTCAATTCATATAGCCAGAGGCCTAGAATCCAAAACCAGCAACTGCCAAGAAATGCAAAGGAAGAAGCTTGATAGGCGAAACTCTAGTTAGGCAAGAAACTCCAAATCAACATCAAATTGCAGCAACCATATATTGATTGGACATATTTGATAATATAACAAAACATTCCAAAAAAAGATCAAATTGCAGCAACCCTAGATAAGCAAAATGCTATATTCCATGTTCTTAACTTTCAGACAACTATTAAAGATTAAATTAAACTAAATGAAACAATAAGAAAACTAACCATTGATTAGTTGTCTAGTGCTTGCTCTTCATGTGACATGTTTGAAGTTGTTGATTCTTCTACAAAAAGCACAAGCAAAAGAACCAAAAATTACAAATAAATAATATAAAATGAACTAAATAAACCAAAATAATATATATTACCTTGTTCTACAGTAATAGTATCATTGAAGTTATCAATTCAAAGTCCTTTTAGTTGATCACACAAAGCAGAAGTAGATGGAGATTACCAATTTTGCGTACAAATGAGTGCCTCAACTGTATTTGGTGAGAGAGAACTTTTATATTTAGAAATGACATGATCGTACTAAATGCAGATTCAGAAGAGACGGTGGAGACATGTATGGCCAGCACATCACATACAATCTGTGAAAGGACTCTGTATTTAACACCATGTTCTTTCCACCATGCCAAAACATCAAACTCTTCATCTTTAATATAGCCAACTTAGATTTAAGATACTTCTCTACTACTTCATACTTATCTAGCTGATTATCAGCCACAAATCCATACATAAACTGCCTCATTATAGGCATTCTTCTACACAACAAAGATATATGAGACAATGTTGAAGAAGTGCTAGTAGTAGTACTTTGACTTTCACTTGATGCTTGTGCCTGAGTTTGGCTTAAAGTTTGAGATATAGATGTGTCTAGCCTAACTACATAATGATCATACAAATGGTACAAAACATTTAAGACCATTTTGATCATTGTCTCACATTGTGCGGCCTCCTCAAAGATAGCCTTAAAAGCATACTACAAATACTTTGTTTTATACCTAAGGTCAAGTAAAATCCCTATCATCAACAAAGGATTAATGTCACCAGGATTTCCCCTATACTTGTCATACTTGGAAAAAATATTTTCAGCCGTATTGGACAACAAAGTCATATGATCATTGGCTACATCTTAAGGATAACATAAACTTCAGCTATTTATTGGAAGCATTCATTTGAGGCAACATGAAGTGATCCTGAAAATTGCAAATTCTATAGCTTTTTTAAAATCTACATTTAAAGGACGACCAATTATCTTTTTTTCCACAAAGAACATTTTGTAATCTTTACCATCATCGATCATTCTTTCAAAAATAGTGCTAAATTTAATGACACTTTCCAATATGAGGTAAATTGAATTCCACCTAGTTGAACAATCCATTGTTTGTAGGCTTTTCGAGTCAATTTTCATCTTATCAACAAAATCTTTAAACTTTATAAGCCTCAAAGGAGAAGATCTCACATATTTGATGCCATTTCTAATGCCTTCAACACTACTATACAGCTGCTTCACACCATCAGAAACAATCAAATTCAAAATATGTGTACAACACCTCAAGTGCAAGAAGTCTCCCTTACATACTAGGCCATTCCAATTCCTTAATACTTCTTTGAATCATTCCAATGCCTTAAAACTTCTTTCAATCTTGCCACTGCATTATCATTTGAAGCATTATTATCAATCGTGATTGTATAAACATTATCAATGTTCCAAGCTAATAAACATCTTTCCAAAGTTGTTGCAATTTGTCTCACCCTTATGGTTTTCTATGACACATAAGTTTAAGATTCGCTTTTGGTATGTTTAATCCTCATCAATCCATTAAACAGTCAAGCACATATAGTTAGCATTTTGAAAAGAAGTCAAAGTATCTATTATGAGGGAAACACAAACTTTTGTTCTTTTAAAATACCTCTTTAACTTGATTGATTCTTGCATATTCAACCTCAAGCAATCCCTTGTTACTATCGTTCTCAAAGGGATTGAAAGTGAGGTTCAACTTGCATCATCATTTGTTTAAACCCGTCAACTTCCACCACTCGAAATGTCATTTGATCCAGTATAACAAACTTCAAAACTAACAATCTACATTGTTCTTGATTTTCATCTTTTTTAGAGTATTTGCAAGAAAACGATACACAGTTCAGCGGGCAACACAGGAATAACATGAATATACTGATAATATATGCATGATTATAGAAATTCTCCATAACGATTATACATGATAATTACAATTGATGTCGCCGTACGGGGCTACTAGGGTATCTAAACCTATTCTAGTGAAAAAGGGCATCATCCCGTCTTCATCCCACCTTTGCATTCCTCCTATGTATTTATCTTCTTTGCTTTCAATACGCTTTCTGTTTTCACTTGTCTAAATTGTTGGTAGGGGAATGTGAGATTCGAGAGAATCTTAGTAGGAAACAGATACCATAATGCATGTATGACAGATGCTATGTGTATGACATGTTAACTTTAACTAGATGCATGTCTCATAATGACATTTCTGCATGCTCAATATTTCATGCAACATAACTATGGCCACAGTATAAATAGAAACATAGCTTCATTATTCAAATATGCTCTACACAATCAAGTAAATCAATCACATATAGCACTAAAGAAGCAAAAATATCAAATACATACAAATAAGGTAAGTTCCCCACCTTAAACCTTTTTCACCTCGTAAAGCGTGACTTGAACTTTGTGCCAATGACTCGGCTCTTAACTCGGTCCTAAAATTCTAAATATACAAAAATTAGGTAAAAACCCATTCATGTACCAGTTTAGACTCTTCCATAGTTTTCTAGTGGTTATATTAATCTATATTGAAAAATTACCAAAATGCCCCTAAGGACCCGGCCCGGTTCGACTGTACTTTTCCTGAAATTTTGACCTGGCCTATTCTAAGATATTTTTGCCCAAAGAATATATTTGAGGCCTCAGAATTAGCAAATTCACTTCCAAAAGACTAGAATGGCCTTGGCAACCCCTAACTGAGGGTTTTGGGGGCGTTTTGGTCATTATGTTTTTTAAGGCTTTTCTGAAAAAGTGGTCAACTGTAACCCCACCTAATTTTCTCTCTTGAATGCAATGGAATCATCAGGTCATCAAAAATCTAACTCTAACCCCCTGAACTAAAGCTAGCCGAATCCTAGGATTCTTAAGAAAAAATTGGGGTTTTCCAATTCTAACTCCGCAGACTTGCTCCTTTCAATTCCTAATCACTTTATTAACCATTTAATTACATTATAACTACCATTTAGACCCAATTTTGGTAGCATAAATTCACCGATTAAATCAATCACAGCAGTCAAAACTACCAAAGATTGGAGCTTATGAAGTTACCTTTACCTCTTTCTTGTTGTTCTCTTGTTAGTCGAAACCCTAGCCTCTCAAACTTCAAAATTTTTGCTTCAACAACCTTGAATCACATAGAGGAGAAGCTTAGGAGAAAAATTACACACATTAGGAGCTAAATCACCGAAGAAATCAAGCTTACCATGTGAGTTCTCTTCCTCCTTCTCTCTAGAAATCCAAAGTCCTCTCTCTCCCCCCTTTCTCCATGGTGACACAAAATGAAGCATGAAAGATGAAGGGAAAAATTTGTCATAAATATCTCTATTTTTCCCTAATTTATTTAATTATCCAAAATACCAAATTTTGACTTTTGTGTACCAACTTTATCTTTAAGTAAATGTTGTCATAAGGCCTAATTGGAATTAAACCAATCTTCCCTCATTTAGGTCAGACCAATCACATCCCACACCCCTAAATAGGCTGATGTGAATCTATCTCCAAATTACCTCAATTGCCATTACAAATTTTCCATTTTTTGGATTTTTTGCATTTATCGCTGATTTTCTACCCAAACTTTGAAAATCATAACTAAATAAATAGAAATTGAATTGGAGTGATTCTAAAGGCTATCGAACCCTTATTGATTTTAGTTTTGAGGAAAAAATATAGCCTTTAGCTAATTGGAAGAGCAACATTCCCAAAATTTAAATATTTGGACGCTGTTCCAGAAACCTTTCCAGTTTCACTAGGTAAACTTCAAAAATTCATAACTCTTTGTGTACAGCTTCAAAAATTTCCCATTACCTATCAAATTAAATCTTAGGATGTCTACTTTTACCTTGTAAAAATTCATATTTTTTGGTCGTCAACTGGTCATCTAAAAGGACATGTTAAACTCACTACCTCACAGGAAGTTTTCACTAGCAGCATAGTCACATCCCTCCAAAATTCATTCTTCCATTTCATTAAATGCTACAAATGTTTACAAGGCTTATTGAGGAATAAAATTTGGAGTGTTACAATTGAACATGTAATGAGTCAGCTTTTTGCTACTTCCTTCTAGAGTGGATGACCACAAAGATTGTTTTTCCTTGTTCGATAAATGTTTGTAAATGTTTCAACAATCCACTTGTCCCTTGTTGTATAGGGTCGCATTTAAGTGGATTTATTGCAATGCTTGCACTTGGCTCAAAGTTCTCCATCTTTAAATTGTTCTATGGGTAGCTTCTCAAAAGCATCCCAACTGAAGATTTGTATTTCTTCCTTGGACCTTCTACTTCTTCGTCCCCCTTTTCATCATTTGTAGCATTTGTGACATTTCCCTCTTCATTTGTATGAGTAGCTTGTATAGGAGGATCTTTAGGTTTCGCTTGACTTACTTAAATATATACTTCATCAGCCATTTATTTCTATAAAAGGAAAGAAAATATGTGATTAGAATTAAAAATGTAAATTTCAAATAGTAAAAACATTGACCAAGGAATCCAAAGATTTTCAAACCTTTATGTGGTAGTTCTATAACTTTAGTTAATTAATACTTCTAATCGTCATCAACCTTCTTTTATACTTTGAAATTAGGATTTCAATAAATTTCTTATTCCTTAAATAAGATTTACTTCTGTCACCACTAACTATAACTTGAGAAAACTACCAATGCCATTTCTTGCTTCATAGAAAAAGAAAATAGAGATTTCATAAATGAAGTTTAGACTGCCATCATTAGTTGAATGCACCAAGATGGAAACAACCTTATTTGATTGTAAAAAAACATGAATGTACATGAAAAAAAACAACCTATGTTAAGGGAAAGGAAAAGAAAAAAAAGCAACTATTACTGAGAATAGTCGTCACTTGTCAGGGAGCCCCTAAGGAGCAAGTGAGTTTTTCATGTATTGCTCTAAGACCTAGCTTAGGCTATTTATAATCTTTCATCAAGGCTTGTAACAGGTTTATCAACCAGGCAGGTGATCCTAAATCAATTCTCTATCCAAATCACTTTGTAGGACATAATCGGGATATATTTTATCCAAATATATTAAACTGAAAATATTTAAAGTAATCTGCTAATATTTAGAATAATTTCATAATATTTAGAATATTTATTTGATCAAAATAATCAACTAGTATATCATTTGTGTGATAATATACACACACACATATATCTACTTATAATCTGAATAAACATAAAAGGTAAAGCATCATCATTTTAATAAAATATCAAACAAGAAAAACATTCAGTGTTTGTTTAGATTAATATTGGTAAAAGTGATTTTTATTTTAATTTATTTTTGCATACAGAAGTTGGTATTTTTTATTCTTTCCCTTTTTCTTTGTCTTTTCTCACTTGATAAAAATAAATACATTATTTTTAAAAAAATCGCATTTATTTATTTTCTGTATCTTTAATATCAATTAATTGATTTTTCAACTAAAAATCATTTAATTGACATCAATGATATTGTCATGGCTTCTGTTATGCTTTCCTTTTTCTTTCTTGATTTATTCTTGATGATCCTCTTAGAACACAAAAAATATATTTGATCTAGCAAATTTTATTTTATTATATATTAGTGTTGATATATAGAGAAATAAAGTCATAAAACACTAAAACACTTTTAAGAGAAGAGAGAAGAGAGGGATGGTACTAAAGTCATTTTACCCACATTTTGAAATCTCAAATTGGGTTAATAACTCATTTAAAAATTTATTGAATTTGCCAACCTAATTTAGAATTTAGATAGCTTTATATGACATTTTCCCAACTTAAGCATTTTTTTTATGGAATTCAAAAAACACAACCCCGTCTATGCTTAAGGCTGGCAATTTTGAATTTAAACATTGTAACATCCACATTCCATAATTATAGGCTGGTAATTATGACAAAATGTTTTTATATTTTTGCAGAAGCCTTTGATAAAAGGTGCTGATTTCACATAATACTCACGTATAGGAGAAATTGGCGGATTTTCATATGGGCCAATATTAAGCACGAGAGCCCATTTCTCTTCTTTACCCACATACTAGCTCAAGATCACTAGCTCAAGATCACGAGTTAATATTTCAACTCTAGTGCTTCCACACTCTTGAGCAGTATAAGAATTTTCAATTTTGACACACACCCACAAATATACAACATCCACTTCCTCTTTTTTTTTTTTGATAGAAAGAGGTTTAGGTAGGTTCGGCACCAGTCCCTTATCAAGGTCAGGGTACGGCCCCAGGGCTCTTCGAGCAGCCTTTGATAAAAAGTGTTGATTTCACATAATACTTACGTATAGGAGAAATTGGCGGATTTTCATATGGGCCAATATTAAGCACGAGAGTCCATTTCTCTTCTTTACCCACATACTAGCTCAAGATCACTAGCTTAAGATCACGAGTTAATATTTCAACTCTAGTGCTTCCACACTCTTGAGCAGTATAAGAATTTTCAATTTTGACACACACCCACAAATATACAACATCAGCAACATCCACTTCCTCTTTTTTTTTTTTTTGATAGAAAAAGGTTTAGGTAGGTTCGGCACCAGTCCTCTATCAAGGCCAGGGCACGGCCCCAGGGCTCTTCGAGCGCTTACAAGGAACTTATGAGATCACCTACCGATGAGGTCTCCCCATCGGTCAGAGGGTTCGAACACACTTCCTTGTAATCGGGGTGGCAATACCTTAACCAACTGTGCCAAACCTCATTGGCTAACATCCACTTCCTCTTTAAACTTTAATTCTTCCCAAAAATCAACTTACTACCATAACTCAATCCCCTAATCCCAGTCATACTTTTATCATCCAATAATTCTAAAAAAAATCTTATATAAAGACGGTTGAATTACCAAATTCTAATATGGGTCCCTAAACTGAATAAATTATATATCAGGTTATGCTTCATAATTAGGTATTCAAAATTTGGGTCAAATTACTTCTATATCCCTTAGTTATTAAAACAGAAAAATTAAAAATATGACCCATTATTTGCTTTATCAATTAATTCCTTAGAAAGTACTGTAAAAATAATTTATTATTAATTTTGTTTGCAAATTTTATAATATCGTTATGCATCTATATATTTTATATAACCATTCTCTTTCATCTGCCATATCAAATTTTTTTAGAAATTACTAAAACCAATTTTTACAAATAATGAAAAATATATTTTTATATTATATTATAGTTAATAGGATGAACTCCTTCAAGAAACAAAGGAAGAATTGCAAATAGAGATAAACTAAGCAATTCAGTAGCTGAAGACAATTTTTTTTTTTTTTGCGTTAAAAATTTTGTGAGCCTTTTGTTTTAAGGCTAGTGATCAATGAAAACAAGTGAAAAGATATTCAAGGGCAAACAAAAATTGAAGTGAACTGCAATGATTCATACCATTTAGCAAGAAATTTAATTGATGCTGCCCGTAATTGTAAAATGTGGCATGCTTAAGATTTTTTTGATTATATACAAAAGAAAATCAAGCTTCTAAGATGGGGTTAGAGATAACATTGGGTTATTATTAGCAGCATTGTAGTATTTATATATTTATATTTTGATTTTTGGTCCTCCTAGATAATTACAATTTCTAACATCCTATTCAATAAGCTATTTCGTACGTTTCTTTTGTTTAAACTAATAATAATTACTTCAAATTTTAAAAAGCACAAAGGTGCAAATTTAGCATTCAACAATTTCGCTAGGAGCTTCTATAAAGCTTATATATTTTTGGATGTAAAAGTAGTCATAAACTATTTATTTGGAAACATATTTAGCAACGCCGTTAAAAACACTTAACTTCCGTTACTTTTTGAAATGTGGGTCCTATCAGTCTTTTCTCTCTGTATTATTTTAATATTTTTTGCTGGAAAAATATCACTTATGCCACATAGAAAAAATTTCATTTCAGATAACCCCTAAAAGATTTGAAATCTCACTACAACACTTAATTTATTTTTATTGACAGAACTTAATTTCATTTTAACCTAAGGGGTGCAGTGATATTTCAGCATCTTTTGGGGGTTATCTGAAATGAAATTTTTTTCATGTGGCCAAAGTGATATTTTTGCATTAAAAAAATATTAAAATAATACAGAGAGAGAAGACTGGTGGGATCCACATTTCAAAAAGTAACGTAAGTTAAGTGTTTTTAACGACGTTGCTAAATTTGCTCCTAAAAAAATAGTTTATGGCTACTTTTAGGCTTGAAAATAGATAAATCTTATGAATGCTCCTAGTGAAATTATTGAATGTTAAATTTGCACCTTAGCCATTTTAAAAATATAATTCATTTTACTTGTTTATTTATTTTTTTTGGTGCTCCATCATACAGCACTTCCTAAGGAATTAATTGATAGAGCAAATAATTGGGTCATGTTTTCAATTTTGCTATTTTAATAACTAAGGGATATTGAGATAATTTGACCCAAATTTTAAATCCCTAATTATGACGCATAACTTGATATATCATTTTTTAAGTTTAATGACCCAAATTAGAATTTGAGTAATTCAACTGTCTTTATATGAGATTTTTCCATAATTCTATTTCACTTATTAAATTATTGACAATAACAATATGCTTCCATTCATCCTATGATCCTGAAAATTAATTCATTTTAAGTCTTAGCACAAATCCCATAAATAAACTCTTCCTCAAATCATCATTATGATCACAATTCTTGTCATAAATAATTTCTCACTCGTCAGGATCACCAAATTACAACTAGAAAAAAATGCTTTTTAAAGCCACATGAAATACACAAATCCAAAATCAAATCTCTAAACTCAACAAATTCTTACTTAAGTCAAACAACTGAATTTAGGATTTTAAAATCTTATAAATTTACCTCACTACCCTTCCTCCCCTCCTCAATCTCAAAAGCCTCTTTCTTGATGGCAGTTTGGATTCTCTCATCTCTTGTATGTTTTCTCTCTTCTACCCTCATATCATGCCATTTTCGCTGTAAAATATACTTAACTAATCTAAACGACCCTTGTCTGGCTCTTCGATATCTCCTCTACCCAGTCTCCTCTTCTTCCCCCAGAAAGCCTCTTGATTGATTTGGCCTTTGGAGATGACAGATCCAAGTTTGATGCCAAGAGATGTTCCCGTTGCTAGAATGCAGTCGCAGCAAGATGAGAAGAAGAATGGATGGCTTTGAAACTTTGATAGTAGATGGGCTCTTTGATCCAACATCAACGATTGTTCTATTATTAAAACTAACTATTCCAATTTAATTCCTAAGAAAAAGCCAATAGAGGGATCACAAGAAGGAAAAATTCTCTCTCTTTTTTTCTCTCCAAAGAGATTTTAACTCAGCAAGCTATTAATCAGAGTAACTCAATTCCTTTCATCTATCAAATAGGTGCAGCACAATTTGCTCATTTGGTTTCAAGAAAAAAGCAATTGGGTATATATATTATATAATACAGTTAAAGCAATGTTATCTTTATTGTGGTGACTATGGCTAGGCCTACCCTGTATGTCTTCCTAACCAACCATCCCTTTTGTGCCATTTGTATCAGTCAAATTGGATACATAGTCTTCTTCAATGGTGAAACCCCGCCATTGAAGTTGTTCCTCCTAAAAACCCAATGGTCAATTAGTTGAGGAACAAGGCTTGGAGAAGAGAAAACATATCCAAGTTCGCAAAGGCAAATAAAAGCTTATTGGAAATTTCTCTACAAAGCAAAAAATGAGGGACCTTGTAAAAATTGAAGGGTAACTTGTTAAAATACCTCATATTTACAAATTCTGAATTGGGTCTATAACTCAATTAGAGGTTTATTTAATTTACCTACGTAATTTAGGATTTTCTTATTTTAGGTGGCTTTATATGGGATTTTCCTTACAATTATCTTCTCAATTTATTTAAAACACCCAATTTTTTACCCTTAAAGTTTCACCCAAAATTCCAAATATTCATATTTCCTTATAAGCCGTAAATACAATCCATTTAATCCTCAATATAACCTTCAATAAATTAAAATAAATCATAGAAATTCGGATTTTAGAGACCCATTGCCATAAATCTTTATTTTCCAACCAAACCCTAACTTTAAGTTCCCCAAACCAACCATTTAGAGAAAACTAAACCATACCCATTCTTATTCTAAAACTATTAGTGTCATTAAGAGTTAAATAATAAATTGAAACATCCAAATATTCAAAAGCTAACAAAACCAAGATTTTTTTCACCATCAATGATCCAAGAAACCAAGAGAAAATGATGAAGGACTAGAGAAACACGACAACACTGTGCGTGCTTTTAATTTTGGCGGTGGGGGATTTAGGGAATTATATAATACCCCCGCCCCTAATTTGCATTTGAGGGTGACCACTAAATGTAATATATATTTTCAATCATTTTAAACTTTTCTTTTCTTTTTTATATTTCACAACTATTTTATTTTTTTAACACTCCTAAAATTTAAGGAATTTGGCTATGTCTGTGTTCTTTGTTCAAATAAATTTATGTTATATTTAAATAATTATAATACGTTATTTTGGAAGCATACTTAAAATACTTTTATTTAATTCTACCTAAATTTATAAATTTTCCCTTTAGAAATTTAATTATTCTCCAATATTACAAGATAAATTTCCTCCTAATTTTTTAATCAAATCCCAAAAGATAAAAATTGGGGTATTACAACTCTCCCCTCTTAAATATAAATTTTGTCCCCAAAATTCTACCTTGTCAATCTAATACAAGCTTATCTTATTTCCCTTTTATAGGAAGCTCCCAAATATTATTTCTTAAAACTATATCCTTTATAAAAATTTTCATAACTTATCTTTGTACATGAGTCCAACCATTTATCCTTTGTTCTCCAAGTTTCTGGTATTAGATTTAGAGCACAATATATTTCATCATCTAAAACTCATTTACCACATGGTAACTGTAACCTCCTTCCAACCATAGGCCGAGATTAAGTTTATAATCAAGTAATTAAGTGAAATTAGAGACCTTAACTGATTTGGGACTTAATCAAAATCAGTGTTTACAAAACTTTTCTAAAACATATTCACAAAGGTCTCATATTCCCATCACAAATACAAAATGGCATGTACAGGTTGATTTCATTCATACATATCAGAGTAAGCATAAATTCCCGACACACTTGGGATCCATTAATTCATCAAAGGGGTTCATACAAAGGCATAAAGCCCATAATTCATACCCTTAACTTGGGGAGTACACAATGTTAGATCAAGCGTTTCACCCAAGAGGGGGGGTGAATTGGGTGATACTGAATTTCTTTCGAAAATATAAAACTTTGACAAAAGAATTAAAACAATAATAAGGAAGGAGAAATATCACCGAAGTGTACACCGGGAGTTATACTGGTTCGGTCACAACCACTTTGACCTACGTCCAGTCCTCAGAGCTTCTCTGAGAGTTTCACTATAGCTTCCAAGATTCAGTGGGTTCTTGGCACCTCAGTACAAGCAAGTTCCTTACACCTGGACACTCGCTCCCCCTTACAGGTTGTAATCCAATCCCAACTCAAGGTTCCACAACCTTAAGTTATCTCAATAACAAATATTGAGTTTGAATGAAATATCTCTCTTACAGAGTAAATGATGATCACTGAAGCATAGAAATACAATTTCAACGTGAAAACAGAGCAATGAACTTAATGATACGTTCGTATGTGTGTTTGGTTGTTATTTCTCTGTTTGAAGGTTCCCATATATATAGGTATGTTGTTGATGACCGTTGGAACACTTCCTTTCGTCCGTTGGTGAGTGCGCAGCCACTATTGACTTTTCAAGTTTTTGAAAAATATCCGTTGGCGGTGGTTGGCATTTGAACGTTTCTTTTGACTTCCATCTCTTGATATGATTTCTTCATTGTTTATCTGTAAATAGACTAAGAATACTAATACAATGAAAGGTTAATCATATAGGAAACAATATAATGAAGGTTTGAATGATTTCTAAAATTCTGGGTATGCTTACTCGAGTAGCTCCTCGAGTAACCCTTGAAGTTTACTCGAGTAGCTCCTCGAGTAACATCGTGAAATCTTTGTTTAATTGAAAGTCAATGAAGAAAAACAAGATTATTCGGGTAGTGCATGGAGTAAACTAAATTTCAGACCTTTGGGAATAGTTATTTACTCGGGCAACTACTCCAGTAATGCTTCTGCAACTTCATAGATTACTGGGGTAATACCTCGAGTAATCCTTTAAAAAACTTTTGATTACTCGATGCTCTACTCCGGTAATGTTGGCAGGATATCAAGGCCGAGAGCAAATACCTTGTTACTCGAGTAGGGACTCGAGTAATGCATTCATTTTTGCATAGGTTACTCGGGTACCACCTCGAGTAACTAAGACTTTTGAGCATGACTTACCCTGGTAATGACTTGAAGTTCACTGTAACACCCCGATTTTCGATTAAGGACTAATGATAATTATTGAGAATAATTATGTGTTTTATGGCAATAATAATTAATATGCCATGATTAGTGGAAATTGAAAGAGTGAAATTGTTGGGAATTAGTTAGTGATTAATAGAGAAATTAATTACTAGCTAAGAGAAAATGAGATGTGTGATTAAAATGATCAATGGCTAGGATTGATTGTGTAGTTGGGCAAGGGGCATAATCATGTGTATGTGTGTGCATGTGAGCCCATGAGAGTTGAAGTGAGATGGTGACTGTAACACCCCGAATTTTGAGACTCGAGGATAGAGAATAAGCCTGAGATTAGTGGATTGCTAAGCCCTGGTTTAGCAAGATCCCAAATTGTGATTGGGGGTTAATGACTACAAAAGTGGACGTGGTTAGTGATTAATGAACCCTTTTAGAGAATATAAAGTGGATTGTAGTCACTTGTGTTATGAGCAACGCCAAAACCCTGTATTTGAGTTTAATTGTGGATTAACATCCAAATTGACTTAGAATAGAGGGAATAATTGAATGGGGTATTGTGATGGAAATGGTGTCATGTTGTGGTATTTAATCACTGGAATTGATTTAAATTGGATTGGACACATTGGTTGCAAAACTAGAAATGTTGTCCAGTGTGAATTCTGTCTTGGCAGTCTTCTCGTGTGGATGTTTTGACTAGGCAAATGATGTCATAAAATTATGAAACTTTCCAGTCTTGAAGTTCACATCCCAAGCTTCAAAATGGACATATAATTTGTGCCATTTAGTTTTGTGAACTGGGAGATATGACTGTCCAAAATTTGAGGTCGAAAATGGACTCTGTTTTGGGGCAGTGATGACATTTGTGTAATTCTGGAATTTTGTGGTGATTTCTAGTATTGGTAAATATTTTTCCTATAAATAGGACTTAAATACCTTTCATTTGGCTTTGGAATCACCTCATTTCGATTTTTCTAGAATTAGTTATGATTTTTCAAAGATTGGGAAGAAAATCTGCCAGAAAATCCGAAAATGCCAATTTTGGGAATTATGACATCATCAAAAGGCAAGATGACATAAGCATGGAATTAAAACATCTTCTCATCATCTTCAGCTGCTCATTCACGCACAGCACCTGAACATAGTGTGAGAAAGTTGAGAGAGTTTAGAGAGAGAAAGAGAAGAAAAATCACAAGGTAAGCCGATTTCTCCGACGATTTCGCTCCTAACGCGTATAACTCCGACTCTAAACTACTCCTCTTTGTTCTTTAAGGTTTGGAAGCTCTTCTTTTGGTGTTTTGAAGTTAGGGTTTTCAGCCACAAGAAGGAAAAGCTAGTGGGAGCTTGAGGTAACTTCCAAACTCGTGCATATTGACTATTCTGGCTGCTGTGGTTGATTTAATCGGTGAAATTTCACCGGATTGTCTTTGTTTGTAAATTTGGAAAATGGGTTGGCCTAGGTGTTATGCTGCCCAAATTGATACTAAATGGTAGTTCTAACCTAATGGAATAGTCAATAAAGTGGTTAGGAGTAGAAAGGAACGCGTTTACGGAGCCGGAACCGAAAAACCCCAATTTTTCCCGGGGAATTGAGAATTTCGGCCAAGCCTGGTTTGGAGGGGTTAGAGATGGATTTTCAATGATTTGATGATTCCATTGAGTTCAGGAGCGAAAATTAGGTGGGGTTACAGTTGGACACTTTTTCGGAAAAGGCCGAAAAAGCATAATTACGAAAACGCCCCTGAAACCCTTAAAGTGGGGCTGCCAAGGGTAATTTTGTAATTGACATTGAATTTGATAATTCCGAGTCCGAAAATGGATTCCTTGGGCGAAAATATGTTAGAATAGCCCATGTCAATATTTCAAGAAAAGTACAGCCGGACCGGGTACGGCGGGGCCGGGCCGGGTCCCCGGGGGTATTTTAGTAAATTTTCAATATAGCCTCATATAACCCCCAGAAACACTATGAAAGTGTCTAAATAGTACATTTGACATTGTAGGATCGAATGTGAAGCCCCGAGTTGCTGGCACGCAAATCGAGGAGAAAAGACTGGAGGTAGGAAACATATCTCTTCTGCTTGTATTTGATATATGTGTTAGTGTGTTGGTGCATGTCTTAGCTTTGCATAATTATGTGTAATTTGAAGCTATGTTTCAATTTATGCTATGGCCATAGGTATATTGTTCGAAGCATTGAGCTGGCAAATTGTCATTGTGTTATCATGAGTTGTGTGATGCAAGCATGTCATGCATTAAACATTTATCGTACATGCATATTGATATTGTTATCCTACTGAGATTCTCTAGAATCTCACCCTCCCTTACCAACAATTTAGACAGGGCAAATGGCTCATGGAGGGAGCGGCATGACTCATTTGAGAAGACTTTGTGTAATCCCCATATGAGGGCTTGTATGGGCGAATGTGCTCTATAAAGCTTGAGTTAATATATGGAAACCGGGATTGCCGGGATTATTGTTGTGTACTCTGATTTGTTATGAATGTGATATTCCGCGTAGTAATTGTATTCGGAAATGTGATTCTGAGACCAAGTTTATAAATGATTTCGAAAGGTGTTTTGTGAAAACCCCGTCTAGTAGATGGGTTTATAATATTAAATTTTGTTCTTATTGGTCTCTATTTCACTTTATTGCGTAATCTGAATATTAATTACGGCAGGGGGTTACATTTTGGTATCAGAGCTGCAGTTCCTGGCAAGTAAAGGATTTGCTAGGATAATGGCAGTAGTTTCTGCCTTAAGTCATAGGAAATGGCTTTGTTTGTTGTGGTATACACATCATGGTCCCTGTTGTTTGTGGATATATGAGTTTAGGGGATGTGTGTATACATTATCTGTGATGTGGATGTGGTGAGTTAGTATGATTCGCCTAAGAATTTGAGGTGTAAATCAGACTTATCATCTGATTTGTAAACCAAAGAAAATGATTTCCCAGGAATGTGATATTGAGCTTCTAGGTGTTATGTCTAACCTAGATGTTGGGTAAGTAACCCTAGGTGGTATGATGTTACCTGTAGTGATGTCATACTGAGCTTGTGTGTATAAAGGCCTTAAGACCTAGGGGACCGGTGTGCCTTAGGCTGGCAGAGATATCTGGATTTGTATAGGAGTTGTGATGCTCCGTGGAAATGAGGGAAGTGATTTCCCGATTCAATTGAGGTTAAGACTTTGAGAACTAAATTGAATTGTGCTCCAAGGGTCAGACTCAATAGTTGGGCTGATTCTTAGGAGTTTGACTTGAC
This sequence comes from Inga oerstediana, assembly GCA_963210345.1. Classification (NCBI taxonomy): domain Eukaryota; kingdom Viridiplantae; phylum Streptophyta; class Magnoliopsida; order Fabales; family Fabaceae; genus Inga; species Inga oerstediana. The sequence continues at coordinate 28,292,942 of OY723409.1, read as the reverse complement.
CTAGATGGTTTGTGGTACCAAGATGTGGTACTAGATTGGAATTGAAATGTGTATCAGGTATCCTGAGGTTGCTAGTGTTCATCTAGCATAGGGAAAAGTGATTCTGCGGAGAATTTGAATTTGAAAGAGTTACCTATGGAGGATTCGGAGCGGAGAGTGCTACCTACGGGGAGTTGTGATGGAAGAGGGCTACCTACGGTGAGATCTGATCGGAGAGGGCTACCTACGGTAAGATCTGATTGGAAAGGGCTACCTACGGAGGATGCTGACCGAAGGGGCTGACCAGTTAGGTGACTGAGTGAAGCATCGGGTACAGTACCATAGTGTGGAGCCACTATGACGATGAACCCTAGAGTGGAGCCACCGTGACGACGAACCTTAGTGTGCACTCGCCATGACGTTGAATTGTAGAATAGAGCTCTGGGAACGTTGGGAGTATGGGATCTCAACGATGTGTTGGTTATGGCTCTGAATGATTCGAATTGAATTGAGCCAAGGTCTGGCACAGATTATGTGTGTGGACAGGGGTAGTAGGAGATTCCTATGGGACTCCTATTGAGTCACCCTGACATTGTGAAGGCACAGATGAGGATAAAGACCTCAGAGTGTGCAGCGGAAGCGTGGTGAATGTGATGTTTGAGAATTGTGTTGAGCAGAAGCTCGAATTTGCAGAAAGTGCAATGTGTTAGTGATGGCTTCAGGAAGTAAAACTTCGAAGTCTAGATTATTTTGTGAGAAGGGGTCTTGAAGGATCCCAATATGTGAAAAGAATTCAAGATGTTGAAGATGAAGTTGTTAATATGCCTGATTCCAGCTTGTTACGATTGTGTACTGTGAGTCCATCTCCCTGGTTGGGCCGGATTTGTTTGGTCTGGTGGGCTGCGCCTGGTAGGCATAGGCTCAGGATGTGACTGATATTTGTGAGTCTCTCACCTGCGGTCGCATGGGGTGATTCCTATAGCGGAGGACCGTGCCTTCGGAGCGGTAGTTACGGGGGATTGACTATTTGTGAGCCGCGAGGCTATGTATATGCACTGCCACGCCAATAGTCCCTGAGTAGCTAACAACAGTTCGGGTAAAGACTGTGTTCTTCCCGGCGGAGAAAGGGGATGAGGGTGGAGTGTGATGTGGAAGCCGAAAGGCTATTTGTGAGCACCGCTACGCCAACAGTCCCTGAGTAGCTAACAACGGTTCGGGTAAAGACTGTGTGTCTTTCCGGCGGAGAAAGGGGATGAGGGTAGGGTGTGATAATGGATTTTCTTATGAGTCCTGGGTGAAATGTGAGTAACCCAGCCACTGTCGCGGGGCATCCCCAGCGGGGGGTAAAACCGGGGTGGGCACCACCGGCACGGGGCATCCCTAGAGGGGGTAAAACCGGGGTGGGTGTGACAATAATTGAGTAACCTAGCCACCGTCGCGGGGCATCCCCAGCGCGGGGGGGGGGGGGGGGGTAAAACCGGGGTGGGCACCACCGGCACGGGGCATCCCTAGAGGGGGTAAAACCGGGGTGGTTGTGACAATAAAATTGTGAGTCCGATAACCCACGGGCATCCATCGGACGGGTGTGATGTGGGAGCCAGCCACGCAGCGGAAGCGTGGGCACCCATTAAGGGGGGTGTGACAATAAAAGGCGCCTGGATGGAAGAGACTGAGACTCTAGGTGGGCCATTACGGTCAGGTACTTTGGATAAAAGAAATTGAGATTCCGGAGTGACCAGATGATGTGATATTGTGTTGATACCCAAAAGTCCTGGTTACCACTAGTGGAGTTACTGGTGGGTGTACGGGTGAGGGTAAAGCTGTGAAAGTGGATATAGTGAAAGTTGAAATGTTTGTGTATACAGCTGAGGCTGTCGTTTGATGTATTGAGGTTGTGGTGTTTTGGTGTTACTCCCGGAAGGGGTAACTAGATTGAGTTGAGCAGAGTGGTGGCCTATGCTTCCAAACTGCCAAAATCTTATGATATGGCTCATGATTTAGAGCCTTCGGATATTGAGATACGCTAGCCACTCATGAGTTAAAAGGGCTTGCAACGTTTGTGATTATGTGATGATGGTTTTGATAGCAATCGTATATGGAAACAATTGTATTTGTTTAATAATCGTGAGGTGATTGTGTTTGTGCTGCAATCGTGAAATGGGCCGATTGCAGTTTGTGGCAACTGGGTTGCATTTATTGTGTAAGTTTCTTCTGAGAATCAGATTTGTGGTGCACCGGTTGTCTGCGTGGTCTAGAAGGGACATCCCAATATGAAATGAATTGTGAAACGGAAGCTGTCGTGAAGAAGCATCCATAGTTTTTGGATTAAGTGGTATGACAAATTTCGAGGACGAAATTTATTGAACGGGGGGAGAAATGTAACACCCCGAATTTTGAGACTCGAGGATAGAGAATAAGCCTGAGATTAGTGGATTGCTAAGCCCTGGTTTAGCAAGATCCCAAATTGTGATTGGGGGTTAATGACTACAAAAGTGGACGTGGTTAGTGATTAATGAACCCTTTTAGAGAATATAAAGTGGATTGTAGTCACTTGTGTTATGAGCAACGCCAAAACCCTGTATTTGAGTTCAATTGTGGATTAATATCCAAATTGACTTAGAATAGAGGGAATAATTGAATGGGGTATTGTGATGGAAATGGTGTCATGTTGTGGTATTTAATCACTGGAATTGATTTAAATTGGATTGGACACATTGGTTGCAAAACTAGAAATGTTGTCCAGTGTGAATTCTGTCTGGGCAGTCTTCTCGTGTGGATGTTTTGACTAGGAAAATGATGTCATAAAATTATGAAACTTTCCAATCTTGAAGTTCACATCCCAAGCTTCAAAATGGACATATAATTTGTGCCATTTAGTTTTGTGAACTGGGAGATATGACTGTCCAAAATTTGAGGTCGAAAATGGACTCTGTTTTGGGGCAGTGATGACATTTGTGTAATTCTGGAATTTTGTGGTGATTTCTAGTATTGGTAAATATTTTTCCTATAAAGAGGACTTAAATACCTTTCATTTGGCTTTGGAATCACCTCATTTCGATTTTTCTAGAATTAGTTATGATTTTTCAAAGATTGGGCAGAAAATCTGCCAGAAAATCCGAAAATGCCAATTTTGGGAATTATGACATCATCAAAAGGCAAGATGACATAAGCATGGAATTAAAACATCTTCTCATCATCTTCAGCTGCTCATTCACGCACAGCACCTGAACATAGTGTGAGAAAGTTGAGAGAGTTTAGAGAGAGAAAGAGAAGAAAAATCACAAGGTAAGCCGATTTCTCCGACGATTTCGCTCCTAACGCGTATAACTCCGACTCTAAACTACTCCTCTTTGTTCTTTAAGGTTTGGAAGCTCCTCTTTTGGTGTTTTGAAGTTAGGGTTTTCAGCCACAAGAAGGAAAAGCTAGTGGGAGCTTGAGGTAACTTCCAAACTCGTGCATATTGACTATTCTGGCTGCTGTGGTTGATTTAATCGGTGAAATTTCACCGGATTGTCTTTGTTTGTAAATTTGGAAAATGGGTTGGCCTAGGTGTTATGCTGCCCAAATTGATACTAAATGGTAGTTCTAACCTAATGGAATAGTCAATAAAGTGGTTAGGAGTAGAAAGGAACGCGTTTACGGAGCCGGAACCGAAAAACCCCAATTTTTCCCGGGGAATTGAGAATTTCGGCCAAGCCTGGTTTGGAGGGGTTAGAGATGGATTTTCAATGATTTGATGATTCCATTGAGTTCAGGAGCGAAAATTAGGTGGGGTTACAGTTGGACACTTTTTCGGAAAAGGCCGAAAAAGCATAATTACGAAAACGCCCCTGAAACCCTTAAAGTGGGGCTGCCAAGGGTAATTTTGTAATTGACATTGAATTTGATAATTCCGAGTCCGAAAATGGATTCCTTGGGCGAAAATATGTTAGAATAGCCCATGTCAATATTTCAAGAAAAGTACAGCCGGACCGGGTACGGCGGGGCCGGGCCGGGTCCCCGGGGGTATTTTAGTAAATTTTCAATATAGCCTCATATAACCCCCAGAAACACTATGGAAGTGTCTAAATAGTACATTTGACATTGTAGGATCGAATGTGAAGCCCCGAGTTGCTGGCACGCAAATCGAGGAGAAAAGACTGGAGGTAGGAAACATATCTCTTCTGCTTGTATTTGATATATGTGTTAGTGTGTTGGTGCATGTCTTAGCTTTGCATAATTATGTGTAATTTGAAGCTATGTTTCAATTTATGCTATGGCCATAGGTATATTGTTCGAAGCATTGAGCTGGCAAATTGTCATTGTGTTATCATGAGTTGTGTGATGCAAGCATGTCATGCATTAAACATTTATCGTACATGCATATTGATATTGTTATCCTACTGAGATTCTCTAGAATCTCACCCTCCCTTACCAACAATTTAGACAGGGCAAATGGCTCATGGAGGGAGCGGCATGACTCATTTGAGAAGACTTTGTGTAATCCCCATATGAGGGCTTGTATGGGCGAATGTGCTCTATAAAGCTTGAGTTAATATATGGAAACCGGGATTGCCGGGATTATTGTTGTGTACTCTGATTTGTTATGAATGTGATATTCCGCGTAGTAATTGTATTCGGAAATGTGATTCTGAGACCAAGTTTATAAATGATTTCGAAAGGTGTTTTGTGAAAACCCCGTCTGGTAGATGGGTTTATAATATTAAATTTTGTTCTTATTGGTCTCTATTTCACTTTATTGCGTAATCTGAATATTAATTACGGCAGGGGGTTACAGTGACAAGTGGCAAGGTGTGGATCCTTGGATGTGGGATAAGTGATGTGAGACACATCATCATCATCATCTCCATCTCCTCTCTTCTCTCTCTCTCGTTTCTCTCTCTTCTCTTCCTTACTCCATTTTCGCTGAATATGCTTGGGAGAGAGAAAGGAAAATCTGGATTTTGAGGTAAGTAAATGGCCTCTTTAGCTCAAACTCTCTTCTCTAATGTTAATCCTTGAGTTGAGAGCTTTATTTTGGTGGTTGTAGTTTCTCCATTGGTGGTGATTTGAGGATCACGAAAATATGAAGTTTGGAGAATCAAAGAGTGTCTTTGAGAAAGTGGATAAGGTAGGTGAAACCAACCTTTCTATCTATGTTTCGTGCCAAATGATTATGTGTGGAATTTCTGGAATTATTGCCCTAATTTCGAAAATATGGGTAATGGGTAGTTTGGCATGTTATGGCATTGGAAATGGTATATTTGGTATGAGTTTTGAATAGATAGAATGGATTTGGGATTGAAATGTGTAAGGTTGGTGATTTTAGAAAATGGATAATTGTATTGCTCTAGACCAAAGCATGTTAATGGAATAGGATTTTGGTGATTTTGACATTTCCATTGGATTCCTTGAGTGATTTTGTGTGGGAATAAGCTTTGGTTGGGGTTTTGGATTCATTTGGATCACTTGGGAAAAGTTGGAAAATCTGTTTTGGTTAAGCTCTGTTTTTCGCTGTCAGCTTACACGAGCGTTTTGAGTGACCAAATGGTATTGAAAAATTATGAAACTTTCCAGTCTTAAAGTTCACATCCCAAGCTACAAAATGGACATATATTTTGTGTCATTGCGTTGAGTATTCTGTGAGTTATGGTTGTCCAAAGTTTGGGATTGAAACAGAACTCTGATTTAGAGTAGTGGTTAGTTGTTGGTGATTCTGTAATTGTGTAGAGATTCCCAGTGAAGGGCTGTATTTTTCCTTGAAAGAGGACTTATATACCTTTCATTTGGCTTTGGAATCACCTCGTTTCGATTTTTCTAGAATTAGTTATGGTTTTTCGAAGTGCAGCCCAGAGTCAGGAAATTTCTGGGCCGCGGCCCAATCCTTTCTGACCTGTTTTGGGCCGCGGCCCAAGAGTGGTGGGCCGCAGCCCAAGGCCTTCTGACCATATTTGGGCCGCAGCCCAAGGAATGGTGGGCCGCGGCCCACCCCTGTGTTCCAGCACTTTGTGTTTTCAAAAAGTGACCTTCAACCTTTTGTTTCCCAACCTTTTAGGGCTTTCATTAGAGGCATTTGGGGTCTCTTAAGAGTCCTAAATGATAACCATTTAAGTGATAAGAAGTCATTGAGAATTTGGAAAAGAGAATGATCCTATGTCCTTGATTTGGTTATAGGGTTTGATATCCGCCTTGATCATGGTTTGACATCCGCTCGGATCGCGAGTAGCCGATGCTGGAGCATACGTGGAAAGAATAAGTGTAGGGAACTTACCTCTCCTGCATGTATTTGATAATTGTGTTAGTGTATTGATGCATGTTATTGCTTTGCTTGTTATGTGAAACATATATGAGTGATGGAAGCTCTGTTTCAACTTTTACTATGGCCATGAGTATATTGTGTTAACATTGAGCATGCTAATATGTCATTGTGTGAAAATGGATATGTATTGCAAGCATGTCATGCATTAAACACTTATCTTACATGCATATTGGTATTGTTTTCCTACTGAGATTCCCCAGAATCTCACCCTCCCCTATCAACATTTTAGACAGGGAAGGAAGATTGAGGATGAAGCAAGCATCCAAGGACGAAGAGGACTTGTTTATGGGTGAGAGCTTAGTAGTTGGTTATCAATGTGTAGTTGAGAATATGTATGTGTACATTCGGATTAGCTTTTGACTATGTATTGAGTAGTTTGTGTAATCCCTAATCGAGGAGTTGTATGGGCTATTATGCCTATGATTATTGAGCGAAGATATGAGACCCGGGATTTACGGGATTTTATATTGTGCACTCTGATATATAATAAATGTGATTTATCTTCGCGTAGTAATTGTATTCGGAGTGTGAATGTGAGACCAGGTTTTAAATGATTTCGAATGTATTTGTGAAAACCCCGTCTGGTTGATGGGTTTATAAATGTTGTTTTGTCTTATTGGTCTCTATTTCACTTTAATTGCGTAATCCGGATATTAATTACGGTAGGGGGTTACATTCACTTTGAAAATATTGTTGCATACTGGGGTACTTACTCGAGGAATCCACTTAAAATATACCATGAAAAACTTGTATACTAGAGTAAGTACTCGAGGAAGATGAAACAAAGAGAGATCAGGTTAAACGGGTACCAACCTCAAGTTTTCACTTACTTTAGTATGTTACTCGGGTAGCTCCTCGAGTAACATTGGTAGTGGTACAAAGTGCCGAGAGTTACACATTTTTAGATACAGAGTTACTCGAGTAGCTCCTCGAGTATCTTGGGGAAAACTTGAAGGCAACTGGAAGTTTTCACAGAGTTACTCGAGTAGCTCCTCGAGTAACATTAGCAGTAGTATAAAATGCCGAGAGGTCCATATTTTCACAAACACTGGTACTCGAGTAGCTCCTCGAGTATCATTGGGAAAACTTGAAGGCAACTGGAAGTTTTCACGTGGTTACTCGAGTACCTCCTCGAGTAACATTAGCAGGCCGAGCGCAACCTCAAAATTTTACCTGGTTACTCGAGTAGCGCCTCGAGTAATTGTGGCAGGTTACTGGAAGTTTTCCTTGGTTACTTCAAGTTTTGTCTCATTACTCGAGTAGCTCCTCGAGTAATGCTTTAGAGGATTTGCTTCTGATCAAGTTCCTCAGCATTTTCTCATGGCCAATCTTCATTACTTCCATGCTAACTTCAAGTGATGCTTGTTCCTGTCATTACTATGTTCAATCTTGTTTATTAATCATTTTCTTTTCAAACCATTCTTTTGTTATCATCAAAACATGAGATCTAACATTCTCCCCCTTTTTGATGATGACAAAACTTGGTGATTTTGAACATGGTTTTTCAAATTGGATTCTTAATTAATTATTTCTTATTAAGTTTGAATGCACCTTGCATACACAACAATTTCATTAGTCCAAACATGTATCATAAAACGTAATTGAACTTAAAATGAAATCATAACTTAAACATTCTTGCATTAAACTTAAAATTTCAAATTACAATAAAGTAAGTCAAAATGCTCCCTAAAAGCCCATGTACAACCAAAAACCCAAAATGAACTAGGACACTAGGACATATCCACAAAATCATCCTCAAGCACTTCTCCCCCTTTTTGGCTTCATCATTTAAGTGGAGGGTTAGAAGGCTTCACCATAGAGATAGGCTTTACTGGAAGGACCAAACCACCACCATCTGAACTAGATGAATCAAAGGAACTGGATGACTCTGGTTCAGGAAGATTGAGAGGTGGGATATGGATGTCATCTCTAGGCAGGAGAGGAGAAGGTTGGAAGACAACCATAGTGGTCTCAGCCTCTGGAGGAGTGTCTAACACAGGAGTAAAATGTTCAGAGGAGGAAAAGGGTGATATTTCCTCTGCTTGGGAGGTGAATCATCGATGACAATATGTGTGGTCTCATGAGTATCAGGATCATCCACTGTGAATAAGATATCTTTCCCTTGGGGCTCAAGTGGATCAGAAACCAGAGGGGTAGATGGTTCATCCTCAGGAGTAGGAATAGGAATGGGAATGTCTGAAGGAGGGTCAACTGGAGGTGGTGGTGCAGAAGAGGAGGGACCGGCAGAAGGTCCAGGACCCAAGGAATCCAATCGTGCCAGTATCAGTCTCAATGTTTCTCCCTGGGCACGTTGCTCTGCTAGCAACTCCTCATGTCTTCTATCCATTCTCTCAACCAATTCTCCCATTTTTGTGTTCATGTGGGTAATTAGCTCAGCATTTGTGTTAGCTATGTCCACATGGAAACCTATGAGCATATTCTCCATAAAGTGCTGGAGAGTGGCATTGAGGAAGGATGGTGATGATGTGGAAGCAGCTGGAGCCAATGACTGAGTGTCATCCATCCTACTGGTCTCTGCCTCAGTGGCCTTCCGCTTCTTCTTGGACCCAGACTCCAGAGGGCCTTTGAGAGGGATGTCGATGTTCAGTTTCCCAATTTGGTTCCTTCCGACCGAGGACAACCTCTCAATTGGCTCTTTGCTATCCAAATACCATATTTTGTTCTCTTTCAGGATTAGAGACACAATCTGGGGATATGGCATTGGAGTAGTACCCTTTCCATCCACCTTGTACCTTTTCATCTCTGAGAATATATACTCTCCCAGATCCTTTTGTTCCTTCAGAAGCAGTGAAGCAAACCACCTAAAATCCCTATCAGAGAAATGGGTGTAGTTGTTGGCTTTATTTACTAGGGACCTAGAGTAAATGTACCAAAGGACCCTATGGTGATCACACATATCACTTGGTTTAAAGTTTAGGGGGCCAACTAACTCACCGGGTTTGAGAATGGTAAAAATTTGATTTGGCTCAAGTTCAGAGTATATATCATCAGGGGGTTCTCAATTCCTAGCCACAAATTAATTCTAGAGGGAGATATCAGTATCTTTTGACCTCTAACTGTGGTGGTCATCTCTTCCTCAACTGAGGTTTTAGGCTCATCTATAGTTTCTAAGTTGCAATAAAAATGGGTAATTACTTTAGTGCAAAATGGTAACCTAATAGATAGCCAAGGCATAAAAGGTTCTAAATAAGGACTTAAGTCATGCTTCACTACCTCTTGAAGTAACTTCAGATCAACGTAGTGTGTCTTACACACTTTTCTTCTGGAGAATTGAGTTAAGTACTTGGGAGACTCCACCAGTTTGCCCACATTGAAACCCTTTGGTGGGGAAGTGATCTCTGCTTCTGGAATCTTGGACTTCTTAGAAGATTGACCCTTCTCCATTTGGTCAATGATCCCAGCCATAGCCTTAGCCACATTTTTGTCATATTTTGGCTTCTTGATAGGCTTTGGAGTAAAAGAGGGTGTAGAGGAATCAGAGTGAGGAGGTGAGGAAGATTTGGCACTCTTGCCTCTTCCAGTAGATGAACTCTTTTTGGATTGAGCCCTAGTCACAATGGGCTCTTTAATCACAACTCCTTTGGCTTTCGGTTGTGATTGAGGTTGAAGAGGAATTTTGGCTTTTGGTCTTGGTGTCAACTTTCTTCTCTTTGTTGGAGGAGGAGAAAGGAGATCAGGGTTTTGTTGTGAATCAGAAGAATCTATGGGAGTAAGATTCTTGGTTCTCATTTTTCTGAAAGATTGAAAACTGAGATTTTCTGAAAAACAGAGGCACTTAGCGCGAATTAGGGCAAAGAGATTCTGAGCAAAATGGCAAGTTTCTAGGACAGAAATTACTTGGGTTTTGACGGAAATGAGGCAAGGAAGCGATTGAGAAAAGTTTTTGAAAGGGTGTATAGTGATTTACTCGAGGAGATTTTGTGGAAATGACCGAGTTTGCGCAAGATAAAGACCTAACACCCGACATTACTCGAGGCCTTACTCGAGTAACCTTCAAGTTTACTCGAGGCCTTCCTCGAGTGATCATACAGAAAAATTCAAAAATAATTCATTTAAATTGCGTACCTGGCATGAATAATATAGTAATTATCCATGGATGTTCCCTCGATCATTCATAGTTCATTTGAGTCAGATTTGAGTCATTATTCAACACTTTGAGAATCTGAACTCCGACATTACTCGAGGCCTTCCTCGAGTAAGCTTCATGTTTACTTGAGGCGTGCCTTGGGTAAACAGCTTCTCAACTTCTGACTCTTCATTTCTTTGAAAACTGAACCGTTATATTTGAAAATCAAGTAACTTGATCCGTTACTTCCAGTTTTGGGGGCCATTACTCGAGTACATACTCGAGTAAGCTTCTACTTTACCTCAAGTTACTCCTCGGGTATTGCTTCTGTCTTAGCCATAACTTCAAGTTGGTACTCCAGTAAATGTGTCCTCTAATAATCTCTGTTTTTGTTTCCCAAAACAGAGTTTCTTTCTTCCTGCAAAACACGTTTCTATATACTCCGATGCTTAAGTTAGTAATCATCAAAACATTATCAAGTGACTTCATCTAATATTATGAAATGCTTGAATTTCTTATAACTCATTGGGATTTACCATTCCCAATTCTCTTCTAATGAATAGAAATTGATCTTTTGCAAGGGGTTTTGTGAAGATATCAGCTAGTTAAAGATGAGTAGGAATGAATATCACTTTCACATCTTTCTTTTGGACATGATCTCTGATGAAGTGATGTCTGACATCGATATGCTTGGTTCTAGAGTGTTGAACTGGATTCTTTGCCAAGCTTATCGTACTAGTATTGTCACAATAGATTGGTATTTCTTTGAGATAAATACCAAGGTCTTGTAGTTATTGTTTTAACCATATCACTTGTGCACAACAACTTGAGACTGCAACATATTCGGCTTTAGTTGACGAAAGAGACACTGTATTTTGTTTCTTGCTGAACCACGAGACAAGAGATCCTCCAAGAAATTGTCCTTGTCCACTGGTGCTCTTTCTGTCTGTCTTGTATCCTCCATGATCAGAATCTGAATAAGCAATTAAATATTCACTTCTTCCTTTGGGATACCACAGACCGAATTCTGGTGTGTCAGCAAGGTATCTAAAGATTCGTTTGACCGTTTCAGCATGTGATTCCTTTGGCGCCGATTGATATCTTGCACATATGCCAACACTAAATTGGATGTCTGGTCTGCTTGCCGTGAGATAGAGTAATGATCCAATCATTCCTCTATATATTGTGATATTGTAGTCTTTCCCTTTAACATCAGCATCAAGCAACGTTGTTGAGCTCATAGGCGTGTCTGAGCCATTTGCTTCATCCATTCCATACTTCTTCAATAGCTCTTTTAAATACTTTGTTTGAGATATGAAGATTCCATTCTTTCCTTGTTTGATTTGCAAACCAAGAAAGAAATTCAATTCTCCCATCATTGACATCTCAAACTCTCCCTGCATTATCTCAGAAAATTCCTTACATAGAGATTCATTAGTAGCACCGAAAACAATATCATCAACATATATTTGAACAATTAAAATATCATCACGTTTTCGATTTATAAATAATGTTGTATCAACTTTTCCTCGTACAAAACCTTGATCGATGAGAAACTTACTAAGCCTTTCATACCAGGCTCTAGGAGCTTGTTTTAAACCATATAAAGCCTTTTTAAGTTTGAAAACATGGTCCGGTTTAGTGACATCTTCAAAACCTGGAGGTTGTTCTACATACACTTCTTCTATGATGTAACCATTTAGAAAAGAACTCTTAACATCCATTTGATAGAGTTTGAAACCTTTGATGCATGCAAAGGCTAAGAGTACACGTATAGCTTCCAATCTAGCCACTGGAGCATACGTTTCCTCATAATCAATTCCTTCTTCCTGATTATAGCCTTTGGCCACCAATCTTGCCTTGTTTCTGACAATAATTGCAGATTCATTGAGTTTGTTTTTGAATACCCATCTAGTACCAATGATCGTATGATCTTTGGGTCGGGGCACCAAATCCCAAACTTGATTCCTTTCAAATTGATTTAGTTCTTCTTGCATTGCTATGACCCAATCATTGTCTGATAGGGCTTCATCAATGTTAGAAGGTTCAATCTCAGAAATGAATGCAGAAAAACTTACTTCATTGAAAATTCTATTTCTGGTTTTGATCCCTTCATTAACATCTCCTATGACTTGATCTAAGGGATGACTTCTATTGTATTTCCAGGCTTTAGGTTGACCTAGAGATTGCTCTTCTTCCTTAGTTTCGTCAACCTCTGGAATAAGAGACTTAGAAATAGATTGACCATTTTCTTGATTTAAAACAACTTCCTGTTCTTCATCAATGGTTTTGTCAAAGGATTCAAATTCATCAAATACAACATGAATTGATTCTTCAACAACACAAGTTCTTTTATTAAAAATTCTATATGCTTTACTTCGGTTAGAATAACCTAGAAAAATTCCTTCATCAGTTTTAGAATCAAATTTTCCTAAGTTATCTTTACCATTATTATGAATGAAACACTTACAACCAAAGATGTGTAGATGAGCAATGTTTGGCTTTCTTCCTTTGTATAGTTCATATGGTGTCTTTCCAAGTTTTGTTTTGATATATGCTCTGTTTGAAACATAGCATGCTGTACTCATAGCATCAGCCCAAAACACTTGAGACACATTCTTTTCATTTAGCAATGCACTAGCCATCTCTGTGAGCACTCTATTCTTGCGTTCCACAACTCCATTTTGTTGAGGCGTTCTTGGAGCAGAGAAATTGTGATCAATGCTATTAGTATCACAATACTCTTCAAAGGCTTGATTTTCAAATTCTCCACCATGATCAGTCCTAATACCTGCAATAGACATACCTTTCTCATTTTGCACTTTCTTGGCAAAAACAATAAATTCTTCAAAGGTTTCATCTTTTGATGATAGAAAAATAACCCATGTAAATCTAGAATAACACTTAATTGGTTATCATTATTGCTCTTTTAGTACTCAAGAATACCTCTAACAATAGCCCTAAGGGGTTAGAAGACTATCCCCAAAGATCCCCTTTTTTGGAAACACAAACTGACATTTTCTACAGAGGCACTCGAGTGAAGATTGCCTTACTCGAGTGATATTGTACGGATACTCGAGTGAAGGAGACCTCACTCGAGTGATGGTACAGTCTTTACTCTGTACCAGAGAGTGAGAGACAGCGAGTGCATACCTGAGAGCACAAAGAAGTTTTTCAAAGATAGGATCACTCGAGCACACTGGACCTCACCCGAGTGAAAGCCAAATGCCTCACTCGAGCACCTGAGAGTAAAGTCTAGAAAGTGAGAACCCGAGAGCACAAGAGAAATGGCAATAGCCTAAATGGCTCACTGCACTCGAGCACAGCACAGCTCACTCGAGTGAATAACCTATACCCGCGAGTGAGAAGGCACATTCTTGCACCATGCCCGTGAGTAACAACCCGAGAGGCAAGTCCTTGGTGTCAAATACACTAGTCACTCGAGCACAAGGAGGCTTACTCGAGTGATATTCATCCCTCACTCGCAAGTGAGACTATGCACTCTTGGATTTTCCAGAAAGCACTACCGAAAAAACTGAAGAGAAACAGAATACACGGACAACACTCGAGCATTATTCAACCTTACCCGAGTGATGTTCATCCCTCACTTGAGTGAATCCCATATCACTCGAGTGAATCTATCAGAACCAGAAAACGCAGACAAAATGACAGTTTTCCAGAATTTCTACCACAAGCTACCAATGAACCCAAAACCTCAACCAAAGCTACTCCCACACAAAAACACCCAAGGAATCCAATGGAATCATCAGAATTATCCAAATCCTACTCTATTATCATGCTTTGGATTTTAGGCAACATAATCATCCAAATTCCAAAAGCATCCAAACTAAACATTTCAATCCCAAATCAATCTATCTATCACAAACTCACCACAAGATACCATTTCACAACTATATCATGCCAAACTACCCAATGATCCATATTTTTGAAATTAGGGCAATAATTCCAGAAATTCCAAACTTATTCATTTGGCATGAAACATAGATAGAAAGATTGGGTTCACTTATCTTAACAACTTTCTCAAAAACACTTTTTGATTCCCCAACTTCATATTTTCATGATTCCTTAAATCACCACCAATGGAGAAGCTACAACCATGAAATTGAAGCTCTCAACTCAAGGAATAACTTTAAAGAAGAGAACTTAAGGATTAGAGGCCATTTCTCTTACCTTTTTCAAGCTTTCCTTCTTCCCTTCTTAGGTTACCAATGGCACACAAAAGAGAGAAAATGAGAGAGAGATGAAGTGAAGGATAAGAGAACAATAATGATACTCCCTCCATGCTATCCAGCGGAAAGAGAGGAGGAAAAAGAGAGAGAAAAATAAAATATTATATCCCATTTGACTTTTCTCCTCAACCACTAACCTCATATAAGTTTGCCACATGTCACAAGCCTATTGGCTCTCACCCAAAAGAGTCACCATTAAGCCATTTAATCACTCCATTAACTATTTTAATCACACTTCTCATTTTCCTCTTAGCTAGTAATTACTTCCACTATTAATCACTAACTAGTTGCTCAACAATTTCATTCTTTCGATTTGCACTAATCATGGCATATTAATTAATATAGCCACCAAACTCATAATTATTCCCATTTAAATTCATGATTATCCACAATAATCATGATTAGCCCTTAATCAAAAATTGGGATATTACAGTAAACAACATTCTTACATTTATACACTATCATACAAGACAATCTATAAGTTAGAATGATATCTTCCACTACAAATATATACTTCTCAAAGAAGGTACTATTTTAAATCTTTACATAGCCTTGCTATCACTTTCACGAAATGTGTCCAATTCTCATTTCACTTGCAAGGTTTTTGCTACACTACTCTAATTAATCATGATAGCCAGTAACTTTTTTTGTTGCGTCCTAAAATTTACACTACTTTCACGATTTCATTTAGAATCTACCAAAGGATATCATAACTTATACTACTAAATCTACTTTATTGCTATGACAACCAATTTAAGTCTTCCTTCGTTTAAGTGAATTTTCTTATGGCAAAATTCTGCCATCCCAAATTCCTTATATGTCTACAATTATGATCGAATCAAACATGTCAACTTAATCTTATAGTCTATAACTTATAAGGGCCACTCCTATGCTCATACTTCATATCCAATACGATCGTATAAAATCCTTAGGAAATGTTAACTTCTAGAATTTTAAGAGGGTCATATCCTTATCAAAATTGGTGCATCTACCCCAAAAGAGTACTTAAGTCAGAACACCCTTAACTTGGTTTTAGTCCACAGCTTGAATTGGTATCCACAAGATTTCTCACCTTAATCAAACATCCACGTAATCAATTTATATCCTACTAGTAACTCTAATCACTCAAGCACATCTTATTTTCAATATTTTCATTCTTTTCAAACAATTTAAGGCTTTTTTTTGTTTATGTCATAGTTGTAATACCTATCTCATATTCCCTATTCTTAGAGTGAATTTTAAGAAAAATTTTCATTTGTCATCATGTATTGGGCATAATTATCATGCCCTTATAACAAATATCAAAATCCATGGGAATTCTAGGCTATTGGTCCACAAATCTCACACAGCCAGATATAACAATTATAGGTCCAAAATCCATCACATAATAGTTCATAAGCTATAATAATGCATTTCTATGAAACCCTAGGCCTCAAGGCATCTACTACCAAAATCCTTATAAAGGACTACTCAGAGTTCAATACAATCATGAATTTAAATTGCAGATCCTAATTGTGGCAATAAATGGAATCAAACAAGTACATTGTGGCTACTAATAGCTGTAGCCTCAGGCCTTCGGTGCCTTCCCAATCACGTCACCTGTCACACCCCCCATCTCTGGCTAGACCCCACTTATTGATACTAGATCACCTGGCCTGGAGGCACTTGCCTCGGGGTCGAGGGTAGACTCATAAGAAGTATTTACATACCCCTTGCGCATTTCTTTCACCCCCGCAAGTATCGAACACTTGACCTGGGGGTAAGTACAAGTGTTTGCTTATACTTGCTACTAGCTCAATGGTAGCAAGTATCACTAAACACTTGTACTTACCCCCAGGTCAAGTGTTTGATACTTGCAGGGGCGAAAGAAATGCACAAGGGGTGTGCAAATACTCCTTGTGAGTCCACCCTTGACCTCGAGGCAGGTGCCTCCAGACCAGGTGATCTGGTATAATTAAGTGGGGTCCAGTCAGAGATGGGGGTGTGATAATAAAAAGGCATGCATTTCTTTCACCTCCGCAAGTATCGAACACTTGACCTGATGGTAGCAAGTATCACCAAACACTTGTACTTACCCCTAGGTCAAGTGTTCGATACTTGCGGGGGTGAAAGAAATGCACAAGGGGTGTGAAAATACTCTTTGTGAGTCTACCATCGACCCCGAGGCAGGTGCTTCCAGGCTAAGTGATCTGGTATCAGTAAGTGGGGTCCAGTCAGATATGGGAGGTGTGATAATAAAAACACGCCTTTTTATTATCACACCCCCCATCTCTGACTGGACCCCACTTACTGATACCAGATCACCTGGCCTGGAGGCACCTGCCACTGGGTGAAGGGTGGACTCACAAGGAGTATTTGCACACCCCTTGTGCATTTCTTTTGCCTTCGCAAGTATCGAACACTTGGCCTGTGGGTAAGTATAAGTGTTTGGTGATACTTGTTACCACTGAGCTAGTAACAAGTTATAGATGTTAAACACTTGACCCGAGGTAGGTGCCTTCAGGCCAGGTGATCTTTTATCAGTAAGTAGGGTCCAGTTAGAGATGGGGGTGTGACATCACCCATTGAGGTCTCACTTGAAAAGTGTGAGAAGTAACGGGATGAGTCCCCTATCTCAATAACATAATCACTACCCATCTTAACTACCAGCACCACCTGTGAGGTGCCAAGTGGGACTAATATGCAGACATGTTAAATAGATATAATAAGTAGGAATGCAAGCAAACATAATAAGCAGGAGTATAATAGTATCGATTCATATGCCTCAGAGAACATTTATTTATAATATAACATAACGTATCACAAAAGTCATAATGCAATGATTGCTCTTTATCTTTAATTAACCCCAAACCATCCTTATATCCTCTTTATTTCCTTCGACTAAACCCATGGGCTAAATACATTTCATGTTACTGGTTACTCTTACGAGCTATCCACAAGTGTGATGTAGATCGGCCAAGAACTACAGAGTACACAAGGGACCATAGGTTCCTCCAGTAGGGTTACTACCCTCTGGAATACTACTCGAGCCTCGGGAATATTGCCCAGAAGCCCTTGGAGTGTCATATAAAGGAATATTGCCTTGTAAAATAGATGCCAGCTAGTGGTGCATAGTAATCAAACTAACGGCATGTGATGTGGTATTCAGTTTTTATCAATCACAACCCATTCACTAACTCCACTATCTATATCACATTATTCTCAAGGGATTTTCTTATTCTCATGCTCATACATTCCATTTCATAACATAGAATCAACATGTTCCAACAAAGGCATACATCCTTTATCCAATTATAAACAATATATGGACATTATAGAATCGCAGTGCATTACATACATAACAAATATGTTCTTCAAGTCCACGCTTAGAAACACATCACACAAATAGTTCAATTGCCCATATTGGGCCACTCATGAGGCGTGAATCTCAAAGATAAAAAAACAAACAATTCAGTTTACATATCCAAACCTATAGTTATCTCAAATGATTCCATAAATCAATCTATGCAGTCCTAGGATTTACACAAAGGTTCAATAAGGCATTATTGGTCATAAAATAGCAAGGTTCATACCAGTTCTACTCATTCTAGGCTTGTGGAGTTTACATAAAAACCCACGAGCAGCACCAATAAATAAGATAGATAGGACCACGTTACCTGGTATACTTTAAGTTCCAACCAAGGAAGGTCCTTATCCTAAAGCTCAGAGTAACGAGAAACTTAATTAAATGCAAAGTTTTTAGCAACTCTATATGTTTATAATTTCTCCTCCTTTGTGTTGCTCAAAATTTCCTACAAGTAAGAGATGTTATATTAAAACCATATTAGATTTGAGAATTGGAATCATCAGAGCATTATACTAGCCTTGGCTAACATTCTTATGATCTTAATTTGAGATTTTAACCTTTAGAACATCTAGAAAACTCCTAAATCTATGACATAATTTCTATTTTACAAATAATAAATTCAATGCGTGACACATAACTCTTAACCAAGCTATTAAATGGAAGATCCAACCCTTGGTTTTTCCGAACAAGATGTCTCAAACAAACTCACAAAATTTGGACATGATCCAGAGGTGGACTTATTTAGAAACATTGATTCTTTCCTCTAGGATTTGTTCTCCACGTTTCATAAATTCATCACCTTTCAGGATTTGTAACTTGTAACCCATGATATATATTTCTAATCTAACCGTTGAAATTGATGAATTGGATGTCTTGGATGGGCTGACTAAATGTCATCCCAATCCAACGATCAATAGGAACACATATGGCATTTTACCGAGACTGCCCTGGTTGTATGTGAAAATAGAAAAGTTGCACCTTGAGTCCATCTCACTACTCCTATATATATATAGGTTCTAAGAACTCCCTATTCTTCTTAGTTGATGTGAGACTTCTTAGTCTATTTTATTTTTGTATTTATTTACTTATATACACATAATTAAAATTAGAATTAAATACTCTCATTTAACCTCTACTAACTTTATTATTTTATCTTTTCTAAAGATGTTCAATAATAATAATAATTGCTTGATTATTTTTTTGTTAGACTTCATTTAACTTTAATGTTTGAGTTTACTTTAGATCTATCTTCCTTATTTAAGCTATTATTCACTAAATTATATTTACCGCTAAATGTTTCCTTTGTGAGATTATCTATGTCTTACGAATGAAAGTTTGGGATGTTACAATAGTCTTTAAAAGCTTCTTGTGCTTTAAATGTCATGGTTCAACAATGTTTTTCAAAGGATTTTCTGTGTTCTAAATAGAAATAATCACAAAAGTCATTAAGGAAAAAGAATAACTAAATGGTTTGATTCAAAATATAAAAGTTGCTAAATACAAGAGTATAAGCCTCAACCTTTTTCAATTGGTAACCCACTATTCAAAACCCTTGTCTTTTGTAACCATACAAGAAACATGGATTCCACAAATATGAATTTTGAATGCTTCACTTGGAAAAAGAAATTTCAAGCTAATTGTAAGTCATCGTAAATTCATTTATTTCTATCCATTTTCTTCATTTCATTTGGGAGTTAGCTACTAAACAAAAGTATATGTTTCCACACGCTCATCTAGAGGAAAGTAAATTGTAACTAATGGACTGTATGTCCTGAGGTTGTCAATCTCGATATGTATTAAGCAAAGATGATAAATTGTATGTGCTTAAGCTATAAGACTTGATGGAAATGTTGCCCTTGGGCTGGCAGAATGATATGTATTTGAAAATTGTGACCAAGCGCTTTAGTGTAGCCTGGGCGTGTGAGGTCCAGTGCTTGTTATGATTATTACTGGGCGAGTTAGGTCCATTATTTAATGTGATTGTGTGATCCAGGTGGAGTCCTGAAGAGCTTGTGAGGCCTAAGGAACTAAGCATTGTGGGAATGGACCAGTAGGTTTTGTGTTTGATTACATGCTACATATTGTGTAGTAAATGAATGATGAATGCTGAATACTATATGAGATCTTTGATGAGAATATAATGATTATGTTGCATGCTTGATGAGCTTGTATATGAAAGAGATAGACTAAATATGATCATTATGATGCACAGCTTGTGAGCTTGCATAAGAAAAAGGGATGGATTAAGTGATAAGAAGTGAGCACCAAGTTGTGGACATTCAAATTTTGAGAACAAAATTTATTGGGGGGGTGAAATATAATATCCTGAATTCTGGGATTAGAGGCTTGAGAATTGGCTTGAATTAAGTGGACTAGTAAGCCTCGATTTAGCAAGAGTCCCAGGAATGAGGAATTGCGATAAGGGTATTTTTCCAACATGACAGTTTTTTTGTAGCATATTTTTAAATAGGAAAATGAAGTCCAAAAAAATGTGAAATTCTATAGGATGAAAGTAGACATCCTAAGCTTTATTTTCATTGGTAATAGGTAATTTTTGGACTTATATACTAAGAGATATGATTTTTCAAAATTAGACCCTGCTTCTAAAACCAATTCTAGAATAAGTAAGGTTTAACGAATTTATGGGAATTATGAGGTTCTAGTTGTCTAAAGGCTATATTTTTTCTTCAAACTAGGCTCAATAAGGGTTAAGTAGCCTTTAGAAGCACCTCAATTGAATGTGTAGAAAAAAGATTTAAATTTTAAAATTGGGTGAAAATGCTGCCAGTTTTAGGAGAAAATCATAAAATGTATGGGCAAAATGGTAATTTGCCATATTAAGCAAAACAAAATTATTTTCTCCAGAAAATACACTTATTTTCTTCCAAAGAGAGAGGAATAAGAATTGAAATTTTTTTTTGGATATTTATCATTATTTTTGGACTATGGTCAAAAGCTGACAAAAGGGGTCAACAATTGCAACTCACGTAAATGTTTGTGGTGGATCATAAATTGCTGAATTAAGACATGATATTACTCCCTCCCTACATGCACTTTCGGCCAAGCAAAAGGGCCCAAGAAAAGATGAGGATTAATTTAATTATGCATGTATTTAAAAACTTGCAATAAAATATTCTAAAGGCAAGAAGTGAGATAATAGGATAAAGCCAATATTCCTTATTTCCTTCTTCATTTTCATATTAGTTGAGTGAAATAGAGAGAGAGTTGAGCAAACTTTGAGAGCTCAAGAGAATCCAAGAGCTAAATAAGGTAAGTTCAAGGTGATTTCTACTTGTTCTTGCCTCCAAATTCATGAGCAACTCTTTCTAACCTCTAATCCTTCTTGAAACATAGATATAGCAAGAGGAAAATCAAGGGAAAGAAGTAGAGAGGGAGGACGGAATTGAAGTCTAGAGAGAGAAATCAAAGGTAGACTCGTAAACCTTGCTTTCTTAGATGAATTCAAGGTTGTGTTGTTATTTTGATTGGATTGTTGGCTTGTATTGGTTGATTTTTATAATTTGGGATATTTAAACCCTAAGGGGAGGTGCTACCCAAATTCACTCTAATCATGTGCAATTAGTGTTTAAGTGGTGTGATTTAAGGTGAAAAGAAGGTGTTAAGTTGATTGGAATCAAGAAACTACATTTTCCCTAATTTTCATCCAGACCCATTTTGGCAGTGTTTAGACTAGATTTTTGTGGTTTTGATGATTTCATTGTGTTTAGAAGGGAAAATTGTATGGGGTTTATATTGATTATGAAGTATGATGAAAAGCCTTAGAATGTGAAATGGCAAAATTATCTCTAAACCCCTACATAGGGGCTACCAAGGGCTTTTCTATTGTTTGACAGTGAATTTGGTAATTCCAAGGTCAAAAATGGATTCCTTGGGCGAAATTATGTAGGAATAGCCCAGGTCATAATTTTTAGGAAAGTATAGTTGGACCGAGTATAAAGGGGCTTAGACCGGGTTCTTAAGGGTAAAACAGTCAAAAGGTGATTTTGAGTCAAGATAACCAACACTATGAATTTATAGTAATTTATGAATGAGTAATAACTCATTTATCCTAAATTTGGAATTTTAGGATATACCGATAGCCTGAGCCGGACAAATAGATTTGGATTGACAGTCAGGCAAGGAAAGGACATTCTAGGTAGTAACCTATCTCTCATACACTAAGTGAGTGTTTATATGTTCTGTGTATACTATATTATGTGATATGAATAGTGAACACACTCAATACCTAGTTGTGATCTACGGCCCAGCTGTGGTATACTAAAACGTAGGGTGCATACACAGTGTCATGGTTCTATTGCATTATTTGGTGTACGACATATTTATTTATGATAGTTTATATGATTGATAGCCTATTACTACTGAGATTATTTTGAATCTCACCCTTTCCATTCAAACATAAAGTTTTGTGCAGAAGGCAACAGCTCAAAGGGCGGAAGCGTATTACCGACAACCAAAGGTTCCGGACAATTCAAGAGGGACAGTTGGTTATCTGAAGACCTTTTAGTGTTTTTAAGGTCTATAATTTAAAGTACAATACCCTGTATAGGAATTCTGTATACAATCAAGTATATTGTATCAATAATATAAATATATTTTGGTTATTCTTGTTGTGCCTATCGAACCATGCATTAATATTCTGCTGCAAGTCAATATAAGATAGAGGTTTTACATACACACATTTATAATATGAATTTTCATTGTATACTATATAGTGTATTGTATATTTAATTTTCACATTTTATATGATTGATTCTATGTTACTACTTTGATTCGTTTGAATCTCACCCTTTTTCAATAAATAAACATTCCAATGGGAACCAATAGCTCTGAGGGTCAGGCAATAGAACTTGCCAATTGAGGTGTGTGGGCTACGAGAGCTGAGCTGATGGTTATATTATTAGTCCTTTTGGCTATCCTTGGGCATATTGTATATATACTTTCAAATCCTATGGGGAGATTCCTGTATGTGAACATGTACTTAACATCAATCTAATTATACTATTTCTTATGCCTGTGGAACTGTGCCTTTATTACTTTGCGCGTATCGAAATATTAATGGGTGTTGACAAAATGCTTTAAGCATAATCTTTGAAATACAAAAAGAATGTATCTTGTTTAGTGTAAAATTTATATTATTAATACCCTTCCATGAAATTCTAAATTAAACAAAAAATTCTTCAAAAGGTAAATGAGTTCATACTCAAATAGATAAAATATGTGTGTGTATGCGAAGAAGTTTTCCATTCATTTAAATGTCATCATTTTATAGTAACTCTTGACTTAATCATTACACAACAGCCTCAATCATAGCCTTATGCTCATGCAGTTATGTCGCAAATTGATTTACATGAGTTTGCAAATTTTCAAATATGAAGTAAATCGATTTATGGATATTGTAAATTGATTTAGCAAATATGGCCGATCAACTAAGTGCTTAGATATGTAGTAAATCGATTTAGCTATGCTGTAAATTGATTTACACAAAATGGTAGATTATCCAAATCTTCAAATGTGAAGTAAATAGATTTCTGGATGTTGCAAATTGATTTACATAAGTTGGCAAATTTTCAAGTGTGAAGTAAATCAATTTATAGAAGTGGAAAAACGATTTACAAATATGACCGTAAGTTATATGGTTTCCAAAACTCAAGTAAATCGATTTACTATTGTTCAAATCGATTTACAATGGCATCTAAATGTTAAAACACAAAGTAAATCAATTTAAAGAATAGGAAAATCGATTTGTCATTGAGAAAACAAAGATAAATCGATTTACCAAGAACCAAATCGATTTATCACTTGTCTTTGTTTTCGTCCAACATGATAGAGCTTTAGTAAATTAGACACCAAGATGAAGTTGAAAGGAGCTCAGATGACATTCAAATCACCATCATATTTCAGAACAGGTTCAGTATTTTGGACATAACTCTCAAATTACATGTCCAATTGAGATGAAACAAGTAGCATATGAAACTAGACTTAAAGGGCTTTGTATGGATTGATCATGAGTCATATTTGGAGCTATATATGAAGCGGAATGCCTTCTAGAAGTTGACACTCATGAATTCAAACTCTGCCCAAAAAGTAGTCAGTATTTGGATTATAACTTTCATAATACAATGAGTTTGGAGCTGATTCTTTTTCTATTGGAATGTAGATTGGAAGAGCTTTCTGGTAATAAGTCATTTTCCAAATTTGAAATTATATCCAAAGAGTTATGCCTGTTACGGATGAGGTAAATAAGCATGACATTATAAGACATGATGGGAATTGTTGCCATCACATCCCTTGATTTATTTTATTGAAAGAAGGCTTATTTATTTTACTACAAAAAATATATTTCCAGAGAATTGTTGCCATCCCTGATTTTTAATAAGGTCTGTAACTTGTTTTTGAAACTATTCTTGATGTTGTGTCATTGCAATTTTGTGGTGTATCTCTACTATTAGGAGCAGCATCTATGGCTACTAGTATTGGGAAGCATCCAGGTCAGCTCAAAGATTGTGTTACATCTCCTGGTGGGAGAACAATTATTGGGATTCATGAGTTGGAGAAAGGTGGGATTCATGGAACACTGATGAATGATGTTGTTGCTGTTGCCAAACGTAGCCTTGAGCTTTCCTAAATTCACAAATGTCAGTTCATCTATTGCAGGTGCTAGTTTAAGTGATAAATTAGTTGATCCATCTTTAGTTTTAGAAACAAATAGTTCCAAATTCAAAATATAATTGTCTGAGAATATGTGGATTTCAATGGCTGCGGGAAGAAAAGAGAATAATTTTTTTAAAAAACATGGGATACAACTACTATTTTCTAAAAATAGTCGTTGTGAGTGACATACAACGACCATTTTCAGTAAAACAATCCTTGTATGTCTTAACAAACAACGACTATTTTACTGAAAACAGTAGTTGTATGTCACTCACAACGACTATTTTTAGAAAACAGTCATTGTAACCTATTTTTTTTCAAAAAAAACGTATTTGCCAACAATTGTTTTAAAACAGTTGTTGTATGACACTTACAATGACTATTTTCAGTAAAACAATCATTGTATGTCTTAACAAACAACGACTATTTTACTGAAAACAGTAGTTGTATGTCACTTACAAGGACTATTTTCAGAAAATAGTCATTGTAAGCTTTTGGGTTACAATGGCTGTTTTTATAAAACAATCATTTTAATTGTCCTATAACGACTATTTTAAAAAAATCATTTATTTTAAAACTTTCAACGACACTCACATGCACGTCTTCTTGAAAATGATTGTCTAAAGGTTAGAAAAAACAGTTGTTAAAAGTGCCTTTTGTAGTAGTTTTCTACTTAGCCTACTAGGAACATGACAAGTTGACAATAGCTTCCAATTTATCATTGTCACTACTTTCATTAGTGATGGATTTACTTCTTTGGTAGACTCACAACATTTACTTACATCAATATAAAGTCAAGTAAACTCATAAGACCTCCTAAGAACACTCGTAGCTATAGACATGCATATATTAAAAGACATCAATACTTGCATTATTCTTACCACATATGGTGAAATCCAATCATCACACTATACAGACATATTCTTCTATATTGTTATTTCTTTCAGTTCTCATCCTATCCATTTTCTCTTATATAATACATATTTTCTTTACAAAATGTAATACCTTTCCTTTCAAACGACCATAAACTGCATTTTTTTTTTGCTAAAATAACATGTTATCATATTACATTTCAAGATATTTACACCCTCTCACCTTGTAATGACGTACCCACCATAAGAGGTAGTAAGTGCTACATTCAGTTAAACAAGCGCAAAGGAAAGGATATGTACGACTATTATATATTGCCACAAATATTTAAAGCAACAAAATAAAAAAAAACCTTGAAAATAGAGGCTTTGGATACCAATTTATAACACTCTCCATATTTACTATATAAGTAATTATTTCAAACAACATATTAAAATATTAAGTACTATTATGGTAGAAATAGAAGAAGCCCATTACAAAGGTGTACCATAGAAGAAAAAATTTTCCAAACCACTTGAGGCATAACGATGGTAGAAAAAGAAAGACGTTAGCATATCATGGTTAACAAGTATTTAACATTTGATCCATGGTACACCTATTAGTCAGCAGTATGATAAATGGACCTTGGGAACTTTCGAAGCCCAGCAACACTTCAGCAATAGGCCCAATATCATTTCCCATAAATATAATCTCATTAACCACAATTCAAAACCTTCTTGAAGAATTTCATTTCTCAAAGTTTCACAAAAATGGATCCATAATAAAAATCACCATTAAAAACCCCTAGCCTCAAGCCTTCTCTATCAAAACTCTACCAGAGTAAAGAAAGTAAACAAATCTTATGAGTTTGAAACCCATTTTATAGATTACATCAGAGTATGAATGGGCCCTAGGTGCCAATATACAACGTCAATATATAATTATCAAAAGAGGAGTGTTTAGTATGGCACATTGTAAACATAAACCTCTAGAGCTTTCCCTGAACATACCACATTAATAAACCTTGCCTAAAAATGTAAAAAGCAATAGGGTGAGTCATATGGACCTAGTAAAAACAATCCCAATTTAGCAAGTAAGAAAGGAATGATTTCAAGATAGTAAGCGGGCAATATATAAATTCACAAAACATAAAGTATAAATAGTTTTCCAGGAATAATAATATTTTAAGAAATGACTCAACGTCCATAGAACTCCCTCAACCAACCTTATAACCTCCTTATAACTACTGACAGAGGCCATAAGTTACTAACACATAATAGGATCCATTTCTTTGATGAGATTGCACCAAGCTCTCCAATAATAAGGTGTAGCCTGACCTAAAGCTACTGAGCTTACATTGGACCATGGGTTTTCTTTTCTTGGAATGCATAAAGGTATCATGTCCCTTAAGCTGACTTTTAACCCGGCCAAAGGAAGGGTGGTATCAAGGGCTCTAAGAATGTTAAAGCCATCCACTGTGTGCACAGTGGCGGCTATACCATGTGGTAAGAATCAAACCTCCTACCAAATAATACTTCCTCTTTAAACTTTAATCCCCCCCCCCAAAAACTCTGAACTTACTGCAATAAATCAATCCCATAATCCCAATCATACTTTTATGATCCAATAATTCCATTTCACTCATTACACTATTGACAATAACAATATTCTTCTGTTCATCATAATATCCCCAAAATTAGCTCACTTTAAGCCTTACCACAAATCCCATAAATAAACTCTTCCTCTAATCAACATTATGATCACAATTATTTTTCTTAAATAATTTCTTACTTATTAGGATCACCAAAATACATCTATCTCCTCAATTTATTCAAAACACTCAATTCCCTACACTTAAAGTTTCACCCAAAATTTCAAATATTCATATTTCCTTATAAACCCCAAATACATTCCATACAATACTCAACATAACTTCCAATAATCTAGAATAAATCATAGAACTTTGGATTTCAAAGGGCCATTATCATAAATCTTAATTTTCCAACCAAACACTAACTTTAAGTTCCTCAAATCAACCATTTAGGTAAGACTAAAACATACCCATTCTTATTCTATCCATTAGTGTCATTAAGAGCTAAATAAAAAATTGAAACACAAAAAAGTTTAAGATCTAACAAACCCTAGATTTTTTGCACTATCAATGATCCGAGAGACTAAGAGAAAATGATGAGAGGATGAAGATAAATCACTTACCTTAGTACACCCAAACAATCTTCATCTTTCACTCTCTTCCCTTTTCTCTCTCCCTTTCTCTCTATCACCCTCTCCCTCACCTTCTCTCGTGGGAAATGGATGAAGGATAGTAGAAACAAGCACAACATTGTGCGTGTTTTTAATTTTGGGGGTAGGGGATTTCGAGTATTATATATGTTGGAAATTGTGCCCTAGGGGCCAATTATTTTACTTTGAACATTATTAATTTAATGATTTTTCTCTATTATGTTATCATATTATTTGCATGTTTACTGTGATGACTATATCCGTGGATAAATAATAAAGATTGTCCTAAATGTCCCTAGTCAGCCATCTATGTGGGAGCAGACATGAAATAAGACCAGTATGACTTTGATAAGATATAGAGATATGAATCAAAATGTTAGGCACTGTAAGAGTACAAGGTGCTGGATTGACCTATTATGAAAAAGCTGCATGGATCAAGTCATAAGCTTATCTTATGTATAACCTGGTGCGAACCCACAAGGGAAGATCCCACGAACCCACAACCAATTCTAAAATACACACACCCCAAGAAAGCTAAACACAGATCGACGATCTACTTGAACCCTTGAACACGAAAGAACAAGGACCTGAAGTGTTGGAAAATGCCACAAGGTTGATCAAGTCTTGATAAGTTTGTTAGTTCTAAAAAGAACCCTAGAGAGAATCCACTCTCAAGAAACAAAGTGTAGAAGTGTAACTTTCATTTATCATTCAAATCTGAATTGTGTCTTACAAATGAAGAAGCACTAAGTATTTATAGGAAAATATGACCTAATTGCAATAAGTGCAATTTTGAAAATAGCCAACACAAATTGTAAAACCATGTACTAGGAAACCTAAAAGTCTAATACAATAAACACAAAAGTCTAATTCAATCTAGAAGAAAGTTGAAAAGTCAAATGCAACATGCTAAAGAAAACAAAAGTCAAATCTGCCACCAACTCCTTGTTGATTTTCACACACCTAACTTCAAGAAAATGTAGTCAGTAAATTAAGGCTCAAAATGTGCTTATTTAGGCCCAAATGAGCCTCCCATGTATAGTACTTGTTCCAAGCTATTTAGTTTCAAATTTGCAAGCCCAAAACTTGATCAATATCTCCATTTGTAGCCCATATGAAGTTAGCGACGTTTTCAGCATTTTTGTCCAACTTTGATCCAATTGCTACTTGCTTTGTCCAAGTACCTTGCACTAGCCCATTTAATGCTTCCTTAATTTGTTTGGCTCTTGCTCTTGTGATTGGTCCACTTGGTATTTGCAAAGGATCGCTTGAATTTGACACAACTTGTTGGACCGCATCATTCCCTCTCTCCTCAAAAGGATTCGTCCTCGAATCTTCACCTACATCAAAAGGAGATAAATCAGCTACATTAAAAGTAGCACTAACAAAATACTCACCAGGAAAATCAATCTTGGAAGCATTATCATTTATTCTTTCAAGCACTTGAAATGGACCATCTCCTCTTGGAGCTAATTTTGATTTTCTCTGAGCTGGAAATCTTTCTTTTCTCATATGCACCCACACCCAATCTCCAGGTTCAAAAAGAACACGCCTTCTTCCTTTGTTGGCCTTGGATGCATAATGTTCATTTTTCTTTTCAATTTGCTGTTTCACACGCTAATGAAGTTGCTGCACTATTTCAGCTTTCTTTTTTCCATCAAGACTTGCTCTCTCATTAATAGGTAATGGTAATAAATCCAAAGGAGTTAGTGGATTAAAACCATATACTATTTGAAAAGGAGAATAATCAGTAGATGAATGCACACTTCTGTTATATGCAAATTCAATGAATGGCAAACAATCTTCCCAATTTTTCAAGTTCTTTTGAATCACAATCCTGAGTAATTGTGATAAGGTTTTGTTAACAACTTCAGTTTGTGGATGACAAGTAGTAGAAAATAACAATTTAGTACCAAGCTTTCCCCATAAAACTCTCCAAAAATGACTCAAGAATTTGGTATCCCTATCAGAAACAATACTTCTAGGGATGCCATGAAGCCTCACAATTTCTTTAAAGAACAGATCAGCAATGTATATGGCATCATCAGTTTTATGGCATGCAATGAAATGTGCCATTTTAGAAAATCTATCAACAACCACAAATATGGAATCCATTCCTCTTTTTGACCTAGGAAAACCCAAAATAAAATTCATTGATATGTCAATCCAAGGTTCACTAGGTATAGGTAAAGGAGTATACAAACCACGTAGCAAGACTCTAGATTTAGCCTTTTTACATGTTATGCATTTAGCACAAATTCTTTCCACATCACGTTTCATTTTAGGCCAAAAGAAATGCTCATGCAAAACATCCAAAGTCTTTTTCACACCAAAGTGACCCATTAAACCTCCCCCATGTGCTTCTCTAACAAGCAATTCACGCAATGAACATTGAGGCACACACAGTCTATTTTCTTTAAACAAGTACCCATCAACTCTATAAAATTTAGCAAATGCTTTCTTTTCACAATCAAGGAACAATTCAGCAAAATCAGTATCATTTGCATACAACTCCTTGATATATTCAAAGCCAAGCAACTTAGTATTAAGAGTTGAAAGAAGAATATACCTTCTAGACAATGTATCAGCAACCACATTCTCATTACCTTTCTTGTATTTGATGACATATGGAAATGTCTCAATAAATTCTAGCCACCTTGCATGTCTCTTGTTCAGCTTACCTTGACCTTTAATATGCTTCAAAGATTGATGATCAGTGCAAATCACAAACTGTTTTGGCCAAAGGTAGTGTTGCCAATTCTCCAAGGCTCTTTTAAGCGCATAGAGCTCTTTGTCATAAGTTGGATACTTCAAGGCTGCTCCATTTAGCTTTTCACTAAAATAAGCAATTGGCTTTCCTTCTTGCATTAAAACAGCTCCTATCCCAACTCCAGATGCATCACATTCAATCTCAAAAGTTTTGCTAAAGTCAGGCAATACTAACACAAGTGCAGAACACAATTTTTCCTTAAGGCCAATGAATACATCTTCTTGTGCTTTATCCCATTTAAAACCAACATATTTTTTTAATGACCTCAGTGAGTGGTGCAGCAAGTGTGCTAAAATCCTTCACAAACCGCCTATAAAAACTAGCCAAACCATGAAAACTTCTCACCTCAGTTATGCTTTTAGGTATTGGCCATTCTTTTATAGATCGTATCTTTTCCTCATCAACTTCTATTCCTTTAGCACTCACCACAAAACCAAGAAAAACAAGTTTATCCATGCAAAAATCATACTTTTTCATATTTGCAAACAATTTTTCTTTCCTCAAAACATCAAGCACACAATGCAAATGATCCAAATGCTCATCCAAATTCTTGCTGTAAATCAGAATATCATCAAAATAAACCACAACATATTTCCCAATGAAAGCACGCAAAATATGGTTCATTAATCTCATGAAAGTGCTAGGTGCATTAGTTAACCCAAAGTGCATAACTAACCATTCATACAATCCATGTTTGGTCTTGAAAGCAGTTTTCCACTCATCCCCTTCTCTCATTCTAATTTGATGGTATCTAGATTTCAAATCAATCTTAGAAAAGACAATAGAACCATGCAATTCATCAAGCATATAATCTAATCTAGGAATGGGATGGCGATACCTTACAGTGATATTGTTGACGGCTCTACAATCAATGCACATCCTCCAAGTTCCATCTTTCTTTGGAACTAAAAGCACTGGAACTGCACAAGGGCTTAAACTTTCTCTAACATACCCCTTTGCCATGAGTTCTCCCACTTGCTTTTGAAGCTCTTTTGTTTCTTCAGGATTGCTTCTATATGCTGGCCTATTAGGAATTGTTGCTCTAGGAATGAAATCAATTTGGTGTTCAATTCCTCTAATAGGTGGTAAACCTGGTGGAGTTTCTTCAGGGAACACATCATCAAATTCCTGCAACAAAGAACCAACAACACTAAGAAAGGAAGAGTTAATGTCATTAGTGTTAAAAAAGGATTCCTTGTAAACAAGGAGTAGCAAGTGTGTTTCAGCCAGAAAAGCATTTCTCACTTCACTTCATTTTGCATAAAAACTCATTTTCTTCTTTTCTTTTCTCTATTCACTCATTTCTTTTCTCTGAATTTCTTTTTTTGAACTTTCAGATTTTCTCTCTTTTTCACTCTCTTTTCTTTTGTCTCTCTCATTTTTTTCTCTTTTCATCTTGAGTTGATCCTCATACACTAGTTTTGGAGTCAATGGAACAAGAGTCACAGGTCTGCTGTTCATTACAAAAGAATATCTATTCGTAAACCCATCCCTCTTGACTTTTCTATCAAACTCCCATGGTCTTCCTAAAAGTATATGTGCAGCATGCATAGGAACAACATCACACAATATTTCATCACAATATTTGCCAATTGAAAAAGAAACAAGAACTTGTTTATCAACTTTAATTTCCCCACATTCATTCAACCATTGCAGCTTGTATGGTCTAGGGTGTCTAATGGTAAGCAAATTCAATTTCTCAACCAATGTAGTGCTTGCAACATTTGTTACACTCCCACCATCAATGATCAAACTACAAACCTTGTTATTAATTAGGCAACGAGTATGGAAAATGTTTTCCCTTTGCTCATTTGTCTCATCTTCCTTCACTTGGCAATTCAAAGCTCTTCTAACTAAAAGGCATTCTCCTTCTACGGCATATTCAACCCCATCATCACTAGCATCTTCAATGGAATCATGATCACTTTCACTTTCAATTACAACTTCACTATTTTTAAGAATCATGACTCTCTTATTGGAGCATTGAGAAGCTATATGACATGTACCCAAACACTTGAAACACTTTATATCTCTATTTCTAGAAGTTTAGGAATCAGATTTACCTTTGCTCTTTGATGTAGGTTCTTCTTTATTTTTAGTTGTCTCCTTCTGGAAAGCTCTTTCTCCTTTTTTCCAAATTTGTTTTTGTGAAGAACTTGATCCAGAATGGAATTTTGAAGCACCTTTACGCTTGAGTTGCTTCTCCACCTTAATTGCCATGTGCACCATGTCCTCTAGCTCCACATTGTAACCCCCTGCCGTAATTAATATCCGGATTACGCAATTAAAGTGAAATAGAGACCAATAAGACAAAACAACATTTATAAACCCATCAACCAGACGGGGTTTTCACAAATACATTCGAAATCATTTAAAACCTGGTCTCACATTCACACTCCGAATACAATTACTACGCGAAGATAAATCACATTTATTATATATCAGAGTGCACAATATAAAATCCCGTAAATCCCGGGTCTCATATCTTCGCTCAATAATCATAGGCATAATAGCCCATACAACTCCTCGATTAGGGATTACACAAACTACTCAATACATAGTCAAAAGCTAATCCGAATGTACACATACATATTCTCAACTACACATTGATAACCAACTACTAAGCTCTCACCCATAAACAAGTCCTCTTCGTCCTTGGATGCTTGCTTCATCCTCAATCTTCCTTCCCTGTCTAAAATGTTGATAAGGGAGGGTGAGATTCTGGGGAATCTCAGTAGGAAAACAATACCAATATGCATGTAAGATAAGTGTTTAATGCATGACATGCTTGCAATACATATCCATTTTCACACAATGACATATTAGCATGCTCAATGTTCACACAATATACTCATGGCCATAGTAAAAGTTGAAACAGAGCTTCCATCACTCATATATGTTTCACATAACAAGCAAAGCAATAACATGCATCAATACACTAACACAATGATCAAATACATGCAGGAGAGGTAAGTTCCCTACACTTATTCTTTCCACGTATGCTCCAGCATCGGCTACTCGCGATCGGAGCGGATGTCAAACCATGATCAAGGCGGATATCAAACCCTATAACCAAATCAAGGACATAGGATCATTCTCTTTTCCAAATTCTCAATGACTTCTTATCACTTAAATGGTTATCATTTAGGACTCTTAAGAGACCCCAAATGCCTCTAATGAAAGCCCTAAAAGGTTGGGAAACAAAAGGTTGAAGGTCACTTTTCGAAAACACAAAGTGCTGGAACACAGGGGTGGGCCGCGGCCCACCATTCCTTGGGCTGCGGCCCAAATATGGTCAGAAGGCCTTGGGCTGCGGCCCACCACTCTTGGGCCGCGGCCCAGAAATTTCCTGACTCTGGGCTGCACTTCGAAAAACCATAACTAATTCTAGAAAAATCGAAACGAGGTGATTCCAAAGCCAAATGAAAGGTATATAAGTCCTCTTTCAAGGAAAAATACAGCCCTTCACTGGGAATCTCTACACAATTACAGAATCACCAACAACTAACCACTACTCTAAATCAGAGTTCTGTTTCAATCCCAAACTTTGGACAACCATAACTCACAGAATACTCAACGCAATGACACAAAATATATGTCCATTTTGTAGCTTGGGATGTGAACTTTAAGACTGGAAAGTTTCATAATTTTTCAATACCATTTGGTCACTCAAAACGCTCGTGTAAGCTGACAGCAAAAAACAGAGCTTAACCAAAACAGATTTTCCAACTTTTCCCAAGTGATCCAAATGAATCCAAAACCCCAACCAAAGCTTATTCCCACACAAAATCACTCAAGGAATCCAATGGAAATGTCAAAATCACCAAAATCCTATTCCATTAACATGCTTTGGTCTAGAGCAATACAATTATCCATTTTCTAAAATCACCAACCTTACACATTTCAATCCCAAATCCATTCTATCTATTCAAAACTCATACCAATATACCATTTCCAATGCCATAACATGCCAAACTACCCATTACCCATATTTTCGAAATTAGGGCAATAATTCCAGAAATTCCACACATAATCATTTGGCACGAAACATAGATAGAAAGGTTGGTTTCACCTACCTTATCCACTTTCTCAAAGACACTCTTTGATTCTCCAAACTTCATATTTTCGTGATCCTCAAATCACCACCAATGGAGAAACTACAACCACCAAAATAAAGCTCTCAACTCAAGGATTAACATTAGAGAAGAGAGTTTGAGCTAAAGAGGCCATTTGCTTACCTCAAAATCCAGATTTTCCTTTCTCTCTCCCAAGCATATTCAGCGAAAATGGAGGAAGGAAGAGAAGAGAGAGAAACGAGAGAGAGAGAGAAGAGAGGAGATGGAGATGATGATGATGTGTCTCACATCACTTATCCCACATCCAAGGATCCACACCTTGCCACTTGTCACCATCTCACTTCAACTCTCATGGGCTCACATGCACACACATACACATGATTATGCCCCTTGCCCAACTACACAATCAATCCTAGCCATTGATCATTTTAATCACACATCTCATTTTCTCTTAGCTAGTAATTAATTTCTCTATTAATCACTAACTAATTCCCAACAATTTCACTCTTTCAATTTCCACTAATCATGGCATATTAATTATTATTGCCATAAAACACATAATTATTCTCAATAATTATCATTAGTCCTTAATCGAAAATCGGGGTGTTACACACATAATGTTGCAATTCCATTGTATAAGCAATTTCTTTGTGAAGCTTATTCAGAAAACAAGCTATTGTAGCCTCTCCATCTTCTTGCACATTAGCTCTTATCAAAGCTAACTCCATCTCTGTATAATATTCCTCCATACTCCTATGGCCTTATGTAAGGGTTTGTAACTTTTGATAAAGCTCCCTATAGTAATGGTTAGGAATAAATCTCCTTCTCATTAGAGTTTTCATTTCCCTCCATGTTGCTATGGGTCTCTCACCATTATTCCTCCTATTAATGCCCAATTTATCCCACCAAACAATGGCATAATCAGTGAATTCTATTGCTGCCAACTTCACCTTTTTTGCCTCAGAATAATTGTGGCACTCAAAAATCATTTCTATCTTCTTCTCCCACTCTAACTATGCTTCAGGATCACTCTTACCTTGGAAAGGTGGTATTTTCATTTTGATGCTCCCTAGGTTCCCATCCACTCTATTTCTTTCTCTAGGAATATTTCTGCCATGTCCTCTCCTATACCTCCTATCTCCTCTATGCCTATTACTTCCCACTTCATATTCAGATTCAAAATCTTCCTCACTAGTACCATTAACCTCATCATGCTCAGATTCAAATTCATCCATAGAAGTATCCCGCCTATTGTGCCTTCTAGGATTTGGTCTAACTCTTTGCAGGTTTGCAATTCTTTCATCTTGTCTATCCATCCTATCCCTTATTTCTCCAAAAAGAACATCCATACGTGCAAAATGTTGCTGCATTGCCTTGAAGTGGTCATCTATATTCTTTGGGTTGTTACCACCGGATGTTTCTTCTGCATTTGACATTGTATCTACAAGAAAGATGTTAGAGAAATAATTTTCCTCACAAATTCCTCACGTGTTTCCCTCAAGGATGTCACTCTACACTCGTGTTTCACTCAAATTTGGCTTTTAAATTGATGTATTCACTCTTTTGCCTTTTTCCACTCTTAGATTTCTCTTGAGGCACTTTAAAGGACTAAGCAATTCATAATCAAAGCAATCAAAATTTGCAAAAATCAACACAACACTTAGAAATATGGAATATCAAAGTGAGTATTGGAAAAGGAAATTTAGGGATATCAAGAGTTTAAATAACACATACTTCACAAATCCTATGTATGACAATAGATATTGCTCAAAACACTTCCAACACAATCCTTTTTTTTTCAGTATTTTTTTTTCTTTTTCTTTTTCTGATGCTCTTGTCTTTGTTTTTTTCTTTTTTCTCCTCTACTGAAATTTAAAGAGAATACAGAATCTATCACAAACAACAAAACTCAAGAAATCTGAACCCAAAAATTCCAGAAAAGCATCTATTTTAGAAAGACTAGAACTCACAGTGGAAATTTTGGATTGAGATGATACCAAAACAAATAGAAAGATGAGATTCTAAACTATGAAAATGACCTATGGAACGATGTAAAACACAAAGTAAAAGAAGTCAAACAAGGACAGAATATTTCAGGACGTTCTGGAAAAATGAAGTTGAACGCCCAGAAATTTTCTAGAAAATACAACTAAATATTGGATTAAAATAGATTGAACTAACAAATGACAAATCGGATTGAAACGATTCCAAACCGAGATGAAAAAAGAGATTCTGAACTATGAATTTGACATACTAAATATTGGAAAACAAAAAGAAAAACTTGACGAACAGAAGTAACAAATCTAGACACGGACAGACACAAGAACAAAGCACAAAACTTGAAACAAAAATGGAAACAAAGAATAAATAGATATGACCTGAATTTAGATCCGAAGCTCTGATACCAAGATGGTCCAACCCACAAGGGAAGATCCCATAAACCCACAACCAATTCTAAAATATACACACCCCAAGAAAGCTAAACACAGATTGATGATCCACTTGAACCCTTGAACACGAAAGAACAAGGACCCGAAGTGTTGGAAAATGCCACAAGGTTGATCAAGCCTTGATAAGTTTGTTAGTTCTAAAAAGAACCCTAGAGAGAATCCACTCTCAAGAAACAAAGTGCAGAAGTGAAACTTTCATTTATCATTCAAATCTGAATTGTATCTTACAAATGAAGAAGCACCAAGTATTTATAGGAAAATATGACCTAATTGCAATAAGTGCAATTTTGAAAATAGCCAATTCAAATTGTAAAACCATGTACTAGGAAACCTAAAAGTCTAATACAATAAACACAAAAGTCTAATTCAATCTAGAAGAAAGTTGAAAAGTCAAATGCAACATGCTAAAGAAAACAAAAGTCAAATCTGCCACCAACTCCTTGTTGATTTTTGCATACCTAACTTCAAGAAAATGTAGTCAGCAAATTAAGGCTCAAAATGTGCTTATTTAGGCCCAAATGAGCCTCCTATGTGTAGTACTTGGTCCAAGCTCTTTAGTTTCAAGTTTGCAAGCCCAAAACTTGATCAATATCTCCATTTGTAGCCCATATGAAGTTAGTGACGTTTTCAGCATTTTTGTCCAACTTTGATCCAATTGCTACTTGCTTTGTCCAAGTACCTTGCACTAGCCCATTTAATGCTTTCTTAATTTGTTTGGCTCTTGCTCTTATGATTGGTCCACTTGGTATTTTCAAAGGATCACTTGAATTTGACACAACTTGCTGGATCGCATCATAACCACATCACAAAGGCCTTCAACCTAAGGTCATCATCGATTCTTACATGAAAGTTGTTAAGTTTTTAACTAGTCAAAAGCCACGTTTGACCAGGTGATGATAAATGCTATGAATGAGCTTGGTGGTTTTTAATGTAGAGGAATATGAATGGTCAAGATGGAATTTGTCCCTCACATTAATAGATAGATATTACTGGGCCTCTCGATGAGTGAGTCTGAGAAATGTATAGCCATACTACAATGGAAAGGAGTTTCCATTTCTATTGTCAGACTACTCAAGAATCTAGAAAGTAATGGTTAGGAACAGGAAGATGACATTATCCATGCCTTATCCTTGACTGAAATATCATGTGACAAAAGGCACGTGACATGGTTTTATGATAGGTTGCATTGTGTTAACAATCCTCATATGAATTGGGTAGTCATAATATCTTACTAGAGGCTGCTTCCGACTTATGGGTTAGTACAGTTATTGGCCCACTGCCAACTTTGTATGGGCCTACAGGGTCGCACATAAGAATAGCTCAACATGAGACAATGTTTAATCTAGGGTGGACGAATTTTATATTTATATATATAATATAAAATTCATGAAAATAAAATAAAAATATTATATATATGTATTTTCAAAATACATATATATATGATAATATTATTATATTAGTTTTGAATTAAGTTTTATTAAGATAAATTAAATTTAATAACTAACATGATAGAGATATAGTATCTCAGATTTAATTTATGAAGATAAATTAAATCTATTGGCTCTTTATTCGGATTAAATAAATAGGTTAAATTAAATATGTTGGGCAAATTTAATTAAATGAAATTTATTTAATTAGCTTATCAAGATAATTAAGGGTTAATTAATTTTGAAATTAATCAAGATTAATTTTGAAATTCCAATATAGCCCTCATGGGTTATAAAAATGATGGAGCTGAAAAACTCAAGTATGGACAAGAGTTCAGAGCCGCAAGGAAACCCTAGGAGACATTGGAGGCGCTAGTATGTAGTTCGTGTTGGAGTAGCATTCGTATGGATACCAAGAGAGGGAGTTGATCAACGTGTTAGCTTTTAAAGATTGAAAACTTAGAATGAAACGAAAGGTGTGATTTTTTCCAACTCGGTTTAAACGTTTTTGATAGATCCTCTATTGGGATTAGTGAAATTTTAAAATTATTCTGCTATGTATACCAGTCCCAACAGTAGTATTAAAGCCAAATCAACTGTTCGTTTAAATTGATTTTTTGTTCTTATACATGTGATATATATGGGATATATATGTATGTTTATAAGAAGATGATCAAATATGTATCTAATATGGTTAAAGAAATCTGTTGCATATTGTATGTGATCTTGAAATCTGTTTTCAATCTTAATTAAATCGAATTGTATGTGATCTACTGCGTATTGTTTGCAATCTTGAAATTTTTTTTTGGTTTTAATTAAGTCGAATTGTATGTGATCAGTTGCTGGTGTTACGATTTCTATTCTGGATTGGATCCGTAATTTGAATTCATCGTTTTTGGTTTCAAATTGATTGAAGCTTGCGGCTCATTGCAAGAACAACTGAGTCTAGTTTGGATCTTTATTCAAACTAGAAGTGTTCTAGGCCATTTTTAAAACTGGGCCGAAATCCTTTTGAATTGGACTGAAAAAAATATTTTAAAACTGGGCCAGAAATTTTAAATATTTCATTTAGTAGGACCACTGTGACTAACTATGCGTAGCGCTATATAACCTAATAACGACATTTATTTTTCATATTGTTTGAATTGTTATTTGTGGTTTATTCTTCAAAATTGTTTGGGTATAGTGAACAACATGGCTTAGATTTTATAAGGGTTGTAATATTTAAATACAACCTGCGTACCATGCCTTCCTCTAAATAGTCTCAATGTACATTCTCTTCTCATCTCACTCCCCTTATATGTTTAAACAAGGTTTCTCTCAATGTATTTCTTTTCTTATTTAAAGAAGTCCTCTCATTGGCTTGGGAGGATTTTAAGTTAGGTGAGCCATGTTGTGTCAAGTTTAAGTTATGCTTTTGATTAGATCATTGCATGCATACTTTTGTGTTTATATGTATGAAATAAGACCACAATTGCATTCATATAAACAAAATTAATTGATTGAGCCCTCCAAATCAAATCTCATGTCATAATGCTATCAATTAATGAATACTTGTCAAAACCTATATCGCTCAATTGTGGGAACCACCAAAGTGGATGCATTTGAGTTATCTTTGTGAGACAAGCATGAGTAAATGGTGCTACTCATAAAATTCATTATTTTTTTGACTTAATTGAGATTAATAAAACAATTTTAGATCTCAAGGATGAGATTAAACATGCCAGATCATCTGATGATCAAATCCTATAAACATCTAAGAGTTATATGTGATGTAATTGGTAAAGAGGTTACCTACCTACATAACTTGAATTTAAGCATCCTACCAAAGCATACTTAAATTTAGGCAAAATATGGATCTTAGCTCACTAATTATTATATTGCGAGTTGTTAATTTAATGGGAAATTACTAACTAAACTTTGCATATTTTATTGTAGAATCATGTCGACTAGTAATATTGCTACACTATCATTTCGATCAGTCCTTGAAAAGGATAAACTGAATCGGACAAACTTTCTTGACTGGTTTAGTAATATAGTGGATGTAGGTTGCCTGATGCTTGCCACTATAGTTCCAGAGCTCCAAAGAGATCTAGAACTTATAGGGGCTTATGAGATGATTGTGCATCTCAAGGAAATGTTATAGTAACAGGCAAGGCAAGAAAGGTATGAGACCATAAAGGCCTTATATTTCTGTAAGATGGCGGAAGGTGTATCAGTTAGTGCTCATGTGTTAAAGATGAAAGGCTATATTGATCACCTTGAGAGGCTTGGATTTCTTATGCGCCAGGAGTTAGCTATAAATTTGATCTTGAACTCACTCCTGGAAAGTTATAACCAGTTTTTCAAGAACTGCAAGATTAATAACATAGAGAAATCAATTTCTAAACATATAGGATGCTTAAAATTGTAGAGGAGAACATCAAGAAAAAGGCCAGCACTATTTTGATGGTTCAGAAAGGAAAGGGTATGAAAAGGAAAAGGAAGGGCAAATGGAAGGGTAATGGCTTAAGTGGTAAAACCAAAGAGTCAAACAAGCCCAAAACCAAGCCTGCACCCAAGAAGGCAAAGCCTCTGAAGGAAGGAGTCTGCTACTTTTACAATGAACTCGGTTATTGGAAGAG
Source organism: Inga oerstediana (assembly GCA_963210345.1). NCBI lineage: Eukaryota > Viridiplantae > Streptophyta > Magnoliopsida > Fabales > Fabaceae > Inga > Inga oerstediana. The sequence goes on along the minus strand of OY723409.1, from coordinate 28,251,873 downwards.
GAATTGCAGACTCTACCTCGAAGATATGAAAAAGTACAAGAAGGATAGCGGGGTTATCGCTTCAGGTATTTATATTATAGACATTCATCTTTCTACTTCATCTATATGGATATTAGATATTGCATGTAGTTCTCACATTTGTATACATGTGTGGGGTCTCAAGGATAGTATAAGGTTGAAGAATGGTGAGGTGGACTTACGAGTTGGAAAAAGAGCAAGAATTGCTAGTTTAGCTGTAGGCACCTATAAATTATTCTTCCCAGTGGACTTTTGTTAGTTTTGGACAATTGCTATTATGTTCATGCTTTGAGTTGTAAGATTGTTTCTCTTTCTTATTTAGATAAGGAAGATTTTACTTCCATTATTGGGAATGGTAAATGTTCTATTTATTGTAATGACATTTTCTATGCTTATGGTGATTTGCATGTCTATCATTATATATTAAATTTGGAACATCCTAATAGTAGAAATATCTAAAATGTAACTATCAAAAGGATAAAATCAAACATTTTGAATCTAACATACCTTTGGCACTATCATCTAGGCCATATAAATGAGAAACACATTTCTAAACTCAACCAAGATGGATTTCTTAACTCATTTGATTTTGAATCATATGATACATGTGAGTCTTGCTTATTAAGAAAGATGACAAAGGTACCTTTTACTGGGCACAATGAGAGGGCTACTGATTTATTGGGCCTCATACATACAAATGTATATGGACCACTGAATATAGCTGCCAGAGGAGTTTATATGTACTTTATCACATTTATATATGACTTTAGTATATATGGATATATCTATCTAATGAAAGATAAATTTGAAACATTCAGTTGCAGTTTCACTAAGCCTCTTTGATAAGTATGTATGTCTAATAGCAGCAGTGGTCCCTTTGTCATGGATTTAAATTGGGCATATAAATCCAAATTTATCACTTTTATTAGAGGAAACTAACTTATGATTCTTATACCTACAATAATGCAAGCACACAAATCAAAGTTTAACGGCATAATTTGTAAAATATTTACTTCCTATTGAAGAAGATACATTAAAAAAAGTTGGATAATCACAACCGTAAGCTACTGTCCAAGAGCTACTAGGGACATTAAATCATCCCTCTCAAGATAGCATTGCACCCCTAACTTGCCAACAGCTGAATAAGTAAGCCAATCTCTTGTTTCAAAGGTGTGTCATATGCCATTAGAATCACTTGTTGCATGACATTCAATTGAGGCTGTGAAACTTCTTAAGTGGAGGGAGGTGTAGTTGGGGCTATGATCAGGGTTTCCTCAGCTCGATTAGAAACAATATTCTTTTGCCACAAGATGAAAGAATTCAGGACATCACTCACAATCTTGAAGTCATTAGCGGAGATAGGGAGAAGTGCATCTGGAACGTTCACCTTTTCAACTGCTACTCTGACTTGATCATTTTTTATTTGTTGGTAGTAGATAGTTGATCATAAGTTGTGCATGCTCCCCTGTAAAACTAATTGTCTCAGAGGATCATCTACAAATAGGTCACAAGGCTCACCAATTTCTTTTCTAGGACCCTTTGATGACTAACCAATTTTGCAACAACTCCCTTTAGTGCTCTACTTAAGTACAAGTGAATGTGCCTGGGGAGCACTGGGATCTTGTCTTGTGCTCACAATGATAATCATTTCTTCCTTCATCTTGCTCAACCTTTCTTTTAATTGTGTATCAAATGATGCTTCTACCTCGTCCCTTACTTTTTCCCTCACAATGGCCATCTCCCCCTGGTCACCACACTTGAGGAATGTTGGAGTGCTCCAAAGTAATCCCTTATTCCTACCCTTCCTCTAATTCCGTTGACATGACCTGGATGCTCATGTTTTTCTGCAGCAACAGTCAGGATATCATTCCTCCCATCCAACCAAAATGATCCCTTGGCTTGTTTTTTTTGAAGCTTCTCTTGTAAGACATAGATGTTTAACATAAATAATGAATTTTTTTTACTAAATAATTAATAACAACAATACTCACAATTTTGTCACCAACTATACAAGAGTGTTCACTCATATAAGACCTGCTCCTCTTTTAGTGAGCAAATAACCATTTCTCTTCGTGATGTATTAGAGATAATAGAGAAAAAAGAACAGAAGGATTGGATTGAGCTATTTCTTCCAATCTCTTCTATTTGGCCACCAGCAACTCTTTTTTGGCCTTTGCATAACCCCCACGAGACATTATATGAGGGCAATCATTCTTTTTATTACTCTTTTGTGCTTTTTGCTTTTTTTTCTTGCGAATAAGAAATAAAAAACAGGGTAACAATAAATAAAGACAATTCATAAATAAATACAATGAAAAATAAATCAACTTACCAAAGCTTCTGGAGTGGTCCAAAGTCGTTTAAATCCTTGCCAAGTGTGTTCATCAATATAAGAATACTTGCAGAACGGATTAGAATGAGGTTGACCATCTTTCATGTCAATATAGACTTAATTGTTGGCAAGATTTGTCTTAAACTTCCTCCAGCATTAATCACAATACGTCATTGTATTGTTATACAAGATGTCACTCTGAGGAATGTCATAAGTAAGCTATAATGCATGTATTGAAGTCGTTAGTGACAAATTTTCATAATTCGACCATACAAATGACCATTTCATAACTCGATAGTGTCCCAAATATGTTGCTTCACATGTTCATTGGAATTTTCTCCACTCCTTTATCAAGATGCTAGACTTATTGCGGGCTAGTAGGCTGACAAAACTCCTATATCGGCTTGCATTAGGTCTGATTGGTTTTCAATATCTATCAAGCTCAATCAAAATATTTTCCCTAGTGCTCTGACTGAGGGAAATGTCTCTCAAATATGGGCCTTTTCTACCTCTCTATCTCAACTGGCTCAGAGTATTGATAGGCTCACTCTAATCAATACTAGCTGGATCGCTCTGCTGGACACTTGGGGGGTCTAGAGTATCTATACTAGGACATCGAAGATCCTTCATTTTCCTATGATGACCACAAAAAATTGTAGTTTTATATATAAATTAACTATATACATAATTCAAATATAATTCATAATGATAATTACTTTAGCTAGCTAACTTTCAAAGTAGTTGCATAAAGGGATATCCTCCTATATCCCTTCATGATGATCGTTTCTTATGCTGTGTTCATTATTTGCTTCATCTTCTTCATTCAATTCTAGTAGACCCCTAGAAGAAGGAGTCTTAAGAAGATAATCCATTGAATAACTATCCTCATTAATATCAATGACACTTTTTTCTTAGAGATCTACAGACAACATTTTATTTGCCTGATCGGTAATATAGAACACTTGTTTTGCCTAATCAACCATACTAATGTAAATCCTAACTGATTGATCTTTACACCATTATTGACATCAACCCACTTGCATTTTAAAATTTGAAATTTAATTTTGACATAGTCAACCACCCAAATCTGTTCAATAACCTCATAATAAGGTATGACTACCAATTTAGGGTTCTTATCTTTTGAACTAGAGAAGTGCATAGATTTAGCCACTAACATAACACCATTGTTCTGGACAGTGCTTCTATTATCTAGGGACTTCGTGTAAAATGAATAACCATTGGTCACAAATAAAGTCCACATCAACCTCAAAACTATGTGCTAACCATTTAATTGTATCAGAAACACATTCTTCTTTGTCAACCGTTTGTCTGAACGAATGTGTAAAAGTTCTATTATGCTACCTAATCAACCTTTTGCTCAGTCATTTGACTATTTTCTTTACATACAACTTCCCTATGAGCATTAATGTAATCTTGAATTTCATCATCATTATTCAAGATGTACAAGTGGACTTGATCTAATTCATCAGGATCCTCACTCTTTACTAAAGTCCCGCGCCTACCCTATTCTTCATCATGATGTTTAGGAAGCGTAATATGTCTTACATTTGACAAGTAATATTGACAAGATTCTATGGCTTCTTCAAAAACATATTTATGAACAATAGATGCTTTAGGCCGGTTAGTGTTCTTCACATACCCTTTTCGGATTTTCATGCTTCTTTCAATTGGGTACATCCATCGTAAATAGATAAGACCACATAACTTGATCTCCCTTACTAGATGAACAATTAGATGTACCATGATGTCAACAAAAAGCAGGAAGAAAAAGCTTCTCAAGATGGCACAGAATCATATATCTTTCATTTTTCAATTCATCCCATCTTTTCGTCTCAATGGCTTTACTACAAACAACATTGAAGAAGAAACAAAGTCTAGTTAAAATATGTTGAAGATCATATTCAATAATGCCTCGAATAGCTACTGGGAGTAGTTGTTGCTTACAATCATGAGACATTGGCCCTACTAATTTCAAGTCTTTCATCGACAAAAGCTTTTTAAAATTTAAAGAATACCCTGAGGGTACTTTGATGCCATGTAAACACCCACAAAAACTTCTTTTCTCATCCTTGACAAAGAATGAGAAGCTGGAGGACAAAACCTCTCTTACCATATGGCCTTAGGTGTAAGTCATCTCGTATTCCCATTTCTTGCAAATCTAATCTTACCTTTACACCATCCTTAGAACTACCTTATATGTTGAGTAGTGTCCCAACAATACTATCACATAAGTTTTTCTCCATATGCGTGAAATCAATACAGTGTCTCATATCAAGATTGTGCTAATATGGAAGATTGAAGAAGATAGACCTCTTTTTCCATATATTTTTTTCATTTCTACTCTTTGTAGTCTTACCAAAGATAACATTGAAATTTTTCACCTTTTCATAAACTTGCTCCCCAGTCAATGCCTCCAGAGCAGCTTCGAACTCTTGGCACCAAAAAAAGCTTTCTTTAATCTATGATATGGGTGGCCTTGTCTAAGAAATCTCCTATGGCCAAGATAAATCATCTTTCTTCCATGTTGAAGTTAATGGTGGCATGTTCCTTCACAAATCATATATGCTTTATGGATTTTAAAGCTATATCTTGACAAGTTTTCATATGCAGGGAAGTCATTTATAGTACAAAAAATCATGGCTCGCATTTTAAAAATCTGCTTCTTGTTCACTTCAAAAACATTGACACCTTTATCCTACAACTCTTTCAGATCATCAATCAAGGGTTCTAGGTAAACATCTATGTCATTGTCGAGTTGTTTTGGTCTTGAAATCAACATAGACAACATGATGTACTTTCGTTTCATGCATAACAAAGGAGATAAGTTGTAAGTAACCAACAAAACAGGCTATGAACTATGTATACTGCTTAGGCTACTATAAGGATTCATGCTATTTGTGTTAAGACCAAGCCTAAGATTCCTAGGTTCTTCACCGAAGCTAGAAAATAATTGATCTGTTTTCTTCCATTGAGAAGAATCAGTTGGATGTTAAAGCTTTCTACTAGAAATCCTCTAATCCGTATACCATCTTAAATGTTTTGCATCATTTTTCATTAGCAAACAAGCACTTGAACCTTGGTATGATTGGAAGATATCATAACACTTTTGTAGGGGCCTTATTTTATTTGTACCTCGGGGCTTCGCATATCGGACATTGTTGCTTCTCTTCATGCTCTTTTCTATACAATACGCAATCATTAGTATAACCCCCATCGTAATTATATCCGAAATATGCTATTAAAAGGAAATAAAGACCAATAATAAACAAAACTCATTTCAAATCCCATCTTCATGATAGGGTTTTTGTAAATACGTTTCAAAATCTAATACACCTAGTCTCATATCCACATTTCAAATACAATTACTACGCGAGGATAAATTACATTTATATAAATATTAAAGTGCACAACATAATTCCTGACCAATCCCAGGTTTCACATATTAACTCAAGCTTTACAGGGTACCTTCGCCTATTACAATTCCTCAAACAGGGATTACATAATATCATCTCAAATACATATCAAAATATACATAATCCCAACCATATACAATCATCCCAATCTATATTGATAACCAACTACCAAAACTATATCCTGAAGGAGTCCTCGCCGCCCTTGGTTGCTTGATCCCTCCATGAGCCACATGCACTATCTAAAATGTTGGTAAGGGAGGGTGAGATTCGAGAGAATCTCAGTAGGAGACAAATACCAATATGCATGCAAGATAAGTGTCTAATGCATGACATGCTGCATACATAACAGATGCTCACACAATGACATATTTGCGTGCTCAATATTCAAAAACATACTCATGGCCATAGTATAAATAGAAACAGAGCTCCAATCATTAATATATGTTTCATATAATCAAGTAAAGCAACACATGCGTCAATACACCAACACAAATATCAAATACATGCAGAAAAGGTAAGTTCCCTACAATTGTTCTTTCCACGTATGCTCTAGCACCGGCTACTCACGATCAAGGCGAATACTAAACCCTATAAACCAAATTGAGGACATAGGGTTAGTCTTTAATCCAAATCCTTAGTTTCAAATCACTTAAAGTTGGTTGTCATTTGAGTCCCTTAAGTGTCTAATAATAAGCTTAATAAAAGCTTGAAAGGATTAGGATGTACTAGGTTGGAAATCACTTTTCAAAATCAGCAAGTGCTGAAAATAGGGCTTGGCTGCTGCCAAAAACAGCACAGAATGTTTTTGGCTATAGCCAAGAATTTTTGGCTGTGGCCAAGACGTACACAGAAACTTTTCCGCTACAGCCAAGGAAACTTCAAAAATTCATAATTAATTCCAAAACAATTGAAACGAGGTGATCTAAAGCCAAATAAAAGATATTTAAGTCCTCTTCATAGGAAAAATATGAATCAAGGCTGTCCATAACCACAGAATTACAAAAATATCCACACTGCTCTAAATTCAAGCCCAGTTTCGATCTCAAATTTTAGACAACTTTAACTCCCAGCTCACAAAATGAAATGACACAATTTATATTTCGATTTTGAAGCTTGGGATGTGAACTTCAAGATTGGAAAGTTTCAGAGTCTTATGACATCATTTAGCCATTCAAAATGGCAACACAAACAGACTGCCCAAGACAGACTTTCAATGGACAGCATTTCCAGTTTTGCAACCAATGTGTCCAATCCAATCCAAACCAATTCCAATTACTAAATACCACAACATGACACAATTTTCAACATAAAACACAACCCAATTCATCTAATCCAAAATCACAAGAAAATCAGGGAAAAATTCAAAATTCACAAAGCTTATCCATAAATCACAAAACTTGGATCAAAAGGCTTCAAATACTCTCCTCTTTCTCTTTCCCAAACCAATTCTTTGATTCTTCTTCTTTCCAAATTCTTACAAGCTCTCAAAAACCTTGTTTCACAAATCTAAAACCATAGAGATGAAGCTCTCATAACTATGAATAACATTAAAGAAGGGTATTTGAGCATTAAAGAACCACAAACTAACCAAAACTCACCTATTTCTTTTATCTCTCCACCTTCAAGCTTGGCGTCCATGGGAGCTGAAATGAAAGAGAAAGGGATCAGATTTTGGGGTGAAAATGGCTCCTTGGACGTCCAGATAGAGAGGAGAGGAGAGAGGGAATGTGTTGACAATATGACCAAGATCCAAGGGTCCAAAACTTGCCAAGTGTCAACATCTTATTCCATCTTCCATGAGCTCACATAGGCACACACACACACGATTCCACCCCTTGATCTATTGCACAAATCAATCTCAACCATTGATCTTGAAGTTACCAATGAGTTTCCTCTTTGGTAATTGACTAATTGGTAGGTAACTTTACCGTTTTGCCCCTGATTGTAGCAATTCCTCTTGAATCACCACCAAATACACCATATCATTCCTTTTCTTCCATAATGCGCCCTCCCTGCTATTTTAAGTCAATTTAGATGTTAATCCATAATTGAACTTAAATACAGGATTTTGGCACTGCTCACAACGCATACAAATCACAGTTCACATCATAACCTCCAAAAGGTTATTTATCAATAATCGTATCCACTTTTGGAGTCATTACCCCTTAATTGAAATTTGGGATCCTGCTAAATCAGGGCTTAGCAGTCCACTTATTTCATGCTTTTTCTCTAGCCTAAAGTCTCAAAATTTGAGGTATTACAATTAGGGCATGCATGAATTTTTTTATACTTCATCCCTAATGGACACAGTATTTTCTTAGCATCATAGTATTGACAAGGCAACACATTATCATCTAGAAGTATGTCTTTAAGAGCCTCAAGCGTTTCTGAAAAACTCTTATCGCTCCATCCATGTCGTGGTTTCAAGCTTACCAATTTCAATACTGCTTTCAACAATTGGTATTTGTTACACCCCAAGTACAACAGCTTCTCAGCATCAATGGACATATTACCATATGCATGTGATTGCTCAAAAGCCTCTTCTCCTACATCATGAATAATATCCTCCATCCCATCATCTAGCTCTGTGTCTTTATCATCAAAGGCTACTCCCCCTGTTGAGATGCAACTAGCATTTCTAATTCTTCACCATGCCATTCCCATATAGTATAACTGTTACAAAATCCTTCACAAATTAAATGTGTATATATATCTACAGTATTTTGTCTCTTCTCATTTAAACATTCTACATACGGGCAATAAAACATCCCACTGTCATCATTGGCATTTCATTTAGAAAAGTCTAAGAATTCCTCACCCCATTATCATATTCAACACTCGTCCGTTTAACTTTAATCGAACTACGATCCATATATTTCAACACCTTTTGTTTTCTCTTTCCTATTTTTTCCCTGGAAAATGTAGAGTATGATGAGAACATGAAACCATTATGTGAAAAGGGAAATTTCTATTTCATTATCAAAATACAAAAGGCAGATGAAATATATGGATTGTAGAAAACGGGGGAAAATATAACATAGTACATATATAAGTACAAGCATTAGCCTATAATAATTAATAAGCAGTATAATCTTTGGATGCTTGTAAACTAGTGAAGGATAATCCTATATATATATAAGGCACTCACTCTTAACATTTTACTCTAATTCTATAGTTCATAACTCACATATTTGTGACTGGTTGAAAAATACTGCCTCCGATACTAGTTATGGGAGATACTTCTATAAATTATAAGACAAGCAATAAACAGAAAGTCCACAAAGCATTAAGAGTGAATGACATAAAAAAAGGAAATAACAAGGAAAACAGAGTAAAAAGACTAACCAACGCTCTTTCGTAACCTAAAGCAGAATATTAGCCTTAAAAGTATAGAGCTTCTAAAGGATCAACTGTCATAATAGGAACCAATGAAAGTGATGGTTGAAGCAGCCACCCTAGAAGTAAAGAGGAAAAGGAAAATCTTGCCAATTTTTAGGAGCTGAGAAAAACAATTCCAAGAGACAACAAAATTATCTAATCCAAGTCATTCCTTAACAAATCCAAGAGAATTTGAGTGTATACAAGCAAACTTAAGCATACAAGTTTCACTAAACACTATCCAAAACAAAACAAAACATTTTATTAGGCAAAGTATAGAAGTGCAATTTTTTGCAACCTAGTAATCACCAGTAACAGCAAAACAACAGCCAACACACAACAATTTCATATTTTAAAAGCACTGATCTTGGTCCAATTTCACCAAGAATTCAGTTTACAAGCAGGTGCACATCAATGACAGCAAGCTCTAGTCATAACAATATTAAAAAAATGTCACAGAACATATGCTAAATAGATAGCAACCAGATTACAATAAATGCACTATCATATACACAATTTAGATTCAATTCACAAATTTTTAGTAAAGGCAAGTTCCCTCAATGGAATTCCAAAAATCAATTACTTAGTTCTAAAACTAGTCAGGTTTTGACAGATACAAAACAAAAGCACATTAGAAACTTGATTTCATAGCAATTCAACTCAAAGAATTCAATTTATGACTCTAGAACATATTTGTAGGAATGTAAGTTCACTTTCAACACCCAACTATAACATAAACTTGGCATATGAGTGACACTTTTGATATACACAAATCAGAGGAAATTCATGTCATCTTTTTTTTTTTGGGCAATTCTCTAGCAAGCAGTCTCAAGATAAAATTCTATTTGCATTTTTGTCCAAAATCATAGCAACAAATCAATTTATCTTTAATAGTGTAATGGTTAAAGTAGTAGCAAGAATTAACTCCAACCAAAGTTTTTCTAAACCAAATTTAGCTACAACAAAGACAAAATCCAGTGAAAGGTAGCAATTAACTATATGATGTTGAAATTACAATTCAAAACCATGCTGAAGACATAGAATCAAATATTTAAGCAATTACACTAGCAATGATGGTACAAAATCCTGTTAATCGCAATGTGTAAGGGCAGAAATTAATCCTAGAACTGATTCACAACCAAATGAACTAATTCGCAACATGCAGAGTATTATACAATAGTCAAATTTTGGAGTTGGAAAAGAATAAAACATGGACAAGAGCATTATTCAGTAATGTAACAAACTGGGCTAGGTCAAGGCGCAAAGGAGCGACATTGGTAACAACGGAGGAGTGACTTAGGTCATGACGGAGGAGAGAACTTGGCAATGATGGAGGAATAGAGGAGTTTTACATTTAGAGAAATAGGATGGTAGAGTTTAGAAGTAGACCAATAGAGAAATCAAGTGAGGAAGAGTATTTTAGATTCATATTCAGAGAGAAAGAATAAGGCGCAAAGAAGACAGACGAGTGACCTTAGCAATGACAGAGGAAGAGAAGAGCTTCACATTCATAGAAAAAGAGGATGGTGGAGTTTAGAAGTAGACCGATAGGGAAAGCGAGGAAGAGTGTTTTAGAGAGCAAGGTTAAGGCGCGAAGAAGGGGATTCAGAAATTTGGGCGCTAAGATCTTTAAGACTGGTTATATAAAAAAACAAGTATTAAAATAACATTTTAGATTAGTTCCAATTAATAACTGGTCTAAAAAGCTTCACCTTTTAGATCGGTTACAATTGAAAACCGGTTTAAGAGGTAGAGATTTTTTCTAAATTACTTTTAAAGCTAAAATATTATTTAGACCAGTTATAGAGAGAACCGGTCTAGAAAATATATGTTTTAAGACCTGTTTTCTCTATAACCGGTCTAAAAAATATATTTAAGACCTTCTATTATAGGAACCGGTCTAAAACTGTTCTCCGTAATTAAAAAATTGCCACCCATCACACCTTTTAGACCTTATCCTCTATAATTGGTCTCAATGGGCCAGTCTAATACGCCCTTTTTTGTACTCGTGTTGGTAGCATAACATCTTAGGGTTTTATCTTCTCAATTTCACAAAATCAACATAACCAAGTCAATTTTAACTACAAACGCCACAATAACAACTTACTAACCAAGAGAATTAAGGTTTTTGAGATTACCTCTTGATTTCTTGGCTCTCTCTCTCTAGGATGTCACCTTCTTTCTCTCTTTCCTTAAGATTTTGCTTGCTAACATGATATTTATAGAGAAGAGGGGTTAGCAGAGGTTTAACACAAGCTAGAAGGTAAGAACACTTGAAATCACAAACACTTACCTTGGATTTTGCCTTCTTGAGCTCTCTTTGTGCATAGGTTCTGTAAAGCTCTTTCTCGTTCTGTTTCCTTGGCTATGGATGAAATATAAAGGCTTGGGAAGAGGATATTAGCTATTTAAAATATCCAACTCCACCTCCTTAGAGAATTAATATTTAATTGGAATTACCATATGTGTTTTACTTGAGCTTTATCTATTGTTAACTCAACACAATTGCTTCTCTATCTTCTTGACTAAAATGACGTAGAGGAGGCTTCCTTCAATTACTTCATCCATTCACTTACAATAAATGGTCAAATGGCAAGATGACCATTTATTATAAAATCAACTCTTGACTTTTTCAACTTTAGCTTTTTGCTTGATTTAATTGCTTTAACTTGGCAATTGGAGTTTATTCATTAATTCCCTTTTTCCTTTTGTCAAAAGTGATGAAAATGGAGGCTTCAAGGTGGTCAAATATACTTCTTCAATTACCTCTTGAATGTTACAAACAATGACCATAAATTCTTATATTACCTTTTTGACTTTTCAACTTTAATTTTACTTGGCCAAGAATTTTTCTCTTCTTAAGTTAATATGAGTCAAGTATTTTGCTTTCCTTTTTTGCTCCCTACTTTAGCCAAATGACCATATTGCCTATACATTTTTTCCTATTTTCGCACTTGCTGGAAAATCTGGCATAATGTTTATCAAACTTTAAAAATTCATATCTAATTGCACAAATGTCTAATTGGTATGGTTCCAAAGGCTATGTGATCCGTATTAAGTCTATTTTTAAAGAAAAATATAGCCTTTAGTCAACTAGAAGCTCATAATTCCCATGATTTCTATTTATTAGACATTATCACAAACTTGCCAGTTTTACTTGGCTGACTTAGAAAGTACTTAACTTTTAGTATACAGATCCAAATGACTTATATTACCTATCAAGTTAAAGCTTGACATGTCTTCTTTTATTTTGGAAAATTTCACATTTCTTGGACATCATTTAGTTATCCAAAAACACATGACAATCTCACTACTGTGCAAGAAATCACATTGGCAGCACATTCTAGTTCACCAAAATTCAACATTTTATTTCATTGAATACCATAAATATTTACAAGGCATATTGGTGAATAGAAATGGGGTGTTACAGCTCTCCCCCCTTAAATAAATTTTGTTCTCAAAATTTGCTACATGTACTTAGCCATAGCTTCCAGGTAATATTTCCACATAGCTCCTTTTACTGCCCATATTGCTTCTCGAGGAGATAACCCTTTCTAGAAAACTTTGATGAAAGGGATACTCCCTTGGTCGAGTTGTTTCTCCTGCCGATCAATAACTCAGTTAGGTATGACTTTATAAGTCAAATCATCCTACATATCCATATTTTCATATTCAATCACATGTTCCTGCCTGCCTAACTTTATTGCCATAAATCACAATTTGATTAACCAGGTTGAAATCTCTGAAATCCTCGATAAGTCCTTCTCACAAATCATCATAGCTACTATTATGCTATTTTACAGCTTAAGGCGTCAATAATGACATTGGCCTTTCTTGGATGGTATTTTATCTCCAGGTTGTAATCTTTAAGCAGCTCCATCCATTTGTGATTTCTCATATTTGTTTCTTTTTTATCGTATGGATATTTTAAGCTCTTATAGTCGCAACATAAAGATAATGGTTCCAGATTTTTAGTGCAACATAATTGCTGCTAACCCAAGATCATGTATGGGATAATTCTTTTCGTGATGCTTCAATTGTCTGGATGCATAAGCTAATATTCGGCCATGCTGCATTAAAACACTTCCAAATCCATGCCTATTGGCATTTGTGTATACCATTAGGGTCAACTACGGATTTGGGATTGTTAACACTTATTCTGTTGCTAATTTATATTTCAGCTCTATGAAGTTCCTCTCACAGCTATTGTCCTACACAAAATGTTGAGCTTTCCCATGTTAACTTTGTCAACGAAAAAGCTATTTTGGAGAAATTATGTATAAACTGCTGATAATACCTGGCAAAACCCAACAAAAATGCATATCTTAAGATAGTTTCCGGCCTCTTCTAGTTTAGTACTACTTCAACCTTGTTTGGATCTACCGAGACCCCTTTTTGTGAGACTATATGGCCTAAAATTTAACTTCTGAAAGCTAGAGCTCACACTTACTCGGCTTGGCATGGAGTTTCTTATCCCTTGATGTGTTCAATATTGTTCTATATAGCATAAAGTACTTGTCAGGTCTCACTGCACAGGAATACTGCCCCATATAAACATGCACCTCGGGTCTTATTACCTTGTACAAACATATACACTAGGACTTACTACTACTTTATATGTCTGCAAATATGTCTGTTTGAAACTATGTCTATCTATTCAGGATTTAGGATTAACTAACTATTTAACCCTTACTACCCAAACGATGTGCACTGTTTAGAATCAAAGCGATGATTTTGTTTCGAACATTGCTTTATCCCTACTTATCACTTTGTGATATCCCTACTTGTCATATAAATGTTCCAGAGTAGGCATCAACCTGTTCGTACTTGTCTCATGTTCTCAATTATTGTCCATGTTCTAATCTATTTTGTGAGTATACCAGAATATCATCAAGTAAGACTACCATGAATTGGTCTAAATACAAATAGAAAATTCAATTCATTTAGTCCATAAACACAGCAGGCGCATTGGTAAGCCCAAATGGCATTACAAGGAATTCGTAATAGCCATATCTAGGCCTGAAACTAGTTTTTGGTACATCTTCTATTCTTAACTATTATCTTGTTTAGATCCCTATAATCAATACTGAGTCACAGGCTTCTGTCTCTCTTTTTAACAAATAGCATTGGAGCTCACCTAGGCAAAATACTGGGTCTAATAATCCCTTTTCTAGTAGCTCTTTATTATGCTCTTTCAATTCTGCCATCTCATCTTAGGTCATTCTTTATAGACTTTAGATATTGATTTTGCTCCATGCCTAAGCTCAATCACAAATTCCACTTCCTTATCTAGAGGTATTCCACTAATATCTTCTGAAAACACCTCAAGAAACTCATTTACTATAGGGATACTTTCAAATGTTATTCTAGATTCTGATTGCATGGAAAAGAATGCCATGTACCCCTGACAACTTTTATGCAACTATCTCTTAAACTCAACTACTGAAAGAAAGTTATGGTTGATTTTTGTATTAACTTGTGGTCATAGATTAGGGTAAATGACCCTTTTGTTTCCATAATCTAGCAACACATTATTTGTTGTCAACTAGTAAATTTAGAGGATTACTTCCAAGCCATGCAACAGTAGATAGATCAGATCCACTATTGATCATGTCCCTTGGCATTTATTATACGGCTTAAATGGACATCGGCCGTGACACTCTACCACCCGTGGGTGTAGACACAACCAAGTTATATGAAAATTTGTGTACACTCAGGCCTAGCAGTCTTACACAGTTATTATGCAATGCATGAATGACTAGCACCCAAATTATACATTACTTCTACTGAATTGCCATTAAAATTATCCATACCTTGAATAGGTTTAAGGAATTTTTTGGCCTCCTCTTTAGTTATTGTGTAGGCCCTACCCTGAGCTCCAAGTATAGACTTTGCTAGCTAATGTTGCTGTGGGCAAGCCTTACCAAAATGCCCTGGTCCCCGAAATTGATAACATATTTTCTATCTAACTATAACATGTCTAGTTGGTGCATCTTTACATGCTTTACCAGGATAGAATGGCTTGCAACAATGCCAGCATGTTCTTCCCTATGAGGGTCTTTGATTACCATGACCCCCAGTCTATCCGTCTTTTTGTTTCCGTCTTTAGGTGGTATACTTAGTTCTTTGCATTTTTGGTATGAACTCCTACTACTAAACGCACCCTTGTTATTGTTGTCTCTATCAGAATGTAGGCTCAACAAGTTATTCTCAGTGATTTGGCACTCTTTAATTGCCTTATTGAACTCTATAAATTGCTTTGAAATTAATTTATCTTTCAGCTCTGACTTCAACCCCTGTACAAACATGTCAGAACTTCACTCCTCATCATCTTGATGCCTGAGATTAGTGGATTGCTAAGCCCCGGTTTAGCAAGATCCCAAATTGTGATTAAGAGATAATGACTCCAAAAGTGGATGTCATTAGTGATAAATGAACCCTTTTGGAGAATATGATGTGAACTATGATTTGTATGTGTTGTGAGCAGCGCTGAAACCCTGTATTTAAGTTCAATTATGGATTAACATCTAAATTGACTTAAAATAGAGGGGAGGGCGCATTGTGGAAGAAAAGGAATGATATGGTGTGTTTGGTGGTGATTCAAGAGGAATCGCCGTAATCAGGGGCAAAACTATAAAGTTACCGACCAATTGGTCAGTTACCGAAGAGGAAACTCATTGTTAACTTCAAGATCAATGGTTAGGATTGATTTGTGCAAGAGATCAAGGGGTGGAATCCCATGTATGTGTGCCTTGGTGAGCTCATGGAGGTGTGACAATATCTTGACACTTGGCACAATGTAAGCCCTTGGATTGGTCAAAAGTGTCAACACCTCTTCCCTCTTCCCTCTCCCTTTTAGGTTGGTTTTGGGGGCCTTTGAACTCCAAAGTCTGATCTCTTTCTGTCTCACCCAAAGCTCCCATGGTCGTCCAAGGCAAGGGAAGAAAGAGAAATGC
Source organism: Inga oerstediana (assembly GCA_963210345.1). Taxonomy (NCBI): domain Eukaryota; kingdom Viridiplantae; phylum Streptophyta; class Magnoliopsida; order Fabales; family Fabaceae; genus Inga; species Inga oerstediana. Next base: position 28,235,755 of record OY723409.1, on the reverse strand, counting down.
AAAGGTGAGTTTTTGGTTGTCTTAATGTCCTCTAATGCTCAAATACCCTTCTTTAAAGTTGTTCATAGTGATGAGAGCTTCATTGCTATGGTATTAGATTTGTGAGAGAAGGTGGTTGAGAGCTTGAAGAATTTGGGAAGTGGAGGAATCAAACAATTGGCATTGGGAAGAGGAAGAGGTGAGTATTTGATGACTATTGACCTAACTATTGTGGTTATTGGTTGAGTATTGTGAATTGAGAATTTTGCCCTGATTTTATAGTACTTTCGTGTGGAATGTGAATGGTGGAATTGGATGTTGTTTTGTGTTGAAAATGGTGTCATGTTGTGGTATTTAATCATTGGAATTGGTTTGAATTGGATTGGACACAATGATTGCAAAACTGGAAATTCTGTCCAGTGTGAATTCTGTCTGGGCAGTCTGGTTGTGTGGACGTTTTGACTAGGCAAATAATGTCATAAAATTATGAAACTTTCCAGTCTTGAATTTCACATCTTAATATTCAAAATGGACATATAATTTGTGTCATTTCATTTTGGGAACTGGGAGTTATAGCTGTCCAAAGTTTGAGGTCGAAAATGGATTCTGTTTTGGGGCAGTGATGAAATGTGTGTAATTCTGTATTTTTGTGGTGATTTCCAGTAATGATCCATATTTATCCTATGAAGAGGACTTAAATATCTTTCATTTGACTTTGGGATCACCTCGTTTCAATTTTTCTGGAATTAATTATGAATTTTTGAAGTTGCCTTGGCTGCAGCAAAAAATCTAGGCTGCAGCGCAAAAGTTTCTGTGCACGTTTTGGCTGCAGCCAGAAATTCTTGGCTGTAGCCAAAAACCTTCTGTGCACGTTTTGGCTACAGCCAGAGGATTCTTGCCTGCAACCAACCCCCATTTTCAGTACTTGGTGATTTTGAAAAGTGATTTCCAACCTAATACGTCCCAATCCTTTCAAGCTTTTGTTGAGCTTATTATTAGACACTTAAGGGACTCAAATGACAACTAACTTTAAGTGTAATGAAAGTAAAGATTTGGAATAGAGAATAAACCTATGTCCTTACTTTGGTTATTGGTTTGATGTTCACCCTGAACGTGGTTCGATATTCACCTGGTCGTGAGTAGGCGGTGCTGGAGCTTATGTGGAAAGAACAAGGGTAGGGAACATATCTCTCCTGCATGTATTTGAAATATATTTTAGTGTGTGTTGGTGCATGTCTTTGCTTTACATAATTATGTGTGATTTGAAGCTATGTTTCAATTTATGCTATGGCCATAGGTATATTGTTCGAAGCATTGAGCTTACAAATTGTCATTGTGTTATCATGAGTTGTGTGATGCAAGCATGTCATGCATTAAACATTTATCGTACGTGCATATTGATATTGTTATCCTATTGAGATTCTCTAGAATCTCACCCTCCCCTACTAACCTTTCAGATAGGGTAGTGGATCGAGGATGGAGCAAGCAGCCAATGGCGATGAGGACTCTTCCGGGTTGTAATCTTGTGATAGTTGGTTATCAATGCATGTTTGGGATTAAGTATATTTGGATATATGATTGTATAGGTTGGAATGTATATTTGAGTATGTATTTGGTATGAGAATTTATGTAATCCCCTATTTGGAAAATTGTAAAGGGCGAATGTGTCTTGTAAGCTTGGATTAATGTAAGAAATCTAGGATTGCTGGAAATTTATATTGTGGACTTTGATAGTTATACAAATGTGATTTATCTTCGCAGAGTAGTTATATTCGATATGTGAATATGAGACCAGTTCAATTAGATTTCAAAATGTATTTGTGAAAACCTTATAGTGAAGATGGGATTTTAAAATGGTTTTGTTTATCATTGGTCTCTATTTCATTTTAATCGCGTATTTCAGATATAATTACGAAGGGGGTTACATTAGGTATGAGGAATATGGAGACAATCAGATATACCGTGCCAGGTATTCATCAAAATTCTCTTTGTCATCATGATGTATGTTGAGGAATTATTTTTCTTTCTCCAGTTTGTCCTATTGAGGGAAATATCTTTTATAAATTTTCCTTGGACTACTTCCCATGTTACCAAAATATTCCCTGCCAGTAGAATCAACTCTGTGTTCCTCCACCCTCTATGCACATCTCCTTATAGTTTATAGATGGCTAGCTGAATCTTGATGTCATCAGGGCATATCAGTATTGTGAAAATTTTACCCAATCTAGATAACCAGTCTTCTGCTTACAAAGGATTAAATCTCCCTCAGAAAACAGGAGGTTGTTGTCTACTAAATTATTTCAGCTGCGTTTGAAAAAATTTGCCTCATAAACAAATAGGGGTGGTAGCTCCAATAAGGTTGCTTAGGTGGATTCATGCTTCCCTTCTGACTCTTAAGGTGTTCTAACTTCTCCGCTCTTTATTGTACCTTATGCAGCTCTTCCCTTATATCGTTCATTGTGGCCTATTGCTATGTTAACATACCCAATATCTATTATTGTATTAGATCAAACTGAGGGTCTATTTGTGATTATTACACCCCCTCATGGTCTACCACATGGTCGTACCATCTTTGGATTTCACTATATGAAAATAGAGAGAAATAAATTCATATGAACATAAGGTCATTTTTGTCATTACATAATGTAATGTTTGGGGTACACATAGATGTCATATATATCATACATAAGATATTTACAACTATTAAGGAAAATTCTCAACACCATACAACCTTTAACTACTGTACAATAGGACTTTGTCCATTTCACAACACATAACATAACTATACATATGACTTTCCTAGGGGGTCACCTATTCAAAGATTTCCCTAGGTTAATCACGCTTAACATTTGTACACCGATGCCAAAACACAGATATATGCTCTATCTTCTTTCATCCACCAATACCCTATGACTACCCTCATCTCAAAAGTCATGTTGACCACCTCAAGTCACCAAAATAGTAGGTATAGGCCCTTTACACACTGTCATACATGCACTTCACAATGTATGGTGTCATGTGATCAATGAATTAAATAAAATGATCATTCGGGCCCCACTTCACTATATCATTCTTCTCCTAGCCTAAAATACTAAGTCTAGAAAGAAATAAATCATCGTGTAAATTCACCAATCTTAATGGAACTTGTTTCTAGTAAAGTGAATCCATATAATCCAAATATGCAAGGTATTGATGTACAAGCATGCCATACTTCTGAAATCTCATAAATATCTGTGTCGGGCATACTCCAACAACCTCTAGAGAGAGTAGCAACACAGAACTCAAACTCTGACTCGTCAAAAAGTGGCTGCTCAGAATCTCTCATCCTCTCTCTAGGAACAGGCTCGAGTCTCGACTGTGGCCTATATACCGTTCTGACTAGGACCCGCTCCTTGGGTGTCTTTATCTCCATAGACTGCTGCTCCTTGGGAATCCGTAGACCCACTTCCAGGTTCCCCAATTTATCGACGGTGGTGACCTACCTCACTATCGCTGGCTTCCACGCATCGTTCCTATTAACCTGTAAACAAGATCATATCAGTATACTATTTTAAAAATGCTAGAACCACTTTTAGCTCTGATACCAAAAATATCAAACCCCTTAACATTTTGATTTTCACAGAGTATTAAATACATAGTTCTGTAAGGCATATAGAAATAGTGAAAACATACTGACATTAAGTACTTGTTTACAATACATGAAATTCCCCATAGGGTTTGACAAATATACACAAATGTATAGAGTGTTCAAAAGATACAAAAGTATAAACATAACTAACTACAACAACTTTGGTATGCACTGGGGCTCTATTCACCAGCAGTCGCTACCTTGCCCTTCAAGCCGCTAGCTCCAATTGTAATGTTTGTATTGTTGAAAAGGGTGAGATTCGAGTGAATCTCACAAGCAACATGCTTTTCAAACATATAAAATGTGAAAATAAATATGTAATACACCATGTCATGTAAGATGATAGAATGCTGTGTACACACAGTCTAAGGCCAAATGACTATTTGCAACTCTAGATTAACCCTGCGCCTTTGTTGGGTCCTAGACCATAACTGAGCTAATATAAACTCTGCGCCTTCGTTTGGTCGCTGACTACAACTAAGCTAATATGAACTATGTGCATCTGTTGGGTCCCAGACCACAACTAAGCTAATATGAACTCTGCGCCTCTATTGGATCCTAGACACTATGCTCATGTTAAAGAAGATGGCATACACAACATACAATAATCACAAAGTGTGTGAAAGAAAGTGTTAGTACCTGACTCCTTTTTTGATTCCTCGGTTTGTCCTAAACTTTGGTTCAACCTCGGGAAATTTCCAGTTCCTATAAAAATTAGAGTTACAAGTAACTGATTATTACTTGTACTATTAGTGCCTTTAAGTCAAATTCTGCTAGTTATCTAATACAGTTATAACAGTTTCTACATAGTACAATTATCCACAGTGCAGTTTCACTGTTTCAAGAAACTGGCAGATTTTCAGTCAACTTTGATAAATCTTAATTAATTCTATGAAATTCCAAATTGATTGATTCCAAAACCTATGTGAAGCTATTTAAGTGTATTTACATGGAAAAATATCCAAAGCTACTCACTATTATCACAGTTTTCTCAAAAATTTGTAAAACTTCCCCTGTTCTTCTAGATTACATTCTAGAAATAAGGAACAACGTCAAAAATCCATATCTTTTAGTATACTAGTCCAAAAATTATGTTCCACCTATCAAATTAAAGCTATACATATCTACTTTAATCCTGACAAGTTTCATAGCATTTGAACTAGGTTTAACTAACAAAATTCATTGCACAATAACACTACCTCTAGTGAAACAATCAGACATCATTTACTTTATACTTCAATAAATTTCAGATTTACATACAAACATCCAAAAATTATGAACACATATATTCCTGCACAATTTTCCCTTCTAAATCAAATGGAACCATCAGAATTTCAAATTCTAGCTCTATCCTTATGTTCTGCCATTGGCTAAAACTTAGGTTCTTAGGAGGAAAAGAGTGTTTTCTTGATTTCTCTTGATTAACCACTTCATTTTCACTTATAATCACAATATTCACTAGTTAAACACTAAAAATACTTGATTTAAGGAAATTTTGGCAGCATAACATCTTAGGGTTTCATCTTCCCAATTTCACAAAATCAACATAACCATGCCAATATCAACAACAACAAAAAACCAACAAAGATGATTAAGGTTTTTAAGATTACCTCTTAATTTCTTGTCTTTCTCTCTCCAGGACGTCACCTTTTCTCTCTATTCCCTTGAGATTTTTCTATTACACATAATGACCATAAATTCTTATATTAGTTTTTTTGACTTTTCAACTCTAATTTTACTTGGCCAAGAATTTTATCTTCTTAAGTTAATATAAGCCAAGTATTTTGCTTTTCTTTCATGCTCTCTACTTTAGCCAAAATTCATCCCAATTAAAGGGAAAAATATATGGCGTTTTGTTTTATTAGTTAAATGACCATTTTGCCCATACATTTTTTCCCATTTTCTCACTTGCTGGAAAGTCTGGTAGAATATTCATCAAGCTTTGAAAATTCATATCTAATTGCACAAATGTCCAATTGGTATGGTTCTAATGGCTATATGACCCTTATTAAGTCTATTTTTAAGGTAAAATATAGCCTTTAGCCAACTAGAAGGTCATAATCCCCAAAATTTTCTTTTATTAGACACTGTCATAGAAACTTGCCAGTTTCACTTAGCTGACTTAAAAAATACTCAACTCTTAGTATACAGGTCCAAATGACTTATATGACCTATCAAGTTAAAGCTTGACATGTCTACTTTGATTTTAAAAATTTTCACATTTCTTGGACATCATCTGGTTATCCAAAAACACTTGACAATCTCATTGCCTCATAAGAAATCAAACTAGTAGCACATTCCAGTTCACCAAAATTCACCATTTTATTTCCTTAAATGACATAAACATTTACAAGGCATATTGGTGAATGGAAATGGGGTGTTAGATGGTGTACCTGGTGTACCCAAGTATTTTTCTATTTTTAAAAGTATTTAGTTTTGAGATGACAATTACATTTACTAAGTTTAGAGGATTTCTTGTGTTCACCCTATGAACCACGCAATCTGTGCACTAACCAATTAAACAATCCCAACTTAAGGAATAAAATCTTATATGGCAGCCTACATGTAATTCTTTTAAAGGAAAATTTCATTGCATCCCCACTGCATGTTAGGATCGGTTGTCATAGTGGATGAATTTAAAACTTTTTGCCAATCCTAATCGAGGATCTATGAATGGCGTTTAAATAGAGTTAGGAAGAATTATACCTTTGTTTTCGTGTGTTCTTGGTTTTCGATCTTCAGGAGCCAACATGTCGATTGACTTCCTTTACTGGTATTCACACGAATGTTATTCCAACACGGACTGCTTGCTAGCGCCTCCAATGTGTCCTAGGGTTTTTCTTTTGGCTCTGAATTCTCATCCGTACATGAGTTTTTCTGCTCTATCATTTTTTATAACCTATAAAGGCTGTATTCAAATTTCAAAATTAATCTTGATTAATTTTGAAATTAACTAACCCTTAATTATCTTGATGAGATAAATAAATAAATTCGATTTAATTCAATTTGTCATATAGTTTTAATTTAACCTATTTATTTAATTTGAATAAAGAGCCAATAGATTTAATTTATCCTTATAAATTAAATCTGAGATATCATTTCTCTATCATGTTAGTTATTTAATTTAATTTATCTAATAAAATTAAATTTGAAACTAACATAATATAATAATATTATCATATATATATAAATATGTATTTCAAAAATACATATATATATATATAATATTATTAAATTTCTTTTCATGAATTTTATATTATATACATAAATATAAAATTCGTCCACCCTAAATTAAACATTATCTCGCATTTGGCCATTCTTGTGTGCGACCCTATAGGCCCATACGAAGTTGGCAATGGGCCAATAACTGTACTAACCCACAAGTAGCAAGCAGCCTCTGGCAAGACATTACGACTACCCAATTCATATGAGGATCATTAACATGATGCAACCTATTGTACAACCATGTCATGTCCCTTTTGTCACACAACATTTCGGTCAAGGATGAGGCATGGATGATGTTATCTTCCTGTTCCTTACCATTACTTTCCCAATTCCTGAGTAGTTTGACAATAGAAATGAAAACTTCTTTCTATCGTAGTATGGCCTTACATTTCTTAGACTCACTCATCGAGGGGCCCAGTAATATCTCTCTACTAATATAAGGGACAAATTTCATCTTGACTATTCATATTCCTTTGCAAGAAAAACCAACAAGCCCGATCACAGCCTTTATCATCTTTGAGTAGTTCAAAGCTTAGCAACTCTCATGTAGGAATCCATGATGACCTCAGGTCGAAGGGCATTGTGAAGTGGTTATACATGATATAATCTTATGACTTGATTTATATAGCTTTCTCATAGTGGGTTGGTCCATCACCTTGTACTTTTACAAGTGCCTTAGACTTTGATTCATATCTCCATATCTTATCAAAGTCATACTGGTCTTGTTTCATCTCTGCTCCCACATAGATGGCTCACTAGGGACATTTTGATAGAGGTGCAAGGGGCGTCTTATGTGGTGTCCAACAAAGCATCAATGTTGGTATCCAAAGTGTAGACAAAGTACTACATGGCAGCTTAGGTGGCATCTACAATGAACGAGATGTTGTCTCTATTATCCAACAAGATTCTAAGCAAGCCCAAAATCCTCCTCATGACATTGACGGCCAAATTAATAAAACCTCAGAAAAGAGTGAAGTGTTTGAGAGGTTGGAGAAAACATTTAGGCTTGATTTTGCTTCATTAATGGCTCATAATGTTAGTATATATGTTGAGGGTGCAAATGAGGCCTTAACCATACCTATTCAGGCCCATATACATGATTTTACAACACATAGAAGCTTGAGCACGTGGCAAAGCATGAAGATCCATGAAATTGGTGTAACATAAAGTAGTAAGCCCAACAAGATGATGAACAAGGCCCATGTGCAGTCCAGATTGAAGAATTCACTTAAAATACCATGTGACAAGCATGTGCCTTGAAGGAGGATCATAAGCGACGTCCAAGACACCTCAAGAAGCATCTAGAAGGCGTCCTTATGTAGCAAATCTGAATTAATTTCATTTTTATTTGTTTCCTTTTTTTTATTTTTTTTTTCACACAAGAGAAATAAAACTCTCAATTATCATTCAAGTCTAAAAAATGCAGTACAAAAACGCAGCCATATATAAAGGCCACAAAAGAACACTCTAGAGTTTGAAACCTAGTCATGAATGCAATAAATGATGCCTTAATGATGATTGATTGTCTTGGTTGGCACCATTCAAGCCTAAAGGAATTAGGAAATTACTTATTCTTCAAGACTAAGTCAGCTACCTAAAAATAGGAAATAAAACAAAGTCTTCAAGAGCAATCTTTGACCAAAGGCCTTATTTAATGCAAATAAAAAAAAGGAAACAAATAAAAATGAAATTAATTCAGATTTGCTACATAAGGATGCCTTCTAGATGCTTCTTGAGGTGTCTTGGACGTCACTTATGATCCTCCTTCAAGGCGCATGCTTGTCACATGGTATTTTAAGTGAATTCTTCAATCTGGACTGCACATGGGCCTTGTTCATCATCTTGTTGGGCTTACTACTTTATGTTACACCAATTTCATGGATCTTCATGCTTTGCCACGTGCTCAAGCTTCTATGTGTTGTAAAATCATGTATATGGGCCTGAATAGGTATGGTTAAGGCCTCATTTGCACCCTCAACATATATACTAACATTATGAGCCATTAATGAAGCAAAATCAAGCCTAAATGTTTTCTCCAACCTCTCAAACACTTCACTCTTTTCTGAGGTTTTATTAATTGGGCCGTCAATATCATGAGGAGGATCTTGGGCTTGCTTAGAATCTTGTTGGATAATAGAGACAACATCTCGTTCATTATAGATGCCACCTAAGCTGCCATGTAGTACTTTGTCTACACTTTGGATACCAACATTGATGCTTTGTTGGACACCACATAAGATGCCCCTTGCACCTCTATCACATTTAGGACAATCTTTATGATTTATCTAAGGATGCAGTCATCACAGTGAATATGCAAATAATATAATAACATAATAGAGAAAATTTATTAAATTAATAATGTTCAAAGTACAATGATTGGCCCATAAGGAACAATTTCTAATACTACAGGCATATAATATCAAAGAGCCCCCAAAACTTTCTAAAATTTCATTGCACCCCTAAGGACTAAATTGAAATTATGTTTTTTGGCTGAAAAGACATTTATGTCCTTGTCTTGTGCATGTCCAGATGGCCGTGTAAATTGCCACATGTTTCTTGTAAATACGCATAATTTGACTTGTATTAGGAATTATCATTAATGTAAATAGAGATTATAATAAGGGATTATAATTAGGATTATTATCATTATGAGCTATTAATGACTAGGCTTCTCATACTTTTATATAAGCACCCATTTTGATCATGAATAATAATGTATCCAGATCATATTTCTCTATGAATTACATGGTATCAGAGACTCCCTTCTGATATTTTCTTCAGTTCCTCATTTTTCCTAATCTAGGTAGAGTCTCTGCCTCTAATGCTCAAAGACAAGATTATTTGACTACTTGAGCCTAACCTCAGATTGCGACAAGTGTTGTGTAGAGAGGATCAAATGGCATTAATTAGCTATTCGTCGAGAGATCATCATCATCTGGTGAGCACGTGGCCTTCATGCGCCGTCACCATCTTCTGGAGTTTAGACATGCACCGGTGCCTGGTGCCGTTTACTGTTAGGTTTCCAATGGCAATTCAATTTTACAACGTCAACTTTAGATTTCCATTTTGTTTAAGGTAGTTCCAAGACCAAGAACTCTGGTTTGGTGATTGGGTTCTCTTGTTTCGAACGTGTTAGCATTTTCTGTTTTGTTCCACCCTTTGTTTTGTTACTAGTGCTTGGTGGTACATTTTTCCTCTTAATTTTTTTTGGCTTGGTTTGCTTTGTTTTGGGCAATTATATCTCTAGTTTTTTGGTGGCATGTTCTAGTACACTTTGAGTTTGGTTTCTTTGGCTTTTCTTAGTTACTCTGGGTTAGCTTTGGCACCCTTATTTGGATCCCTCTTGTGAAACCTTTATTTTTTTTTCTATCATTGATTCCTGTTGTGTTCTCTTTGAGGTTGTTCTTTGATATGTTTTTATCAATGGTTGATTCTAAGACAAGTGTTACTACTGAGGTTGTTCCTATTGCTACAAAATCATAGATCATAACAATTGCCAATAGTTCTTATTTGTGTGTTCTGGGATCTAACACTAATATACCTACTCTATCCATCCATTTATCTCCTGTCCTTGACATTCTTGTTCTTGCATTTTGTAATGGCCCAAATGTGATTAAGGGCTAATGACTCCAAAAGTGAATGTAATTATTGTAAAATAAACACTTTAGAGAATATAATGTGAATTGAGAGTTGGAGAATATAATGTGCCCAAACCCTGTATTTAAGTTCAATTGTGGCATTAAAACCTAAATTGAATAAAATAAGGGGAAAGGTGCAGGTATGATGTAATAGAATGAGAAAATATGTTAAGTGGTGATTCGAAAGGAATTTCCATAGTTAGGGGCAAAAGGGAAAAAGAAAAGATACCGGCCAATTAGTCTATAACCGAAGAGGAAATCCATTAATAATTTAAGGATTAAGTAGAGAGATTAAGTGCCAAGTGAAATAAGTTAGAGTAATCGCATATGGTAAGCTCATGGAAGGGGCTCTAAGAGAATGACACTTGGCATCATGGGAGTCATCGATAATGGTCAATGATTCAAAACATTCTTCCCTTTCTCCTCTCTCCTTCAAAGTTGGCCAAGAGGCCTTGGCTCCCCAAAAATTTGATTTCCATTATCATCTACACACTCTCTCTGTCCAACCTCCATGTTCGTCCAAGCTTAGAAGAGGAAAGAGAAAGAAAATTCAAGGTAAAGGTGAGAATTTGACCTTGTAGATGACGCCAAATGCTTAAATCCTCTTCATTAATCTTGACCACCTTAATGAGATCTTCATCTCTATGGTTTTAGATTTCAAGATGAGGTATTTGAGTGCTTGAGAAAAAATTGGAGGTTGAACAATCAAGGAACTAGCTTTGGATAGTGTAAGAGATGAGTAAAGGCCACACATATATATATATATATTGTAACCATTGTTAAAAATTTGAATTTCTAGATTTTTACCCTATTTTTCATGTGGTATAGGGTCTTGTGAATTGCATGTTGTGTGGTGTTGTTTGGCAACTTTGTGGTTTATGTTGTAATGTTGTGGTCAAAATAGAACATGTCAATGGGATGTAATTTTGGGTGTTTTGATGTTGCCATTGGATTCCTTGTCAAAATTATATGGGAGCAGTGTTAGTTATGCATTTTAGAACCTTTGGGAATACTTGTACAAAACTGGAAATTCTGGAAAATGGTTAAGTGTGAAATGCTATGCAGGGGACTAAGTTTGCATGGTGATTTGAAATAGCAAATGGTGCCAAATATTGTGAAATTTTCTAGATTTATAGTCTACATTGTAAGCTTTTCGGTGATACAAAGTTTATATCGTTTTGATGTCCGTGCAAGAAGTTATAGTCATTTAAAAATAGCCAGGAAACAAGCCAAAGGTTGGCCGCGACACAAAACCTTCTTACCAGTTTTTTGCCACGGCCCAAAGGGTTTAGCCAAAGCTTAAAACTCTCCAACCTATTTCTGATCACAGCCCAAAAGTTTCTGACCTGTATTACATTTCGGCTAAAATCACCTAAAACTTTCTTATCATCTGTTGGTCGTAGCCAGTAAATGGCTTGGCGGCGACCAACTCTTCAAAATTGGCATTTTAAACTTTTGAAAGATGATAATGCATCATGTGTATACAGCTATGATTACTATCGTTTGTGACGTTGGTCATGCATCAAGTGTATACAGCAGTGAGTACTATTGTTGGTGACGAAAGTCACGTATCACTGTGATCGTTGTTGCTGTTGCTGCTTGGTGATTTACTTGCATGCTATGTGATTATATATTGTATGAGTGATTTGTTACTACTGGGATTCTTTTGAATCTCATTCTTTCTATCGACTAACCTACAGATAGGGCAAGAGGCCCAAAGGAGAAACAAGCAACCAAGGGCAGCTAGTACTCCGCTAGGGATGTAATTTTGGTTTGGTAGTTGGTTATCATAATTTGGTTGGGATTACTGTACACATTATAAATGTAAAGTTTGGATAGTGTTTTGTAATCCCTTGAATGATAAATTGATAGGGGTAAAAATGCTCGTATACCCTTTAGTTAATGCATGGAACCTAGGTGTTGCCTGGAATTTTGTTTACACTCTAATATGTATGAATGAAACCGAACTGCATAGGCCAAATATATTCAAAATGTGAATGTGAGGCTGGGTTAAACAGGTTTTGAAAGAAATTTTTGATAACCCTATCTTGAAGATGGGATTTTCAATAAGTTTTAAATTATCCGTTGGTTTCTAATCCGAATTAATGATATGTTTCTGAATTATAATTTTGGCTATTAAGCAAGGGGGTTACACATTGAATTTCCTATCTCCTAGCAAGTTTACTTTAAAATTAAACCTTTTTATCTCAATTTTTACTTACCATTGTTTGATTCAAGATTTCACGAAGAAGCGGATTATTGGTAGAGGCCATGAATCTGGCGGCCATTACTTTCTTGATGATCGAGTGCCTCATTTGGTTGGTTGCTTTAGTGTTTTGTCTCCTTTTTAAGGTCATTACCATTTGGGTCATTTGTTTTTATCTTCTTTGAAAAGGATGTATCCTTAGTTCCATCATTTTTTATGATTAGAGAGTGAGTCTTATCAGTTTGCCAAACATCATCATATTCCTTTGGCGCCTTGAGTCAATATACAGACTGCTTCCCCTTTTGAGTTAGTTCATTATGAAGTTTGGGGTCCGTATCATGTTGCGTCATTATGAGCTATCACAAAAAGAATTACAATAATATTAGTTATTATAAAATAGAATCCTTTAAGTGAAGCTAAATCTTTATTGTATGCATAATCCACTATTTAAACAATATTCTACAACTTTTCTGGCTTGTTTACTATAAACTTCACCTTTTTTTTCGTGCAGCTGGCCAACCACAACTCATGTTATGGTATCTGTGTGACATTAGAATGCAATTCTTTTATCTATATCAAAGTTAGATGTAGTTAAAAATTGTCATAGAAATTTTATTCTTACCAAATAATGATTAGTTCTTACCAATTGTCACTACAACGTTGCATACGATATCGATCCTTGTATGTACCAGTATGGCGTATTGGTATAAAGTACATTTTCTTCATAGAGTATATCCCACACAAGTTAAATCAATGTAGTGAAATCCTAACACTCAATTCGTAGTAAAGTTGTATAATTTCAATATTGCTAGCAATCTTGTATATTTAGTACTACTAGCATATAATAGTTTCTATGCATCACCTTTCAACTTTTCAAAATTCTTTAGGACAGCTATGAAGCACCCCTTTGACCGCGCATTTATCATTTCTTTAAGACCATCATCCTCATCACACATGCTGGGGTCAAACTCATTTGAAGCACCAATGGTTGTATGCACCCAATCACTACGTGCATCATCTATCTTACAATGCCTTATCCATTGTGTATATGATTGATCAATTCCATGACACACTAAATGATCTAGCAAATCAAGTGGACTAATCCGCTTTCTATAACAATAAGATAAATAAGGACACAAGATTTTGTTAGGATCATTTGTATGCTCGCTTGTAAATTTAATAAACTCTTTCACCCCATCTATATATTCCCTTGAGCACCGACCAGATGACATCCATTTTTTATCCATTTATACCTTAAACATATTTTAAAAAGTGGTTACTTGCTTACCTCTTGCAGTTACTAATTACTTTTATCTTCTGTTATTTATTTTTAAAAAAATTTGGCAACATAACATCCTAAAATTTGAAGTTTTCCAAGTATTAAACACTCAGTTTAAGTCACATATAGTCAACCAATTAATCTCCTAGAATCATAATAATTTTTCACAACTAAGAGCAAAAGAAATCATATTTGCCAATACTGCATATCATAGTTAAAGTAATTGGTTCCATAACAAGCCAACAGAAACACTACCAGCGGCATTTACTAAATTAATTGGTTCCGTAACAATAATTTATTATACTACCAGTATCATTTATAACTCTTCCACCCTATTTTACCATTTCATCAATGCCATTTATAACAACTTTTTTACTATTGACAACATGTACTTCTATGGAAAATTAAACTAGTATTATTACATTTGTAAGTTGATGGAGGAGCATGGCATGAAGCTCCAAAGGAAGAGAAAGGCAAGAAGATGGAAGCCTAAGCTCAAGTATGGAAGTTCAATGTCCCAAAAGATCCATTACAAAGCATTAGAGGCCCAATGATAAGAGCAAGGACTAAAGCTATGAAGGAGGCCTTGAATTGTTTGATAAGAGAGCTTAAAGAGTTAGAGCCTATTTATTTAGAAGAGACATCCTTTCATATGCCTAGAAAGAGCCCAAGAATTGTGATCATATTGCTAGAAGCCCAAGAAGATGATGCACAAGGCCCATTGATACGGTGAGGATATCGGACCAGCTAGAAAACAAGTATGAAAATACGAACGAGACGGATAATCAAAGGTAGGACCTTAAGAGAACTTGTCTCATACAACCCTAGCCACAAAGACACCACAAGGATGATCAATCCTTGATACAGTCGAAGTATTTGCACGAGAATACAAGGATGCAAGCAAAGCTCACACAAGAGAAATAAAACTCTCAATTATCATTCAAGTCTGAAAAATGCAGTACAAAAACGCAGTAATATATAAAGGCCACAAAAGAACACTCTAGAGTTTGAAACCTAGTCAAAAATGCAATAAATGATGCCTTAATGATGATTGATTGTCTTGGTTGGCACCATTCAAGCCTAAAGGAATTAGGAAATTATTTATTCTTTAAGACTAAGTCAGCTACCTAAAAATAGGAAATAAAACAAAGTCTTCAAGAGCAATCTTTGACCAAAGGCCTTATTTAATGCAAATAAAAAAAAGGAAACAAATAAAAACGAAATTAATTCAGATTTGCTACATAAGGACGCCTTCTAGATGCTTCTTGAGGTGTCTTGGACGTCACTTATGATCCTCCTTCAAGGCACATGCTTGTCACATGGTATTTTAAGTGAATTCTTCAATCTGGACTGCACATGGGCCTTGTTCATCATCTTGTTGGGCTTACTACTTTATCTTACACCAATTTCATGGATCTTCATGCTTTGCCACGTGCTCAAGCTTCTATGTGTTGTAAAATCATGTATATGGGCCTGAATAGGTATGGTTAAGGCCTCATTTGCACCCTCAACATATATACTAACATTATGAGCCATTAATGAAGCAAAATCAAGCCTAAATGTTTTCTCCAACCTCTCAAACACTTCACTCTTTTCTGAGGTTTTATTAATTGGGCCGTCAATGTCATGAGGAGGATTTTGGGCTTGCTTAGAATCTTGTTGGATAATAGAGACAACATCTCGTTCATTGTAGATGCCACCTAAGCTGTCATGTAGTACTTTGTCTACACTTTGGATACCAACATTGATACTTTGTTGGACACCACATAAGACGCCCCTTGCATCTCTATCATTCTCCTCCTCTTGAAAAAGAGTCGTCCTCGACTCTTGAGGGTCATATTCGCCATATGGAACAATTATTGTCAAGTTATCATAATTCTGCTCCTGTAGTAAGGATAAAACAACACTTGGACAAGGATAGTTAGTATCAACAAAAATTTCTTCTTTTACATATCCTTTTTCCTTATATTCACTCTCATTCTTTTTATTTTCACTCAAGTCACTCTCAATTATTTTTGTCACCTCAAACTCGTTTACTCTTTCACTCTCAATTTTTCTTTTCTCTTCAAGCATTTTTTCATGTGCCTCTTTCTCTTTTTTTATCCTCTCTTTTTCTTTATTTCTCTCTTTTTTCTTCATGAGTTTTTCTATCTCAATGGCTATAGAGACCATTCCTTGAATATCACTATACGGGTACAACTTCATTTGTTTAGCAATATTTGGATTAAGCCCTTGTAGAAATCGATCCATTGTTGCCCTTGAGCTTTCTTTGACTTTAGCTCGAAGCCTAGCAATGTGCAGCTCATCGAAGTATTCTTTCACACTCATGGAACCTTGCTTGAGCTCCTGCAATTCTTTGTAAAGCCTAAAATGGGATGAAGCCTTTAATTTGTGCACCTCTTTATGTAGCTTAAAGATGTCATTTGTCATGCTTTCTAAGAACAACTTGAATTCTGCAAGTGTTTCTTTTTTACTCATCTTGAACCTGAAATGTTAGTTTGATCAAAGATGGGGAAAAATAGTAATATGGATCCTTACCACTCTACTCACGTGTTTCACTCAAAATTAATGTAGTCACTCGTGTTTCACACAAATATGGCTTTTAACTTGATGTAACACTCTTGCCTTTTACCACTCAAGCTTGCCTCTTATAGTATTCTTGATTGAAACTCAACAAAATCAAGAGACAATGTTAGTATGTGGTAATCTTTGCAACAAGAAATTATAAGAACCAGAGAATATGTGAGAAATGAGAGAAATGTGCGATAAAAGAAGATGGAAAGGGGAAAAAAACGTGAATAATGATGGAAAAGGAAGAAGGAATAATAACAAGGGGGAAAAATGGAATCAGGAAAAAAAAGAAAAAAAAAAGAAAGGGAAAGGAAATCAAAATAGGAAGGAAGGAAGAATTAGGAAAGTAAGGAGTCTTACCACCCAAGTTTGTAGATTTAGGAAACTTTTGTGACTTGCAATGGAAACTCTCAAATTAGCCTTCAATCTTCCTAATTTCCAAAACCTGTGGCTCTTTCCTTTTTTTTTTTTTGAATTTTCGATTTTTTTTTGCTCTTTTTTTTTCTGCTCAGTTTTTTTTTCAGCACCACACCTTTTTTTTTGCACGAATTTTTTTTTGTTTTTTTAAATTGAAAATAACAAAGTCACACAACAAACAAACAAAAAATTATGGGTGGAAGAGGAGAGAAGAGAATGGAAAAACAAAAGAATGAAGGAAAATGATGTAAACAAGGGAAGAAGAAAAAAATGGAAGCAAAAAACAAAAGGATAGAACTTGAAATCTAGCAAACCTTAAGCTCTGATGCCACTTGATACGGTGACGATATCGGACCGCCTAGAAAACAAGTATGAAAACACGAACGGGACGGATGATCAAAGGTAGGACCTTAAGAGAACCTGTCTCTTACAACCCTAGCCACAAAGACACCACAAGGATGATCAATCCTTGATACAGTTGAAGTATTTGCATGAGAATACAAGGATGCAAGCAAAGCTCACACAAGAGAAATAAAACTCTCAATTATCATTCAAGTCTGAAAAATGAAGTACAAAAATGCAGCCATATATAAAGGCCACAAAAGAACACTTTAGAATTTGAAACCTAGTCATGAATGCAATAAATGATACCTTAATGATGATTGATTGTCTTGGTTGGCACCATTCAAGCCTAAAGGAATTAGGAAATTACTTATTCTTTAAGACTAAGTCAGCTACCTAAAAATAGGAAATAAAACAAAGTCTTCAAGAGCAATCTTTGACCAAAGGCCTTATTTAATGCAAATAAAAAAAAGGAAACAAATAAAAACAAAATTAATTCAGATTTGCTACATAAGGACGCCTTCTAGATGCTTCTTGAGGTGTCTTGGACGTCACTTATGATCCTCCTTCAAGGCACATGCTTGTCACATGGTATTTTAAGTGAATTCTTCAATCTGGACTGCACATGGGCCTTGTTCATCATCTTGTTGGGCTTACTACTTTATGTTACACCAATTTCACGGATCTTCATGCTTTGCCACGTGCTCAAGCTTCTATGTGTTGTAAAATCATGTATATGGGCCTGAATAGGTATGGTTAAGGCCTCATTTGCACCCTCAACATATATACTAACATTATGAGCCATTAATGAAGCAAAATCAAGCCTAAATGTTTTCTCCAACCTCTCAAACACTTCACTCTTTTCTGAGGTTTTATTAATTGGGCCGTCAATGTAATGAGGAGGATCTTGGGCTTGCTTAGAATCTTGTTGGATAATAGAGACAACATCTCGTTCATTGTAGATGCCACCTAAGCTGCCATGTAGTACTTTGTCTACACTTTGGATACCAACATTGATGCTTTGTTGGACACCACATAAGATGCCCCTTGCACCTCTATCACTCATATGGTGTCCTGATTCAAGAATTCACTTAAAATACTATGTGATGAGCATGTGCCTTAGAGGGGGATCATAAGTAATGTCCAAGACAACTCAAGAAGCATCTAGACAGGTTCCTTATGCATCAAATCTAATTTAATTTCATTTTTATAAGCTTCCTTTTTTATTTGTATTAAATAAGGCCTTTTGGTCAAAGATTGCGCTTGAAGACTTTGTTTTAGTTTCCTATTTTTAGGTACCTAATTTAGTCTTGAAGAATAAGTCATTTCCTAATTCCTTCAGGCTTGAATGGTGCCAACCAAGACAATCAATCATCATTAAAGCATCATTTATTGCATTTATGACTAGGTTTTCAACTCTAGAGTGTTCTTTTGTGGCGTATATATAAAGGCTGCGTTTTGTACTAAGTTTTTCATACTTGAATGATAATTGAGATTTTTATTTCTCTTGTGTGAGCTTTGCTTGCATCCTTGTATTCTTGTGTGAATACTCTGACTGTATCAAGGACTAATCATCCTTGTGGTGTCTTTGTGGCTAGGGTTGTAAGGGATAGGTTCTCTTAAGGCCCTACCTTTGATCAATCCATCTTGTTCATGTCTTCAAACTTGTTTTCTAGCCGATATGTTACCCTCGTCATATCATAAGATAAAAAATTAAAAAACTTAAAATATAGATGAAGTTTAACAAGACAGAGTTGAAACTTAAAGTAAATACCCAAAAAAATTATAAGCACACATATAAGATTCATGACAGATTTTAACTTACAAAAGAAAGAAGAGAATGTACTGACTTAAGATTTTGTGTAAAAAAAAAGACTTATAAGCTAGGAAGCTTCTGTAGGAGGCTGAGACAAGAAGCAAAAAACATGTGGGAAACCAAGCTTGGTACTACAACTAAGGTAGGGACCAAATGTTGAAGAAATGTGCACGAGCAGGAGACAAGAAACAACTGGGGGGACCAGGGAAGCTTCTACTTGCCATCATAAAAGAGAGAAGGGAGAAGTGGGGACAATGGTGCTGCAACTATTGGGATTGGTAGGCACAGTAGAAAATTAAAATTCAAAAGTTTTGAATCCCTACTACAGATCTGTCAATGGCATTTAAATCGAGTAGTAGAGAAATATACATTTCTTAAGTGTTCAGTCTTTCTTTTTGATCTCAAGGAGATAACAACTCGGATCAGCTGCCTTTACTGGTATGCACACAAATACGAATCTAACACGAACAGTGTGCTAGTGCCACCAACATCCCTCTCTAAAGTTTTCTTTTCTCACGTCTCCCTATCTATCTTTTTTCCATCATACGTAGAAAACCCTAGATTACCCTTTAAATAACTAGTTAGGATTTTCTATTTTATGATAGATATTAGATTTTTAAAATTAATCTTAATTAATTTTGAAATCCATATCATATCAATTAACACTTAATTGTCTTTTGATAAGTAAATTAAATAAATATGGTTTAATTAAATCTGTCCAACAGTTTTAATTTAACCTATTTATTTAATAGAATAAAGAGCCAATAGAAATATCTTTAATTTATCCTTATAAATTAAATCCGAAATATTATATATTTATCAATATTATATCTTTAACATGTCAGATGAATATAAATTTAAAACCAACACAATATAATAATATTATCATATAATATATATACATATACATATATATATATATGTATTTTGAAAATACATATATGTATATCTAATATTATTAATTTTCTTTTTGAATATATATATATATATATTCGTCCACCCTAGATTAACCATTACATTCATTAAATCTAATCATATCTTAGATTCAATGAATTTGGACATTATAGCTTGTGTTGGGCTATTTTTATGTGCGACCCTGTAGGCCCATATAAAGTTGTTAGGGGGCCAATGACTATACTAATGCAAAAGTCGTAAGTGGCCTCTAGCAAGACATTATGACTACCTGATTCATATGGGAATCGATAAACCAATGCAACCTGTCATTCAACCATATCACATCCCTTTTATCACATGATATTTCAGTCAAGGATGAGGCATAGAGAATGTCATTCTCCTATTCCTGACCATTACTTTCTCAATCCCTAAGTAGTCTGACTATAGAAATGTAAACTCCTTTCCATCGTAGTATGACCATACATTTATCAGACTCACTAGTTGAGGGGCCTAGTAATATCTCTCTACTAATGTAAGGGACAAATTTCATCTTGGCCATTCATATTCCTCCACTTGAAAACCACCAAGCCTGAACATATCCTTTATCATCACCCAATCAAGGTTGACTTTTGACTAGGTCAAAGATGACTGACTTTCATGTAAGAATCCATGATTATCTCAGGTCAAAAGGGCATAGTGACGTGGTTATACATGAGACATGCTTATGACTTGATCCATGCAGCTTTCTCTTAGCAGGTCAGTCTAGTACCTTGTACTCTTACAAGTGCCTAGGACTTTGATTTGTATCTCTATATCTTTTCAAAGTCATACGGGTCTTCTTTTATCTTTCTGGCATAGATGACTGACCATGGACATTTAAGACAATCATTATGATTTGTCCAAGGATAGTCATCACAGTGAACATGCAAATAATATGATAACATAATAGAGAAATTCATTGAATAACAATGTTTAAAGTACAATGATTGGCCCCTTGACAAGTAAGTCTGAGAAATGTATGGCCATACTAGAGAGAAGGAGTGGGGACCCTATGAAGAGGGAAATAGGAAGAATGATAAGGAAAGGTGGTGAGTGGGGACGAAGGGATAAGACAATATGGCGGACCAATGGAGTGGAGATTTGGGATAAGATTCTAGGAAATAGGGAGCTGGAGGGTGCGCGAAGATGAAGATATATGGCTTAGGGTGGGCAACTTTTTTTAAGACAAGAAGATTTGGTCTTAGCTGCAATTTTTTTTTTTAAAAAAATAAGCGTTGTATCGTGCTCGCCTAAGCAAGCACCATACAAGGAGTACCTGAATTTTTTTTAAAAAAGAGCTTTGTATGGCACTTGCCCAAGGCAAGCTAGGTTTTTCAAAAGTTGGCCAACTCTTTTGTAAAGCCTCTTATGGCGCTTGCTGATGCAATTGCCATACAAGGGTTAAGGGAACCTAGGCAAGTGCCATAGCTTGCCATAATTTTTTTAAAAAAAATGGCCTCGACAGCCATACATTAGCTATGGCACTTATAATAGCAAGTGCCACAGCTTCTAATGTGTTTTTTAAAAAACAAAACAATTATCTGTGGCACTTATTTAAATAAGTGTCATAAGAGAGGTACCACTAAATCCCTCTTTTGTAGTAGTGATTTAATGAAAAATCATTTTGAGTTATTTTCTCATGTTGCAACTTTTGTACTAAAGTTAAAACTTAGCTTAGTGTGTCTGTGCAAACCCTAAGAATAATGCTAAAGAATATTTCTCTATACAATTCCAAAACTATATACTTAGCATGGCCTGCTTCATCAATCCTCTTATGTAGATACACCAACTTAAAATGATGTTGTAGAACGTAAGAACTAGCACTTATTAGTAGTTGATGCGATCCAGAATCAACAAGTTGTCCCTTCAAATTCAAGTGACATCTCTTCCATTTCAAATGATCATTATCAAATTCCAACTGGACAAATCATGATAGCACAAGCTAAAATATTCAAGGAAGCATTGATTGGGCTGATTGAAGAAGTTGTGGTAAATCAAATAGCAATTGGATCAATAAATCTGATTTACAAAACAAAGATGCTGAAAACGTCACTAAGTTCATTTGTGCTAAATATGGAGTTGTTAATCAAGTTTTGGGCTTGGAAACTTCAAAACAAAGAGCTTGGACCTAGTACTACACATGGGAGGCTCATTTGGGCCTAAATAAGCACATTTTGAGCCTTAATTTGCTGAATACATTTTCTTGAAGTTAGGTGTGCGAAAATCAACAAGGAGTTGGTGGCAGATTTGACTTTTGGTTTCTTTAAGCATTTGTATTTGATTTTTCAACTTTCTTCTAGATTGTATTAGACTTTTGTGTTCATGTATTAGACTTTTAGGTTTCCTAGCACATGGTATTAGACTTTGTATTTTCTATGTTCAGATTTGCACCTACTACAATTAGGTCATATTTTCCTATAAATACTTGGTGCTTCTTCATTTGTAAGACACACAATTCAGATTTGAATCATAAATGAAAGTTGCACTTCTGCACTTTGTTTCTTGAGAGTGGATTCTCTCTAAGGGTTTTTTTTAGAACTAACAAACTTATCAAGGCTTGATCAACCTTGTGGCGTTTTTCAACACTTCGGGTCCTTGTTCTTTTGTGTTCAAGGGTTCAAGTGGATCGTCGATCTGTGTTTAGCTTTCTTAGGGTGTGTATATTTCAGAATTGGTTGTGGGTTCGTGGGATCTTCCCTTGTGGGTTCGCACCACAAGATGCAACAAACATGATGAGCATGTGAATCACTTGCTATGTGTGCTTGAAGTTTTGAGAAAGGAACATTTGTTTTCAATTCTGGAAAATTCTGATTGTTGCATGGAAAACATTGATTTCCTTTGTTATGTGTATTTGGTTGGTCAAGGTAAGCTTAACAAAAGGAATACATGCTGGCTGAAATTTATTGAGACATTTCCGTATGTCATCATATATAAGAAAGGTAAAGAGAATGTTGTTGTTGAAGTATTGTCAAGAAGGTATAGTGCTCTTTCTTCTCTAAATACCAGATTGCTTGGATTTGAATATGCTGAGGAAATGTATGCAAATGATATTGGCTTTGCTGAATTGTTTCTTCAATGTGAAATTGAGCATTATGCATCCAAGGCAAACAAACAAAGAAGTTGTGTTCCCTCGTACGGTTCTATTCAACACTGCATTTCCCTCGTACGGTTCTCTTCAATATTTGCAGCATACATTCTATCTTCACCTATCTAAATTGTTGGTAGGAGAGGGTGAGATTTGAGATAATCTTAGTAGGAACACAATACCAATATGCATGCAAGATAAGTGCTTATTGCATAACATGCTTGCATTACATAACTCATACTCACCCAATGACACATCTACGTGCTCAATGTTTCAAAAAACATACTTATGGCCATAGCATAAATAGAAACAAAGCTTCAATCGTTCATATTGTTTCACATAAATAAGCAAAGCAATAATATGCATCAATACACCAGCACAAATACCAAATACATGCAGGAGAGTTAAGTTCCCTACCTTAACCCTTTTCTCCTCGAAAAGCGTGCCTAGTAAATCGTGCCAACTACTAGGCTCTCAACTTGGTTCTACAATTCCAAATGTATAATTTCGATATATCTATAGTGTTTTTGTGGCTTATATGAGTCTATATTGAAAAATTACTAAAATACCCTCGGGGACCCCCGCCCAGCCTATCGTACCCCGTCCAGCTGTACTTTTCATGAAATTTTGACATGGGCTATTCTGACATATTTTTACCCAAAGAATACACTTCTGGACTCAGAACTACCAAATTCACTACTAAAAGACAAAATTACCCTTGGCAGCCTCGCTTTGTGGGTTTCAAGGGCATTTTTGTAATTATGATTTTTCAGGCTTTTCCGAAAAAGTGACTGACCGTATCCCGACCTAATTCTCCCTCTTGTACTCAATAGAATAATCAAATAATTGAAAATACAACTCTAAGCCCTATTTCTAGTTCTTGCCCGAATTTCAAAATTCCCCAAGAAAAATTGGGGTTTTTTTATTCTAAATCCGCAAACATGTTCCTTTTTAATCCTAATAACTTTATCAACTATTTCATTAGGTTACAAATACCATTTAGACTAAATTTTGGTAGCATAACCCTTAGGCCATTACATTTCCAAAAATTAAAACCAAAGACGATCAGGCAAAATTTCACCGATTAATTTGTCCACAACAGCCAGAACAATCAAATAGTGAAGTTTCAGAAGTTACCTCAAGCTCCCTCTGGCTTTTCCCAATGTGGCTAAAAAAGCGTAACTCCTCACACCAAGATTTGAGCTTCCAACATCTTAAAATACATGAAAGAGAAGATTAGGAGCAAAGTTATATGTATTATGTACGAATTCACCGAAGAAATCGATCTACCTCGAGAATTTTTTCTCCTCTCTCTCTAGAATTTCTTAAACTTTCTCCCTTTATGTTCAGCTTTTTCATGTCAGTTTTGAGATTAGAGGAGGAGGATGAAGTGTTTTATAATATATTGTATCTTACTTTATCATTTATTAAAGCAAAATCCCAAAAATTCCAAAAATCAAACTTTGTGTACATAAACTATATGAAGCTGGGTCATGAAGCCCAATTGATGTCCACTACTTCTCCTCTTAGCCAATGTAAAAGATGTCAAATGACCCTTCCTTTAGGTCTAAATTGCTTTCATAATATTGCTTAAGTCACATATACTTGTGTCACAGTTTTCCCATTTCAGACGCAATTATGGCAGATTTTCTGCCTTAACTTTAAAAAATCATAATTAAATTTGTAGACCTTGTATTAGAGTGACTCCAAAGGCTATAAAATCATTATTGATTCTAGTTTCAATAAAAAAAATATAAACTTTTGCCAATTGGAAGCACATCATTCCCAGATTTAATTTCTTTGAATGCTGCTCCAGAAACTTTCCAGTTTTTCTAGGGTAACTTCAAAAATTCATAACTTTTTTGAATATAACTTTAAATAATTCATATGACCTATCAATTTAATGTTTAGGATGTATACTTTCAAATTATAATATTTCATAATTTTTACTCATCATTTGGTCATACAAAATCACATGACAAGTTCACTGCCTTGTAGGAAATTTCACTGAAAACATAATCACTTTATCCAAAATTTACCATTTTACATTCTTTAATACCCTAAAGATATAAGGAACATTAGGGAATATATTTAGAGCACCTGCTAAACTGGGACTTAGTAGTCCACTTAAATTAAGCTTATTCCTAAGCCTTCGATCCCAAAATTCGGGATATTACAATATATATGTTCTAAAACCTTTTTGAGCTAATGTTGTGTATATTGCATGTTTTCTTATCAATTATATGACCTCCTCTATTCTCAATGGTGATGCTCCATACATAACTCCTTTTCCTTCCAAATCCTTGTTTCCTGTTGATCCTAAAATTTATGGGTGTGTTTGTTTTGTTATGGTGTTCAAGCCACTAGTTCAAAACTGGATCCCAAGTCTCTTAAGTGTGTCTTTCTTGGGTATTCCAGGATTTAAAAGGGTTATCATTGGTTTTCTCCCGCTCTTTGTCGGTATCTTGTGTATACAGATGTCACCTTTTATGAGTCAACTCCATTCCTTTTGTCCTCTTCTCTGCCTCTATCCCCTGACAAAGTAGATGATCTTGATGATATCTTGGTGCATCAGGTTCACTTACCACCAGTACAAGTCTATGTTCTAGCACGTGTTCAACCCCTTCTCAATAATGTCTATCGGAGATGCCCCAAGGAAATTAATGTAGTTGATTATCTTCATGGCCTACTGGTGCCTACTTTGTTGTCTAACCTTATTTATGAATTCACTACTCCTACTATTGAGCCTACAAATGAGCCTAAATTTGAACGTTTTGTTGAGCCTGTACTTGATTCTGATAATGTCCTTTAGCTTGATCATGATCTTGATCTGTCCCTTATTTTCCCATTGCCTTTTATAAAAGTAAATGTACTTACACCTATCCCATCTCTTCATTTGTTTCTTAACCACCTGTCTCCTTGATCATGTTCCTTCACAGCATCCTTGGACTCTATCATTGTCATTACCACTTTCCACCAAGCCTTAATTCACCTCAGTTGATAAGCTATGATGGAAGAAGAGATGATGACCCATGATTAGGCAAGTACTGGGACTCTCATTAATTTACCTATAACATGCCAAATTAAATTTTAATTTTAGTTTAGTCATATGGGATATAGTGAAATTTCAAAATGTTTTAGGAGCTGTTTGATATTAGATGGCTACAAAAGGGGTGCAATGAAATTTTCCCTTCTTTTAATTAATTAATTAACATTTTAACATCACCTACCTCCCCTCTCTAACACTCCCTCTCACTTGTTCTTTGTCATGATTCACGCCCCCTATTTTCCATAACTCAGACACTCTCCCCCTCCCTCTTTTAAGCTTCTTCATTCACCTTTTGTAAGAACCAAGAAGACATAACCACTTATTTTTTTTTTGGACAAAAAGAGGCAAGCTTAGTCAAAAACAAAAATGAGAAGGCTAAGACGTTGGAAGAGTCTCATCCTCGATAAAACACTTGTCAAGATGGAATCGATTCAATCAACAATGTGATATGAGTGTCTGCGATATAAACTTCCTTCACCAGTGTATCTACACACACAATTACTTCTCTATTAACCTTTGAGATTTCCACATTTCAAGATCTATAGATAGGATTTCATGTTACTTCTATCTCAGTTCGAAAAGGGTGATTCATCCAACTATCTCTCAGTTTTTTTTGCCAACTTGAAATAGACAGAGAAGGGTAGGTGAGAGACTCAAAAGAATTTTACTTTTGACAAATTGCAAGCACATTCTCCATATTTATAGAAGAAATACAAAGAACGACTTTTTTATTGTGATATATAAGGGGGGGGGAGAGAAAATTAGAGAGGGCCAAACATTTTTCGTTCCCTTCACTCCAACTTTTTCTTTTTTTCTTGTGATTATATCTTTCATATGATTTTTTTAACATAAATGTTAGGTTATAGCTTGAAGGTGTCTTTGCAGAAGCTGAGAAAGAGAAAGCTAAAGAGGGAGAGGGAGAGGGAGAGGGAGAGGTTCTGAATTATGGGGAAAAGGGAAGGCAAGAATCATGATGAAAAACAAAGTAGGGAGAAAGAGTGGGAATCACGATGACAAACGAAGCATGGAGAGGGAATGTGAATCACTATGGAAAATGAAGGAGGGAGGGAGAGTGTTTGAGAGAGGTGGTAGGTGATGTTACAATTTTAAATAATTAATTAAAAGAATTAAATGTTGGCTGCTATATAAGATTTTATTTCTTGATTTGGGATTGTTTAATGGTCAGTACACATATCATGTGGTGCATATAAGAATTTCTCCTAAGTTTAGGATCCAAATTACCAAGGAGCCACCTATCAAAAAGGCATCGTGAAAAAAGAATCTTGCATCAAGAAGGATATGAATCCAACTTCACTTGGCAATATAACATTTCTTGAGATCATGATCTAATGTTCTGTTTTTTATTACGAAAGTGGAAGCAAAATTATAGATTGTAAAATTCTTAATTTTCATTCATAAGACTTAGGTAATCTTATGAAAGAAATATTTAGGGGTAAATGGAATTTATTAAATAATAATTTAAATAAGGAAAATAGATCTAAAGTAAATTAAAATATCAAAGCTTAATGAAGTCTAATAAAAAAATGTAATTGAGCAATTATTATGATTCAAATCTTTAAGAAAAATAAAGATAAAATAGCAAAGTTAGTAGGCATTAAATAAGAGAATTCTAGGTAACTCTAATTATATATATGTGTGAGTGTGTGTAAGTAAATACATACTAAAATAAAAGAGAAGAGGTATGTAATACCCAAATCTTGGCCCTAGAGACTTGGGAATAAGCCTAAGTCAAGAATGTTATATATGATTTTTTTAATGATGTCAAATATAGATGTCAAATATTAAGAACAAAAAGTTTGGATAATATACTTATCTTCTACATTAACTAACTACTGTATTTAATATGAGATATCTTATACATTAGTCAAGCAAATAAGGAAGAAGATTGAAGAGATTGAAGAAAGAAGAACTTGCAAGAACTAATGGAAATATCAATATCCAAACTATTAGAACTGATACTGAAGGTTTCTATAGTCAAATGGAAGTTAGAATGGGTCAATATAAAGCTAAAATGACTTATACATAAGTTATGCTACCTCCAGAGGTGATCACTTGAGAGATCACTTAAGTGATATACCACTGCCTTGTTTTGGAGGTGATCACTCGAGTGATGACCCAGAATCACACAAGTAACAACTGAAGTGATGAGAATTCCGATGTGCTCTGTTTTTTGTATAATATAATAGAGGTTTGGTATTTTAGCCATATCTCTTAAACCATATGTCAGATTGAACTGAAACTAGTGGCAGATGAAACTAGACTCCCAACATGAAAGACAGACACCAAAATCACATTGAAAGGAGTTTAGATGAAAGAGATATGATCTTTTGATGTTGACACTGAAATCACCATCATATTACAAGACAGCTATGGTAGTTTGGACATAACTCTCAAACTGCATATCGGATTATGATGAAACTAGTGCCATATGAAACTAGATTTAACGCGATTTCCATGGATAGGTAATTTTTCATATTTAAAGCTATATTCTAAGATTTATGCCTTCTGGAAGTTAATGCTCGTGATTTCAGACATTATGTAGTGCAGTAGATACTCTTTGGATCATAACTTTCTGAATATAATGGGTTTAGAGCTTATTCTTATTTCATTGGAATGTACATGGCAAGAGCTTTATGATGATATATTATTTGCCATATTTTGAATCAAAATGGAGAGATCACTTAAGTGATGTCCCAAGATCACTTGAGTGATGAAGTTGAAAAATGACTCTGATACTCTCTGCCACATTTTGAAAGGGATCACTCAAGTGATCAGTTGAGTGATGACTCAGGATCACTTGAGTGACCACTCGAGAAATATGATAGACAACATATCATAACTTCAAAAAATCATGCGAATGATTATAAAACTCACTCTTATTGCTTCAAATCACTCTAACACTTATTCTATTAGTATTTAATGTATTTTTTCTAGGAATACAATGAAGAGATGATGTGAAGAGACAAAAGTTGACTTTATGAAACCAGAGCATCCACCGAACGTAACATCTAGTTTTTCAAATACAAAGAACGGTCAAACGAAGCAATGGGAGTCTAACAGACAAGTTGAAATGCTCAAATGGTCGTCAATCCTCATCAACTATAAATAGAAGATCATGCATAATAGAAACGAGAGACCCAATGCATACATCATCTAAATGCCAACACATCATGACACTAATGCTCTTCGTATACACTCTCTATTTCTTAGTATAAATCTAATCTATTTTAGAGAGAGATTTTTTGTATTATACTTTGGTGATCATCTTATTTACTTCTAAGAGAGAAGATTGATTGTAATCTTTCATCATCAAAGTTGTATCCTTGCGATGTGTAAGGGGGAGTAACTCGATTGTAACCTTATGATGTGTAAAGGGGAGTAACTTCCTGCGAGATTTGAAAAAGGCTTCACAAGTGCCCAGCTAAACTTGTGGGTTGTAAAGGCTTTTCTTGTGCCTGGATTAAACAAGAAGATAGTTGATTTGAAAATCTCAGGAGGAGCCTGGGGACTGGATGCAGGTCATCATGGATTGGACCAAACCAGAATAAATTATAGTTTGCATATTCTCTTCCTTAAGCTCTTATATTTCCAGCATATATTATTTAATATAAATGTTGATTTATGATTCATTACTTTCATGCTTATTACTTTCACTAAGATGCAGAAAGATTTTCAAAGTACTTGAGTTTTTTTCTTACACTCAATTCACTCCTTCTTGGGTGTGGGCCAATTCTAGCAATTGGTATCAGAGCTGGACTCTTGTTTAAAGGACTTAACCACCTAAAGAGTTTATAATGGATGATTTTGGGTGTTATATGCTTTTCTAAGGTTTTGACTATACAATTCCACTTATTTTGAAAGATATTGATTTTTGGTTTTTGGTTTTGGATAGCTATAATGACTAGTTTCATTAAAACATCTAATTTTGATATGTGGAATATTTTTAGGAATGTCTTTGATTTCAAACCGAGAAAGGATTGGACAAAAAGAGAAAAGAAAATGGTTTTGTTAAATATTAGAACAATGAAAATTCTGTATAGTTCTTTAACTAAAAATGATTTTGAGAAAAATAGATTTTGCTCTAATGCTAAAGATATTTGGGATACTCTTGATTCTTTTTATATTTCTAACAATTGTGTTGAAGTTGAAAGTTTTGACAGTTTATATGAAACTATAAGTTGCACATCTACGGTTCATGAACAAGTGGAAGTTGACAATGAAGAAGGATAAATCATTGAACACTTCCATGATCTAGTCAACATAGAAGAACAAAAGGAAGATGATTCCCAATAAGATCTTAACATGAATGAACTTGATGAATTCGTATTAAAAGCTCAAGATGTTGTTCAGGTAAAAAGTTCTAATTCTCCTTGTGCATTTAAGAAAATTGATTTTGGAAGATTGCATAAAATTGTTTCCCAACCAATTATTGATTCTATTGAGAAAAGCAAAAATATTTTCAATCATGCTGGAAAATTTATTAGGAAGAAAGAATGTTCAAATAGAAAATATTTGTCTTTATACTCTCATAACCGACACAATACTTGTATAAAATCTCATAATGCATATCATTCTATTATTTGAAATTATTATGGTAAATCAGGTCATATTTCTCACACATGCTATATTAGAAGAAATTTTAATATGAGAAATAAATATGTTTAGGTTCCGAAAAGACATGTAAAGTCCAATACTAACAATCAAAGACCCAAGTATACGAGGGTACCAAAATGTCCATCTAGTACTTTATGTATGAAAATTGAATCTAAGAAGAATGGACATAAGGGTACAGAGATGATGAAGAAGCCAAGAGTTTCTCATGCACCAAGAAAGAAGTTCATATAATCTATATCGAAAAGGAGAACTCTCAGAGCACCCATTGCTAGAACTACAAAGTATAATCACAAAGAGAGGCAATAGAGAAAAGGAGTACATTCCACCTCAAGAATAGACTACCATAGAGTACTATTCAACTATTTTAAGGAGAATAAGAAAAGGAGGATCTCTCAAGCATCAAGTAAAAGACTCCTGGAGTCTATATACTTTGAGAGAAGATTGCCAGCACCTAAAGCAAGGAATTCAAAGTATCAATATCATAGAAAGATGCATTAGTTAATCAAAAGAAATCCTCTAAGTATCTAAGGCAAAGGTACATAATGATAAAACCTTCAATGCTATTGTCTGTAATATTTATTTAGGTTTTATATTTTGGAACCTTAGGAATGAGCATTGCAAACTATTTTTGCAAATATGTTTTTCACATCTATTAGAAAATTCATTTAATAAATTCTTTTATAAAGAGATTGCAATGTTCAATAGTTTAACTCTTTGCACATATATGCATATTTCAAAAGAATTTTTTCCCCCATAAAGTTAGGTTTAATTCATTATGCTCAATTATCTCGACTTAACTATATTTTTAGATCATGTGAATTATGATTCCTACAAGCTAACCATGAGTAGATCCAAATAAAACTGGATACCAAAGGAAGAAAAATATCTATATGGTTTATAGGAAGAAGAAAGGAAGAGCTTCATCTCAAGATTATGACTACATAGGATTTCACTCAAATCTTGGTATAGTTGGACTTTGAAGCTACATTTTAAATGTGTAAACCAAAGGAAGCATTACTCAAGACATCACTGCGAGTGCCTAGCTAGCAATGAAGGAAGAAAAGATGCACAGTAAACCATCACTCAAGTAACCAATCGAGTGATCATCATCACTGCGCGACAACTGGGAGTGAATGTTCAAGTAATAAGACCAACTGAAAGATTGGGAGGCAAAAGTCAAGGAATAATGCATAAATAAACTTCAAAGGATAATTTCTTGAGTAATTACGAGATTACTCAAGTATGGTATTGTCTTCTTTATCCTTACCAGATACTGTGCTTACATGAATTATTTATTTGGGTAATGAATAGCTACTCATTATTGCATACTATTAGCAATCAATCATTTATGGTTTTTAAAATATTTTTTTAGATTGCTAAATAAACTGAAGGTGAAATTGTGCATAATCTTCCTATCTATTTGAGTTTTGATTGAAATGCACATTTGAAAAAAAAAAATTTTGCTTGCATTCTAATCCATCTTGTTTATAAAAGTGCATACATATGTTTTGAAAACTATTCATGTTTTGAATACATTCAAATCAATTTGGAAAACTGGAGGTTAATATCTTGTGAATTTGAAATTAGAAATACTTCAAATCCATTCACTAGAGCTTTTCTCCATCATTCACATATTATCTCTTGATCTTAAACCTGTTACTGCTTGAACTCCTTAATCTTTATTTTCTAACAAGTTAACTATCTATATGAGTTTCAAGTATATTCCCTAGAAAAGAATTCTATATGTGAAAGCATTGTAACTAATGCATAAATCATTAGTTGGCCAAGTTATTCCAGGCATTTTGAATGTTCATTAATATATTGAATCTTAATGCATTAACTATTATTGTGGAATAACTTACTAGGATAGTATTCTGGAACTCTAGTAATTTGGATTAATGAGTATGTGCTTCATCATCCATAAATTCTTATACTCATCTTGTTGCTCAAATGCATTAACATTTGTTTTCATCCATTTTCGAATAACTAGAGCCTTCTATTCAAATTCTTGTCACGAATGTTCATATATTTCAAAACACAACTCTAAAAGGCAAGATTATATCTTGATCAATAGCAAAGTCATTGTGCTCATATATATCTGTCAAATTAAGCCTTTTTGGCTAATTCATTTTCAATATGACTTTTGCCTTTAGGAAAATTCTCAAACATGTTATAACTTCAATGTCTAGCATGTTATCTTAGTTATTCTCTAAAAGAGCAGCTTTCTAGAATATGTACATTTAAACTATTGACTTACACCATTTTTAACATAATCATCGATTGTAAACATGTTTCAAAATGAGTTTTGCATATATTCAAAATCCCAATTTCACAATGCATTGTCATGATTTGAAATAACATTTGAGATTTAAATTTGCATATTTCATTCTTGAAGATTTGGTTTCATTCATGATTTATCATTTCATAAAAGTTGGTCATTATGGATAGATCGTTTACTCTCTTTGATCCAACTTACATAGATTGCATGAAAATCTCATCAATGACATATTTTCAATATAAAATGTATTTACAAATTGTCATTGATCTTTGAAAGACATCACTCTTGGTATCATTTGTTTTCAGTAACTATAATTAATTGGATATCATTATAATTTTAGTCCTTGGTGATTTAATACACTGTTTGCTCAATAATTATATGATTTAATTGTATAAGTTCAAAAGGGTCGTTATGTCTAATATTGTGAGGACCTAAGAGAAATTGGATACCAATGTGTCTAGAGATCTGTTTTGCAGGAGTTAACCAAGATAATATGCTTTTCGGGGGTACAAAATAGAAACTAAAAGCTTAGATCTGATTGGTAGTATTGCAGCATTAACATAATTTGAATATGTGGTATCACTCAAGTGATGACTGGAGTGACACCCTATCACTAGCAAGTAACTAGCCAATGATGCAGTCAGAGAAAGAGAAAGAGGAGGAAGGTCTTTTAGTAGACATAGCTGAATTCAATTCAAAAAAGCTCAAGTCAAAAAGCAAGGCTTGAAATGACAGTGATTATACCAAGAGACTCTTTTATGCAGATATCTATCCATCTTCCCTATTGCTCAAAAGAAGTCAAACAATTATATTGAGTCTACTACTAGAGATCAAAAGGTGGTTATCTCAACCAAAAGGATCAATGAATGGATCGAGATCAAGAAGCCCCTCACTAGACATTTTAAAGTATATGATAAATTTGAGATGTACAGAATCATCAAGCTGGGTGAGCCTATGGGGATTCTCAACTACAATCCTTGCTCTATGACTATTCTTCACTGGATTATCTGCTATACCTACAGTAGAGCTATGGTAAACAAGGCCAATAATTTCACTCACTTTATCAAAAAGAGTTATCATATAATGGCCTATATTATCAACAAAGAGGAAAGGAACACTGGAGAGATCATGCCTTTCAAAGAATATGAGATATATAATTCTACAAGGCATACTCTAACCATATACCCTCATGTGGTATTTCTATTCCTCAAGGGTATCAAAATTTGATACCTAGAGCTAAATGAGCCCCTTGTGAGGACCTCTACGGTTGAGAAGCTACACATCAAAAATGTGAACATACACTTGTCACTAGTAGGTAGCACTAGCTAGAGATAGACAACATAACCTAACACAATTATAAATAATGAAGCGCAATCCTCAGCTGTAGCCTTCTTTATTATATCTACCATTCAAATAGACTAAGCTTCACTTGATGTTACCAATACTGATGAGAAGCTCATTAAGGTTGTGAAGCTAGGAAGTTATATGGTGTATCAAAACTTACAAATGTTGTTTACTAAATACTGGACCTTCAATTGATTCTGATAATTACTTCAAGTGATTTACTATCTTTAGCAATCACTCCAAGTGATTCTGAGGATCACTCCAAGTAATTCGTAATCACTTCAAGTGATTATAAGGATCACTTCAAGTAATCTGCGATTACTCCAAGTGATTCTGAGGATCATTCTTAGTAATTCAAAGTCACTCTAAATGATTCTAAAGATCACTCCAAGTGATCTGCAATTACTCCAAGTGATTTGCAACCACCTTGTTTAAATTACTGAACCTCACTCCAAGTTAACATAAGAGGCGCAAAGGATGGGAGCTAAGACTTCAAGAATATATGAGATATAACACTTTGCTAGAGTTGGTCTCCCTGGTCCTTCATTCTTTGGTCCATCTGTCCAAGGCTATCTGATAGAGGAGCTACAACGATTTCACACTAAGCTTGCTAAAAATAAAGCTAAATTCCTCACTTTTTTTATTAGCAAGTTTAGACAACTCTATATGACCTATCAACCACAACTCTAAGGCCTTATTCTGAGCTCATCTTGGTATCTTAAAGTACATATAGAATACTACACTTATGAATCTCTCAATATTGATCACATCATCAGATTGTAAGTATCCAATGATGCATAATTAGACTTCGAGGATTATGGTTCGAGTAATTATGATATTACTCGAGAGAGGTATTGTATTCTTACTTAATTAAATTCTCTGAGTTTCATCACTCGAGTGAGTACTTAAGTGATGAT
The DNA here is from genome assembly GCA_963210345.1 of Inga oerstediana. Taxonomy (NCBI): domain Eukaryota; kingdom Viridiplantae; phylum Streptophyta; class Magnoliopsida; order Fabales; family Fabaceae; genus Inga; species Inga oerstediana. Next base: position 28,200,413 of record OY723409.1, on the reverse strand, counting down.
CGTATAGAATCACTCAAGTTATACAAGGTTACAACATTAAAACCTTGAATATCATTGTCATTTTCAAAACTTGATCTTCATATTTTTTAATACTCATTCTATTTACTAAATTTCTAATGATTTTACAAATCTAGGAGAGTTATTAGCTTATTAATCACAATGATTTTCTTTTAAGCCATGCATTCTTTAAGGGGGAGTTTCACATTCATATGTGTTTTATATTTTAAAAGCTTATCTCCTTTATTTAAAGAAAATCATTATAACATTCTTATCTGAACTCACTCTCAATTGATTAGTTTTGATTATGAGTTACTTATATATCTTCTTTTCGTGATCTTAATTTGCATATATTTTATAGAAAGGAAACTTTTGATACTTAATTGCACTAACAATTCTCCTTGCAAGAATGTTTTTTGCTTATAGTAGGAGAATTTGCTCTATGCTAGATCATTCCTCAACAAAATAAAAAAAGCACATATCAACTATGAGGACATATGCTTTAACGATGAATCAAGGGAAATATACTGGCAGAAACATTTCAAGAGGCACATACCAGGAAGATTTTGGTAGTATTCTAAGGAAGGCTATTCCTGAGCTTTCTATTGAGCACACTTCAAGGATCAATTAAAGTGCATAGCAAAAGTGTGGTGAAAAAAACATCATGGTTCTATACAATAAGAAAAGAAGACAATGGACTTCATGGATCAATTATTAGCTTGTTAAATCTAAATGAGTATTTTTAAACCCTCTCTTTATTTTCAAGGTACCATTCATATCTTTGATTTCAATTTGCCTTGATTATGAAAATTTTCCTGCAAATCTCTCCAGATAGTTTCAAATTTGTTTCCATAAAAACCATTTCCAATTTGTTTTCATATTTACTTCTCTACAAGTATTTCGTCCTTATACTTCAAACTTTTTGTTGATGTCAAATAGGGGGAAAGAAAGCCAAGAAAAATATGTCGAAATATGTTGCTCTTACTTTACTCTTATAACTCATACATATTTTTCTTAAAGGATTTGACATCATCAAAAAGGGAGAGAATGTTAGATATGATCAATTTTGATGATGTCAAATATTAAGAACAAAAAGTTTGGATAATATACTTATCTTACACATTGACTAACTACTATATTTAATATGAGATATCTTGTACATTAGTCAAGCAAAGAAAGAAGAAGATTGAAGATAGTGAAGAAAGAGATTGAAGAAAGAAGAACTTGTAAGAACAAATGGGAATATGAAGATCCAAACTATTAGAAATGATACCAGAGATTTCTATGGTCAAATGGAAGTTGGAATGAGTCAATATGAAGCTAAAATGACTTATATAGAAGTTATGCTACCTCTAGAGGTGATCACTTGAGTGATATGCCATTGCCTCATTTTGGAGGTGATCACCCATAATAACTCCAATGACCACTAGAGTGATGAGAATTCTGATGTGCTCTATTTTCGTGTAGTATAATAGAGGTCCAGTATTTTGTCCATATCTCTCACGTTGGATTGAAGTCAAACTAGTAGCATATGAAACTAGACTCCCAATATGAAAAATGGACAAAAAAATCACATTGAAAGGTGTTCAGATGAAAGAGATATGATCTTTTAAAGTTGACACTGAAATCACCATCACATTACAAGACAACTTTGATTCTTTGGACATAACTCTCAAACTACATATTGGATTGAGATGCAACTAGTGCCATATGAAACTAGACTTAAAGAGCTTTCTGTGGATAGATAATTTGTCATATTTGAAGTTATATTCTAAGATTTATGGCTTATGGAAGTTGATGCTTGTCATTTCAGACATTGTCTAGTATAGTAGATACTCTTTGGATCATAACTTTCTGAACATAATGAGTTTGGAGCTGATTCTTATTGCATTGAAATGTATATGGCAAGAGCTTTGTGATGATATGTTATTTACCTTATGTTGAATCTGTTAGAATCGACAGTCACAGCAGAAGAATTTTAAAAATTGTCACCGATCCTAATCGAGGATCTATCAGCGGTGTTTAAACCAAGTTGGAAGGATTCATACCTTTTGATGATTCAGGGTTTTCACGATCTCTAGGAGCCAACATGTCAGGTCCGCTCCCTCTACCGGTATCCACACGAATGCTCTCCAACCGAGACTGCGTGATAGCGCCTCTAATGTCTCCTAGGGTTTCCCTTGTGGCTCTCAATTCTAATGTGTATCTCAGTATATTTGCTCTATCAAGTTTATAACCTATGAGGGCTATTTTCAAATTTCAAAATTAATCATCATTAATTTTGAAATTAATTAACTATTAATTTTCTTGATGAGCTAATTAAATAAATTCAATTTAAATTAAATCTATCCAATAGTTTTAATTTAACCTATTTATTTAATCTAAATAAAGAGCCATTAGATTTAAGTTATCTTCATAAATTAAATCTGAGATACCATATCTCTATCATGTTAATTATTAGATTTAATTTATCTTAATAAATTAAATTTAAAACTAACACAATATAATAATATCATATAATATATATACATATATATATATTTTGAAAATACATATCTATATAATATTATTAACGAATTTTTTTATATTACATATATACATATATATATAAATATAAAATTCGTCCACCCTAATTAAACATTATCTCATGTTGGGCCATTCTTGTGTGTGACCCTATAGGCCCATATGAAGTTGGCAGTGGGCCAATAACTGTACTAACCCATAAGTCGCAAGCGGCCTCTAGCAAGACATCACGACTATCCAATTCATATGAGGATCGTTAACACGATGCAACCTGTCATACAACCATGTCACGTCCCTTTTGTCACACGATATATCGGTCAAGGATGAGGCATGGATAATGTCGTCCTCTTATTCCTAACTATTACTTTCTCGATTCCTGAGTAGTCTGACAATAGAAATGAAAACTCCTTTCCATTATAGTATGGCCATACATTTCTCAGACTTACTCATCGAGGGGCCCAGTAATATTTCTCTACTAATATGAGGGACAAATTCCTTCTTGATCATTCATATTTCTTTGCATGAAAAACCACCAAGCCCGATTGTAGCCTTTATCATCACCCAATCAAAGGTGACTTTTGACTAGTTCAAAGCTTAGCAACTCTCATGTAGGAATTCATGATGACCTCAGGTCAAAGGGCATTGTGACGTGGTTATACATAAGAAAAGCTTATGACTTGATCTATGTATCTTTCTCATAGTGGGTTGGTCCAGCACCTTGTACTCTTACAAGTGCCTAAGACTTTGATTCGTATCTCCATATCTTATCAAAGTCATACTGATCTTGTTTCATCTCTGCTCCCACATAGATGACCGACCAGTGACATTTTAGGACAATCTTTATTAATTATCCAAGGATACAATTATCACAGTTAACATGCAAATAATATGATAACAGAATGAAAAAATTTCATTAAAATAATAATGTTCCAATTATAATGATTGGCCCTTAGGGCACAATTTCCAACATCCTCCCACTTGCCCTAGGTACAATCATTAATTTGCCTAATTCCCATTGTCCTATCATGACGCTCATGCTTTGCCTGTGCAAGCAACTTAGTAAAAGGATCAGCAACATTATCTTCTCCTGCTACTTTGCATATCTTTATATCACCTCTATAATTGATTTCTTTAATAAGATGAAATCGCCTGAGTATATGCTTGGTCCTTTGATGTGACCTAGGCTCTTTGCATATCTTTATAGCACCGCTATTGTCACAGAACAAATCTATTGGATTTGAGATGGTAGGCACCACCCCTAGTTCAGTAATAAACTTTCTGATCTAAACGGCTTCTTTAGCTGCATCCGATGCTACTATATACTCAGCTACTCAGCTTCTGTTGCAGAATCTGCTATAGTGCTATGCTTGGAGCTCTTCCAGGTTACTGCTCCACCATTCAAGAGGAATATGTATCCGGATTTTGATTTAAGGTCGTCTTGGTCAATCTGGAAACTTGCATCTATGTAACCGGTTACGCAGAGCTCATCATCCAATCCACCATAGACCAAAAATAAGTCCTTTGTCCTTCTTAAGTACTTTAGGATATTCTTGACGGCAGTCTAATGACCTTCACCAGGATCTTGTTGGTATCTACTGGTCATACTTAAGGCAAATGAGACATGGGCATGTAACCCCTTTTTGAATCCTACATACTGAACCTATGCAGTATCTTGTCTCTGATGTGCTCTGACTTAGGCCTATTAGTCTTTTGGATCTATCCCTATAGATCCTAATCCCTAGGATATAAGTGGCTTCACCTAAGTCTTTCATTGAAAAGAACTTTCCTAACCAAGACTTGACACTCTGCAAGGCAGGAATATCATTCCCAATGAGTAGGATGTCATCTACATAAAGCACTAGAAATACAACTATGCTTCCACTAAACTTCTTGTAAACACAAGGTTCATTGACGTTTTGAATGAATCCAAACTCTTTGACTACTTGATTCCAGCTCTGAGATGCTTGCTTCAATCGATAAATGGATCTTTGAAGCTTGCAAATTTTACCAGAGTCCTTTGGACGCACAAAACCTTCAGGTTGTGTCATGTACACATCCTCAAGCAGCTTTCCATTAAGGAAGGTTGTTTTAACATCCATCTGCCATATTTCATAGTCATAATATGTTACAATGGCAAGAAGGATTCTGATTGATTTGACCATTACAACTGGGGAAAAGGTTTCATCATAGTCTACACCATGAGTTTGAGTGAATCCTTTTGCAACAAGTCGTGCTTTGAAGACATTTACATTGCCATCTATGTCAGTTTTCTCCTTGAAAACCCATTTGCACCTGATGGTTTTTACACTTTCAGGTGGATCGACTAAGGTCCATACCTGATTGTCGCACATTGATTGCATTTCAAACTTCATAGAATTTAACCATTTCTCAAAGTTTGGTCCCATTGTGGCTTCTCAATAGGTGGTGGGCTCATTTTACTCAATAAGCAACACATCACGGCCTTCAGTAATCAGAAATCCATATCTCTGAGGCTGATGCCGTGTCCTATCAGATCTTCGTGGACCTTGTGTTACTTGAGGAGACTCAGCAACTTGTTGTGAGTCTTCTCTAATTTCCATATGTGGTTCTATACTATCTTATGACTCTCGAATTTCTTCGAGATGTACCTCACTCCCACTGGTTGTTTTAGAGACAAACTCTCTTTCTAGAAACTTACCATTTTGAATAACAAACACTTTGTTATCGGTGGGATTATAGACAGTATCCTTTTGTTTCTTTAGGATACCCCACGAAAAGGCACTTTGTGGATCTGGGCCCTAATTTATCAGAGGCTTGTTGCTTAACATATACCTCACATCCCCAGATCTTGAGAAAAGATAAACTTAGTTTCTTTTCAGTCCATATCTTATATGGTGTCTTTTCAATTACCTTAGATGGAACACGATTTAGTGTGAATGTAGCTGTCATTAGGGCATGTCCCCAAAAGGATGGTTGAAGATCTGTTTGACCCATCATAGATTGAACTATATCTAATAGTGTTCGATTCGTCCATTCAGAAATGCCATTCCATTGTGGTGTTCCTGGAAGAGTCAATTGTGAGATTATCCCACAACTCCTAAGATGGTCAATGAAGTCTTGGCTCAAATATTCACCACCTAGATCAGATCAAAGTGCTTTAATTGTTTTCCCAAGTTGGTTTTGATCTTCGTTTTGGAATATTTTGAACATTTCAAAAGATTCAGATTTATGTTTCATTAGATAGATATAGCCATATCTACTAAAGTCATCTATAAATGTAATGAAGTAGACATAACCTCCTCTGGCATCTGTATTTAATGGTCCACATACATCTGTATGTATGAGGCCCAATAATTCAGTGGCCCTCTCACTATGCCCAGTAAAAGGTGCCTTTGTCATCTTTCCTAATAAGCCAGATTTGAATGTATCATATGATTCAAAATCAAATGAGTTAAGAAATCCATCTTGATGGAGTTTGGAAATGTATTTCTCATTTATATGGCCTAGACGACAATGCCATAGGTAGGTCAGATTTAAAACGTTTTATTTTATCCTTTTAGTAGTTACGTTATAGATATTCCCATTATTAGGATGTTCTAAATTTAACATATAATGATCAACATGCAAATCACCATCTGCACAGAAAATGTCATTACGATAAATAGAACATTTACCATTTCTAGTAATGGAAGTATAACCTTCCTTATCCAAACAAGAAAGAAAACCAATGTTATTACTCAAAGCAGGAACATAATAGCAATTGTTGAAAACTAACAAAAGGCCATTAGGCAGAACTAATTCATAAGTGCCTATCGCTACAGCAGCAACTCTTGCTCTGTTTCCAACTCGTAGGTCCACCTTGCCCTTCTTCAACTTTCTACTGTCCTTTAGACCCTGCACATTTGTACAAATAAGAAAACCACATGCAATATCTAATACTCATGTATAGGAAGTAGAAAAATGAATGTCTATAACATAAATACCTAAAGTGATAGCCTTGCTATCTTTCTTATTCTTTTTCAAATCTTTGAGGTAGAGTTTGCAATTCCATTTCCAATGACCGGGTTCATTGCAGAAGTAGCAGACTCCTTCCTTTGGAGGCATTGACTTCTTAGGTGCAGGCTTGGTTTCAGGCTTGTTTGACTCTTTGGTCTTACCACCTGAGCCATTACCCTTCCATTTTCCATTCCCTTTCTTTTTCATACCCTTTCCTTTCTAAACCATCAAAACAGTACTGGGCTTTTTCTTAATGCTTTGCTCAGCAGTTTTGAGCATCCCGCATCTTAGAAATTGATTTCTCCATGTTGTTCATATTGTAGTTCATGACAAACTGGTCATAAGTGAGTTCAAGATCAAGTCCGTAGCTAACTCCTGGCTCATGGGAAATCCAAGCCTCTCAAGGTGATCAATATAGCCTTTCATCTTTAACATATGAGGACTAATTGATACACCTTCAGCCATCTTGCTGGAATGTAAGACCTTTATGGTCTCATACCTTTCTTGCCTTGCTTGTTGCTGGAACATTTCCTTGAGATGGACAACTATCTCATGAGCCTCCATAAGTTCCAGATCTCTTTGGAGCTCTAAAACCATAGTTGTAAGAATCAGGAGACCTACATCCACAGAGTCATCCTTATGCTTCGTGTAAGCATTTCTCTCAGCTATTGGAGCATTGGCTATAAGCTCCTCAGGAATGGTTGATTTAGGATATAAGCCTTTCTTTCCTGCTTGAGAACAATTCTCAAGTTCCTGAGCCAGTCAAGAAAGTTTGTCCCATTGAGTTTGTCCTTCTCAAGGACCGATCGCAATGATAGTGTAGCAGTATTACTGGTTGACATGATTCTACAATTAAAATATGCAAAGTTAGTTAGTAATCTCCCACTAAATAACAACCCTCAATATAATAATTAGTTGGCTAAGATCCATATTTAGCTTAAACTTAAATCCGCTTTGGCAAGACGTTTAAATTCAAGTTATTTAGGTAGGTAACCTATGTACTAATTACATTAGATGTAACTCTTAGATCTTTATAGGATTCGATCATCATATAATCCGGCATGTTTAATCCTATCTAATGCCTTGAGATTCAAAACTGTTTTGTTAATCTCAATTAACTCAAAACAATAATGAATATTATGAGCAGCACCATTACTCATGCTTGTCTCATCAAGATAACTCAAGTGCATCTACTTTGGTGGTTTCCACAATTGAGAGATCTAGGTTTTGACAAGTATTCATTAATTGATGGCATTATGACTTAAGATTTGATTCAGAGGGCTCAATTAATTATTTTTGTTTGTATGAATGCAATCGTGGTCATATCTCATATAGGTAAATACATATAAATGCAAAAGTATTCATGCAATGATCCAATCAAAAGCATAATTTAAACATGACACAACATGGCTTACCTAACCTAAAATCCTCCCAAGCTAATGAGACGACTTCTCTAAATAAGAAAAGAAATACATTGAGAGAAACCTCGTTTAAACATTCGAGGGGAGTGAGATGATAAGAGAATGTACATTGAGAGTATTTAGAGGAAGGCACAGCATGCAGGATGTATTTAAATATTACAACCCTTTGTAAAAAGTCTAAAGCCATGTTGTTCACCATACCCAGAAGAATAAACCACAACAAGAATTGATACAATATGAAAAGCAATAAATGTCGTGATTAGGTTATATCGCGCTATAAATAGGTAGTCATGACGGTCGTGCTAGCCGGTTAGCAGGCGAGATCAAGGGGCAGCGCCCCCAGAGCTTTTTGAAAACGGCACATTCTTTTTAAAAGAAATATTTTAAAATTTGAAAAAATTAAAATTTCTAGCCCAATTTTTAAAATATTTGTTTCAGTCCAATTCATAAGATTTTGGCCCAGTTTCCAAAAACGATCCAGAATGCTTCTGATTAGAATTGTCTTCCCTAAAGTTTCAGATCCCTACAACCCGAATAGATATATGAACTTAGACCCGGTTCTTCTCCAATATTTCAGATCCCTAAATCCAATTAGAGACCCTAACGTGTCCGTACGCCACCATCTTCAACCTATTCGAAACCTAAATGATGAATTCTACTTTGAATCAAATTCAAAATAGAAATTGTGATGCCAGTGGCGGAATTGAAACCTAAACATGTCGCATATAATCGAAAAACTTTCACCAGATTGCATAAACATACAGCACTATCCGAAAATATACAATAACATTGAACATATTCCTTTTAAAACGAAATTCAGAAAAAAAATCCTTTTTGTTTGTATTAACATATTCAAACATTTTCTTATAAACACACACATATATCCCATATATATCACATGTAAAAGAACATAAACTTAATTTAAATGCACAATTGATACTCTGATGCCACTGTTAGGATCGAGAGGCACAGCGGAAGAATTTTAAAATTTATCGCTGATCTTAATCGAGGATCTATCAACAACATTTAAACAGAGTTAGAAAGATTTGTACTTTTTCGAATTTAGGGTTTTCGATCTCTAAGAGGCAACACTTAGGTCCGCTCCCTCTACCAGTATCCACACAAATGCTCACCAATAGAGACTATATGCTAGCACCTAAAATGTCTCCTAAGGTTTCCCTTACAGCTCTAAATTCTCATCCATGTATGAGTATATCTGCTCTATCAAATTTATAACCATGAGGGCTATTTTCAAATTTCAAAATTAATCATCATTAATTTTGAAATTAATTAACAATTAATTATCTTGATGAGCTAATTAAATAAATTCAGTTTAAATTAAATCTGTCAAACAATTTTAATTTAACCTATTTATTTAATCCAAATAAAGAGCCATTAGATTTAAGTTATCTTTATAAATAAAATCTGAGATACCATATCTCTATCATGTTAGTTATTAGATTTAATTTATCTTAATAAAATAAATTTAAAACTACCACAATATAATAATATCATATAATATATTTATACATACATATATATATATATATAATATGTATTTCGAAAATACATATATATATATATATATAATATTATTAAGGAATTATATATTTTATATATATAAATATAAAATTCATCCACCCTAGATGAAACATTATCTCGTGTTAGGCCATTCTTGTGTGCAACCCTGTAGGCCCATATGAAGTTGGCAGTGGGCCAATAACTGTACTAACCTATAAGTCGCAAGCGGCCTCTAGCAAGACATTACGAATACCCAATTCACATGAGGATCGTTAACACAATATAACCTGTCATACAACCATGTCACGTCCCTTTTGTCACATGATATATCGGTCAAGGATGAGGTATGGATAATGTCATCCTCTTGTTCCTACTATTACTTCCTCGATTCTTGAGTAGTCTGACAATAGAAATGGAAACTCCTTTCCATCATAGTATGGCCATACATTTCTCAGAATCACTCATCGAGGGGCCTAGTAATATCTCTCTACTAATGTGAGGGACAAACTCCCTCTTAATCATTCTTATTCCTCTGCATGAAAAACCACCAAGCCTGATTATAGTTTTTATCATCACCCGGTTAAAAGTGACTTTTGACTAGTTCAAAGCATAGCAACTCTCATGTAGTAATCCATGATGACCTCAAGTCAAAGGGCATTGTAGCGTGGTTATACATGAGAAAAGCTTATGACTTGATCCATGTAGCTTTCTCATAGTGGGTCCGTCTAGTACCTTATACTCTTACAAGTGCCTAAGACTTTGATTCGTATCTCCATATCTTATCAAAGTTATACTAGTCTCGTTTCATCTTTACCTCCGCATAGATGACAGACCAAGGACATTTTAAGACAATCTTTAAGATTTATCCAAGGATACAATTATAACAATTAACATACAAATAATATGATAACAGAATGGAGAAATTTCATTAAATTAATAATGTTCAAAGTATAATGATTGCCTTTTGGGCACAATTTCCAACACTTGGTGCCTTATTTCCTAATGGTAAACCTTGCTTTCAAGTTCTTTCATTTTTGATCTTGGTTTGTTTAAAATGTTTTGAAAATGTCCAAGTGTTCATGATAGACATGTAGTCAATCGTGAACATGTCAAAATTTAACTAAGCTAAATGTATTAAAATTCGTATCTAGCCTAGGTCATCAAGTCATAATTGAGCCTATATGGTGTTAAAATTTCTAGCTAGTCCAATGAACTACAAGTTATCAAATTAATCAATGCAAAGTGTGTCATATTTATTTAGTTGTTTTTCTGGTTTTTAATCGTAAGAGCTGTTGTTTATATTTTTGAATTTCTAATGAGGACTGGAATGAATAAATGAAAATAATGATGAATGAAAATATTGGTTTCTGAATTTATAATATGAATTTTCGCATGGAGATATCCCTTGCATTCCTAACCTACTTAAAATAGGGAGCTTAAGACATAATAATAGTTGAGCTAACAACTCGCTGACTTTCTTGCTATCTAAAGCTCAACTGTGCAGAACTAATGGCAAGTATATGATTATTCATATAGGAAAGGAAATTTGACAAATCAATCCTTCAACTAACAACCCTACTATGAATTGTCTTAAAATCTATTGTATTAATCATGAAATGTAAACCAACTTAGCCAACAATCACAATATAAAACAACCAAGGAATCAGAAAGAGTAGTAGTCTTAAGTCAATCCTACAAATGATCTATTAAACAACCAAACTTAAATTGGACTCATTCATTCCAGTTTTAACATTAAGAAATATAATCCTAAAAGTGAACAACTCGCTCAAATCAAAGGATAACTTTGAATAGAATGTTGAAGTTAAAAAGCTCCCTCAGAATTTTGAATTTTCATAATCTAAAGTGAACAACTCGCTCAAATCAAAAGATAACTTTGAATGGAATGTTGAAGTTAAAAAACTCCTATATTGAAGGATAAAGGCTCTAGTTTGGCTCCATCACCTAGGAAACTAAATTGCTTAACCACCACTCATATCCTCAATCTATGCAAAGCTTGGATCGAGGTGCGTGATGGCCATAGAGGGTTTGAATGGAGGAGATCAAGATGAAATTCGAAAGACGGAGTGTAGGCAAAGAAAGGGAGGAGTATATGGAGAAGGTAGTGACAAAGTGATAGATAGATGGAGATGGCGATGGGAGTGAGATTCAATGTCTTAGAGAGTTGCAATGTTCAAATGTCATATCTGAAGTGAGTGATTATGTGTAAAATTAACTCAAGTGATGATTGAAGATCAACCCCTAAATCTCATTCTTCGAAAACTGGTGTCTTGCTATTTCCTTTTAAGAGTAAACTTGAAGTTATGCAAAGTTGGAGTCCATTCTTCTAGAATTTACCTTCCACAGCAAAAGACTTCTTCTAGTCCCAATAATGCCCTCAAAAGTGCTTCTTCAATCTCTTCCAGCCTTGTCCTGTACTAGAAATCAAAGAGAAACAAATTATTTACCTATACAATTAACACTCTAAAATCTTCAAATATGTATCAATCAATTGCCCAATCATTCAAATTTATTTTGTTTGTTTTAATCAAAATAATAACTTTATTCCCAAAATTGAAGATAAAATACTTTAATTAAGCATAAAACCCATATAAAATAGGAGTCTATCAATCCGGTGTTAGGATTAGGAGTGTTACGCACCTTCCCTTGCATGAAAATTAACTTTTCTTATGTGCTAGTTAACTTCTGTAGGTGATGTTCAAATCAACTTTCCTAATGTGAAAATTAAATTCCCTTGTGTGCAATATGCTTTATTAATGAAATTTCTTGGACATGGTAAGAATTGCTTTCCATTCATATAGTTGGACTAAAACACTACTCTAATTGAACTCCTTTGCATATAAGGGAAGATTATTTGCCACAAAGGAAGGTGGACTTAATCCATAGAAGCATGCTTGCACTTGTTGTGTTTCAAGGCAATGTTGAAGTCATTTTCATGTAATGGAAGTTAATTTGCACTTGCACACGTGGGAATATGCAATACACACTACTACAAAATATGGGTTTAGTGGTGCCAATCTTATGGCACTTCTTCAACCAAGCACCGGAGGAGACTTCTTATTTTAAAAGGGAAAAAATACATGTGATAGCTATAGCGCTTGAGCAGGAAAGCGCCATACAAGGTGTTATTTTTTTTAAAAAAATAATCCCTTTACTACTATTATAAAAAAATTGTGGCAACTATGGAATAGTAGGAATTCTGTAAGTGTCAAAGCTCCATTGCTATGATAAGATGTTTTCTTGAGAAAGTTTATCTATACTAAGAAGAAAAAAATTAAATTTAAAAATCGGTTTAGAGGTCAAAACTTAAAAATAAATCATCCCTATTAAAAAGGATTTTAATTTTTTTTAATAAAATCCTTTGGATGATGCTTCATAATAAAGTACTATACAAGATGTGGCCTTAGACAACACTTTGAAACAAAGAGCCGACTAAGAAAAGGATTTTAATTTTTTTAAATAAAAGACCTTGGACGGCACTTCATTACATAATGAACTATGGCATTTTGAGAAAGTGCATCGTAACTTCTGCTTTTTTTTAAAATCTAGCTATCATTTTTTTTAATTGAGAAGCTACAGCATTTTGAGAAAAAGTGCCATAGCTTCTGCTTTTTTTTAAAAAAAATTGACCATAATTTTTTTTTTAAATTGAGAAGCTTTGGCATTTTGACAAAAAATGTCGTAGCTTCTCCCACCTTATAATTTAATTTTCATAATCCTCCATTTTCATTTTCATCTTCCCGCTTTCTATCTAGCTCTCCCATTTTCCAGAACTCCATTGCTATAGAAAGCTTCTTCTCCCATGTGTTTTTATTCTCGGTTTGGCCTCCTTTAGAAGTTCCCTAGCTTGTAAGTGTTTTTCTTTGTTCAACATTTGGTTCACATGTTCTTTTAGTTAAAATCTATCATAAATCTTATATGTGTGCTCATAATTTTTTTTCCAGATATTTATTTGAAGTGTCAACTTTATCTTCTTGAACTTCTTTTACATTGTAAGTTTTTTAATTTTTGAGCTTACAAATATAATAATACTTAGTTTAATCCTACGTAGAAGTAATGTGCATGGCTTAAATTTAAGCAACTTAAATATTGGAGTTCTTTTATGCTTGATGCATGACGATGCACTATTGCAAAAGATACGTGCTATGTTATTTCATTTTACTGTGGATTGTGGATTTGGGATTGTAAATGGAGGTTTTCATCAGGAAAATAAAATAATTATGAAAATTTATTTTTTTTTAAAAAAAAATAATCAAGTTACGGCGTTTCCATATATTCAAGAAGTACTGTAGCTTATTTTAACAGTGCTGGAAGCTACGGCGCTTCCCAAGGGCTATAGTATTCTTTAAATTAAGCACTGTGGCTTGTGTTTTTTGTATTAGTGACACCTGCTAATGAAAGCTTGAATTTATTGTGTTTTAAGGTAAACATTAAACTCTTTACATGTAAGGGAAGTTAATTTGCATATAAGGGAAGTTGGATTACACATAAACACTACTACAAATTTGTCTATATTTCATGATTATTTTTTAGTTATATTTATTAGTTTTCAACAATTAAATATCTAAGCATTAAATATTAATATTTAACAGTTATAAACCATTAAATATAGGGCCCTATATTTCACATTTTTTTAAATACAACCATGATTTATAGGGCACTACATTTCATAGTTCTTAGCCAATTACTACTAAATATAGTTAAACAATATTCAATGGTTATTCACCTTTGTTAGATCCCATATTTTGATGATAACAAAAGGTTTGAAAAGATATTAGAAAAGATTTGATAATGAAACAAAGGTTTTTGAACAATCAAGCAAGGATTTCTGAGGCCATGATGAAGTAAGAAACTATCGCCTACTTTAGTGATGCTCTTTATCAAGTTTTGAAAGGCATCACTCAAGTGATGACCCTGAATCACTCGAGTGATAAGTCAAAGGCATCACTAGCACAGCACTACAGTGATTCTGAAAGTGATCTCAAGTGAACATTTTTCTAAATATAAAGGCACTCGAGTGATTCCATCTTTGAGATCACTAGCAGAACACTTGAGAGATACTTCAAGTTAAAGGTCACTAGCAAAGCACTCGAGTGATCCGTCAAGTAATCAATAACAGATCACTCAAGTGATTTAATTTATAGATCACTAGCGAAGCACTCAAGTGATCTATCAACTGATTCATTGCAAATTATTGGAGTGATCACCCAAGTGATGATATTTGTGGATCACTAGTACAACACTTGAGTGATCCATCCAATGATATGTTATGTTTTAAACTTCTAAAGTGAAGATCACTTAAGTGATCACTCAAGTGATTGCATTTTTGTATCACTAGCACAACACTCAAGTGATCCATCCAGTGATGTATTTTGTTTTGAAACTTTCAAGTAAAGATCACACGAATAATAGTTTCCATAAAAACAGAGCATCTTCTTCTAATTTCCATAATCACTGAATGATTATATAACTGATTGTATTTGACTTTCTTTCACTCTAATACTTCATTTCATTAGTTTATAAAGCTTTTTCAGGGGAAAAATAAAGACATCAAGTAGATAAGAAAAAGTGATTTTGTGTCAGAAGCATTTAATGTGAGCAGTATTTGAATGAAGACATTCTCTTTACTCCAACAGCTACTTTACCACATATAAAGAATGTTAAGAGACGAATGGACAAATCAAATACTCACAATGGTCATTTATTTCATTCCAACTATAAATATGAAGCATTCAAAGTGGATCATCTACCGAACTGTGAAATCAGGCAAGTATACTTTAAGTGCTCTATTTTTCCATTCATTATTATTCTCTTTGCACTCTGTCTGTCAGTGATTATACATTTACTCTTTGAGAGAGGAATTCATCAAAGACTCAATACACATTATTGAGATTTCTTAAGGTAGTGGGACCTTTAGTCGGGTATTAGTTTACATTGTGTAAAGGGTAGCGAGTGTCCGTTGACAGAACTTGCAGTGTACTAAAGTGCCACCACTGAATCATAGAAGCTATAGTGAAAATCTTAGAGGCTATCTAAGGACTGGACATAGGTTAAAGAGGTTGTGACCGAACCAATATAAATCTCTGGTGTACACTACGGCGATATTATTCTAACTCTCAACTTCAATTTAATTTTGTTAATTGTTATTATCAGTTAACATTTTTTTATAATCACCCAATTCATCCCCCGTCTTAGGTGAAATGCTTGCACTAACAACCTTAACCGTGAAATATTTTGTAGAATACTTTGTGGCTTAAATTATGAATGGTAAAGTAATTGACACCAGTTTTGGTCATCAGTAAGGTGTTTATTTGACGGTTGTTGGTATATAGCCATAACATATTTGGATATACTCATGGTTATTTGAAAGAAATGTGATATATGTCTTAATATATTACTGTGATTAGTGAATAATCGTGAAGTATTGGGGGACTTTTTAAAAACTGGGGCTCATTCTCAATTAGCCCCCATGCATATTTACATATACATTACTTTTGAATATAGAAACCAACATAGAGATCTATTCCAGTAATCAAAATACTATATACCTAAAATAGAACCAAAGTAATAGAGATCCATTCCAGTAATCAAAATAAAGGAACCAACATAGATCGATAATCCAAAAGCAAATATGAAATACCAAATTAGAAACCAAAAGCACAAACCAAATCAAAAACCATACGCAAAAGAGAAATAGAAACCAAATATGAAATGGCTAAACTAAGAACCTAACATTCACTTAAACAAAAATAACGCTACTCTATAGCCAACTCCGTTTTGCAGCAACCTACTAATGATTAACAGTCATAGACAACTATTTTATGACTTTTCAATTTGACTGGGTGAATATTGCTCACAATAACTATTTGTAAATTATTGAAGGAAAAAACAAATTAAATATGTTAAAATATATATGACTTGACTTTAAATTTAATATAAACACACATACATGAATATATGCACTAGTATTAATTGCGGTGGTATTGTGGGTTACTATGTCCTTCATGAACTTCATGACACAGTACTCACAATCAAAGCTCTTATTTGGTTACCATGGACACTATAAACAAACAAAAGAAATGTGTCAGTCCCTGCTTTCATTTGTGTAAAAGGAACACAAATAAATAACTCTAACATGCACAGGAATACAAATAAAATACATTTATATATATAAGTTGTGAATTACTTCTACGCTCTTCCATTTGTAAATGGATCCATAGCTACAGCCAAGTAACAAGGGGCAGCCGAGTCCTTTATTCATGGCATAATAGTAAACAACTCTAAGAACAACATAAGAAATTGGATCACCAAATTTATAATAAAATCTACCAAGATAATAAGAAATTAAAGTACCAAATCAAAATTCAACAACTTACTTATTGAATAGCTCGACCATCGGTGGTCGATTGTCCACATCCCCATGAACCGAATCAAAGTATGAAATCCTTTACTTGAAGGGATTTAGCACAATGAGAAGCCAATAACCCCTAAGTATAATAAAGACAATGTGAATAAAACTACTTAATTAACAAACAATTAACTCAAGAAGTATTCTTACCCTTAGCAGTACAACACCAAGAAAAATATTGTCCTTTTTCTTTGGTGCCCTTCCAATGACTATATCACAAGTTCCATTGCTTTTCTCTACAAAATATTTGTCTTTAATCCTCTGTCTAACATTTTTGAATAGAGGTGGGGATTGGGGAACATGAACTGTCCTTTAGGCCTTTGAGGCTACAAAATCCTTGTAAAGATACCTTACATACAAATATAAGCAAATCAAAATATATAAATGTTATGAGTAGGTAAGTATTCATTTCCAATTGAAGAAATACTTGTTATAAAGCTTGCCATATCACCCATGATGATATATTTGACTAACTTCCTATTGATAATGACATAAATGCCTTCTTCCTCATAGACATCTTGCTCAAAAAAGACTTCTTTGTTGTAGCCTCCTTGCTCATTGTCTATGTTGGTGACTATGACATTGTGTTCCTCAAGAACTATCTGGTATCTATAAGTAAAGACAATCAATGTAAAGAAAACATAAATAAATCATAGGCTTTGTGTAATTTCCCAAAAAGTGATTAAGGGCTAATGACTTTAAAAGTGGATGTAATTATTGTTGAATAAACACTTTTGAAGAATATGATGTGAAATTTGATTTGAATGTGTTGTGATCAGTGCCCAAACCCTGCATTTAAACTTAATTGTGTGGCAAAGTGTAAAATGAATCCTAATGCTAGGGAAGGGTGCATGAATGGTGATATGAATGATATAATTATGTTTAATGGTGATTCAAGTGTAATTGCCATAATCAAGGGCAAAATGGGAAACTTGCATACCAATTAGTTAGCTTATGAAGAGGGGGTTTACTAATTTGGTTGAAGTTATGGTAAATGTGCAGTTGATTAAGAAATTATGATAGAGTTATCCCATGTGTGCATGTGCAAAGAAAGAGTCGGGAGAAGAAGTAAGATTTTGACAAGTGTCTAATTGTGAACCATGGATTAAGTCAACATTTCAAACTCATTTTCTCTTCCCTCTCACTTGTAAAGTCGGCTAGGAGCATGAGGAAATAGGAAAAATTTATCATCTTCATTATCATCTCATCTTCTCTCTCCCAAACTCCATTTTTGGCCAACAAAAGGAAGGAAAGAGAAAGTGAAAGGTAATGTTTTGACTTTGTGCTTGATCTCAAATGCTCTAAACCTCTTCATTAATCTTGTCCATGGTGATGAGAATTTTCTTTCTCTGGTTTTAGATTTTTGAAAGAGGGTGTTTTAGAGTTTGAGCAAGTTTGGAAGTTAGAGGATCAAGAAGTAAACTTGAGGAAGTTGTTGAGGTGAGTGATAACCTCCTTTTGGTATATTTGTTGTAGCCATTGAATGATTTATGGAATTTATTGAATTTACCCTGATTTTAGTATAATTTTGGAATGGACAATTTGGATAGTGTATTGTGTTGGGTTTGATGTTAAATTGTATCTTTATGCCACTGAAGTTAGTTTAGAATTTTGGAAGGAAAAGTGGTGTCATTGGTTAATATATGGGAATGTGATGACTAAAACTAAAACTTGTTGTTAGAGTGGATTTTTGGTGTTATGAGGTTTCCAATGGATTCTTTGGGTGAAAGTAGGTAGGATTAGGCTTATGCAAGAATTTTAGGACCATTGGAAAACATTTGGAAAAAAATTGGAAGTTGCTGTTAGTTACTGCGAGTTGGCTTCTGATAGAACCTCACTCGAGTGAGAAGAGGCCTCACTCGAGTATAGCATTGTGATTTCTCTTTTCCTTCAGTTTTCTGTTGCACTTTCATGCCAAAAAGCAAGAGTGCATTTCTTCACTTGCATGTTATAAGGGTCCTCTCTCAATCACACCCTGCCCCACTCAAGTGTGGGTGTATTTGGCACCTTGAGCTTGCTTCTTGGGGTAACACTCGCAAACCATTTTTCAAGAGTGTATGCTAGCACCCATAAGTACTGAGCTATCACTCGAGTGCCAGAGCCAGAGTTTGAGCCACTACTACAAAACGCTTTTATCATCCCTTTTTTGGACATTTTAACGTCTGAAAATAGGGGAACGTCTATATGAGGAATGTAGAAACAAACTGTCAATGTCGTCCCCAAAATGGGGGACGTCTATGATAAGGACTTTAGACATCCCCAGTCCAAACTGGGGACGTCTAAAGTGTTTCTGTTGCACTTTAGACGTCCCTACTTTGAACTAGGCGTCTAAAGTTTAGACTTTAGACGTCCCCAGTCCAAACTGGGGACGTCGAAAGTCCTGACTTTAGACATCCGTAGCCCAAACTGGGGACGTCTAAAGTGTTTCTGACCCAGTTTAGACGTCCCTAGTTTGAACTGGGGACGTCTAAATTTTTTTAATGGCCTTTTATATATACATCACTATTCGGCAAATTTAAACTGCAAAAATTGTATAGAAGAAATATTGCATAAACTAGAATGGAAACAACAGCAGCTCAGCATTATCTAATAAAAATGTTATCCGACAATCTAATAGTATGTACAACAACAACTCTAATTTGCACCTTGGAATATAGAAACTTTTGAATCCCCTTTAACAACTAACCAATCTAATAAAAAAAGAGATAGGCATCCACCACAAAGTTTGTCCTGCACAAACTACTAATTAATTAACTAATATAAATAAAAACTTTACTCTGGTATACGTTAAGAAGATGTCCAGCCAAAAAGTCTCTGATCAAATTAATGTCTAAATGAAATAATGAATCAAGTGAGTGAATTAATTTGCAATCGAATTACAACAATATTATCCTTTGAGAATGAAGAAGCAATTACTTGTTCAAAATATGTCGTAATACCACTCTTAATGATGTTAAACATATAAAGTAAGACATAGTATCTACATTCCCAGCCGCCACATTGTTGAGGGCACTATAAATCAAAAGCAAATGGTTAAAATCAATAAAGGCATATCCAAAACAACCGTCAATCAAAAGAACTTCATTTGAAACTACATACTTTTGGATACAACCATTCGGGTCTTTACCACCTTTACGATCATGGGGCCCGCCAAGGATTCAACATGTCTGGGTTGCCTTATCATTAAAATGAAAATCAACAGAAATTAGAACAATTCATTTAAGTCAAGAATCAAGAATCAATGAAATACAAACAAAATAACTTATGTGTTGAAGACGTTTTTTGTTTCTTTGTCTGGCCTTTTACGCAAAGAATCAAACTAGTAAACTACGTTGAACCAAGGACAGAGAACACACAAACTCCAGTGGTAACTATAACAACATATACAGATTAAAATGAAGTTAGATAGCAAGGCAATTATTTATTAAAAATCTTAAATAGACAAAATTAAAATGTGCATCCTTGAACAATCGGTGCTAGATAACAACGATAGTTGTTCTCTCCCATTATGAAGCCCACATAGTGAGTTCTTTTTTGCACTATATTCTTATCGCTTGTCGTATTTGCAGAACACAAGAATCCATATGAATCAAATCTTTGCATGTCAATGCATATACGACGGAAGGAGCTATAATAGAATTAAAATGATGAATGTATTAGCTAGTGAATATTTGAAACCAAAAAACCACTTCACTAAATGAAGGAAAAATGGGAAATAAAAAAATTACAGGATTGCAAATGTGACCCATCCTACATCTATCTCCTCCAACTTAATGAACTGTTTAATGTCTTCTTTATCAACTGTGAAGGGATACTCTAATTCCTGATCCACAATCCCTATAGGCATATGCAAATCAATATGCTTAATGCCTTTATAGATCTAATGCAGTCATGCTAAGAAGGGTCATTTGCCTGCTTCCTGCTCATTCTTTTAGAACATAAAAAACATATTGTTAGTAGGATGCCATCCACATCTCAAGTAAAAGTGAGGTAGTTCCTATCATTGGAGGTGTTGCCACTAAGCCAATAAGATTTATAAGCCAAAGGATGAAAGATCCTCTCACCTGAGCTATCATGGCAACCTCGTCATCAGGAATAGGGATGCTTGTACCTTCTTCCCCCTCTCAAACACACGTCACAGTCACCCTACATAAATGCTGTGGAATTTGCTGATAATGGTGGGTGGTATCTTGTTTGTGAATGAGAGCATATGCAACAGGATGCTGCAGTAGGGCATCCAAATAGAGGATGCAAGGTTCTCCCGATATTGGAGTATGAGAAGGGTCGCTAAGTGGTTCCTCCACTAGTTGTAACTTCCTTTGGTGCTGTGGAAGGCTGAGGATGAATGTGTTCTACGCTCGGAAGTTGCCATCTGCGATTCAAACACCTTAGTCATTTCAGCTCGCAGCTCAGGCAATGGCTCAATACGTAGCTCTGGCAACAGCTCTTGTTAGAGCTTGTCGTGAAGGTTGGCCTCGAGCTCTTATGAGACTTCCTGGCGAATCTTGGCTGCAAGCTCCCTACTGGGTTCAACTTGTGATAAATAAGAATGTGAGGCTCAACCTAAATACTTCACGACATGAACTCCCCATGCCTCCCCTCTAACATGACCGGGGTGATCTGCCTTCCTAATCGCCGTTGACAAGATGTCTATCCGTCCACTTGGAGTGAACGAACCTTGACTACTATGATCTTCCAGTTCATCTTGCAGCATAAAAGTTATTGTAAATGAAAATTAAGCATTCCCATTATGAAAAAAACTTTGCACTTATGCTCAACTACTTACAGTCCTCGTGGCAACCTCAACAACAATTGGATTTACGTATTTTCCACCCTTAATCCTCCCTGCTTTCCATTCTTTATGACCTAGAGGAGGTGATGGGGCCTGGACCACAACGCTAGGATCTGATGTGGCTGCTTCCTTCATTTTCTCCAACTCTACTGCCATTATCTTTCCCTTAAGCTTTCGATAACCACTACGAGACATGCAATGCTGATACTTATTAGCCGCTTGCCTCTCTGCATTTGCTATACTTAATGACTATAAAAGGAAAACAATGAAAACTGAATCAATAATGTCAACTATATTCAAATAAAACACTATGATGAAAGAAATTTTACCAAAAAGTTAGGATCTTCTCATGATGCCATAAACAACCTCCAATCCTCTGGAGACAAATATGAATAATGCTGACATGGATCCTGACTTCTCAAGTCCCCTCGAATGTACCTTGCTGTAAGCTTGTTCTTGAAACCTTTCCATCGTAGACAAACCTCCGTCATCCACTCCTTGTACATCACCACGGTGTCAGGGACATCGTAGGTTTGAACCCACAAGGGAAGATCCCATGAACCCACAACCAATTCTGAAATATACACACCCCAAGAAAGCTAAACACAGATCGACGATCCACTTGAACCCTTGAACACGAAAGAACAAGGACCCGAAGTATTGGAAAAATGCCACAAGGTTGATCAAGCCTTGATAAGTTTGTTAGTTCTAAAAAGAACCCTTAGAGAGAATCCACTCTCAAGACACAAAGTGCAGAAGTGCAACTTTCATTTATGATTCAAATCTGAATTGTGTTTTACAAATGAAGAAACACCAAGTATTTATAGGGAAATATGTCCTAATTGTAGTAAGTGCAAATCTGAACATAGAAAATACAAAGTCTAATACCATGTGCTAGGAAACCTAAAAGTCTAATACATGAACACAAAATTCTAATACAATCTAGAAGAAAGTTGAAAAATCAAATACAACATTCAAGAGAAAACAAAAGTCAAATCTGCCACCAACTCGTTGTTGATTTTCGCACACCTAACTTCAAGAATATGTAATCAGCAAATTAAGGCTCAAATTGTGCTTATTTAGGCCCAAATGAGCCTCCCATGTGTAGTACTAGGTCCAAGCTCTTTGTTTTGAAGTTTCCAAGCCCAAAACTTGATTAACAACTCCATATTTAGCATAAATGAACTTAGTGAAGTTTTCAACATCTTTGTTTTGAAAATTCTAATACTCGGCCCTATGTCTTCGGTCTCTGGTCTGGCCGTGGCTCTTTGTAGTCAGCAGCAGTATGGCCCACACGCTTACAATTGTAACATATTATTTTGCCATCACATGTTTTACCCTGGTGTGGTTGATTACAGCGACGACAAATCCACGGTGCAAAATATGTTCTTTGCTGGTCACGGTTCCCAGACAGGTAGGGCTTCTTACCACTTCCAGATGAAGATGCTTGCCCCTTTCGCTTCTGTGAGGTAGCACCCTTACTAGGTTCATTGCGGTGGCTAATAGCTCTGGCAGGATACAATTCTCTCAAGTTGTTCTCTGTAATCCTGCACTGCTCAACCGCCTTGTTGAACTTGGTAAATTGGTGAGTAGCTAGGCGTTTCCTCAACTCCCACCTCAGACCGCTAATGAGCATATCAGAACTCCATTCTTTGTCATCCTTGTACCGAAGGTAAGAGGAGTACCGAGCCAACTGAACAAAACGGGACAAGTAATCATCGAAGTTCTCTATGTCCCCTTGTCTAATGTTGAGAAATTCTGTCTCCTTCTCGAGTCTCACCGATTTGGGAAAATACTTCTCGTTGAACTCTTGTTGAAACAGTTCCCAAGTCAATGGCATTTCCTTGCTTTTCAATGTTAGGGCGATATTCCGCCACCAACGATCTGCATCCCCTTCGAGCTTATAAACGGCCAGTCGTGGCTTCACCTCATCCAGGCAACCAAGAACCTCAAATATTTTCTCTAGCCTGTTCATCCAATCTTCGGCTGCTTGAGGGTCAAACCTTCCTCTGAACGCCGGAGGCAGATGCTTGCAGAATCTGGTGACCCAAAACTGAAGGTCTCTGTCCTCTTTAAGCGGCATACCATATGATTCTTGATTTGGAATAGCATGAGGTGGGGATTCTAGTGGTCTTGCTGATCCTTCTGCAATGTCCTCATGTCGAGTTTCTTCTTGAGTTTCCTCCGGAGTGGACTGAACTGGACTTTCCTCGTTCTTCGCTTTCTTTGCTCTGAGCTCTTCTCTCAGCTCAGTTATCATATCTCTTTGATCCCGGATTAGAACCATAAGCTCTTGCATAGGATCTGGTGGATTATCATTGACGACCTCCACCTCTGGGTCTACACGCGGAATATTGGGGCGTCCTCTAGTTTTCTTCATTCTACAAACAACTTGCCCCATTAATTTAGCAGAGATAGTATGCACATATAGTCACAAAACTCATATATATATCCATGTCAATAAAACATACATGTGCATACACAACAATCATTCACAGATATCCCTACTACTATCTAAGGGATCTATCCTAGCTACCTCTACCCTTGCCAGGAACTACAGCTCTGATACCAAAATGTAACCCCCTGACTTTAAACACGTAATTATAATTCGATAACACATATTTAAATCGGATTAGAGACCATTGGATGCTTTAACCTCGTTTTAAACTTTCTGTCTCACAGTAAAATTTTTACAAAACTTTCAAAACTCTTTTTCCCATCCAGGTCTCAATTTCAATATTCGAATATAATTACCTGTGCAGTTAATATATATTCAATCATATCAGAGTGTATAACTGCATCCCCGGCAACTCCCGGGTTCTATGCATAAAAACCTGAAGGTTTATAAGTATACACTAGGGGATTACACAACCAAA
The DNA here is from genome assembly GCA_963210345.1 of Inga oerstediana. Taxonomy (NCBI): domain Eukaryota; kingdom Viridiplantae; phylum Streptophyta; class Magnoliopsida; order Fabales; family Fabaceae; genus Inga; species Inga oerstediana. The sequence goes on along the minus strand of OY723409.1, from coordinate 28,175,882 downwards.
ATCGAATGTAGTGTTCCTGATTCAGAATATACAGTAATCCCAAGTTCAAAATACATAACCAACGTTTCCAATTCAACTATATACCCCCAAGGGTCCTAATTGCTCCAGGTTGGCCGCTTCTCCTTTGAGCCACACGCCCTGTCTGAAATGTTAGTCATAGGAAAGAATGAGATTCGAGAGAATCTCAGTAGTAACAAACCACTCACACAATGCATAAACACAAAGCATGTACATAAATCACAAACAGAAACAGCAGCAGCTATTCACAGATACATGGTTTTCACCACAAACGACAGCACTCACAGCTATATACACAATACGACAGCTCTTGCTGTAATCAACATCACGACAGCTTACGCTGTAATCAGTAATCAACATCACGACAGCTTACGCTGTAATCACAATAACGACAGCTTGCGTTGTAAACGACAGCTATCACCAGCTGTAACCGCAGCAGCATAAGAAATCATCATAAAATAGTGATACAACATACATACAGTGCATTACACAAAGTATAAGAGAGAGAGAGAGAGAGAGTCACTACCTTGTCCTTTCCTGACGTCCTTCGGCGCAGTTGGCTCCCGAGGGCGGCAAATATCGAATCCTACAATTCCAAATGCACCATTTAGACACTTCCATAGTGTTACTTGGGGTTATATGAGTCTATAATGAAAATTTACAAAAATGCCCCCGGGGACCCGGCCCGGGCCCGCCGTACCCGTCCGGTTGCACTTTTCCCGAAATTCTAATATGGGCTCTCCTAACATATTTCCGCCCAAGGAATCCATTTTCGGACTTCGAAATTATCAAATTCATTGCCAAAGGATGAAATTGCCCTCGGCAGCCACTATTTAAAAGTTTCAGGGGCGTTTTCGTAATTATGCTTTTTCGGCCTTTTCCGAAAAAGTGGCCAACTGTAACCCCACCTAATTTTCGCTCCTGAACTCAATGGAACCATCAAATCATTGAGAATCCAACTCTAAGACCCATGTCTAGAGCTGGCCGAAATTTTTGAGCTCTTCAGAGAAAATCGGGGTTTTACAATTTCGGCTCCGTAAACGCGTTCCTTTCTAAAACGAAATGGCACAAATTATATGTCCATTTTGAAGCTTGGGAGGTGAAATTTAAGACTAGAAAGTTTCATAATTTTCTGACATCATTTGCCTAATCAAAACATCCACACGAGAAGACTGCCCAGAATAGAGTTTCACTGGACAGAATTTCAGATTTTGCATCTTTACTTCCAATGGTTCCATTTTCATACCAAACATCATTCCCACATAAATTTTCACAAGGAATCCATTAGAATCATTAAAATATCCAAATTCCCATTACACATTCTCTAAAAGTGTTTATTCAACAATAATTACATCCACTTTTGAAGTCATTAGCCCTTAATCACTTTTTGGGATATTACAAGGGTCCCAAATCAATTATGCATTATCTGTACTGGTATTCAGTAATGAAGCACCATATAGGACCATTGGGGAAATTACCTTTCTAACCTGTGTAGTGGGATTGAACTTACCATTTAAGTACCAAGTGATGGATTGTCCTTCAGCCTACAACACATTATTGGAAAGACCATTGATCCACAAGATAAAGGCTATATCATCCAGCCTTCATTAGCTGGTAAAGTTCTAGACCTTTTATAGTGTATGGCAGATAAAAGAAGACTAGAGAATAGCCAGGGAATGCTGCCAGGGGACCTTGAAGCCTTCAGACAAATAGTCCGTATAGCAATTACAAGACGTGTGCCCTTCAAATAATATTGAACTAACCCAAGATCAAAGAACTTGAAAAAGTATACATTGATACCAACCATTCAAAAAGGAGGGTTTACGTGGGGGCAAACTTACCACTTGATATACGAGGTACGTTAATCACATCTTAATTGACAACATTGATTGTTTTTCCTGGTCTCATGCAAACATGACAGGTAAAGACCCTGGGATGATAACACATCAGTTGAATGTCGACCCATCATACAAACCTGTTAAACAAAAGCATCGTAGGTTCAAACCAAAAAGGAATCGGATCATAAGCAAAGAAGTACAAAAACTCCTAAATAGCGGGTTGGTAAGGGGAGTTCAATTCCTTGATTGGCTTGCTAACGTAGTGGTTGTACCAAAGAAGAATGGTAAGCACTAGGTATATATAAACTTTACTGATGTGAATAAAGCATACCCTAAATATTCTTTCCCATTGCTACACCTTTATTCTTTGTTAGATGCCACATCCTAACATGAATTGTTAAGTTTTATTGATGTCTTGTCTAGTTATAATCAAATTTTAATGCACCCTAATGTTCAAGAGAAAATAGCTTTTATAACTGAATGAGGGATTTATTGCATAAAGTTATACTTTTTGAACTAAAGAATGTAGGGGCAACCTACCAAAGGTTGGTCAATAAGATGTTTATAGGGGACAGATAGGTAAAACTATAAAAGTATGCATTGACGACATGCTTGTGAAGTCCCTCCATGCAAACCAACATGTGTCGTACCTTAAACAAACCTTCAATGTGCTTTGTAAACATAATATGAAGCTGAATCTGGAGAAATGTCCATTTAGCATCACTTCGGGAATGTTCCTAGGGTACCTATTATTGCATAGAGGAATTGAGGTAAACTTGAGCAAGATCGAAGCAATACTCAATATACTATCCCTAAGTTGTGTCAAACATATCCAGAAGTTGATAGGTAGGGTAGCAGCATTGAGTAGGTTCATCTCTAGATCATCCAAGAAATTTCATTCATTCTTCAATTCCTTGAGGAAGAATAAAAGCTTTGAGTGGAGCGAAGAATACAAATGTTCTCTCCAACAGTTAAAATAGTATATGACCAACGCACCATTGCTATCAAAACTGAATGAAGGTGAGATGCTGTAAGTTTACTTGGCTATGTCAGCTAGAGCTGAAAGTGTTGTCCTAGTAAGAGATTATGAAGGTAAGCAACACCCCATTTATTATACAAATAAGGCCCTCCTAGATACTAAAACTAGGTACTCTTTTCTTGAAAAACGAGCCTTATCAAGTTTCCACATTGAAAAACCTTCATCTTTACTTTTAATGCCACCCTATTACAGTAGTGACAACCCATCCTTTAAAAAATGTGTTACATAGACCAGACCTATTAGGTAGGTTAGTCAAGTAGGCTATAGAACTAAGTGAATTTGATTTAACTTACTTACCATGCAATATGAGAAAGTCCCAAGTCCTGGCAAACTTTATGGTTGATTTTAGCCTAGATATACAGTCAGAAAGAGTTACTATGTATAAATAGTGAAAACCAAGAATGGACTTTGTATGTGGATGGTTCATCGAACGTAAAGGGTATATGATTAGGCATAGTATAAGAATCTCCAAACAGAGATACCATACAACATCTGCATGTTGCAATTTTAGAGCTACTAACAATGAAGCAGAGTATAAAGCTTTGATTAGTCTCGTACCCTTTATGTTCGATGAAGCAGAGTATGAAGCTTTGATTATAGGTTTGTAGCTTGCGAAGGAAAATAGGGTCAAAAGGCCAGAGGCTTGGTGCACCTCACAATTGGTGACAAAGCAGTTAGATGGTGCATACTAGATGAAAGACCTGTGCATGCAGGCTAATCACAATTGGCCACCTCATTGGCCAAAAGTTTCTAGGAATTTCAAATAACCCAAGTCGGCAAGGATGACAACTGCATAGTTGATGCACTAGCAAATCTAGGATCCTTTATTCGAACTAACCAAATAATGTCAGTACCAGCGGTCCATCAATAGTTCCCAACAATCTACCCAAACTTAGGTGTGGTCCAGTCAAATAATCTTACATGGGACTAAAGGTTCCCTATCTTACGATACTTGCAGGACGACATCCTCCAAGAAGCTAGGAACGAAACTCGTAGAGTGAAGGTTCAAGCTGCCAATTCTGTATTTTGGACTACAAACTATAAAAAAGGTCATATGTAGGACAACTATTAAGGTGCGTTAAACCACAAGAGGTCAGTTACATACTATGATACATCCACAAAGGGGAGTTTGGAGACCATATGTTAGGATCGGTAGGTACAACAGAAGAATTTAAAATTTTCACCGATCCCAATCGAGGATCTATCAACGGTGTTTAAACTGATTTAGGAAGAATCATACCTTTTTCAGATTTAGGGTTTTCGACCTCTAGGAGCCAATACCTTTGGCCCACTCTCTCTATCGGTATCCACACAAATTGTATCCAACACATACGACATTCTAATGCCTTCAATGTCTCCTAGTGTTTTCCTTGCAGCTCTAAATTCTCATCCATGTCTGAGTTTTTCTGCTTTATCAATTTTATAACTAATGGGGCTATATTCGAATTTAAAAATTAATCTTTATTAATTCCAAAATTAATTAACAATTAATTATCTTGATGAGCTTATTAAATAAATTCAGTTTAAATTAAATCTGTCCAACAGTTTTAATTTAACCTATTTATTTAATCCAAATAAAGAGCCATTAGATTTAATTTATCTTCATAATTAAATCTAAGATACTTTATCTCTATCATATTAGTTATTAAATCTAATTTTTCTTAATAAAATTAAATTTAAAACTACCATAATATAATAATTTCATATAATATATATACATATACATATGTGTGTGTGTGTGTGTGTGTGTATTTTGAAAATACATATATATAATATTATTAATTTTATTTTCATGAATTTTATATTAGATATTTATAAATATAAAAGTCGTCCACCCTAGATTAAACATTATCTCGTGTTGGGCCATTCTTGTGTGCGATCCTGTAGGCCCATACGAAGTTGGCAATGGGCCAATAACTGTTAACCCACAAGTCGAAAGTGGCCTCTGGCAAGACATTACGACTACCCAATTCATATGAGGATCGTTAACATGATGCAACCTATCATACAACCATATCACGTCCCTTTTGTCACACGATATATCGGTCAAGGATGAGGCATGGATAATGTCATCCTCTTGTTCCTGACCATTACTTTCTTGATTCCTGAGTAGTCTGACAATAGAAATGGAAACTCCTTTCCATCATAGTATGGCCATACATTTCTCATACTCACTCATCGAGGGGACCAGTAATATCTCTCTACTAATGTGAAGGACAAATTCCATCTTGATCATTCATATTCCTTTACATGAAAAATGACCAGGCCCGATCGTAGCCTTTATCATCACCCGATCAAAAGTGAATTTTGACTAGTTCAAAGCTTAGCAACTCTCATGTAGGAATCCATGATGACCTCAGGTCAAAGGGCATTGTGACGTGGTTATACATGAGAAAAGCTTATGACTTGATCCATATAGCTTTCTTATAATGGGTCAGTGTAGCACCTTGTACTCTTACAAGGGCCTAAAACTTAAATTCATATCTCCATATATTATCAAAGTCATACTGGTCTTACTTCATCTTTGCTCCTATATAGATGACCAACTAGGGATATTTTAGGACAATCTTTATGATTTATCCAAGGATACAATTATCACAGTTAACATGTAAATAATATGATAACAGAATGTAGAAATTCATTAAATAATATGTTTAAGTACAATGATTGGCCCTTAGGGCACAATTTCCAATACCATATAGGAACCAGAAGCTTGTTACACAAAACACTCAGATCTAGGTACTATTAGCCCACTTTTGTAGAAAGATGCTACTATCCTAATCAAGAATTGTGATAGATGTCAGAGGTTCGCTACCCTGACGCACCAAACACCTGAAACATTACATATCATCACACCAACTTAGGCATTCATAAAGTAAGGAATGGATAAAGTTGGGAAACTACCCATGGCTCCAGAGAAAATTCATACGTGTAGGTACAAGAACATGATGTTATTTACATTGTCTGGAAGGACACTGTTTGCTTGTTCAGATTACCCAAAGAGATAGTCCATGACAACGAATCCCAGTTCATAGGGCGTAAGATCAGAAAATTCTACAAACAATGGAAGATAAAGCTTCACTTCTCTACCCCACATAATCCTAAGTTCAATAGACAAGCAAAGTCAAGAAGCAAGATCATCATCAACTCACTGAAAAAAAGGCTAGACAAAGCAAAGGGCAGATGCACCAAAGAACTCCCTTTAGTTTTGTAGGCATTCGAACCACCTCTCATATGTCAATAGGAGAGACACCTTTTTCCTTGGTATATGGATCTGAAGCTATGATCCCAGTTGAGATAGTAATGCCATCATTACGGTATAGATGGATGGATAAAGAATTTAACAGATAGGCCATAGCCGACCAACTAGACCTACTCGACGAGTGCTAGGAACAAGCTCTGATTAGGCTTGCGAAATACCACCAGAAGATAGTCTGGTACTATGATAAGAACATATGCACTAAACAATTCAAAGTGGGGGACTGGGTCCTATGAATGTTCTTCTGAAACACTAAAGAGTCAAGTGATGGTAAGTTAGGACCGATATAAGAAGAACCCTATCGTATCATTAAGGTAGTAGGGAAAGGTACCTACCAACTAAGTGACAAAAAAGGGAAACTAATCCAATGAAGTTGGAATGCCATACACCTCAAAAGATAAATTTTTTTAGCTTTTGTCTTATTTTTTTACATTTCCATACTTACTAACAATGTGGGTGAGAACATGATGATACACTTCATAAATGTGATCATAATGTCCAACCGATACTCTAAGCTATACAGTTAGGTTCCATTCGACAATCTAAAACTAAAGCCCACAAATTCTCTTATTTACATATTTGCAAGTCTCCTAAATAAAAGGCCGTTCCAGACCAAATTGCATATGGAATACGCAAGGTTAATCTTCAAAATCCTTTGCAGAATATATTTTCAAAGCTATATAGTTGTGCTAGCATTTTGATCCTCACAATGTAATTCAACCATTTAGTGAAATGAAATCACGTTTTGAGTCTACAATCTATATTACAAGAACAACTTGCTTACCTAACGAACTAGCTTGGCTTGCCAAATTGACGCACCAGTCATGGTATCATGACCAACAACTTGATAAACTAGCTTAAAGCACTTTATCCCATTTCTTCTAAGGTTGGAAAACCCAACCTTAAGAGTACCTCTGTAATATACCAAATTTTGCAATACTAAAAACGTGTAAATATGGAAATAGTAGAATAAAAAAATACAAGTGTAAGAAGTCAGAGCAAAATTCGTCGGTGGCTGCAGGGTTCAGGGGCGTCAGTTGCGAGATCGGAGGAATTCGGGCATTTCGTGACGTGCCTCGATATGCGTGCCATGGTCCCACGTGGGTCCCACATGGAATTCCGGGTAATGCACCGATGGAGCAACTTTATTAAAAAGAACTTCAGTAAAGTATGTAATGACAGCTCATTATGACTCATGATGACACATCTTTCGTGTTGGCCAAATAAGGAAATGACAAGTGCCCCGAAATTATTACAAAGTAAAAACATGTTTTTGTGTTGGCCAAATGAGGGGGTGACATGTGTCCCTCATCATTACACATCATTACACCCACTTTAAGCCTTTCGTGTTGTCATCTCCGAAGTACGCCACCTAGCGTCTGAGTCCGGGGAATTCACCGGTCTCCGGTCGGGTCGCTTACTTTACGAGTCGAGCACCGAACCCAGGAGTCCGGGGAAATTGTCAGGCCTCCCCTTCCCCTGACCATTTATGACCCACCGAAGAAAGAGAAAAGTGGAAGACCAATGGTTGCATGACACGTGGCACTCTTAAGCATTAAACTTGTGACACGTGGCAAGATGAGATGAGATCATTTTATGTGATTAAATCACAACCATCCATGCCTAATTAAATGGCAAAATTTCGTGCAACCATGGAAAGAGAAAGAGAAATCAGATTTCTTAAGCTTAAGAACACAAGAAGAGAGAAGGAGGAGTGAATAGTGAGTTTTCTTGACTACCGGAGCCGATTTCAACCCTGAATCACTGTTATTGTCTGGTAAGTCCTTCAGGAAACTTTCTCTACTCACTATAAGCTTCAATTATATGGTCTTAGATTTCTCATATGAGGTGTTTTGCGCCAATTAGTCTACCAGAGTTCCGCCGGAATACCGAACCACTTGTAGAAACGCGAAGAGGTAAGCACAGGCTTTCTTTTAAACCGAATACTTTGTGATCTCATTGAGTTTTTCTTAGCTCTTCAACCACCCATGTATTTCATTCAAGGGGTGTTTTTGAAGAAGGAAGATGTTTTAATCATATATATAACGTGATATATGATGTTTGGAGAAGTATTAGACTTGTTGGTAGTTAAAATCACAAAGTGGAATTTTTGTTGTTTTGGGAGGCAGATTTCGGTTGGGGGTTAAATCTGGTAGAAATAATTTGATTTTGGTATTTTTGAGTTTTCCATTGGATTCTACACGAAAAATTGTGTGGGAATAGGCTCTGGTTATAATTTTTGACAATCTGGTTTAAAGAATCAAAAATTGGAAATTAAGTCTACTTGTGCAACAAAGTTGCCAGTGTGCGTTTTTGTCTGGCAGTTTTGTTGTATTTAAACTTTCACTGTACAAACTTCATCTGTTGGTTATGAGATTTTCCAGAATTAAATTACACTTATAGACCTTTAATTTGATAGGTATTATGAAGGATTTCGATAAGTATACTAGGAGTTATGAATTTTTGAATTAGACCATTAAAACTGGTCAGATTTTCTGGCAGCAGGGAGAAAAAGAAAAACTGGGAAGTGTGCGCAGTCTTTCAGCTACTGAAAGTATTTTTCCCTTAAAATAGACTTAATAAGGGTTATATATAATTTTGGATCACCTCAATTCGATTTTTCTAGAATTAGTTATGATTTTTCAAAATTCAGTGAAAAATCTGCCAGCTTTTGGTAATTGTGCGAAAATTCAAAGCAAAGAGTTTTTGTAATAAAATTGGACATTTAAGAGTTAAGTTAAGCATTTGGAGTAGCTTGAGCTCATTAGCTTCATTTTGGGCCTAATGTAGTGACCCTAATGGTAACCAACATAAGAGAATAATTTATGAAGAGTTGGATTAAGAAAAACTCATTGCCCGTAAATTATAATTTATAGGACTTGACACTTGCCCAGGACATTCAAAGCACGTCAATCAAGATCAAGATTTGGAAAAATTGTCAGGTAGTAACTTATCCCTCACATACTATGTGATATGTTATATGCATGTTTGTACCATTGTGAATTTAAAACATTCAGATGAGAAGGGCTAAGGCCCAGTAGAATTTCCCAACGCTGTGGCAAGGGACGGTTGTCCTTGAATTGGTAACTTTATGCTTTCTGCATATTGTGAAATTATCTCTGAATGTTGAATATGTTGATTGTACTGTAACTTTGGTTGACATGGCATGATATATGTGCATTTTATATGAGTGATATCTGTTACTACTGAGATTCATTGAATCTCACCCTATTTTTCCAAAACAAATTTTCAGCTCGGGCAAGTAGTTCCTCTGGCAAGAAGGTAAACACGGGCGAATGAAGCAAAGGATTTAGAATTTAGTTTTCTGTTAGTTATCTATTTTGGTGATTGTATGTAATTTGTATTTAAGTGTGGTCAGTCTCGTACTGACATGTATGTAAGCGCCTGTATATAAGCGAACGCGCGACGACATTCGTACCAGTAGTGGACAGCCGTCCACCTAGGGCCATTAATTAAACATAGTAGCTTGGGTTTCAGTAGAGAACTTATTAGTAAACACTCTGATATGAAGAAATGAACCTAAAACGGATGGCTTAAAATAAATCATATGAGACCCAATCTGAAAATGATCTTTGAAAAGATTTTTGAAAACCCATTCAAGTACAGCTCCACACTCTGCTTGAAATTGGGACTTCCGCTATTTACAAAAGATTACTAGTCTCCTTTTTAAAGATATTACTACACTTATGCCATCTATATGCTTTCAAAACACGGGTGTTACAACCTCATGGTGGAATGTTTACCAAACCATGAAGATGTAACATGCATACTTACCAACCAATATCAAATACTTGGTAAGGATGATACAATAACTATGCACTTGGGCAGGAGCAAGATCAAAAAGCCAACACAATCCTACAATCAAAGGTAGAAGAGGAGGCAAGTTCCATACCTAAATGACTTGACATACATGGAAGCTCAACCTTTAGAATAAGAGGCAGCTCTCTCATTTGGCAAGGGAACTCTCATGCGAACATCCTCAAGAATACCATAAAATTTACAGATATTCCTCGAACCCCTCTGATCTATAGTAGATACCACCAATCCTTCTAACAAGCTCGTATCCTTTGGAACCAAGCTAGGTTCTGATCTCTCGCACTACCTAAGTCTGACTTGCCATTAGACATGACCTCGACCTTAGGATATCCCTTGTTATGGCTGGTAACACTCACGAAAGATCTACCCAATTCAGACATAGAAACCTACATGAAGCAAGGCAAACAGTGCTCAAGGTTTGCAAAGCTACCTAAAATGAGAAGCATAGAATGATGCAAACTAGAAAATGATAAGGGAAAATGCTTAAAAAGTTCAAAGATTTGCAGGAAAGCTCAAAACCCTAACTTCATTAATCCCAAAGAACAAAGCCAAGAAAACTGCAAACTATGGCGGCTAATCCCAGAAATTGAAGGAAAAATAAAGCTAGAAGGGAAAAGGAGGTACCTTTACAAAAATCACCTTAAGAGGGAGGCCGAAACGGTAGAGCCTTCAAACTTTACTTCATAGACTATAGTAAGAACCTTCACACGACTCAACACAAATGATGAAGAAAAATGTTGATTAGGACTTAATGACACGAATATGTGGGAAAAAAACTGCCCAATAGGAGTTGAGTAACTGACAAAAGAATGCGAATACTTCCTTAGGAAGGAATGGTTGGCTTAGAGAAATTCATACTCAGCCGTTGGATCTTGCAGAGCATTTCAATTGGTAAGATCACATATACTTCTCAAGACTATGTCTTACCATACTTGAGAAGTGGGGGACTTATTGTGTGCACTAATACTGGCTCCATGTGCATACACACAAAGTAAGCCCAGTAAGAGAGTTCCAACCTAAGGAAAGACAAGACCATTGAAAGCCTGATAAATCATGGACCTTGACTAAGTCCATGATTCCTCACAAGACACCTAGTCAAACCAACCAAGCGGGAAGAAGTTCCAAGATCCATAAATATAGGGACGAACACATCCCTTCAGATTCGGATATATAGCAACGGATGCACCTAGGATGAAGGGATAAAAGGAACAGCGCTGACACTAAGAGGACGACTCTCTCTGAACTCACTAGTGATAACATTTTGCATTCTATCCATTGTATAATTCAAGTCTAGCTGACATCTTTTTGGTGGTCCTCTGTATACACACCTGGAAAATCATCAATAAGAGTGTTTCCTTCGATTCTTCTTATTATATGTTGTGAATCCTTATGTTGTTGGTGACCCTATACGTGAGATCTTAACCTATCAAATTTTGGTCAAACAAATATCATTTTGTCTTTTTTAAAAAAAAAATCAGGACAAGAGGTAGTAGTTATTTGTTCCATGTAAAAGGTAACGGAGATTATTTAATTTGGTATTGATTGATATTTAATTCTTTCACCTTATGAAGAATTACTGCATCTAATCTTCAAATAAAATCAAATGAAGTGCTCATATCTCTCATAATTTTGATAGAATACGTATTGGTCTAGTTCATAAACAATTACATTTTTAATGAGTTTATTAATCATTATTAACATATATACATATGTATGATGATTTAATTTCCCCTCATGAGTCATCTTGGCGTTGCTATTGTTAAGCAGTGTGTCAACAACTAATTTAAAACTTATTTTTTTCCCTTTTCTTTCTGTTTTGTTTTTGGCCAACTAGTTTTTTTCCCTCTATATGTTTTATGATTACAATAAAACAAGGAAGCGGAAAACTATTCAAAAGATGAAGGATATGCCTGCAGCATTAAAGCCTCGTTTATGCTTTGGTCTAAAACAAATTTCCAAAGTTCTCAAAACTTTAAGACCAGATCAGTCTTGATGAGAATCTATAAAAGCCTAAATACTTAAATATATTATCACCTTTATATATTTCATGCTTCTTTTCAAAATTTAAACACAAGAAGTGGCTACCCCAGTTTTGTTCATAACTTCACATTCTTATAATTCACACGGATCGTACCACATTCGAACGAATCTTAATTTTATTCTAAGTGTAGCAATAATCTTATTCACAATATTGATATTGTAAAAGTTTTGTTCGTAAACTAAAAATTTTGATATTATAAGTTTTTCAACTATTCAGCTCCATCTTGCTTATCACTACCGTTTTCATTTCAAAATAATTATCACTTTGGATTTTCAGTTCTATTACAAAAGAGTGATCTGATTTCTGTAGCATTTCAACGAAGAATTAATTGGTTTTATATCATTTTAATCTTCATTAAAAATAATAATGGTCAGTGAAAGTGAAGTACTATAATGTTTTAATTTTATAATTAGGAAAAATTAATGCACAAGTCCTTCTAGTTCACCTCAATTAGAATTTGGTCTCTGTAATTTGTTATGTTTGAATTGGGCTCGTATAGTTTCATCCGTTCTAGGAAATCTTTATATGTTTGATACTCAGGCCATAGTATTTTGAAAATAAGGAAAGATACTGCTCCATATGAGTTGCATTTTCAATTTATTGGAAAATGATTACTATTGAACATTGAGGACCGAAATTAGTGAAGCTCATATGCAATTTAAGCTCGCGTGTAGATAAGGTGGGGAATGATGATAGGTGTCTATATTTTGAGCTTTGTACATATTGGCTTTGATTAATGAAGTTTTTCTTTACATTATTAAAAAAAAACCATTTAGCCAGCCCTAGGGAGCAACGATTATTTGTATAATCATTCTTTGTAAATAGTCCGGTCTCTGAAAAAAGACGGCAATTTCAATCAGAACTAAAAAGAAACATCTCTCGCTTCTTTTACTTTTTTAACCCAATGACTTGATAGTACATCAAATCATATTTAAGCATTAATTGTCAATCTTGATTGTAATAGCTCTCGTAATGTTTTTTTTTTTTTTAATTTACAAAGTTCGAGCCCTATTAATATTTTTAAAAGCAAATCATGTCCCATCCACCCAACCTAATCACTTTCCACATCTTTTTTTATCATAAAGAAAATTTGCAAGAATCACACTCCTGAGATCGTCCAAAATGAAAAACTAATTATAGATGAACTTTTTTCAGAGCAGCAAACGATCATCTTAAAACAAAACCAAGGTAGACGAAGGTATGTGTTTTTAATACTGAAGGAAAAATGGACTAGATATAGAGTAGGAACGCGTACTGGGTAGAGTTGGATCCGGGTTTGAGAGCCCACACAAGTATTAGACTACAAGAGCCTAATATGGATTTGCACAGCAGTGCACCAGAACAAGCAAGATTGTAGATAAGAGAGAATTGTCAGAAAACTCAATGGCAAGGGTGATTAGCAATGGTAGAGGCACACTATTTGTAGTGATCAGAGTGACCACTAATTAGGAAGTGTGTGCACCCTTTTTTGCTCTCCAAGATGGTAATTCAATTTGATTGATTCTCAATCAATTTCTTAATCATGGCGATTTGTTCCTTAATTCATAATCCCACAATTAATTACCGACTTATTTACCAAGCCATAATTAATGCTAATTGATTTATTATTTGATAAGGCCACTTATGTCCCTAATCAAATAGTCTGGCCCATCAAGGGCGGACTTGGACCCAAAGTCCAACAAATACAATGTAACTGTGGAAGTACTACATTTCTCACCAAAAAGATTGGAATGTTATACATTATGAAGAGAATGATGTTCCTCTAGTCCTTATGCAAGATCTATTTATCTAATTCAGAGGGAAGCTAAATAAATTATAAAATCATAACATATACGACATGATTTCTCTAAAATATTTCTGTAAAATATTAAAGGCTTAAAGTACACCCAACACCTAAAGTATTTTTCCAAGTGTATTTAGTACGTTAAAGTATTTTGTAAAGCATCTAGCTCCCTAAAGTATTTATTCAAGTGTACCCATCATTCTAAAGTATGTTTTCAGGTGCTTCGAGAAGCCTAAATTATTTTTCTGTTCATCCAACGCCCTAAAATATTTTTCAAGTGTACTCGACACCCTATATCACCTAGATTATATTGTATGTTAACTGCAAATATCAACAGAAGTTGTGGCAGGAACTTGAGGAAGTTCTTTTACAGGAGGATCTCCTTTGGGCTGAAAAAGCAAAATATGATTGCTTTGCTCTGGGCGATAGAAATACAAAATATTTTCATTTAAGAACAAATAGATGTAGGAAGAGGAAGAAGATTTAATCTATTAGTGATGGCTGTGGAAACTGGATATATGACATTGCAGAAATTAAAAAAATGGCCACTAATTATTTTCAATCTCACTTTAATTAGGAAGGGGATTGTGTGAAACTTGTAGATTGCAATATGACTTACCCAGTCATTAAGCAATGCTAATTGCACATGTTAGGTGGTCCTTTGAAGGAGATGGAAATCAATAAGGCAATTTCATCTATGGGGGCTCTTAAATCACCAGGTCCTAATGGTTTAAATGCTTTGTTTTTTCAAAGTCAATGGCCGCACGTGTGTCAGTAGGTCTATGATTTGTTAAATAGTATTTTTTAAGATCCTATAAGGTTGAAAGAGATCAATGACACTCTAATTGTTTTTACTTTGAAATCTGATAGTCCTGAAACTATCAAAGATTTTTATCCCATCAGTTTGTGTAACATGATATATAAGACTCTGAAGAAAGTTTTATCTTCCAGGATTAAAAGCTTTCTCTCTAACGTCATTGCTCCTAATCAATGCAGTTTTGTTCCCATAAGGGTTAGTTCAGATTATATCATTATTGTTCAAGAGGTTATTCATACAATGTGCAACATGAAAGGGAAGAAAGGTTTTATGGCTATCAACATTGATCTAAAAAAGGCTTATGATCGTTTACGGTGGGATTTGGTGACGCCATTTCTCTAAGAGTTAAATTTTCCCTCTCATATCATTGAGCTTATTAGAGTGTGCATATCTTCTCCTCAAATACAAATTTTATGGGAAGGGTGTAAGACATACAAATTCCTACCATCCAGGGGAGTTAGAAAAGGGGATCCCCTATCACCTTATTTATTTGTGATTTGTATTGAAAAGCTTGCTCACTTGATACGAGATGAGATTGATCAGGGCAACTGGCGACCTATTAGAGTAACTAAAGATGACCCTCCACTAACACACTTATTCTTTGCGGATGATCTCATCCTTCTCTCAGAGGCATCAGTTGATCAGTTTGAGGTTATCAAGAGGTGTCTTACAAAGTTTTGTAATGCTTCGGGACAAAAGGTGAGTCATTCTAAATCTCTTACTTTCTTCTCAATTAGGTAATGTAAATCACAATCATTCTTGACAGCTAAGTGAATTGTTAGGAAAGTATTTGGGTGTCCCTCTTCATCATCAAAGAGTGAGTAAGACCATGTATCAATATGTAGTAGATAAAGTTAAGATTCGGCTGAGTAATTGGAAGGAAAATCTTATCTCCCTTGCTAGAAGGATACGTTGGTGTCTTCGGTTCTTACTGTACTTCGAACATACTCAATACTAATTGCTATTTACCTGCTGCTATGTGTGAAGAAGTTGAGAAAAGGGCCAGACGTTTTTTATGGGGAACAACAT
The DNA here is from genome assembly GCA_963210345.1 of Inga oerstediana. Taxonomy (NCBI): domain Eukaryota; kingdom Viridiplantae; phylum Streptophyta; class Magnoliopsida; order Fabales; family Fabaceae; genus Inga; species Inga oerstediana. The sequence continues at coordinate 28,160,221 of OY723409.1, read as the reverse complement.
ATGAGAAAAGAAAGGTTCACCTAGTGGTATGGGATATGGTGTGTAAAGAGAAGAAGAGAGGTGGACTTGGTCTTCTCCATATATATGAACGCCCAGAACCAAGTGCTCTTATTGAAAGCAGGATGGGGTTTAATTAAGAAGAAGGATGATTTATGGACGAGGGTAATTGAAGTAAGTACAAATACGGCTCTTATGTTATCCCAAGGATTGAAAAGGATTGGCCGGGTTCTCGATTATGGAATGGAATTAAAAAGAACTGGGAGCTGCTAGAAGAAGGTCTTGAACATATCCAAAACATAGATGGAACAAATACTGTGAGGTGGAAGCCAAAACCTCATGGTATTTACTCTGTGAAATCAACCTATGGTCTTATTTGCAATGACGAGACACCTTCTTCTCCAGTTTGGTTAAAATTGTGGAAGCTAAAGACTCCACAAAGGTGTAAAACATGTATGTGGATGTTTCTGCACAATTGTCTCCTCATTAATGTGTTGAGAACATCTCTTGGTATGGGTCCTGATGTAAGTTTCTCGGAATGTCATAATGAATATGAAGATACTTTGCATGTCTTGAGAGATTGTCCAAAAATCAAAGAATTATGGAACAACTCAGTTCGGACAAAATATAGAGAGCAATTCTTTAGTAGGAACCTGTGCGAGTGGTGCACATTAAATTTGAATAAATCAGTTGGTGTCAAAAAATGCTTGGTATGGGAAGAATTTTTTACTGTGATTTGCTGGCTAGTGTGGAAATGCAGGAATGAGAGCATCTTTGAAAATATTGTGTCCCAAATATCCTCGTTGGAACCTCAGGCAAGTTCCATACTTAATTCGATGAAGTAGGGGAACCTTTCTCTGAAAAACACAAGCCTGCATGGAGGTGCAGTTAAATCAAACCTTAAACAACAAGTAGTGCAAGCAGCTGGTCAAGGATGTGTAGATAGGGCGGCAACTCGTAATATGAATAAAGCTAGCTGTGGCGGCATGCTATGGGATCACCATGGAAATGTTCAAGAAGCGTTTATGATGAGGCTCTATCAGGGTGATGCTTTAACGGCTGAAATCTGGGCATGTCTTAGGGTTTGAAGAGAGCATGGGACCTGGGTAACAGGAAGGTGGCCCTATTTAGTGACTGCTCCGAAGCATGCAAGTTGATAGAGCAAGGATGTAATGAAGAATGCCATAATCACTCTGAATTAGAGGAAATCAGAAGCATGTTATCACGGAATTGGCAGATAGAAGTGAGGCTTATCTCACGGGATATGAATCTAGAGGCAGATAACCTTTCGAAGTGGGCACTCAATTTTCCTCCAGGATTCCACCCTTTTCCTTCTTACGAAGTTGCTGGGGCGTTTAATGATGAAATCACATAGATCTAGTTTATTTTATTAATTTTTTTGTTTTGCTTTGAATTTCATTTGTATCAAAAAAAAAATTGCACAAAAGAAATACTTTAGGTACTAGATGACCTTAAAAAATACTTTAGAGTATTAGATACATCTTAATCCAATATTAAATTATATATTAATTCATATGTTAGCCAAATTTTTATGGGGAAAATAATAAATATGAGATAAAATGGATAAATGTCTTACATTTACGACCAAATTCAATCCCCAAAACTATCTCCAACATTAGGACTAGAAGAGTATAAGATAATGTATTTGTATATGGGGTCCACACTCATAATTAAGAGAGCCTCTATATCCATTAGAGCCGGTAATACGGGCCAGCCCGCGGGTTGCGGGCTGGCCCGCATCAACCCGCGGCCCGCGCGGTGCGGGCCTGTGCAGCCCGCACTTCTGCGGGTTGGCAAAATGCCAACCCTAACCCGCAGTATCCGGGTTGCGGGCCAACCCGCGAGCCCGCATTTTTTTTTTGAAAAAAAAAATTTATATTTTTTAAAGAGAATTGAAAATATGAGACACATATATACGAGTAATTAAATTTACCTTCCTAGTATCAATAATTGCTTTTATAAAAATTTAAAAACATAATCTAAAATTTAAGAGATAAAGTTATCAAATTTGTTAAAGTTTATAAATAAAACATAAACTCATCCTCAAACAACCAATATATAATAATTTTGTGTAAAGAAGAAGGAAAGAAGCTAAGATTTTTTCTCTTTGGATTGGGAGGTACTAAAATAAGAGTGAAAAACTTATAAGTTTTATAAAATTTTTATATGTAAAAATAAATAAAATATTTTGCGGGCCAACCCGCCAACCCGCGGGCTAGCCCGCATTAACCCGCGGGTTATGCGGTGCGGGCCTGTGCGGCCCGCATTTTTGCGGGTTGGGATTTTCTAAACCCTAACCCGTCAAAACCCGCGGGCTCACGGGTTGAGCCCGCGGGTTGAGCCCGTATTACCGGCTCTAATATCCATTTCGTGAATGTAGAAGATTTGGCATAACCATTCAAAGGTCGAATGAAAGCATATTCTTTCGGGGCATGTGCCTAAATATCTGCAAGTTATGAAACCCTCAAAAGCTAGCTAGCTTCGAACCAGAACTTGAAAATAGAAGGATAAAAAGCAAAGAGTCACATATATAAGATAACTCTTTTCGCTTTACTTGTGTGATTACAAAAAGAAATGAGGACATAAATTATCCTCAAGGTGGTGGTTTTTCCAGCTGGACCATCTTCAGAAAGCTCCTAATTGCATGTGATTTTTCTCAAGTTTAAATCAGAGAAAAGATAAAGAGAAACAGAAAATATAAAGAATCAGCTTGGAAGTTCATCTGAATGTAAATAAAATAAAAGCTAACTAAATCCAGGGATTATTCTAATAGACGAGACCAAGTATATAATGAATTATTAAACAAATTGTATATGATTGAAATGTTTGTTTTGGTTAATCTCTCACGGCTTTGTTGCAATGAGGATGATATATCAAACCTAAAAATAGATTAACTAAAGTGCATAGAAGTTAGTCATTGAGGTTAACATTTATTAAAACAAATTAAAAGTAAAAGAAAAGGCATAAAGATATTGATTGAGCCAGAGAATCCAAGTACCATCATTTTATAGCCGGGGGAAGAGAGCTTGGAATTCTAAAGGCAAAGAGGAGATCTCAGAATAGCATAAAGGAAGAGTTTGTTTCTTTATAGACTTGCTTGCTACTATAGCAATCCAATCTAATTAAAATTAAAAGTGACAAATATGAAATACCCGCTTTACTTAATTACAAAGTAATGATGATTATACCAGAATAACCCTGCACAACTCGTTTCATATGGGAGAAAACCTGCATTACATGCAAAGTGCAAAACTGGAATATTACCAATCAGACAAAAAGAGAATCTGTATATAAATCAAACCTATGCTGAGGAAAATATATAATTTGCTATTTGTTTACAGCGTGAGTTTCACAAAAAGCTATTTAATGAAGCCAAGTAAGATTACTGTTAATGAAGGACATAATAGTTTTGCAAAATCAAGCAAGCAGAGCTGCGAGTCCAAGACACTAATTTTGGCTTCCTTTAGTGTAAAAAAGCAGGCATATGATAGAGATGCAGGCTTCCAAAGCATAAAAGATACTTGGCCTCACAAGGGACTTTGTTCCAGCTCCTTTATAAGATTCTTCTATAACAGCCTTAGTATGCTTAGATTGTAGGCATATGATTCGAGGTGAATCTAAAACTCAAGTAGGGCCTACCTACTTTAAGCTTTGAAGCCCCCTCCAAATCCAATGGGACATACATAAATAGCAAGCTTATTTCTACAGGAATGGACCATAAGAATGCAGAGATTACTAGTGCAGAGTTACTGCTTGTTCCCTTTTTCACTCTAAACAGAAGGAGAATTGCTTCTATTCTTCTTGTCTCGCTGCAGAGAAAATGGTGTTCAGTGCTTCCAGAGTACTTATTCTTCTTCTCACTGTTGGGATCTTATTAGTTCAATCAGAGAAAGCATTTGGCCTGAGAAGTTTAAAACTTGCACTCAGACAGAGCCAAGAAGATCACAGGATAATGCTGCAGAATCAACATACAGTCAGAGATACATATATGGAAGAAAGGAGCACAAAAAAGAATTCAACGACTGTGAACAGCAATGCTGATCCAAATCAGTCAAGCAAACGAAGGGTACGAAAGGGATCAGATCCTATCCACAACAAAGATACTGAAAAGAAAAAACAGAAGCATCTAAGATGCTAGTCGGCTAGAATGTAGTGAATTGTGTTGCGTACGTGCTGTTTTTTCTCATAGTTTACATTCTAGATTTGAAAGTTTTGGCATAGAGGAAATATGTATATTGAAAATTCTGGAGAGATCTCAGAGAAAAATTCAATGAGCCACCCTCTTTAGTCGGTTGCCAAATCAGAATAGCAAGACGGCAGCAAAGATGATGGTGCTGGCTCCCAAAGAGGAAAATGCTGGAATAAAGTTAGATAGATAAAGAGATTATGAGTTTATGGTTTTGAGAACAATCCTTTTAGTCGCTTCCCTCTTTCTCTTCCTAACTTCACCCCCAATATTTAGTTTCTATAAATGCAGTAAAACAAACCTGGTTTTTTTTTTCACGTTTTATTTTAGTTTTGTTCAGGAGGAAAATCAATTAATATTAGTAATTACATTTCAGTGAGATTAATGTGAAATTCTTTTGTATGCCAGTAATTGTTTCAGAAGTATTCAATTCCTCATATTCCTATCAACCCATATAAAAAAATATCAGCATGTCAAATAGAAATTGATCCAGACTTGGACTACCTAAATAGTTCATGATGCAGAGCAGTTTGAATATTTGTCACCGAAGTCTTGCTATTTCCAATTCCTCCTGTTTTCTCGGAAGCACCAGTTAAGAAGAGAATCAGCACGGGTTCAACAGAAAAACAAAAAAATTAACTAATTAACAAACTGATAAAATATAAACAAATAAACAGTTAAGTCATCACATAAACTTGTCCCTGCTTGCTACTGCAGGGCATCAAAGTGACACAGCCTACACCAACATTTGATGCAAGCTCAACGAAGTATTGTTGCAACTCCTTACATATTCTATAAGCATTAAAGGGCAACAAATTGAAGATAATATCCATTCCTAAGTTGGCAGTAAGATTCTTGTCATTTTCGTTGGATATAAGAGACAGTCATGAGTATCCGTAAGTAACAAATATTGCATTTCAGCAAATTAAGAGACAAGATAATTCGAAGCTTAGAAGAGTGTCAGTCAAAAAAGCAAGCCATTGTGGTTGAGCCACTGGTCGGACAAAACCAGAAAAAGAGTAACAAGAATGATCAAACTAAAAATTCTATTTGATTAGGAGACAACCAAAGAACCTTAAAATTCTATTCTAGTTTTGTGATTTACCTATTTCAGTTAGACTTCTCTCCTAATGTATTTTGGTTCTATTCGTCTCTAAAAGCATACAAAGTAGGCATAATCTTTATGCATTTAGAGAGGAGATTGAAGTGTTGAACCATTTGATCAAAGACAACCCAACCCTATCCGTTAATTCCTTTTCCAAATTATGCAATGTGGATCATTAAAGAGCTTCTCTTCAATGCCTGACTCAAAGCGACAAAATCCTTTGTGATGGATGCCTACTCATTTGGTTTGTAGTGGAAGCTTTTCCAACAACTAAACCAAGGAACATGTAAACGTAGCCGGCAAGCCAAATAAATTGCAGTACTTAAGTCTACCCCATGCACCATGTAAGCACATATGATATTTCTTGACGATTATGCTCCCTTTAGAAATCACCAGAGCACAAAACCACCACAATTCATTTATTGATCGAGCAATAACCGAGGGTATAAATGAATCACAGTTGAAGAAAAACGGCTCACAAATTTGGTAAATTGAAACAATGAAAAAACAAAAGTATGAAAAGTTCAGCTCAATATCATTACTTGGATATTGAAACAGTCGTCAATTCAAAAAATGTAGATGGAATTGGAACCTACCGATTCATTTGACATTGAATCTATTCCCATACTAGTGCTTCATTTGAATTGTGGACCTTGCGTGCTCTTACTCAGTTCACAATCACATCCGAAAAGGAAATGTTGGCATTTTTAGCAAGGTATTAAAACCCGGACCGGGTACTGAACCGGTCGGGGTACTAGGTTAAGGGTCAGTGGGTCAAACCGGGGCCAAACCGGAGCTAAACCGGGACCAAACCGGTGAAAAATTGAAAATTTTAGACTTATAGTATGAAATTCTAAAGGAAAAATTTAAAAAAAAAAAATTTTTTTTTTTTAAAATTGGAAACCGGACCGGGAACCGGACCGGCCAACCGGCCGGTTCGCCGGTTACCGGGCCGGACCGGCCGGTCCGGTCCGGTTTCCATAACATTGATTTTTAGAGACTTTTCCGAATTATTTGTTGGGTCATAATTGTTTTGACATTGAACCTACTGATTCATTTGACATTGAATCTATTCCCATACTAGTGCTTCATTTGAATTGTGGACCTTGCGTGCTCTTACTCAATTCACAATCACATCTGAAAAGGAAATGTTGGCATTTTTAGAGACTTTTCCGAATTATTTGTTGGGTCATAATTGTTTTGACACAGCCAAACCCAATTCATTAAGCGGTTTGGCTCCCTGTTCAAAAATTGTATTAATTTTCAACCTAACATGACTTAAAAAAGATATCAATTAATTCACGATGCTAGTGTGGTCTGTAGAGTGTGACCTGAGTGGTCTGCAAATGAAGCGACCAGTATGGGTTGCAATGAAATGAGTATACGGGATTGGGATGTGCCCAGTGTAACAGGGTAGAATGGTGATGGATGCCTCTCAACAACTGAAGTCTCACAAGATGGTTACCCACTCATGATGTAGAGTTGGCAGTGATTGTCTTTGAAGTGAAAGAATGATGATTAGAATATGCCTTTATAATATCGAGGATTGAGGTAGAGTTAGAACCTCGTGATCAATGATGATGTAATGAGGATTCGATCATATGATACTGAAGGTTGAGGATATGCTTGAATTAAATATAATTAAGCTAAAATAGTGCTTTGGTTGAAATGTGAATTAGGTTACACTATAGTTCTGTTCCACGATGGAAGTTAAACCTTGTGGCTAGTGTTGAACCTTCAATAGTGTTTTAAGGATAGTACCTGAATACCATAAAGGTTAGAATAGACACTATTAATCATGATTTTAGCATGACTATTGGGTATATTTGAGGAAAATGATTTCTGATTTGTGTGATGTTGAGGTTCTAGTGCCATGAGATGCTCTAGTGCTATTGTTGAAAGAAAGACGGGAGTCTTAGACTCAGGAGGAACAAGCTTGATGGTATAAAGGAAAGCAACTCTTGCTCTCGTATCTTATATAATGGTTCTGCATGTATGTGTTTACCATCAAGTATATTCATGTTATGAATATACGGTGGGCAATAGGACCTAATGGGCCAATGTGTCCTTAGGCCACAAGGCCTAGTATGCATTCAGAGTAGGGTCGTAAGACCTGCTAAACAATCTAAACTTGAAATTCTGGGTAGTGACTCGACGCATGAGATTCTAGGAGTGACCCAATGCATCAGATTCTGAGCATTGTCACTAAGAGGTTGTAAAGCCTGAGAATGATGGGACAGTTAGTCCCAAGGTAATAAGACCTGTAAGTATAAGTTGCACCGGGAGTTACCCTGGGCGTCTTGAGCCAGGTAGGCTTAAGGTAGAAAGTCCATGAGTGCACCTTGTATGGAGAGTTACCCTAGGCTATAAGACCTAATAAGTATCTAATGGCAGATAGGCAGTGACCCGAGGCCATAAGTCCCGATGTGCCTATGGCATAAGGGTGATTCCTTAGGCTATAATACCTTATAGGCTACCTGGAGAGTTGATGATAGACAGTGTGTCCAGTCCTGTGATTTCTTATTAGACTGTATGTCCTGTGATTGTTGAATGCCAAATGATTGATTGTTGTTAGATGGTTTCTTTTGTGTGCTTCGAGAACATTACATAAGTATATGAATGGTTTGAGTAGCAAGAGGTAGAGCATGTAATGAATTTAGAATACCTAGTAGACTATGCGTCCTAGGTAGTGTAACTCTCTCCGTAATTATTATTTGAAATACGTGAATAAAATGAATTAAAGACAATCGGATAAATAAAACTCATTTCAATTCTCCGTCCTTAAGAAAGGATTTTCACAAATACCTTTCAAAATCTAATACACCTAGTCTTATATTCATATTTTGAATACAATTACCTCGTGAAGATAAATCACATTCATAACATATCAGAGTGCACAACATAATAATCCCAGCAATCCTGGGTTCATACCTTTACTAAGGATTTACAGGGCACATTCGCCCATTACAATTTCCCAAATAGGGGATTACACAAATCCATCTCGAATATATAACCAATTACTCATTCAATCATATACACATCCCAAATATATACAGTTATCCCAATCCATAACTCATAACCAACTACCAAAATTAAACATCCCTAGCGGAGTCCTCGTCGCCCTCAATTGCTTGCTTCATTCTCAATCCACTTGCCCTGTCTAAATTGTTGGTAGGGGAGGGTAAGATTCGAGAGAATCTCAGTAGAAAAACAATACCAATATGCATGCAAGATAAATGTTTAATGCATAACATGCTTGTATTACATAACTCATGCTCATACAATGAGAAATTTGCAAGATCAACGTTTCGAACAACATACTTATGGCCATAGCATAAATTGAAACAGAGCTTCAATCATGTATATATGTTTCACATAATCAAGTAAAGCAATAACATGCATCAATACACCGAAACAAATATCAAATACATGCAGGAGAGGTAAGTTCCCTACACTTGTTCTTTCCACGTGTGCTCTAGCATCGGCTACTTGCGATCATGGTGAATACCAAACCCTATAATCAAATTAAGGACATAGGGTTAATCTCTAATCCAAATCCTTACTTTGATATCACTTAAAGTTGGTTATCATTTGAGTCTCTTAAGTGGCTAATAATAAGCTCAACGAAAGCTTAAAAGGATTGGAAAGTACTAGGATGGGAATCCACTTTTCAAACTCACCAAGTGCTGAAAACAGGGGTTGCCTACAGCCAAGAAATCTCTGGCTATGGCCAAAAATAGCACAGAAGGTTTTTTGCTGCAGTCAAAATGTACACAGAAAGTTTTGGCCCAATTGCTTGTAATATACCAAATTTTGCAATACTAAAAACGTGTAAATATGGAATTAGTAGAATAAAATAAATATCGGTATTTATAATTAAAGGTAGAGTTACTTTCAGAATTCCCAGATATCCATTGTGTCATTTACAGAAATCGAGAAGTCAATATTGTAAAAATACAAGTGTAAGAAGTCGGAGCAAAATTCGTCGGTGGCTGCAAGGTTCAGGGGCGTCAGTTGCGAGATCAGAGGAATTCAGGCATTTCGTAAAGAACTTTCATGGAATTCCGGGTAATGCACCGATGGAGCAACTTTATTAAAAAGAACTTCAGTAAAGTATGTAATGACAGCTCATTATGACTCATGATGACACATCTTTCATGTTGGCCAAATAAGGAAATGACAAGTGTCCCGAAATTATTACAAAGTAAAAACATGTTTTTGTGTTGGCCAAATGAGGGGGTGACATGTGTCCCTCATCATTACACATCATTACACCCACTTTAAGCCTTTTGTGTTGTCATCTCCGGAGTACGCCATCTAGCATCTGAGTCCGGGGAATTCACCGGTCTCCGGCCGGGTCGCTTACTTTTCGAGTCGAGGACCGAACCCAGGCATCCGGGGAAATAGTCAGGCCTTCCCTACCCTAGACCATTTATGACCCACCGAAGAAAGAGAAAAGTGGAAGACAAATGGTTGCATGACACGTGGCACTCTTAAGCCTTAAACTTGAGACACGTGGCAAGATGAGATGAGATCATTTTATGTGATTAAATCACAACCATCCATGCCTAATTAAATGGCAAAATTTCGTGCAACCATGGAAAGAGAAAGGAAAATCAGATTTCTTAAGCTTAAAAACACAAGAAGAGAGAAGGAGGAGTGAATAGTGAGTTTTCTTGACTACCGGAGCCGATTTCAACCCTGAATCACCGTTATTGTCCGGTAAGTCCTTCAGAAAACTTCCTCTAATCACTATAAGCTTCAATTCTATGGTCTTAGATTTCTCATCTGAGGTGTTTTGTGCCAATTAGTCTACCAGAGTGCCGCTGGAATACCGAACCACTTGTAGAAACGCGAAGAGGTAAGCATAGGCTTTCTTTTGAACCGAATACTTTGTGATTTCATTGAGTTTTTCTTAGCTCTTCAACCACCCATGTATTTCATTCAAGGGGTGTTTTTGAAGAAGGAAGATGTTTTAATGATATATATAAGGTGATATATGATGTTTGGAGAAGTATTAGACTTGTTGGTTGTTAAAATCACAAAGTGGAATTTTTGTTGTTTTGGGAGGCAGATTTCGGTTGGGGGCTAAATCTGGTAGAAATAATTTGATTTTGGTATTTTTGAGCTTTCCATTGGATTCTACACGAAAAATTGTGTGGGAATAGGCTCTGGTTATAATTTTTGACAGACTGGTTTAAAGAATCAAAAATTGGAAATTAAGTCTACTTGTGCAACAAAGTTGCCAGTGTGCGTTTTTGTCTGGCAGTTTTGTTGTGGTGAAACTTTCACTGTCCAAACTTCATCTGTTGATTATGATATTTTCCAAAATTAAAGTAAACTTATAGACCTTTAATTTGATAGGTATTATGAAGGATTTCGATAAGTATACTAGGAGTTATGAATTTTTGAAGTAGACCATTAAAACTGGTCAGATTTTCTGGCAGCAGGGAGAAAAAGAAAAACTGAGAAGTGTGCGCGGCTTTTCAGCTACTGAAAGTATTTTTCCCTTAAAATAGACTTAATAAGGGTTATATAGAATTTTGGATCACCTCAATTCGATTTTTCTAGAATTAGTTATGATTTTTCAAAGTTCAGTGAAAAATCTCCCAGCTTTTGGTAATTGTGCGAACATTCAAAGCAAAGAGTTTTTGTAATTAAATTGGACATTTAAGAGTTAAGTTAAGCATTTGGAGTATCTTGAGCTCATTAGCTTCATATTGGACCTAATGTAGTGACCCTAATGGTAACCAACATAAGAGAATAATTTATGAAGAGTTGGACTAAGAAATAACTCATTGCCCGTAAATTATAATTTATAGGATTTGACACTTACCCAGGACGTTCAAAGCACGTCAATCAAGATCAAGATTTGGACAAATTGTCAGGTAGTAACTTATCCCTCACATACTATGTGATATGTTATATGCATGTTTGTACCATTGTGAATTTAAAACATTCAGATGAGAAGGGCTAAGGCCCAGTAGAATTTCCCAGCGCTGTGGCAAGGGACGGTTGTCCTTGAATTGGTAACTTTTATGCTTTCTGCATATTGTGAATTTATCTCTGAATGTTGAATATGTTGATTGTACTGTAACTTTGGTTGACATGGCATGATATATGTGCATTTTATATGAGTGATATCTGTTACTACTGAGATTCATTGAATCTCACCCTATTTTTCCAAAACAAATTTTCAGCTCGGGCAAGTAGTTCCTCAGGCAAGAAGGTAAACACGGGCGAATGAAGCAAAGGACTTAGAATTTAGTTTTCTGTTAGTTATCTATTTTGGAGATTGTATGTAATTTGTATTTAAGTATGGTCAGTCTCGTACTGACATGTATGTAAGCGCCTGTATATAAGCGAACGCTCAACGACATTCATACCAGTAGTGGACAGCCGTCCACCTAGGGCCATTAATTAAACATAGTAGCTTGGGTTTTCAGTAGAGAACTTATTAGTAAACACTCTGATATGAAGAAATGAACCTGAAACGGATGGCTTAAAATAAATCATAAAATAATATGAGACCCAATCTGAAAATGATTTTTGAAAAGATTTTTGAAAACCCATTCAAGTGTAGCTCCACACTCTGCTTGAAGTTGGGACTTCCGCTGTTTACAAAAGATTACTGGTCTCCTTTTTAAAGATATTACTACACTTATGCCATCTATATGCTTTCAAAACATGGGTGTTACATTGCTTCCAATGGTCTAATTTTCACATCAAATATCATTCTCACAAAAAATTTTACAAGGAATCCATTAGAAACCCCAAATCAACCAATTTCACTGTTAGGATTTGCAGGCACAGCGGAAGAATTTTAAAATTTTACCGATCCTAATTGAGGATCTATCAACGACATTTAAATCGAGTTAGAAAGAACTCATACCTTCTTTAACTTAGGGTTTTCACGATCTCTAGGAGCCAACATGTTAGGTCCGCTCCCTCTACCGGTATCCACACAAATGCTCTCCAACCAAGATTGCGTGCTAGTGCCTCCAATGTTTTTTAGGGTTTCCCTTGCGGCTCTGAATTCTCATGCGCGTATGAATATATCTACTCCATCAAGTTTATAACCTATGAGAGCTATATTCAAATTTCAAAATTAATCATCATTAATTTCGAAATTAATCAACAATTAATTATCTTGATAAGCTAATTAAATAAATTCAGTTTAAATTAAATCTGTCCAACAGTTTTAATTTAACCTATTTATTTAATCTAAATAAAGAGCCATTAGATTTAATTTATCTTCATAAATTAAATCTGAGATACTGTCTCTATCACGTTAGTTATTAAATTTAATATATTTTAATAAATTAAATTTAAAACTAACACAATATAATAATATCATAATATATAAACATATATAATATATATAACATATGTATTTCAAAAATATATATCTATATAATATTATTAACGAATTTTATATTATATATATATAAATATAAAATTCTTCCACCCTAAATTAAATATTATCTCGTGTTGGGTCATTCTTGTATGCGACCCTGTAGGCCCATATGAAGTTGGCAATGGGCCAATAACTGTACTAACCCAAAAGTTGCAAGTGGCCTCTAGCAAGACATTACGACTACCCAATTTATATGAGGATCGTTATCACGATACAACTTGTTATACAACCATGTCACGTCCCTTATGCCACACGATATATTGATCAAGGATAAGGCATGGATAATGTCATCCTCTTGTTCTTGACCATTACTTTCTCGATTCCTGAGTAGCCTGACAATAGAAATGGAAACTCCTTTCCATTGTAGTATGAGCATACATTTCTCAGACTCACTCATCGAGGGGCCCAGTAATATCTCTCTACTAATATGAGGGACAAATTCCATCTTGATCATTCATATTCCTCTACATGAAAAACCACCAAGCCCGATCATAGCCTTTATCTTCACCTGGTCAAAAGTGACTTTTAACTAGTTCTAAGCTTAGCAACTCTCATGTAGGAATCCGTGATGACCTCAGGTCTAAGGGCATTGTGACATGGTTATACAAGAGAAAAGCTTATGACTTGATCCATGTAGGTTTCTCATAGTGGGTCGGTCCAGCACCTTGTACTCTTACAAGTGCCTAAGACTTTGATTCGTATCTCCATATCTTATCAAAGTCATACTGGTCTTGTTTCATCTCTGCTCTCGCATAGATGACTGACCAGGGACATTTTAGGACAATCTTCATGAATTATCCAAGGATGCAATTATCAAGTTAACATGTAAATAATAAGATAACATAATGGAGAAATTTCATTAAAATAATAATGTTCAAAGTACAATGATTGGCCCTTAGGGCACAATTTCCAACATCCTCCCACTTGCCTTAGGTACAATCATTAATTTTCTTAATTCCCATTGCTCTAACATAACGCTCATGCTTTGCCTATGCAAGTAGCTTAGTAAGATGAAATTGCCTGAGTATATACTTTGTCCTTTGATTTGACCTAGGCTCCTTGGCCTGTGCAATAGCACCGCTATTGTCACAGAATAAATCTATTGGATTTGAGATGTAGGCACCACCCCTAGTTCAGTCATGAACTTTCTGATCCAAACGACTTCTTTAGCTGCATCTGATGCTACTATATACTCAGCTTCTGTTGCAGAATCTGCTACAGTGCTCTGTTTGGAGCTCTTCCAGCTTACTGATCCACCATTCAGGAGTAATACATATCCAGATTGTGATTTAAGGTCGTCTTGGTCAGTTTAGAAACTTGCATCTGTGTAACCGGTTACATAGAGCTTATCATCCAATCCACCATAGACAAAAAATAAGTCCTTAGTCCATCTTAAGTACTTTAGGATATTCTTGACCGCAGTCCAATGACCCTCACCAGGATCTTATTGATATATGCTAGTCATACTTAAGGCAAATGAGACATCCGATCGAGTACATAATATGGCATACATGATGGATCCAATGATCGAGGCATATGGAACCTTACTTATGCGATCTCGCTGATCAGGTGTACTAGGACACAGATCCTTGCTAAGATGGATGTCATGAGACATGGGCAAGTAACCCCTTTTTGAATCCTTCATACTGAACCTATGTAGTATCTTGTCTATGTATGTGCTCTGACTTAAACCTATTAGTCTTTTGGATCTATCCCTATAGATCTTAATCCCTAGGATGTAGGTGGCTTCACCTAAGTCTTTCATTGAAAAGGGCTTTCCTAACCAAGACTTGACACTCTGTAAGGTAGGAATGTCGTTCCCAATAAGTAGGATGTTATCTACATAAAGCACTAGAAATACAACTATACTCCCACTAACCTTCTTGTAAACACAAGGTTTATCGATGTTTTGAATGAATCCAAACTCTTTGATTACTTCATCAAAACGATAATTCCAGCTCTGAGATGCTTGCTTCAATCCATAAATGAATCTTTGAAGCTTGCAAACTTTACTAGAGTCCTCTGGACACATAAAACCTTCAGGTTGTGTCATGTACACATCCTCAAGCATCTTTCCATTAAGAAAGGTTGTTATGACATCCATCTGCCATATTTCATAGTCATAATATGCTGCAATGGCAAGAAGGATTTTCATTGATTTGGCCATTGCAATTGGGGAAAAGGTTTCATCATAGTCTACACCATGAGTTTGAGTGAATCCTTTTGCAACCAGTCGTGCCTTGAAAACATTTATATTGCCATCCATGTCAGTTTTCTCCTTGAAAATTCATTTGCACCCAATGGTTTTTATACCTTCAGGTGGATTAACTAAGGTCCATACCTGATTGTCCTACATAGATTGCATTTCAGACTTCATGGCATCTAGCCATTTCTCAGAGTTTGGTCCCACTATGGCTTCTCGATAGGTGGTTGGCTCATTTTTTCTCAATGAGTAACATATCACAGCCTTTAGTAATCAGAAATCCATATCTCTGAGGCTGATGCCATGTCCTATCAGATCTTCATGGACCTTGTGTTACTTGAGGAGGCTCAGCATTTTGTTGTGAGTTTTCTCTAATGTCTATCTATGGTTCTGTACTATCTTGTGACTCTCGAACTTCTTCAAGATGTATCTTGCTCCTACTGGTTGTTTTAGAGACAAATTCTCTTTCTAGAAACTTACTATTTCGAATAACAAACACTTTGTTATTGGTGGGATTGTAGACATAGTATCCTTTCATTTCTTTAGGATACCCCATGAAAAGGAACTTTAAGGATCTGGGCACTAATTTATCAGAGGCTTGTTACTTAACATATACCTTACATCCCCAGATCTTGAGAAAAGATAAACTTAGTTTCTTTCCGGTCCATATCTCATATGGTGTCTTTTCAATTGCCTTAAATGGAACACGATTTAGTGTGAATACAATTGTCTGTAGAGCATGTCCTCAAAAGGATGGTGGAAGATCTATTTGACTAATCATATATCAAACTATATCTAATAGTGTTTAATTCCTCCATTCAGAAACGCCATTCCATTGTGGTATTCCTGGAGGAGTTAATTGTGAGATTATCCCACAACTCCTAAGATGGTCAATGAACTCTAGGCTCAAATATTCACCACCTTGATCAGATCAAAGTGCTTTAATTATTTTGCCAAGTTGACTTTGAACTTCATTTTGGAATATTTTGAACATTTCAAAACATTTAGATTTATGTTTCCTTAGATAGATATAGCCATATCTACTAAAGTCATCTATAAATGTAATGAAGTAGACATAACCTCCTCTGGTAGTTATATTTAATGGTCCACATACATCTATATGTATGAGGGTCAATAATTCAGTGGCCCTCTCACTATGCCCAGTAAAAGGTGTCTTTGTCATCTTTCCTAATAAGCAAGATTTTCATGTATCATATGATTCAAAATCAAATGAGTTAAGAAATCCATCTTGATGGAGTTTGGAAATGCGTTTCTCATTTATATGGCCTAGACGACAATGCCATAGGTAGGTCGGATTCAAATCGTTTGATTTTATCCTCTTAGTAGTTACGTTATAGATATTCCCATTATTAGGATGTTCCAAATTTAATATATAATGACCAACATGCAAATCACCATCACATTAGAAAATGTCATTACGATAAATAGAACATTTACCATTCCTAGTAATGAAGGTATAACCTTCCTTATCCAAATAAGAAAGAGAAACAATGTTACTACTAAAAGCAAGAACATAATAACAATTGTTCAAGACTAACAAAAGCCCATTGGGCAGAACTAATTCATAAGTGCCTACAGCCAAAGCGGCAACTCTTGCTCTCTTTCCAACTCGTGGGTCCACCTCGCCCTTCTTCAGATTTCTATTGTCCTTTAGACCCTGCATATTTGTACAAATGTGAAAACCACATGCAGTATCTAATACCCATGTAGAGGAAGTAGAGAAATGAATGTCTATAACATAAATACCTGAAGTGGTAGTCTTGCTATCCTTGTTCTTTTTCAGATCTTCCAGGTAGAGTTTTCAATTCCTCTTCCAATAACTGGGTTCATTGCAGAAGTAGTAGACTCCTTCCTTTGAAGGCTTTGCCTTCTTAGGTGCAGGCTTGGTTTCGGGCCTGTCTGACTCTTTGGTCTTACCACCTGAGCCATTACCCTTCCATTTGCCCTTCCCTTTCTTTTTCATACCCTTTCCTTTCAGAACCATCAAAACAGTACTGGGCTTTTTCTTAATACTCTGTTCAGCAATTTTGAGCACCCCATGCAATTCAGAAATTGATTTATCCATGTTGTAGTTCATAACAAACTGATCATAACTCTTTGGGAGTGAGTTCAGGATCAAATCCGTAGCTAACTCCTGGCTCATAGGAAATCCAAGCCTCTCAAGGTGATCAATATAGCCTTTCCTCTTTAACACATGAGTACTAATTGATGCACCTTCAGCCATCTTGCAGGAATGTAAGACCTTTGTGGTCTCATACCTTTCTTGCCTTGCCTGTTGCTAGAACATTTCCTTGAGATGGACAATCATCTCATGAGCCTCCATTAGCTCCAGATCTCTTTGGAGCTTTGGAACCATAGTGGCAAGCATGAGGCAACCTACTTCCACAGAGTCATCCTTATGCTTTGATGAAGCATCTCTTTGAGCTCTTGGAGCATTGGTTGTAGGCTCCTCAGGAATGGGTTGATCTAGGACATAATCTTTTCTTTCCTGCTTGAGAACAATTCTCAAGTTCCTGAACCAGTCAAGAAAGTTTGTTCCATTGAGTTTGTCCTTCTCAAGGATCGATCGCAACGATAGTGTAGCAATATTACTAGTCGACATGATTCTATATTTAAAATATGCAAAGTTAGTTAGTAATCTCCCACTAAATTAACAACCCTTAATATAATAATTAGTGGGCTAAGATCCATATTTGGCTTAAAATTTAGTCCGCTTTGGCAAGACGCTTAAATTCAAGTTATTTAGGTAGGTAACATATTTATCAATTACATCACATGTAACTCTTAGATCTTTATGAGATTTAATCATCATATGATCTAGCATGTTTAACCCTATCTAATGCCTTGAGATTCAAAACTGTTTTGTTAATCTCAATTAAGTCAAAACAATAATGAATATTATTAGCAGCATCATTACTCAAGCTTGTCTCATTAAGATAACTCAAGTGCATCCACTTTGGTCGTTTCCACAATTAAGCGATCTAGGTTTTGACAAGTATTCATTAATTGACGGCATTATGACTTAAGATTTGATTCAGAGGGCTCAATTAAGTAGTCTTGTTTATATGAATGCAATCGTGGCCGTATCTCATACAGATAAATACATATAAACGTAAAAGTATTCATGTAATGATCTTAGCAAAAGCATAATTTAAACGTGACACAACATGGCTTACCTAACCTAAAATCCTCCCAAGCCAATGAGAGGACTTCTCTAAATAAGAAAAGAAATACATTGAGAGAAACCTCGTATAAACATTCGAGGGGAGTGAGATGAGAAGAGAATGTACATCGAGAGTATTTAGAGAAAGGCATGACACGCAGGCCGTATTTAAATATTACAACCCTTTATAAAATTCTAAAGCCATGTTGTTCACCATACCCAAACAAGTATAAATAATAAACCACAACAAGAATTCATATAATATGAAAAGCAATAAATGTTATGATTATATTATATTGCACTGCGAACAGGTAGTCACGGCAGTCCCGCTAAAGGGATTTTGGCCCAGTTTCAACAACTCAACAATGGCCCATAACGGTTCTGATCCGGATTGTCTTAGCCATATTTCGGATCCCTAATACCTGAATAGAGACCCTAATATGTCCGTACGCAATGATCTTCAACCTATTGGAAACAAAAATGATGAATTATACTTTGGATCAAATCCAAAACAGAATTCGCGATGCCAGTGGCGGAGTTGAAACATAAACAGATCGCATGTAATCGAAACAATCACACCATATCATATAAACATACAGTACTATCCGAAACGCATAATGACATTGAACATATTCCTTTTCGAATTAACATAGTCGGACGTTTTCTTATAAACACACATATATATCCTATATATATCACATATATAAGAACATAAACTCAATTTAAACGCACAATTGATATAGCTCTGATACCACTGTTAGGATTGACAGGCACAAAGGAAGAATTTTAAAATTTTACCAATCATAATCGAGGATCTATCAACGATGTTTAAATCAGGTTAGAAAGAACTCGTACCTTTTTTAACTTCGGGTTTTCACGATCTCTAGGAGCCAATACGTTAGGTCCACTCCCTCTACCGGTATCCACATGAATGCTCTTCAACCGAGACTGTGTTGCTAGCGCCTCCCATGTTTTTTAGGGTTTCCCTTGCGGCTCTGAATTCTTATACGCGTATGAGTATATCTACTCTACTAAGTTTATAACCTATGAGGGCTATATTCAAATTTCAAAATTAATCAACAATTAATTATCTTGATAAGCTAATTAAATAAATTCAGTTTAAATTAAATCTTTCCAACAGTTTTAATTTAATCTATTTATTTAATCCAAATAAAGAGCCATTAGATTTAATTTATCTTCATAAATTAAATCTGAGATATTATATCTCTATCACGTTAGTTATTAAATTTAATATATCTTAATAAATTAAATTTAAAACTAACACAATATAATAATATCATAATATATACACATATATAATATATATAAGATATGTATTTTGAAAATATATATCTATATAATATTATTAACGAATTTTATATTATATATATAAATATAAAATTCGTCCACCCTAAATTAAACATTATCTCGTGTTGGGTCATTCTTGTGTGCGACCATATAGGCCCATATGAAGTTGGCAATGGGCCAATAACTGTACTAACCCGAAAGTCGCAAGCGGCCTCTAGCAAGACATTACGACTACCCAATTAATATGAGGATTGTTATCACGATGCAACCTGTCATACACCATGTCACGTCCCTTTTGTCACATGATATATCGATCAAGGATAAGACATGGATAATGCCATCCTCTTGTTCCTGACTATTACTTTCTCGATTCCTGAGTAGCCTGACAATAGAAATGAAACTCCTTTCTATTGTAGTATGAGCATACATTTCTCAAACTCACTCATCGAGGGGCACAGTAATATCTCTTTACTAATGTGAGGGACAAATTCCATCTTGATCATTCATATTCCTCTGCATAAAAACCACCAAGCTCAATCATAGCCTTCATCATCACCCGATCAAAAGTGACTTTTGACTAGTTCAAAGCTTAACAACTCTTATGTAGGAATCCATGATGACCTCAGGTCTAAGGGCATTGTGACGTGGTATACATGAGAAAAGCTTATGACTTGATCCATGTAGGTTTCTCATAGTGGGTCGGTCCAGCAACTTGTACTCTTACAAGTGCCTAAGACTTTGATTCATATCTCCATATCTTATCAAAGTCATACTGGTCTTGTTTCATCTCTGCTCCTACATACATGACCAACCAGGGATATTTTAGGACAATCTTCATGAATTATCCAAGGATACAATTATCACAGTTAACATGCAAATAATATCATAACAAAATGGAAAAAGTTCTTTAAAATAATAATGTTCAAACTACAATGATTGGCCCTTAGGGCACAATTTACAACATTCACATCACATTGACATGTTCCACAATTATCTCAACATGTCATAACCATTCCACAACCCAAACTCAACTTTGCAAACTCTTTCTATTTCAAATTCAAAACCAATTCCAATGGCACCAAAAAGCAATATGATACCTTTTTAACCATTATACACTATTCAATTCTTCCAATCCAAAATCACATAAAAATTAGGCCAAAATTGACAATCCACAAAACTTAACTAATGATCACAATACTTAGGTCAAAAGGCATCAAATACTCACCTCTTCCTCTTCCTCAAGCTAGTTTCTTGATTCCTCCAACTTCAAGTTTCCTCAAGCTCTCAAAACACCTTCTTTCACAAATCTAAAACCATAGAGATGAAGCTCTTATCACTATGAACAACATTATAGAAGGGTATTTGAGCATAAGAGGACAACAAACTAACCAAAATCTCAAATTAAGCTTTCTATTTCCACCTTGGCTTGGACGAACATAGAGGAGGGAGAGAGAATGAAGATGATGAAGGAGAGATTAGATTTTTGTGGTGCCAAAGGCCTCTTGGCTGACCTAAATGGAAGAGGTAAGAGAAAAAGCAATATTTGACACTTTGACCCAATCCAAGGGCTCACATATTGCCACTTGTCACAATCGTATTTCATCCTCATGAACTCACATGAACATAAACACATGAGATTCCACCCTTTTAATCTCATAACAATAAATCACAACTATTGATATTTGAGTTACCAATTAGCTTCCTCTTCAGTAACTGATCAATTGGCCAGTAACTTTCCCATTTTGCTCTTGATTACGGTAATTCTCACTAAATCACCACAAAACACAACATAACATTCCATTTCATCGTATTCTCCAAAATTCACCATTTTACTTTTTTTAATACCCCAAAGAGATAAGAATCATTAGGGAATAAATTTGGGCTCCTGCTAAGCCGCAGGCTTAGCAGTCCACTCATTTTAGGCTTATTTTCTAGCCTTAAATCTCAAAACTCGAGGTATTACATTTCTCCCCCTTCAATAAATTTCATCCTTGAAATTTGTCATTTCACTTATACCATAACCTCGAATGCCTCTTCACGATGGGTTCCGTTTCACAAATTATTTCACATTGGGATAGTCCCTTCAAGACCACCCACACAACAGTACGTCATAGATCTGATTCTCACAAAAATCTCAAACAACCTAATGTGTCGTGCTCGGCTTCTTTGTAACTACACAGGAATCGGGATTCTCATAATCACTGTATAATTCTGCTATCACCTTATACAGGTGATAGCGCCATATCTTTGGCAGAAGCATGAATGCAACACAATTGACATGAAACCACAAATAGTATAGGACACGACTGCTGTAGGAACACAATCACCAAACAATTACAAAACAAATGCAATAACCTCCACATACAATTGCCATAAAACCATCATCACATAGCCACAATCATTACAAACCCCCAGATCATGAGTGGCTAACGCATTTCATAAGACCTCAGCAGTTGAGAGGCATAGGCCACTACCCTGCTCGATATAGTCTCCTCTTCCTGGAGTAACTTAAAACACCATAGGTTCACTACATCAAATGACAGCCTCTGCTATATTCACATCTACCTTAGCTTTCACTGGTTGCAAAAATACCTTAACTTTCATTATTTGCAAATTCACAATGTTACCCTTACCCGTACACCCACCAGTAACTCCACTAGTGGTAACCGAGATTTTCTAGTATTCATAACAACTATATCACATCACCATGCCAACTTTCACAATGTTACCCTCACCTGTACACCCACCAGTAACTCTGCTAGTGGTAACCGGGGCTTTTGGGCATTCATAATCACATCAGGCCACTCCAGAATCTCAATCTGTTTTATCCAAAGTAATCTACCGTAACGGTCCACCTAGCATCTCAGTCTCTTCTATCCAGGCAACCGGTCAAGAATCTTAATCTCCCAATACCACCCTTATCCTCTTTCTCCGTCGAAGATGCACACTGCAATCACCTGAACCGTTGTTAGCTACTCAAGTACTATTGGCATTGTAACCCCCTACCTTAATAACCATAATTATAATTCGATAACGCATAACTAAAATGGATTAGAGACTGACAAATAATTTATAACTCATTTTAACTCCCTCCATATGGTAGGGTTTTCACAAATTCTTTCAAAACGTTTCCCAATCCTGATCTCAAGTTCAGGTTTTGAATATAATTTACCTTGTACAGTCATATCACATTAATATATATCAGAGTATACAACAAAAATCCCGGCAACCCCCCGGGTGTCATATATGTACTAAGGGTTTACAAGATTCCCTTTTTAGGGATTATATAACTATATTCCAAAACTATACAGTAACCCCAAATCCAAAATGGATAAACGGCAATCCAAAACTAAATATCCCTACAAGGTCCTAGCTGCTCCTAGTCGTCCGTTTCTCCTTAGAGCCACTTGCCCTGTCTGTAAGGTTAGTCAATGGAAAGAATGAGATTCAAGAGAATCCCAGTAGTAACAAATCACTTATACAGTATATAAACACACAGCATGTAAGATCACATTTAGTAGCAACACAGTGATACATGGCTCATGCCATATACAACAGCACTCATGGCTGTATACACAATACGACAGCTTTCACTATAATCTCTATACTCAATGCAAAAGCTTTCGCTGTAATGACATCAGTATCTCAAAACATCACAATGCATGACAACATACATACAATACTTTATACACAGTATAAGGGAAAGAGTCACTACCTTGTTCTTTCTGATTGTGCTCTGGCATAGGTGGATCACGAACAAGGCAAATATTGAATCCTATAAGCCAGAATTAAGGACGACTAATCATTACTTATTCCAATTCTTTAATAACTCATCATACTTAAGTTGGTTATCACTATGGTTATTTAATCAAGTCAACTAAGGAGCTAAAGTGGTCAATTAACCTAAAAGACCAATTCTAACCTCAAAGTTCCACAATGTTACATTATGCCATAACATCTTCAATTTTCGCATAGGTAACCAAATCTGCCAGAATTTTTCATCAAATTTGAAAAATCATAACTAATTCTAGAAAAATCAAAATGAGGTGATCCCAAAGATCATTGAAAGCTCTTTAAGTCCTCTTCATTGGAAAAATATGCATCATTACCAGAAATTAACACACAATTACAGAATTTCACAAAATTCACCATTTCTCCAAAACAGATTCCAGTTTTATTCCTAAACTTTGGAAAATCATAACTCCTAGTTCACAAAACGAAATGACATGAATTATCGTCCATTTTGAAGCTTGGCATGTGAGCTTTAAGACTGGAAAGTTTTAGAATTTTTAGACGCCATTTGCTCATTCAAAACTTCCATGTAACTGAATGCCCTGCATAGAGTTCACATTTGAGAGATTTTCAAATTCTTAACCAATGTGTCCAATGGCTTCAAAATCAACAACCAAACCTATTCCCACATAATTTTTTAATGTACCACACAATGGCAACATCAAAATGAACAAATTCCCAGTTATTCCCCATGTCCTGCTTTGGCAGAAAAATCAACAAAATTCCAGAAATTACCAAACTCCCAAATTAAGCATCAAACTTGTGTCATATGGTTTCTAATCATCATAAAACACCAAATATATAACCAAAACACCATGGCTTCTCTAAACCCTAACTTACACAAAACGCAGGTCAGAATTATATATCTCAAAATACTCATTCAACCTACACAACCAATAGCTCAAATTGAAGCCAATTCTCACCTCTTGCTTCTCCTTGGCTCTTTTCTTTGGTTTTTCAGCTTTTTTTCTTGGATGATGGCTTAAAACACCTCCTCTTGACATTCTAAAACCATAGAAATGAAGCTCTCATCAAGAGGAATAATGTTTATGAAGGACACTTGAGCCATAAATGAGGTTAAGGAGGTGAAAACCCATGTAGAAGATCTTACCTCAACTTTGTTCTTCACTTTCTCTTGTTTTACTGAACTTGGCCGACCTTGAGAAGAGGTGAGAGAGTGAATTATGATCAGTTTTTCTCTTCCCTTATCCTCTTAATCTCTGACAAAAAATGTGGCCCAAAGAGAAAGAACAGTTGTGGTTGAAAATAATTCTCTTTACACAAGCTTATGCCATGTTGACTTTGGTCATTTGATTAATTTTTCTCTTGCCTCTTCTCTTATTGCCTTTGGATGTGATATGGGCTGCCCAAATGGAGAAGTATTATTGACCAATTGTATGATCTTGCATAGCCATTGGTTAGACTAATTTTATAGTTGCAATTTTTTGACTTTTCAAAGACAAAAGTGAAGAAGTGTATGAAGTAAATTCTCTTTCTTTCCTCTCTTTAAAATCTGACCAAATATGGAGGATTGAAAGAGGTTAAAGCCTTATAAAATATCTCTTGGCATCTCTTCAATTTATCATATTTAATTGCCTTTTGTTGCAATTGTTGACCAAGTCATCATCCTTTTATAACTTGGTCAAATTATCTCCTCTTGCTTTCATTTTGAGTCAAGCATCATTCCCTCTTGCTTTGTCTCATGTCCTACACGAGAATATGGTTCTTTAAAGAGGAAAAAAAATGATCTCTTATCATATCTACTTGAATAATATAGTTTAATGTTGAATTAGCAATGCTAATTAGACTTGTTGACTTTCCCTTTTTATGTTTGGCCAAAAATGCTTCCATGTGTCTCATATTATGGAAAAATAAATATTATCCTCATATTTCTCTTCCATAAGCCATTTCCCCCCTCTTCTCATGTTCAAATTAGTCTTTTAGTCATTTTATGACTTTAGGCAAAAAGACGAAATAGTTATCTCAAGTTAATTAGAACTAAAGTCATAACAAAAATTCCAAAAGTAATTCTGTCATTAATCCCACCATTCATTCTGTACATTTAGCTCTTGAGTACATTTTGGGATATTACAGATGTGGCGGTACATACACATTATGACAGCTTACGATGTTTGCAAGGATACCTTGGCTTTCGCCGCTTGCACAAATACGATAGCTTTCCCAGCTATAATCACATAACTTCTATAACAACACATATCGCAGATTCTAATTTTACGCACCGCCTCTCGCCCTGGGGTTAATACCGGTGCAACCAGCTTGGTGGCTAGCCATGTTGGCCATGCCAGTGTACCCTCACAAGTGAGAACTCCCCAATCATGTAATCGAATTTGCCATCAGTTGAACTAGCTTTACTCTACTACACTACCAAACCCTAATCCAGCCTGTTCACATAGCCTTTTTGGCTTTCACATAGTCAATCCCCTGTAAACTACCGCCCCAGTGGAACGGTCCTCCCACCGGAACCCCCGA
Source organism: Inga oerstediana (assembly GCA_963210345.1). Classification (NCBI taxonomy): domain Eukaryota; kingdom Viridiplantae; phylum Streptophyta; class Magnoliopsida; order Fabales; family Fabaceae; genus Inga; species Inga oerstediana. The sequence continues at coordinate 28,134,518 of OY723409.1, read as the reverse complement.
TGGGCCGTAGGTGAAAGACTCACAAATATTTGTCACACCCTAGGCCTACGCCAACTAGGAGCAGCCCACCAAACCAACCCGATTTGGCCCAACCTAGGAGACAGACTCACAATACACAATTATATCAAGCTGGAACCGGGTATATTCATCACCGATAGCTTTTCACATCACAATCCATATAATCCATCAAGTTGGGTAGGGCACACCCAAACCCTTACTTGTTCACAACACATAGCAAAATCAAACTGGGATCCTCCAAGACCCCATTCTTACACAAATACATGGCCCCAAAGTTTCACTTCCAGAAGCCATAACCAACTCATCGTTGGAAACCCATACTCTCAACGTTCCTAAAGCTCTATTCTATGATTCAACGTCACGGCGACTGCACTCTACGGTTTGTTGTCACGGTGGCTGTACATTAGGGTTTGTCGTCACAGCAGCTTTCATAAAATCACATAGTCACATCCCTCGTATCTCCACCGCCCCGAAGGAACGGTCTTACCATCAGACCACCAATGGGCCGTAGGTGAAAAATTCACAAATAGCCTTTTGGCTTATATAGTCAATCCCCTGTAAACTACCACCCCAGCAGGATGGTCCTCTGCCATAGGAACCCCTCATACGGCCGTAAGTGAAAGACACACAAATAGCCGCTCCGATAAGATATCACCGTAGGTAGCCCCCTCTGATCATAACTCTCCATAGATAGCCCTCTCATATCTGAATCCTCCATATAACACCTCTTTCCCTATGCTAGATTAACAACTATCAACCTCAGGATACCTGATACACATTTCAATTCAAATCTAGTACCATACTCTGGAACTACATACCATCCAGGTCAAGTAAACTTCCTAAGAATCAGCCCAGCTATTGAGTCTGATCCTTGGATCACAATTCATCTCTTAAACCTCAACCTCAGCTGAATCGGGAAATCACTTCCCTCAAATCCATGGAGCATCATTCACTTCAACACGAGTCTAAATATATCTGCCAGCCTAAGGCCTACTGGTCCCCTAGGTCTTAGGGCCTTTATACACACAAGTCCAGTATGACATCACTGGCATGCAATATCATACCGCCTAGGGTTTCTTACCCTACAACTAGGTTAGTGTCATGATACTTAGAACCTTACTATTATATACCTTGGAAATCATTTTCCTCTATTCTCCAATCAGACCTATCATCCTCTACATAGGATCTAGTGGATTATCATTCATTACCTCCACCTCTAGGCCCACATCAAATTCTTGAGCGAACTACACTGATTCGCCACATCCACATCACAGATAATGTATACACATAGCCCTTAAACTCATATATCCATAATAACAGGGACATTAATATGTATACCTCAACCAATCACAAATCATTACCTATTTCTTAGGCCAAACTAGAGGAACTATCCTAGTAAAATCCACCTATACCGGGAATTACATATCTGATACCAAAATGTAACCCCTTCCGTAATTATTATTCAAAATACGTAAATAAAATGAATTAGAAACCATCGGATAAACAAAACTCATTTCAATTTACCATCCTTAAGATAGGGTTTTCACAAATACCTTTCAAAATCTAATACACCTGTTCTCATATTCATATTTTGAATACAATTACCACATGAAGATAAATCACATTCATAGCATATCAGAGTGCACAACATAATAATCCCAACAATCCCGGGTTCATACCTTTACTAAGGATTTATAGGGCACATTCTCCCATTACAATTTCCTAAATAAGGGATTACACAAATCCATCTCGAATACATAACCAATTACTCATTCGAACATATACACATCCAAATATCCAAATACATATCCTAAACATTTACAGTTATCCCAATCCATAATTGATAACCAACTACCAAAATTAAACATCCCTAGCGGAGTCCTCGCCGCCCTCGATTGCTTGCTCCCTTCTCAATCTACTTGCCCTGTTTAAATTGTTGGAGGGAAGGGTGAGATTCAAGAGAATTTGAGTAGGAAAAAAAATACCAATATGCATCTAAGATAAATGTTTAATGCATGACATGCTTGTATTACATAACTCATGCTCACATAATGACAAATCTGCAAGCTCAACGTTTCGAACAAAATACTTATGGCCATAGCATAAATTGAAACAGAGCTTCAATCATTCATATATGTTTCACATAATCAAGCAAAGCAATAACATGCATTAATACATCAAAACAAATATTAAATACATGCAAGGAGGTAAGTTCCCTATACTTGTTCTTTCTACATGTGTTCCAGCACCGGCTACTCGCGATCGGGGCGAATACCAAACCCTATAATCAAATTAAGGACATAGGGTTAATCTCTAATCCAAATCCTTACTTTGATATCACTTAAAGTTGGTTATAATTTGAGTCCCTTAAGTGGTTAATAATAAGCTCAACAAAAGCTTAAAAGGATTGGGAAGTACTTGGTTGCGAATCCGCTTTTCAAAATCTCCAAGTGCTGAAAACAGGGGTTGGCTGCAACCAAGAAATCGCTGGCTGTGGCCAAAACTAGCACAAAAGGTTTTTGGTTATAACCAAGATTTTCTGGCTGCAGGCAAAACATACAAAGAAAGTTTTTTCTCGATTCCTTCCAATGGTACAATATTCACATCAAACATCATTCTCACATAAAATTTCACAAGGAATCCATTGGAAACCCCAAATCAACCAAATTCACATCACATTGACATATTCCACAATAATCTCAACTTGTCATCACTATTCCACAACACAAACTCAACATTGTAAAGTCTTTCCATTTCAAATTCAAAACCAATTCCAATGGCACCAAAACACAATATGACACCAATTTGACCACAATACACCATTTAATTCTTCTAATACAAAAATCACATAAAAATCAGGGAAAAATTCACAATTCATAAAACTTAACCAATAATCAAAATACTTAGGTCAAAAGGCATCAAATACTCACCTCTTCCTCTACCTCAAGCTAGTTTCTTGATTCTTCCAACTTCAAGTTTCCTCAAGCTCTCAAAACACCTTCTTTTACAAATCTAAAAACATAGAGATGAAGCTCCCATCATTATAAACAACATTATAAAAGGGTATTTGAGCATAAGAGGACAACAAACCAACCAAAATCTCACCTTAACTTTTTCTTTCCACCTTGGCTTTGAGGAACATAGAGGAGGGAGAGAGAATGAAGATGATGAAGGAGAGATTAGATTTTTGGGGTGCCAAAGGCCTTTTGGCTGACCTAAATGGAAGAGGGAAGAGAAAAAGTAATATTTGACACTTAGACCCAATCCAAGGACTCACATATTGCCACTTGTCACAATCATATTTCATCCTCATGAACTCACATGAACATAAACACTTGAGATTCCACCCTTTTAATCTCATAACAATAAATCACAACTATTGATCTTTGAGTTACCAATGAGCTTCCTCTTCAGTAACTGATCAATTGGCTAGTAACTTTCCCATTTTGCTCTTGATTACGGTAATTCTCACTGAATCACCACAAAACACAACATAACATTCCATTTCATCACATTATGCGCCCTCCCTCTATTTTAAGTCAATTTAGATGTTAATCCATGATTGAACTTAAATACAGGATTTCAGCGCTGCTTATAACACATACAAATCCCAATTCACATCGTATTCTCCAAAATTCACCATTTTACTTTCTTTAATACCCCATAGATATAAGAATCATTAGGGAATAAATTTGGGTTCCTTTTAAATGGGGGTATAGCAGTCCACTTATTTCAGGCTCATTCTCTAGCCTCAAATCTCAAAATTTAGGGTATTACAAGTAGCGAGATTCTATATGTATTCAACAAAGATGATAGACAACATGTCCTAGAGTCATAAGACCTAATGCACTGGTATGTCCTTACGCAGGCAGCATATTATATATTTGAGAATTGTGATGAGCAGAGGCTTAAGGTGGTGATGTTGGAAATTGTGCCCTAAGGGCCAATCATTGTACTTTGAACATTATTATTTTAATGAAATTTCTCCATTCTGTTATCATATTATTTGCATGTTAACTGTGGTAATTGTATCCTTGGATAATTCATAAAGATTGTCCTAAAATGTCCTTGGTCGGTCATCTATGCGGGAGCAGAGATGAAATAAGACCAGTATGACTTTGATAAGATATGGAGATAAGAATCAAAGTCTTAGGCACTTATAAGAGTACAAGGTGTTGGACCGACCCACTATGAGAAAGCTACATGAATCAAGTCATAAGCTTTTCTCATGTATAACCACGTCATAATGCCCTTAGACCTGAGGTCATCATGGATTCCTACCTGAGAGTTGCTAAGCTTTGAACTAGTCAAAAGTCACTTTTGACCGGGTGATGATAAAGGCTACGATCGGGCTTCGTGGTTTTCATGCAGAGGAATATGAATGATCAAGATGGAATTTGTCCCTCACATTAGTAGAGAGATATTATTGGGCCCCTTGATGAGTGAGTCTGAGAAATGTATGGCCATACTATGATGAAAGGAGTTTCTGTCTCTGTTATCAGGCTACTCAGGAATCGAGAAAGTAATGGTCAGGAACAAGAGGATGACATTATCCATGCCTTATCCTTGATCGATATATCGTGTGACAAAAGGGACATGACATGGTTGTATGACATGTTGCATCGTGATAACGATCCTCATATGAATTGGGTAGTTGTAATGTCTTGCTAGAGGCCGCTTGCGACTTTTGGGTTAGTATAGTTATTGGCCCACTGCCAACTTCATATGGGCCTATAGGGTTGCACACAAGAATGGCCCAACACGAGATAATGTTTAATTTAGGATGGATGAATTTTATATATATATATATATATGTAATATAAAATTCATTAATAATATTATATAGATATATATATTTTCGAAATATATATCTTATATATATATATGTGTATATATATTATATTATATTATATTATTATATTTAATAATATTATATAGATATATATATTTTCAAAATATATATCTTATATATATATTATATGATATTATTATATTGTGTTAGTTTTAAATTTAATTTATTAAGATATATTAAATTTAATAACTAACATGATAGAGATATAGTATCTCAGATTTAATTTATGAAGATAAATTAAATCTAATAGCTCTTTATTTGAATTAAATAAATAGGTTAAATTAAAACTGTTGGACAGATTTAATTTAAACTGAATTTATTTAATTAGCTCATTAAGATAATTAATTGTTAATTAATTGATAGAGCAGATATATTTATATGCACATGAGAATTGAGAGCCGCAAGTGAAACCCTAGGAGACATTAGAGGTGCTAGCACGCAATCTCGGTTGGAGAGCATTCGTGTGGATACCGGTAGAGGGAGCGGACCTGACGTGTTGGCTCCTAGAGATCATGAAAACTCTGAATCATCAAAAAGGTATGAATTCTTCCAACTTTTTTTAAACGCCGTTGCTAGATCCTCGATTAGGATCGGTGAAAATTTTAAAATTCTTCCGCTGTGCCTACCGATCCTAACAGTGGCATCAAAGCCAGAACAATTGTGTGTTTAAATTGAGTTTATGATTCTTATACATGTGATATATATGGGATGTGTACGTATGTTTATAAGAAACACTCGAATATGCATGTGATTTGGTTAATACGAAACGAAATTATTTAGAAAGATGTGATCTTGTAATTCAGTTGATTTTTGTTTTCGTTTAAATTGAATCTTGAAATTGTTTCATTTTCAGCTTTGAAGCATATACGTGATTTTCGTTTTGAACAAGCATGAAATTGGGTAGGGTATCTGAGATCGTAGTTGGCGGCAATCAAATCGGGTCTAGGTTCGGATATCTGTTTGGGTAATAGGGTTTCGAACTATGGGGAAGACAATCTGGATCAGAAGCGTTCTGGGCCTTTGTTGTTTTTGTTTTGAAAAATTGGGTCCGAAATTTAAAAATTTAAAATTTTCAAATATTTCTTTTAAAAGGAATGTGCCTTTTTCAAAAGCTCCAGGGGCGCTATGACCACCTCTGCGTAGCGTAATATAATCTGATCACGATATTTATTGCTTTTCATATTGTATGAATTCTTGTTATGGTTTATTATTTATCCTTGTTTGGGTATGGTGAACAACATGGCTTTAGAATTTTACAAAGGTTGTAATACTTAAATACGGCCTGCGTGCCGTGCCTTTCTCTAAATACTCTCGATGTACATTCTCTTCTCATCTCACTCCCCTCGAATGTTTAAACGAGGTTTCTCTCAATGTATTTCTTTTTTTTATTTAGAGAAGTCCTCTCATTGGCTTGGGAGGATTTTAGGTTAGGTAAGCCATGTTGTGTCACGTTTAAATTATGCTTTTGATAAGATCATTGCATGATTACTTTTATGTTTATATGTATTTATCTGTATGAGATACGACCACGATTGCATCCATGTAAACAAAACTACTTAATTAAGCCCTCTGAATCAAATCTTAAGTCATAATGCTGTCAATTAATGAATACTTGTCAAAACCTAGATCGCTCAATTATGGAAACGACCTAAGTGGATGCACTTGAGTTATCTTGATGAGATAAGCTGAGTAATGGTGCTACTCATAATATTCATTATTGTTTTGACTTAATTGAGATTAACAAAACGGTTTTGAATCTCAAGGCATTAGATGGGGTTAAACATGCCGGATCATATGATGATTAAATCCCATAAAGATCTAAGAGTTACATGTGATGTAATTGGTAAATAGGTTACCTACCTAAATAACTTGAATTTAAGTGTCTTGCCAAAGCGGACTTTAGTTTAAGCCAAATATGGATCTTAGCCCACTAATTATTATATTGAGGGTTGTTAATTTAGTGGGAGATTACTAACTAACTTTGCATATTTTAATTGTAGAATCATGTCGACTAGTAATACTGCTACACTATCGTTGCGATCGGTCCTTGAGAAGGACAAACTCAATAGGACAAACTTTCTTGACTGGTTTAGGAACTTGAGAATTGTTCTCAAGTAGGAAAGAAAGGCTTATGTCCTAGATCAACCCATTCCTAAGGAGCCTGCAGCCAATGCTCCAAGAGCTCAGAGATATGCTTACATAAAGCATAAGGATGACTCTGTGGATGTAGGTTGCCTGATGCTTGCGACTATGGTTCCAGAGCTCCAAAGAGATCTGGAACTCATAGAAGCTCATGAGATGATTGTACATCTCAAGGAAATATTCCAGCAACAAGCAAGGGAAGAATGGTATGAGACCACAAAGGCCTTACATTCCTGCAAAATGGCTGAAGGTGCATCAGTTAGTACTCATGTGTTAAAGATGAAAGACTATATTGATCACCTTGAGAGGCTTGGATTTCCCATGAGCCAGGAGTTAGCTACGGATTTCATCCTCAACTCACTCCCGGGGAGTTATGACCAGTTTGTTATGAACTACAACATGAACAACATGGAGAAATCAATTTCTGAGCTGCATGGGATGCTCAAAATTGCTGAGCAAAGCATTAAGAAAAAGCCTAGCACAGTTTTGATGGTTCAGAAAGGAAAAGGAATGAAAAAGAAAGGGAAGGGCAAATGGAAGGATAATGGCTCAGGTGGTAAGACCAAAGAGTCAAACAAGCCCGAAATCAAGCCTGCACCCAAGAAGGCAAAGCCTCCAAAGGAAGGAGTCTGCTACTTCTGCAATGAACCCGGTCATTGGAAGAGGAATTGCAAACTCTACCTGGAAGATCTGAAAAAGAACAAGAAGGATAGCGACGTTATCGCTTCAGGTATTTATGTTATAGACATTCATTTTTCTACTTCCTCTACATGGGTATTAGATACTGCATGTGGTTCTCACATTTGTACAAATGTGCAGGGTCTAAAGGATAGTAGAAAGCTGAATAAGGGCGAGGTGGACCTACGAGTTGGAAACAGAGCAAGAGTTGCTGCTTTAACCGTAGGCACTTATGAATTAGTTCTGCCCAGTGGGCTTTTGTTAGTTTTGAACAATTGCTATTATGTTCCTGCTTTAAGTAGTAACATTATTTCTCTTTCTTATTTGGATAAGGAAGGTTATACTTCCATTACTAGGAATGGTAAATGTTCTATTTATCGTAATGACATTTTCTATGCTGATGGTAATTTGCAAGTTGGTCATTATATATTAAATTTGGAACATTCTAATAATGGGAATATCTATAACGTAACTACTAAGAGGATAAAATCAAACGATTTGAATCCGACTTACCTATGGCATTGTCGTCTAGGCCACATAAATGAGAAACGCATTTCTAAACTCCATCAAGATGGATTTCTAAACTCATTTGATTTTGAATCATATGATACATGCAAATCTTGCTTATTAGGAAAGTTGACTAAGGCACCTTTTACTGGGCACAGTGAAAGGGCTACATACATACAGATGTATGTGGACCATTAAATATAGCTGCCAGAGGAGGTTATGTCTACTTCATTACATTTATAGATGACTTCAGTAGATATGGCTATATCTATCTAATGAAACATAAATCTGAATCTTTTGAAATGTTCAGAATATTCCAAAATGAAGTACAAAACCAACTTGGTAAAACAATTAAAGCACTTCGATCTGATCGAGGTGGTGAATATTTGAGCCAAGAATTCATTGACCATCTTAGGAGTTGTAGGATGATCTCACAATTGACTCCTCCAGGAACACCAAAATGGAATGGCGTTTCTGAACGGAGGTATCGAACACTATTAGATATGGTTCGATCTATGATGAGTCAAACAGATCTTCCACCATCCTTTTGGGGACATACCTTAGAGACAGCTGCGTTCACACTAAATCGTGTTCCATCTAAGGCAATTGAAAAGACACCATATGAGATATGGACTGGAAAGAAACCAAGTTTATCTTTTCTCAAAATCTGGGGATGTGAGGTATATGTTAAGCAACAAGCCTCTGATAAATTAGCGCCCAGATCCATAAAGTGCCTTTTCGTGGGGTATCCTAAAGAAACGAAAGGATACTATGTCTACAATCTCATCGATAACAAAGTGTTTGTTATTTGAAATGGTAAGTTTCTAGAAAGAGAGTTTGTCTCTAAAATAACCAGTGGGAGCGACTTACATCTCGAAGAAATTCGAGAGCCACAAAATAGTACAGAACCACATATGGAAATTAGAGAAGACTCACAACAAGTTGCTGAGCCTCCTCAAGTAACACAAGGTCCATGAAGATCTGATAGGACACGGCATCAGCCTCAGAGATATGGATTTCTGATTACTGAAGGCCGTGATGTGTTGCTCATTGAGCAAAATAAGCCCACCACCTATCGAGAAGCCACTGTGGGACCAAACTCTGAGAAATGGCTAAATGCCATGAAGCCTAAAATACAATCCATGTACAACAATCAGGTATGGACCTTAGTCGATCCACCTGAAGGTGTAAAAACCATTGGGTGCAAATGGGTTTTCAAGGAGAAAACTGACATGGATGGCAATGTAAATGTCTTTAAGGCATGATTGGTTGCAAAAGGATTCACTCAAACTCATGGTGTAGACTATGATGAAACCTTTTCCCCAGTTACAATGGCCAAATCAATTAGAATCCTTCTTGCCATTGCAGCATATTATGACTATGAAATATGGAAGATGGATGTCAAAACAGCCTTCCTTAATGGAAAGCTGCTTGAGGATGTGTACATGACACAACCTGAAGGTTTTGTAAGTCTAGAGGACTCTGGTAAAATTTGCAAGCTTCAAAGATCCATGTATGGATTGAAGCAAGCATCTCGGAGCTGGAATCATCATTTTGATGAAGTAGTCAAAGAGTTTGGATTCATTCAAAACATTGATGAACCTTGTGTTTACAAGAAGGTTAGTGGGAGCATAGTTGTATTTCTAGTGTTTTATGTAGATGACATCCTACTCATTGGGAATGATATTCCTACCTTGCAGAGTGTCAAGTCTTGGTTAGGAAAGTCCTTTTCAATGAAAGACTTAGGTGAAGCCACCTATATCCTAGGGATTATGATCTATAGGGATAGATCCAAAACACTTATAGGCCTAAGTCAAAGCACATACATAGACAAGATACTGCATAGGTTCAGTATGCATGATTCAAAAAGGGGTTACATGCCCATGTCTCATGGCATCCATCTTAGTAAGGATCTGTGTCCTAGTACACATGATCAGCGAGATCGCATGAGTAAGGTTCCATATGCCTTGGCCATTGGATCCATCATGTATGCCATGTTATGTAGTCGACCGGATGTCTCGTTTGCCTTAAGTATGACCAGCAGATACCAACAAGATCCTGGTGAGGGTCATTGAACTGCCGTCAAGAATATCCTAAAGTACTTAAGATGGACTAAGGACTTATTTTTGGTCTATGGTGGATTGGATGATGAGCTCGGCATAACCGGTTACACAGATGCAAGTTTCCAAACTGACCAAGATTACCTTAAATCGCAATCTAGATACGTATTCCTCCTGAATGGTGGACAGTAAGCTGGAAGAGCTCTAAGCATAGCACTATAGCAGATTCTGCAACAGAAGCTAGTATATAGCAGCATCAAATGCAGCTAAAGAAGCCATTTGGATCAGAAAGTTCATTATTGAACTAGGGGTGGTGCCTACCATCTCAAATCCAATAGATTTGTTCTGTGACAATAGCAGTGCTATTGCATTGGCCAAGGAGCCTAGGTCACATCAAAGGACCAAGCATATACTCAGGCAATTTCATCTTATTAGAGAAATTAATGATAGAGGTGATATAAAGATATGCAAAGTAGCAGGAGAAGATAATGTTGCTAATCCTCTTACTAAGCCACTTGAACAGGCAAAGCATGAGCGTCATGTTAGGGCAATGGGAATTAGGAAAATTAATGATTGCACCTAGGGCAAGTGGGAGGATGTTGGAAATTGTGCCCTAAGGGCCAATCATTGTACTTTGAACATTATTATTTTAATGAAATTTCTCCATTCTGTTATCATATTATTTTCATGTTAACTATGATAATTGTATCCTTGGATAATTCATAAAGATTGTCCTAAAATGTCCCTGGTCGGTTATCTATGCGGGAGCAGAGATGAAACAAGACCAGTATGACTTTGATAACATATGGAGATACGAATCAAAGTTTTAGGCACTTGTAAGAGTACAAGGTGCTGGACCGACCCACTATGAGAAAGCTACATGATCAAGTCATAAGCTTTTCTCATGTATAACCACGTCACAATGCCCTTAGACCTGAGGTCATCATGGATTCCTACATGAGAGTTGCTAAGTTTTGAACTAGTCAAAAGTCACTTTTGACCAGCTGATGATAAAGGCTACGATCGGGCTTAGTGGTTTTTCATGCAAAGGAATATGAATGATCAAGATGGAATTTGTCCCTCACATTAGTAGAGAGATATTATTGGGCCCCTTGATGAGTGAGTCTAAGAAATATATGGCCATACTATGATGAAAGGAGTTTCTGTCTCTGTTATCGCCTACTCAGGAATTGAGAAAGTAATGGTCAGGAACAAGAGGATGACATTATCCATATCTTATCCTTGATCGATATATCGTGTGACAAAAGGGACGTGACATGGTTGTATGACAGGTTGCATCGTGATAACAATCCTCATATGAATTGGGTAGTCGTAATGTCTTGCTAGAGGCCGCTTGCGACTTTTGGGTTAGTATAGTTATTGGCCCACTGCCAACTTCATATGGGCCTACAGGGTCGCACACAAGAATGGCCCAACACGAGATAATGTTTAATTTAGGGTGGACGAATTATATATATATATATATAATATAATATAAAATTCATTAATAATATTATATAGATATATATATTTTCGAAATATCTATCTTATATATATATATATATATATGTGTGTGTGTGTGTGTATATTATATGATATTATTATATTGTGTTAGTTTTAAATTTAATTTATTAAGATATATTAAATTTAATAACTAACATGATAGAGATATAGTATCTCAGATTTAATTTATAAAGATAAATTAAATCTAATGGCTCTTTATTTGGATTAAATAAATAGGTTAAATTAAAACTGTTGGACAGATTTAATTTAAACTGAATTTATTTAATTAGCTCATCATGATAATTAATTTTTAATTAATTTTGAAATTAATGATGATTAATTTTGAAATTTGAAAATAACCCTCATGAGTTATAAACTTGATAGAGCATATATATTAAGATGCACATGAGAATTGAGAGCCGCAAGTGAAACCCTAGAAGACATTAGAGGCTTTAGCACGCAATCTCGGTTGGAGGTATTCGTGTGGATACCGGTAGAGCGAGCGGACCTGACATGTTCGCTCCTAGAGATCGTGAAAACTATGAATCATCAAAAAGGTATGAATCCTTCCAACTTGGTTTAAATGCCATTGATAGATCATCGATTAGGATCAGTGAAAATTTTAAAATTCTTCCGCTGTGCCTACCGATCCTAACAGGTGAGACATGTTTTTTGGATAGAAGAGATTGATACTCCAGATAAACAAAACCGTGAGGGTGGGGGCTATGGCTAACTACCAAAGCGGTGTGCAAGTTTCATAGGGCAGAGGCCTTAGGTCATCGGACGATAATAAGACCTATGAACCTAGCACTGTGGTTGTTTACTAGTGTGGTGACATTGGACCAGTATGTCCAAATATACCAAGTTGTAGCCGAGGCAGTAAGTCCCAAGATGCCAATGGAATAAGTGTGATTCCCTAGGTTGTAAGACTGGAAAATCTAGCGTTGTGGGGGTAAAATGATCTGTAAGGCTTGTTATATATACAATGTGATCAAGGAGAGTCCCGAAGAGACAGTGAGGCCTGAGAAACCAAGCAATGTGAGAATGGCTAATGGACTAGTGGGTCCTATGTTTGAATGCTATATACTGGGTATAGAATAAATGAGAATGTTGTATGATGGTACCTAAATACTATTGGAAATTTAAGGATTTGATCATTGTGTTGCATGCTCTAGGAGCTTGCAAATCAAAGAGTTGAAATGAAAGACATAGACTAAGTGTCTAGAGCTAATTCCCAAAGGTACATATAGTACCATATGATGTTTGAAATTTTGAGGACGAAATTTATTGAATGTGGGGAGAATTGTAATATCTCAACTTGGGCCTAAGACTTTGAGGATAAGCCTATATCAGGCAGACTACTAAGCCTAAATTGGGAAGAGTCTCAAGAATGATGAGAGATAGAAAGACTCTCAGGGACTAAGTACTCCAGCCCTATCGAGTAGAGGGCCAAGTATGTGTAGGCAGTAGGATCAAAGTGTCAATGTAGATGTGCACAAGGCACATATACGGTGCCATTAGGTTGGTAGAAAGATGTCACCTAGCTATGTTATGTGGTATACAACTGGTTGGCAAATAAAATATATTAGTATAGGTGTGCACATGGCATTTTCAAGGTAGACATGAGTATCCTACGTTTTTGGGAAAATACATTGGAATGTGGTGTCATATAGGGTCCACACACACTCTAATCAGGATGTCATTTGGTGGACCTCCACATACGTGGCACAGTCCCCAGTAGACACCTGTAATGCCCCAAAATATGTATAAGGGCTCAATTCTAAAATAGAATGTAACGAATGTTAGAAAACACTTTTGAGGAATAAAGTGTGAATTATGACTCAAATTAGTAGTAGAAAATGCCCAAACCTAGTATTTAACTTTAATTATTGTAACAAAGTCTAAGTTGAACTAAAAGAGAAGGGAATGGTGTATGGCAAGAGAACATGGAAGTAGATAATACACCAAGTGTCAATCTAACTTAAATTGCCATGGTCAGGGGAAAAAAGGGAAGAAAGAAATTGTCAGCCAATTAGTCAGCAATTTCCTCTCCTCTTGGAAGAAGAAATTGACCATTAACTAAAAGAACAAGAGGTGTGACTAAATGGCTAATTGAATTAGTTAATGTAACTAAATAGTTACTTACTTTTGATAGAGTCATAGGATGATAACACATGGCACAACATGAATTAAGCAATAATAATTAGATTAAGTCAAATTTTTAAACTCTCCCTCCCTCTTCTTAATTTCGGCTGGAAGAATAAGAAAGGCTAAATTTGAATCATTTAATCACTTCACTCTCTCTCTCTTCTAGCTCTCTTATAGTTGGTTAAGGCAATGAGGAGGAAAGAGAAAGAAGATTAAAGTTAATGTGAGATCTTCTACTTGAATTTTGACCTTGTTAACCACCTCTATTGCTCAAAACCTCTTCCCAAACCTTGTTCCTCTTGATGAGAGCTTCATTTTCATGGCTTTAATTAGTTGTTCAAGATGAGGTGTTTTGTGAGCTCAAAGAAGAACTAAAGGTTGAAAATTAAAGAACAACCTAGAGGAAGTGCTAGAAGTGATAGGAGCAACCTTTTGGTATATATATTGTGATGATTAGTTGAGAACTTTGGCTTGTGGAATTTTTCCATATTTTTTTGAGTTTCAATAGGGTTTCAAGTTTCAAGATGTTTTGATGATATTAATGGTGTCTTGTGGTGTGTATTGGACATATAAAACTAGTTTGAGACTTGAATGGGAAGTTTGGTAATTGTGGGATTTTGTGTTAAAATTATGCCAAAATAGAACATATAAAAGAATTGGGAATTTGGTTGTTTTGAGGTTTCCATTATGTTCCACATGAAAAACTATGTGGAGAGTAGCCCTGGTTGTAAATTCTGGAGCATTGGAAATGTATATTGCAAAACTGAAAGTTCTACCAATATAAGTTCTGTGCAGGGCAGTCAGTTTACATGATGTTTTTAAATAATTGATATAAAATGGGCTCATTTGGACATGTGTGCTGGAAGTTATGCATTTTCAAAGTTTAAGGTTGAAACTAGAATTTATTTTGGAATGGTATGGAAATTCGTGGAATTTTTTATTTCTGTGGATGTAGATTGCGGCAGTGATTAATATTTTTCCTATATAGAGGATTTAAAAAATTTAAGTAGGACTTGGAATCACTCCATTTCAATTTTTGTATATCAAGTTATGATTTTTGGAAGTTCAGGAAAGAACAAAAACAATTTCTTGGCCGTGACCAGAAGTTCTTGGCTGTAGCAAAAAACTTTCTAACCTTTTCTTGGGCTCGGCCAGAGGATTATACCCAATTTCAGCATTGTTCTTTTTTGAAAGGCGGTGTTTGGTCTTGCTTTCCATAACCCTCTTAGGCTTTTGTTTGAGTTCCAAATAGCTACTTAAAGGACTCAAGTGATAACCAATCCAAGTATTTTGGAGTTATTAAAGAATTGGAATAGGTAATAACTCATCATCCTTAATTCTAATTTATAGGATTTGATATCTGCCCTGAGGTTACGAAATCAATATAAGAACAAGACCAGAAAGACCAACGTGGTGACTCTTTCTCTTGTATAATGTATGATGCTTTATATGTATGTCCAAATCATCACTTGTTGTGAATGTTAAGAATGCCAAGAATGCTATGAATGTTGCAAATTGTCAAGAATGTATGACTGTTATGAATGCTATTGTGTGGTGATTGTCTACATGCTTTGTGAAGTTATTTGTCATATGAGTGAATTTTACCACTGACTAACCTACAGCAAGGGCAAGCGGCTTATGGGGCAAGCATGTAAACAAGTACGGCTAGGGCACGTCGATAAAGGATTAGGACTGTTATTGGTTAACTATTTTGAGGAACTGTATATGATGTATATATAAGTACGCTGTGAGGCTAGTACTCCTAGTAATAGTAAAGGTACCAATTCTATACTTGAATATTAGTACATAATCGCGATAAATGAACTAAAATAGGGTGATTGTGTACTATGGACCCTTTATTTAACAAACCTAACCTGAACATCTACCGAAAATTTGGATAAGTACTCTGATATTAAGAAATGGAAATAAAAATGAATGAGTCAAACAGATTTAAAAAGCAAAAATGAGACCATATTGAAAATGTTTTGAAAAGGTTTTGAAAATCCACTTAAGTACAGGATCGAACCATATACCCAAGTCAGGATCCTAAATGAGTTGTAAACTATTTGTGGTCTCCGGTTTGACTTCATTACATGATTTGAACTTGATAGAGGTGCAAGGGGCATCTTATGTGGTGTCCAACAAAGAATCAATGTTGGTATCCAAAGTGTTGACAAAGTACTACATGGCAGCTTAGGTGGCATCTACAATGAACGAGATGTTGTCTCTATTATCCAACAAGATTCTAAGCAAGCCCAAGATCCACCTCATCACATTGACGACCCAATTACTAAAAACTCAGAAAAGAGTGAAGTGTTTGAGAGGTTGGAGAAAACATTTAGGCTGGATTTTTGGTGCGAACCCACAAGGGAAGATCCCACGAACCCACAATCAATTCTGAAATATACACACCCCAAGAAAGCTAAACACAGATTGACGATCCACTTGAACACGAAAGAACAAGGACCCAAAGTGTTGGAAAACGCCACAAGGTTGATCAAGCCTTGATAAGTTTGTTAGTTCTAAAAAGAACCCTTAGAGAGAATCCACTCTCAAGAAACAAAGTGCAGAAGTGCAACTTTCATTTATGATTCAAATCTCAATTGTGTGTCTTACAAATGAAGAAGTACCAAGTATTTATAGGGAAATATGACATAATTGTAGTAGGTGCAAATCTGAAAACAACCAATACAAATTGTAAAACCATGTGCTAGGAAACCTAAAAGTCTAATACAATAAACACAAAAGTCTAATACAATCTAGAAGAAAGTTGAAAAATCAAATACAAATGCTTAAAGAAACCAAAAGTCAAATCTGCCACCAACTCCTTGTTGATTTTCGCACACCTAACTTCAAGAATATGTAATCAGCAAATTAAGGCTCAAAATGTGCTTATTTAGGCCCAAATGAGCCTCCCATGTGTAGTACTTGGTCCAAGCTCTTTAGTTCCAAGTTTGCAAGCCCAAAACTTGATCAATATCTCTGTTTGCAGCGCATATGAAGTTAGTGACGTTTTCAGCATCTTTGTTTTGTAAATCAGCTTTATTGATCCAATTGCCATTTGATTTACAACAACTTCTTCAATCAGCCCAATCAATGCTTCCTTGAATATTTTAGCTTGTGCTCTCATGATTTGTTGAGATGGAATTTGATAATGATCATTTGAAACGGAAGAGATGTCACTTGAATTTGAAGGGACAACTTGTTGATTATAGATCGCATCATTCCCTCTCTCCTCAAAAGGATTCGTCCTCGAATCTTGACTTGAATTTGGAGAGTTAATTTGTTGATTCTGGGTCGCATCATTCCCTCTCTCCTCAAAAGGATTCGTCCACGAATCTCCACCTGGATCAAATGGACATATATCAGCCACATTAAAAGTAACAATAACAATATACTCACAAGCTAGATCAATCTTGTAAGCATCAACAAGTTTAAAAAGAACACAGCTTCTTTGTGTGTTGGCTTTGGATGCATAATGCTCAATTTCGCAGGGAAGAAACAATTCAGCAAAGCCAATATCATTTGCATACATTTCCTCAGCATATTCAAATCCAAGCAATCTGGTATTTAGAGAAGAAAGAGCACTATACTTTCTTGACAATACTTCAACAACAACATTCTCTTTACCTTTCTTATATATGATGACATGTGGAAATGTCTCAATAAATTTCAGCAGCATGTATGCCTTTTGTTGAGCTTACCTTGACCAAGCAAATACACATAACAAAGGAAATCAATGTTTTCCATGCAACAATCAGAATTTTCCAGAATTGAAAACAATTGTTCCTTTCTCAAAACTTCAAGCACACATAGCAAATGATTCACTTGCTCATCATGTTTGTTGCTATAAATAAGAGTATCATCAAAACAAGCTGCAACATGCATATAAGAACACCTACAAACTGTAAAATCCATGGGACAATGAAAATTCAAAGTGTTGAGTTCAAGGCATCTTAAGGGCAGCAAGTTATCAACAATATCAAACTTTAGAGAACCATAATGTTTTTCAATGTCACTTGAAGGAAATGAAGGTTCAATGCTTCTTGAAAACAAGAATCCATCAGGTGGCTTCTTAGGAATCAAATCAAAGAACACCTGCAACACATCAAAATCACAAGGAAAATAATGATTAAGATCATTAGTAACCAAAACAATATCCTTGCCATCACTCTTAACTTTACTTTTCTCATGACTCTTTTCATCTTTCTTTTCACTGAATTCTTCACTCTCATTTTTGCTCTCTTTATTTTGACAACACTCTATGCTCTCAATATCTTTTTCTCCCTCAAAC
Source organism: Inga oerstediana (assembly GCA_963210345.1). Taxonomy (NCBI): domain Eukaryota; kingdom Viridiplantae; phylum Streptophyta; class Magnoliopsida; order Fabales; family Fabaceae; genus Inga; species Inga oerstediana. The sequence continues at coordinate 28,116,316 of OY723409.1, read as the reverse complement.
TGAATTTTTCTCTCTAAAACAGTTTCATTGAAATCACTCTCACTCATATGTTCACTTTTCTTTTCATGATTGAGAGGAACTTCTTCAACCACAAGATTGGTGTTTGGACTAATGAGGTTTTCTTCCACACATTGGTCAGTAAGACTTTCAACATTCAATACTTCTTCCTCCTTAGTTAGCACTTGATCATCATTAGGAACTGTAACAATCTCATTTGCTTTAGAGCGACTTTCTGAACATCTTTGTTGCTTGATTTTTTGCTCATGCTCAGCAACAAATTGAACCAAAAGATCAATGTCCAAGAAACTTAAGGTCTTTGCAAAAGAAGCTAATTCAGGATTAAGCCCATTCACAAAACGATCCTTAGTGGCTTTTGAAGTTTCTTTCACTCTAGCTCTAGTCATAGCTAATTCCAACTCTTGAAAATATTCATCAACAGTCATGGAACCTTGTTTCAACTCCTGCAACTTTCTTTGTAATTCTCTTTTTGATTTGGAGTTGTGACTAGACATCCATTGCTCTGCTTTATCAGTAAACCTTTGAATTCCTTTTAGTAAGGAGTCAAAATATGTTTGAAGCACTTTTTCATCATGCATATTGATGATACCTGAAAAGTTAGATTTAGAAAAAAAATGGACCTCACCACTCTACTCACGTGTTTCACTCAAACAAGTTTAGTGTCACTCGTGTTTCACTCAAATTTGGCTTTTAAAATGATGTAGTTCACTCTTGCCTTTTTCCACTCTTAGATTCCTCTTGAGGCACTTTAAAGAACTAAGCAATTCATAATCAAAGCAATCACAATTTGCTGAATCAACACAACACTTAGAAATATGGAATATCAATGTGAGTATTGGAAAAGGAAATTTAAGGAAATCAAGTGTATAAATGACATAGACTTCACAAATTCTATGTATGACAATAGATATTGCTTAAAACACTTCCAACACAATCCTTTTTTTCAGTATTTTTTTTTCTTTTCTTATCACATATTTTTTTTTCTTTTTCTTTTTCTGATGCTCGTATTTTTTTTTTCATTTTTCTCCTCTACTGAAATTTAAAGAGAATGCAGAATCTATCACAAACAACAAAACTCAAGAAATCTGAACCCATAAATTCCAGAAAAGCGTCTATTTTGTAAAGACTATAACTCAGTGGAAATTTTGGATTGAGATGATACCAAAACGAACAGAAAGATGAGATTCTAAACTATGAAAATGACCTATTGAACGATGTAAAACACAAAGGAAAAAGTGGTCAAACAAGGAAAGAATATTTTAGGACGTTCTGGAAAAATGAAGATGAACAAGCCCAGAATTTTCCAGAAAATACAACTAGATTAAAATAGATAGAACTCACAAATGACAAATCGGATAGAAACGATTCCAAACCGAGATGAAAGAAGAGATTCTAAACTATGAAAATGACCTATTGAACGATGTAAAACACAAAGGAAAAGAGGTCAAACAATAACACAATATTTCAGGACGTTCTGAAAAAAAAACGAAGATGAACAAGCCCAGAATTTCCAGAAAACACAACTAGATTAAAATAGATTGAACTCACAAATGACAAATCGGATTGAAACGATTCCAAACCGAGATGAAAGAAGAGATTCCGAACTAACATACTAAATATTGGAAAACACAAAGGAAAACTTGACGAACAGAAGTAATAAATCTGGACACGGACAGACACAAGAACAAAGCATAAAACTTAAAATGAAAATGGAAACGAAGAACAGATAGATATGACCTGAGTTTAGATTCGAAGCTCTGATACCAAGATGGTGCGAACCCATAAGGGAAGATCCCACGAACCCACAACCAATTCTGAAATATACACACCCCAAGAAAGCTAAACACAGATCGACGATCCACTTGAACACGAAAGAACAAGGACCCAAAGTGTTGGAAAACGCCACAAGGTTGATCAAGCCTTGATAAGTTTGTTAGTTCTAAAAAGAACCCTTAGAGAGAATCCACTCTCAAGAAACAAAGTGCAGAAGTGCAACTTTAATTTATGATTCAAATCTCAAGAAAGCTAAACACAGATCGACGATCCACTTGAACCCTTGAACACGAAAGAACAAGGACTCAAAGTGTTGAAAAATGCCATAAGGTTGATCAAGCCTTGATAAGTTTGTTAGTTCTAAAAAGAACCCTTAAAGAGAATCCACTCTCAAGAAACAAAGTGCAGAAGTGCAACTTTCATTTATGATTCAAATCTCAATTGTGTGTCTTACAAATGAAGAAGCACCAAGTATTTATAGGGAAATATGACATAATTGTAGTAAGTGCAAATCTGAAAACAACCAATACAAATTGTAAAACCACGTGCTAGGAAACCTAAAAGTCTAATACAATAAACACAAAAGTCTAATACAATCTAGAAGAAAGTTGAAAAATCAAATACAAATGCCTAAAGAAATCAAAAGTCAAATCTGCCACCAACTCCTTGTTGATTTTCGCAAACCTAACTTCAAGAATATGTAATCAGCAAATTAAGGCTCAAAATTTGCTTATTTAGGCCCAAATGAGCCTCCCATGTGTAGTACTAGGTCCAAGCTCTTTGTTTTGAAGTTTCCAAGCCCAAAACTTGATTAGCAACTCCTTATTTAGCATAAATGAACTTAGTGACGTTTTCAGCATCTTTATTTTGTAAATCAGATTTATTGATCCAATTGCCATTTGATTTACAACAACTTCTTCAATCAGCCCAATCAATGCTTCCTTGAATATTTTAGCTTGTGCTCTCATGATTTGTTGAGATGGAATTTGATAATGATCATTTGAAATGGAAGAGATGTCACTTGAATTTAAAGGGACAACTTGTTGATTATAGATCGCATCATTCCCTCTCTCCTCAAAAGGATTCGTCCTCGAATCTTGACTTGAATTTGGAGAGTTAATTTGTTGATTCTAGATCGCATCATTCCCTCTCTCCTCAAAAGGATTCGTCCTCGAATCTTGACTTGAATTTGAAGGGACAACTTGTTGATTCTAGATCGCATCATTCCCTCTCTTGTCAAAAGGATTCGTCCTCGAATCTTGACTTGAATTTGGAGAGTTAATTTGTTGATTCTAGATTGCATCAATTTTGCTTCATTAATGGCTCATAATGCTAGTATATATGTTGAGGGTGCAAATGAGGCCTTAACCATACCTATTCAGTCCCATATACATGATTTTACAACACATAGAAGCTTGAGCACGTGGCAAAGTAGAAAGATCCATGAAATTGGTGTAACATAAAGTAGTAAGCCCAACAAGATGATGAACAAGGCCCATGTGCAGTCCAGATTGAAGAATTCACTTAAAATACCATGTGACAAGCATGTGCCTTGAAGGAGGATCATAAGTGACGTCCAAGATACCTCAAGAAGCATCTAGAAGGCGTCCTTATATAGTAAATCAGAATTAATTTCATTTTTATTTGTTTCCTTTTTTTTATTTGCCTTAAATAAGGCCTTTGGTCAAAGATTGCTCTTGAAGACTTTGTTTTATTTCCTATTTTTAGGTAGCTGACTTAGTCTTGAAGAATAAGTAATTTCCTAATTCCTTTAGGCTTGAATGGTGCCAAAAAATGGTTGCAGGCCCATTTCAGGTTAAAAGAATGAAAGTTTGGTCACTGTGTCGGAATGGGTTGAAAACCCACATACCCACTCCGTTTTTAATGAGGATTCTACAATGCCCAATAATGGTGTCAAATTCATCCGTTTGGACCTTGAACGGACAAAAACGTGTTGCAGGCGCAATTGAGTTCAAAAGAATGAAAGTTTTGTCACTGTCTGGGAATGGCGTGAAAACCTACAAACCCACTCCATTTTTCATGAGGATTCTAGAATTCAAAATATTGTTGTCAAATTCATCCGTTTGGGCCCTGGACAGCCAAAAAATCGTTTCAGGCCCATTTGAGGTCAAAAGAATGAAAGTTTGGTCACTGTCTCGGAAGGGCTTGAAAACCCACATACCCACTCCGTTTTTCATGAGGATTCTAGAATCCCCAATATTGTTGTCAAATTCATCCGTTTGGGCCCTTAAAGTCCAAAAACGCGTTTCAGTCGCATTTGAGGTCAAAAGAATGAAAGTTTTGTCACTGTCTCGGAATGGCTTGAAAACCCACATACCCACTCTGTTTTTCATGAGGATTCTAGAATGCTCAATATTGTTGTCAAATTCATCTGTTTGGGCCTTGAATGGATAGAAACGCGTACCAAGCGCGTTTGAGGTCAAAAGAATGAAAGTTTGGTCACTATCTCGGAATGGCTTGAAATTGCACATACCCACTCCGTTTTTCTTGAGGATTGTAGAATGCGTAATATTGTTGTGAAATTCATCTGTTTGGGTCGTGAACGGACAGAAAGACGTTCCAGGCGCCTTAGATGTCAAAAGAATGAAAGTTTGGTCACTATCACAGAACGGCTTGAAAACCCATATACCTACTCCGTTTTTCATGAGGATTCAAGAATGCCCAATATTGTTGTCAAATTCATCCGTTTGGACCCTTAACGTCCAAAAACGAATTTCAGGCATTTTCGAGGTCAAAAGAATGAAAATTTAGTAACTCAAAATGGCTTGAAAACCCACTTACCCACTCTGTTTTTCATGAGGATTCAAGAATGTCCAATATTGTTGTCAAATTCATCCGTTTGGGCCCTAAACGTCCAAAAACGCATTTAAGGCGCATTTGAGGCCAAAAGAATGAAAGTTTGGCTACTGTTACGGAACGGCTTGAAAACCCACATACCCACTCTGTTTTTAATGAGGATTCTAGAATGCCCAATAATGGTGTAAAATTCATCCGTTTAGGCCTTGAACTGCCAAAAATGCGTTACAGGCGCATTTGAGGTCAAAAGAATGAAAGTTTGGTCACTGTCTGGGAATGGCTTGAAAACCCACCCGTTTTTCATGAGGATTCTAGAATGCTCAATATTGTTGTCAAATTCATCTGTTTGGGCCTTGAACGGAGAGAAACGCGTTCCAGGCGCGTTTGAGCTCAAAAGAATGAAAGTTTGGTCACTGTCTCGGAATGGCTTGACAACCCACATACCCACTCCGTTTTCCATGAGGATTCTAGAATGCGCAATATTGTTGTCAAATTTATCCGTTTGGGCCCTGGACGGCCAAAAAATAGTTGCAGGCCCATTTGAGGTTGAAAGAATGAAAGTTTAGTCATTGTGTCGAAACTCACTTCGTTTTTCATGAGGATTCTAGAATGCCCAATATTATTGTCAAATTCCTCCATTTGGGCCCTTAACATCAAAAAACGCGTTTCAGGCGCATTTGAGGTCAAAAGAATGAAAGTTTGGTCACTTTCCCGGAAGGGCTTGAAAACCCACATACCCACTCCGTTTTTCATGAGGATTCTAGAATGCACAATATTGTTGTCAAATTCATCTGTTTGGCCCTGAACGGACAGAAACGCATTCCAGGCGCATTTGAGGTCAAAAGAATGAAAGTTTGGTCACTGTCTCGGAATGGCTTGGGAACCCACATACCTACTTAGTTTTTCCTGTGGATTCTAGAATGCTTAATATTGTTGTCAAATTCATCCGTTTGGGTCCTGAACTTCTAAAAACGCGTTCCAGGCACATTTGAGGTCAAAAGAATGAAAGTTTGGTCACTGTCACGGAACGGCTTGAAAACCCACAAACCCACTCCATTTTTCATGAGGATTCTAGAATACTCAATATTGGTGTCAAATTCATCTGTTTGGGCCATGAACGGCGAAAAAGTCATTTCAGGCCTATTTGAGGTCAAAGGAATGAAAGTTTGGTCACTGTTTCGGAATGGCTTGAAAACCCACATACCCACCCTGTTTTTCATGAGGATTCTAGAATGCCCAATATTATTTTAAAAGTCATCCGTTTGGGCCTTGAACGGCCAAAAACGCGTTCCAGGCGCATTTGAGGTCAAAAGAATGAAAGTTTGGTCACTGTCTGGGAATGGCTTGAAACCCCACATACCCAATCCATTTTTCATGAGGATTCTAGGATGCCCAAAATTGATGTGAAATTCATCCGTTTGGGCCCTGAACGGCCAAAAACGCGTTCCACGCCCATTTGAGGTCAAAAGAATGAAAGTGTGGTCACTGTCTCGGAATGGCTTGAAAACCGACATACCCTTTCCATTTTTTATGAGGATTCTAGAATGCCCAATATTGTTATCAAAGTCGTCCGTTTGGGCCCTGAACAGCCAAAAACGAGTTATAGGTGCATTTGAGGTCAAAAGAATGAAAGTTTGGTCAATGTCTCGGAATGGCTTAAAAACCACAATACCCACTCCATTTCTCATTAGGATTTTAGAATGCCTAATATTGTTGTAAAATTCATTTGTTTGGCCTTGAATACCAAAAACGCGTTCCAGGTGCATTTGAAGTCAAAAGAATGAAAGTTTCGTCACTGTCTCAGAATGTCTTGAAAACCCACATACCGACTCTATTTTTCATAAGGATTCTAGAATGCCCAATATTTTTTTAAAATTCGTCCGTTTGGGCCCTGAACTGCCAAAAATGATTTCCAGGTGCATTTGAGGTCAAAAGAATGAAAGTTTGGTCAATGTCTCGGAATGGCTTAAAAACCATAATACCCACTCCGTTTCTTCTGAGGATTCTAGAATGCCCAATATTGTTGTCAAATTCATCCGTTTGGGCCCTGTACGGCCAAAATCGTGTTTCAGGCTCATTTGTGGTCAAAAGAATGAAGGTTTGGTCACTCTTTCAGAAAGGCTTAAAAACCCAAATGCCCACTCTGTTTCTCACGGGGATTTTAGAATGCTCACACTTATCAGTTTGGGTCCTGAACGGCCAAAAATGCGTTCCAGGCGCATTTGAGGTCAAAAAAATAAAAGTTTGTTCACTGTCTCAGAATGGCTTGAAAACCCACATACCGACTCCATTTTACATGCAGATTCTAGAATGCTCAATATTATTGCCACATTCATCCGTTTCGGCCCTGAACAGCTAAAAACGCGTTACACGCCCATTTGAGGTCAAAAGAATGAAAGTTTGGTCACTGTCTCGGAATGGCTTGAAATCGCACACACCCTCTAAATTTTTCATGAGGACTCTAGAATGCCCAATATTGTTATCAGATTCATTCGTTTGGCCCCTGAACGGCCAAAAACGCGTTCCAGGCCTATTTGATGTCAAAAGAATGAAAGTTTGGTCAATGTCTGGGAATGGCTTGAAAACCCACATACCCGCTCCGTTTTTCATGAGGATTCTAGAATGCGTAATATTGTTGTCAAATTCATCCGTTTGGGCCCTAAACAGCCAAAAATGACTTCCAGGCGCATTTGAGGTCAAAAGAATGAAAGTTTGTTCACTATCTCGGAATGGCTTGAAAACCCACATACTCACTCCGTTTTTCATAAGGATTCTAGAATACCCTATATTATTGTAAAATTCATTTGTTTGGGCTCTGAATGGCCAAAAACGCGTTCCAAGCCCATTTGAGTTCAAAAGAATGAAAGTTTGATCACTCTCTCAGAAGGGCTTGAAAACCCACATACCGACTCCATTTTGCATGAAGATTCTAGAATGCTCAATATTGTTGTCAAATTTATCTGTTTGGGCCTTGAACGGATAGAAACGCGTTCCAGGCACGTTTGAGGTCAAAAGAATGAAAGTTTGGTCACTATCTCGGAATGGCTTGAATACCCACATACCCTCTCTGTTTTTCATGAGGATTCTAGAATGCCTAATATTGTTGCCAGATTCATCTGTTTGGTCCCTAAACGGCCAAAAACGCATTCCAAGCGTATTTGAGGTCAAAAGAATGCAAGTTTGGTCACTTTCTTGGAAGGGCTTGAAAACCCACATACCCACTCCATTTTTCATGAGGATTCTAGAATGCATAATATTGTTGTCAAATTCATCTGTTTCGGCCCTGAATGGCCAAAAACACGTTCCACGCCCATTTGAGGTCAAAAGAATGAAAGTTTGGTCACTGTCTCGGAATGGATTGAAATCCCACATACCCTCTCCGTTTTTCATGAGGATTCTAGAATGCCCAATATTGTTGCCAGATTCATCCGTTTGGGCCCTGAATGGCCAAAAACGCATTCCAAAAGCATTTGAGGTCAAAAGAATGCAAGTTTGGTCACTGTCTGGGAATGGCTTGAAAACCCACATACCCACTCTGGTTTTTGTGAGGATTCTGGAATGGGTAATATTGTTGTCAAATTCATCCGTTTGGGCCCTGAACGGCCAGAAAGGCGTTCCAGGCGCAATTGACATCAAAAGAATGAAAGTTTGGTTTCTGTCTCGGAATGGCTTGAAAACCCAGATACCTACTCCGTTTTTCATAAGGATTCTAGAATGCCCTATATTATTGTAAAATTCATTTGTTTGGGCCTTGAACGGCCAAAAACGTGTTCCAGGCGCATTTGAAGTCAAAAGAATGAAAGTTTCGCCACTGTCTCGGAATGGCTTGAAAACCCATATACCTACTCCGTTTTTCATAAGGATTTAGAATGCCCTATATTATTGTAAAATTCGTCTATTTGTGCCCTGAACGGCCAAAAACGCGTGTCCCGTCCATTTCAGGTCATAGGAATGAAAGTTTAATCACTGTCTCGAATTGCTTTAAAACCCACATACCCTGTCTGTTTTTCATGAGGATTCTAGAATGCCATATATTGTGGTCAAATTCTTCAGTTTGTGACCTGAACGGCCACAATCGCTTTTCAGGCTCATTTAAGATCAAAAGAATGATAGTTTGGTCACTGTCTCAGAATTGCATGAAAAACCACATTCCCACTCCGTTTTTCATGAGGATTCTAGATTGCCCAATATTGTTGTCAAATCCATCCGTTTGGGCCCCCTTAACGGCCAAAAACACGTTTCAGGCTCATTTGACGTCAAAACAGAATGAAAGATTGGTCACTTTCACGGAACTGCTTGAAAACCCGCAAACCCACTCCATGTTTCATGAGGATTCTAGAACGCCAAATATTGCTGTCAAATTCATCCGTTTATGCCCTGAACGGCCAAAAACGCGTTTCAGGCTAACTTGACGTCAAAAGAATGATAGTTTGGTCACTGTATCGGAATGGCATGAAAACAACGATACCCGCTCCATTTTTTTATGAGGATTCTAGTATGCCAAATTTTGTTGTCAAATTCATCCGTTTTGTTGTTGAACGGCAAAAAACGCGTGTCAGGCTAATTTGAGGTCAGAAGATTTAAAGTTTGGTCACTGTCTCGGAATGGCTTGAAAACCCACAAACGCACTCTATTTTGGAGGAGGATTCGAGAATGCCAAATATTGTTGTCAAATTCATCCGTTTGTGCCCTGAAAAGCCAAAAACGCGTTTGAGGCTCATTTAAGGTCAAAAGAACGAAAGATTGGTCACTTTCTCGGAATGGCTTGAAAACCCACATACCGACTCCCTTTTCCATGAGGATTCTAGAATGCCCAATATTGTTGCCAAATTCATCCGTGTTGGCCCTGAATGGCCAAAAACGCGTTTCAGACTAATTTGAGCTCAAAAGAATGAAAGTTTGGTCAATGTCTCGGAATGGCTTGAAAACCGCAATACCCTCTCCGTTTTTCATGAGGATTCTATAATGCCCGATATTGTTGTCAAATCCATCCGTTTGGGCCCTGAACGGCCAAAATCGTGTTTCAGGCTCATTTGCGGTCAAAAGAATGAAAGTTTGGTCACTTTCTCGGAATGGCATGAAAACCCATATGCCCACTCCATCTTTCATGAGGATTCTAGAATGCAAAATATTGTTGTCAAATAGATCCGTTTGGGCCCTGAACGGCCAAAAACGCGTTTCCCGCCCATTTCAGGTCATAGGAATGAAAGTTTAGTCACTGTCTCGAATTGCTTTAAAACCCACATACCCTGTCTGTTTTTCATGAGGATTCTAGAATGCCAAATATTGTGGTCAAATTCTTCAGTTTGTGCCCTGAACGGCCACAATCGCTTTTCAGGCTCATTTAAGATCCAAAGAACGATAGTTTTGGTCACTTTCTCAGAATTGCATGAAAAACCACATTCCCACTCCGTTTTTCATGAGGATTCTAGATTGCCCAATATTGTTGTCAAATCCATCCGTTTGGGCCCCCTTAACGGCCAAAAACACGTCTCAGGCTCATTTGACGTCAGAACAGAATGAAAGATTGGTCACTTTCTCGGAACTGCTTGAAAACCCGCAAACCCACTCCATGTTTCATGAGGATTCTAGAACGCCAAATATTGCTGTCAAATTCATCCGTTTATGCCCTGAACGGCCAAAATCGCGTTTCAGGCTAACTTGACGTCAAAAGAATGATAGTTTGGTCACTGTATCGGAATGTCATGAAAACAACGATACCCACTCCTTTTTTTTATGAGGATTCTAGTGTGCCAAATTTTGTTGTCAAATTCATCCGTTTTGTTGTTGAACGACCAAAAACGCGTTTCAGGCTAATTTGAGGTCAGAAGATTTAAAGTTTGGTCACTGTCTCGGAATGGCTTGAAAACCCACAAACGCGCTCTATTTTGGAGGAGGATTCGAGAATGCCAAATATTGTTGTCAAATTCATCCGTTTGTGCCCTGAAAAGCCAAAAACGCGTTTGAGGCTCATTTACGGTCAAAAGAACGAAAGATTGGGCACTTTCTCGGAATGGCTTGAAAACCCACATACCGACTCCCTTTTCCATGAGGATTCTAGAATGCCCAATATTGTTGCCAAATTCATCCGTGTTGGCCCTGAATGGCCAAAAACGCGTTTCAGACTAATTTGAGCTCAAAAGAATGAAAGTTTGGTCAATGTCTCGGAATGGCTTGAAAACCGCAATACCCTCTCCGTTTTTCATGAGGATTCTATAATGCCCGATATTGTTGTCAAATCCATCCGTTTGGGCCCTGAACGGCCAAAATCGTGTTTCAGGCTCATTTGCGGTCAAAAGAATGAAAGTTTGGTCACTTTCTCGGAATGGCATGAAAACCCATATGCCCACTCCATCTTTCATGAGGATTCTAGAATGCAAAATATTGTTGTCAAATAGATCCGTTTGGGCCCTGAACGGCCAAAAACGCGTTTCCCGCCCATTTCAGGTCATAGGAATGAAAGTTTAATCACTGTCTCGAATTGCTTTAAAACCCACATACCCTGTCTGTTTTTCATGAGGATTCTAGGATGGCAAATATTGTGGTCAAATTCTTCAGTTTGTGCCCTGAAGCCCCACAATCGCTTTTCAGGCTCATTTAAGATCCAAAGAACGATAGTTTGGTCACTGTCTCATAATTGCATGAAAAACCACATTCCCACTCCGTTTTTCATGAGGATTCTAGATTGCCCAATATTGTTGTCAAATCCATCCGTTTGGGCCCCCTTAACGGCCAAAAACACGTCTCAGGCTCATTTGACGTCAGAACAGAATGAAAGATTGGTCACTTTCTCGGAACTGCTTGAAAACCCGCAAACCCACTCCATGTTTCATGAGGATTCTAGAACGCCAAATATTGCTGTCAAATTCATCCGTTTATGCCCTGAACGGCCAAAAACGCGTTTCAGGCTAACTTGACGTCAAAAGAATGATAGTTTGGTCACTGTATCGGAATGGCATGAAAACAACGATACCCACTCCGTTTTTTTATGAGGATTCTAGTGTGCCAAATTTTGTTGTCAAATTCATCCGTTTTGTTGTTGAACGGCAAAAAACGCGTGTCAGGCTAATTTGAGGTCAGAAGATTTAAAGTTTGGTCACTGTCTCGGAATGGCTTGAAAACCCACAAACGCACTCTATTTTGGAGGAGGATTCGAGAATGCCAAATATTGTTGTCAAATTCATCCGTTTGTGCCCTGAAAAGCCAAAAACGCGTTTGAGGCTCATTTAAGGTCAAAAGAACGAAAGATTGGTCACTTTCTCGGAATGGCTTGAAAACCCACATACCGACTCCCTTTTCCATGAGGATTCTAGAATGCCCAATATTGTTGCCAAATTCATCCGTGTTGGCCCTGAATGGCCAAAAACGCGTTTCAGACTAATTTGATCTCAAAAGAATGAAAGTTTGGTCAATGTCTTGGAATGGCTTGAAAACCGCAATACCCTCTCCGTTTTTCATGAGGTTCTATAATGCCCGATATTGTTGTCAAATCCATCCGTTTGGGCCCTGAACGGCCAAAATCGTGTTTCAGGCTCATTTGCGGTCAAAAGAATGAAAGTTTGGTCACTTTCTCGGAATGGCATGAAAACCCATATGCCCACTCCATCTTTCATGAGGATTCTAGAATGCAAAATATTGTTGTCAAATAGATCCGTTTGGGCCCTGAACGGCCAAAAACGCGTTTCCCGCCCATTTCAGGTCATAGGAATGAAAGTTTAATCACTGTCTCGAATTGCTTTAAAACCCACATACCCTGTCTGTTTTTCATGATGATTCTAGAATGCCAAATATTGTAGTCAAATTCTTCAGTTTGTGTCCTGAACGGCCACAATCGCTTTTCAGGCTCATTTAAGATCCAAAGAACGATAGTTTGGTCACTGTCTCATAATTGCATGAAAAACCACATTCCCACTCCGTTTTTCATGAGGATTCTAGATTGCCCAATATTGTTGTCAAATCCATCCGTTTGGGCCCCCTTAACGGCCAAAAACACGTCTCAGGCTCATTTGACGTCAAAACAGAATGAAAGATTGGTCACTTTCTCGGAACTGCCTGAAAACCCGCAAACCCACTCAATGTTTCATGAGGATTCTAGAACGCAAATATTGCTGTCAAATTCATCCGTTTATGCCCTGAACGGCCAAAAACGCGTTTCAGGCTAACTTGACGTCAAAAGAATGATAGTTTGGTCACTGTATCGGAATGGCATGAAAACAACGAAACCCACTCCGTTTTTTTTTGAGGATTCTAGTGTGCCAAATTTTATTGTCAAATTCATCCGTTTTGTTGTTGAACGGCAAAAAACGCGTTTCAGGCTAATTTGAGGTCAGAAGATTTAAAGTTTGGTCACTGTCTCGGAATGGCTTGAAAACCCACAAACGCACTCTATTTTGGAGGAGGATTCGAGAATGCCAAATATTGTTGTCAAATTCATCCGTTTGTGCCCTGAAAAGCCAAAAACGCGTTTGAGGCTCATTTACGGTCAAAAGAACGAAAGATTGGTCACTTTCTCGGAATGGCTTGAAAACCCACATACCGACTCCCTTTTCCATGAGGATTCTAGAATGCCCAATATTGTTGCCAAATTCATCCGTGTTGGCCCTGAATGGCCAAAAACGCGTTTCAGACTAATTTGAACTCAAAAGAATGAAAGTTTGGTCAATGTCTTGGAATGGCTTGAAAACCGCAATACCCTCTCCGTTTTTCATGAGGATTCTATAATGCCCGATATTGTTGTCAAATCCATCCGTTTGGGCCCTGAACGGCCAAAATCGTGTTTCAGGCTCATTTGCGGTCAAAAGAATGAAAGTTTGGTCACTTTCTCGGAATGGCATGAAAACCCATATGCCCACTCCATCTTTCATGAGGATTCTAGAATGCAAAATATTGTTGTCAAATAGATCCGTTTGGGCCCTGAACGGCCAAAGACGCGTTTCCCGCCCATTTCAGGTCATAGGAATGAAAGTTTAATCACTGTCTCGAATTGCTTTAAAACCCACATACCCTGTCTGTTTTTCATGATGATTCTAGAATGCCAAATATTGTGGTCAAATTCTTCAGTTTGTGCCCTGAACGGCCACAATCGCTTTTCAGGCTCATTTAAGATCCAAAGAACGATAGTTTGGTCACTGTCTCAGAATTGCATGAAAAACCACATTCCCACTCCGTTTTTCATGAGGATTCTAGATTGCCCAATATTGTTGTCAAATCCATCCGTTTGGGCCCCCTTAACGGCCAAAAACACGTCTCAGGCTCATTTGACGTCAAAACAGAATGAAAGATTGGTCACTTTCTCGGAACTGCTTGAAAACCCGCAAACCCACTCCATGTTTCATGAGGATTCTAGAACGCCAAATTTTGTTGTCAAATTCATCCGTTTTGTTGTTGAACGGCAAAAAACGCGTTTCAGGCTAATTTGAGGTCAGAAGATTTAAAGTTTGGTCACTGTCTCGGAATGGCTTGAAAACCAACAAACCCACTCTATTTTGGAGGAGGATTCGAGAATGCCAAATATTGTTGTCAAATTCATCCGTTTGTGCCCTGAAAAGCCAAAAACGCGTTTGAGGCTCATTTAAGGTCAAAAGAACGAAAGATTGGTCACTTTCTCGGAATGGCTTGAAAACCCACATACCGACTCCCTTTTCCATGAGGATTCTAGAATGCCCAATATTGTTGCCAAATTCATCCGTGTTGGCCCTGAATGGCCAAAAACGCGTTTCAGACTAATTTGAGCTCAAAAGAATGAAAGTTTGGTCAATGTCTCGGAATGGCTTGAAAACCGCAATACCCTCTCCGTTTTTCATGAGGATTCTATAATGCCCGATATTGTTGTCAAATCCATCCGTTTGGGCCCTGAACGGCCAAAATCGTGTTTCAGGCTCATTTGCGGTCAAAAGAATGAAAGTTTGGTCACTTTCTCGGAATGGCATGAAAACCCATATGCCCACTCCATCTTTCATGAGGATTCTAGAATGCAAAATATTGTTGTCAAATAGATCCGTTTGGGCCCTGAACGGCCAAAAACGCGTTTCCCGCCCATTTCAGGTCATAGGAATGAAAGTTTAATCACTGTCTCGAATTGCTTTAAAACCCACATACCCTGTCTGTTTTTCATGAGGATTCTAGGATGGCAAATATTGTGGTCAAATTCTTCAGTTTGTGCCCTGAAGCCCCACAATCGCTTTTCAGGCTCATTTAAGATCCAAAGAACGATAGTTTGGTCACTGTCTCAGAATTGCATGAAAAACCACATTCCCACTCCGTTTTTCATGAGGATTCTAGATTGCCCAATATTGTTGTCAAATCCATCCGTTTGGGCCCCCTTAACGGCCAAAAACACGTCTCAGGCTCATTTGACGTCAAAACAGAATGAAAGATTGGTCACTTTCTCGGAACTGCTTGAAAACCCGCAAACCCACTCCATGTTTCATGAGGATTCTAGAACGCCAAATATTGCTGTCAAATTCATCCGTTTATGCCCTGAAAGGCCAAAAACGCGTTTCAGGGTTACTTGACGTCAAAAGAATGATAGTTTGGTCACTGTATCGGAATGGCATGAAAACAACGATACCCACTCCGTTTTTTTATGAGGATTCTATTGTGCCAAATTTTGTTGTCAAATTCATCCATTTTGTTGTTGAACGGCAAAAAACGCGTTTCAGGCTAATTTGAGGTCAGAAGATTTAAAGTTTGGTCACTGTCTCGGAATGGCTTGAAAACCCACAAACGCACACTATTTTGGAGGAGGATTCGAGAATGCCAAATATTGTTGTCAAATTCATCCGTTTGTGCCCTGAAAAGCCAAAAACGCGTTTGAGGCTCATTTAAGGTCAAAAGAATGAAAGATTGGTCACTTTCTCGGAATGGCTTGAAAACCCACATACCGACTCCCTTTTCCATGAGGATTCTAGAATGCCCAATATTGTTGCCAAATTCATCCGTGTTGGCCCTGAATGGCCAAAAACGCGTTTCAGACTAATTTGAGCTCAAAAGAATGAAAGTTTGGTCAATGTCTCGGAATGGCTTGAAAACCGCAATACCCTCTCCGTTTTTCAAGAGGATTCTATAATGCCCGATATTGTTGTCAAATCCATCCGTTTGGGCCCTGAACGGCCAAAATCGTGTTTCAGGCTCATTTGCGGTCAAAAGAATGAAAGTTTGGTCACTTTCTCGGAATGTCATGAAAACCCATATGCCCACTCCATCTTTTATGAGGATTCTAGAATGCAAAATATTGTTGTCAAATAGATCCGTTTGGGCCCTGAACGGCCAAAAACGCGTTTCCCGCCCATTTCAGGTCATAGGAATGAAAGGTTAATCACTGTCTCGAATTGCTTTAAAACCCACATACCCTGTCTGTTTTTCATGAGGATTCTAGAATGCCAAATATTGTGGTCAAATTCTTCAGTTTGTGCCCTGAACGGCCACAATCGCTTTTCAGGCTCATTTAAGATCCAAAGAACGATAGTTTGGTCACTGTCTCAGAATTGCATGAAAAACCACATTCCCACTCCGTTTTTCATGAGGATTCTAGATTGCCCCAATATTGCTGTCAAATTCATCCGTTTATGCCCTGAACGGCCAAAAACGCGTTTCAGGCTAACTTGACGTCAAAAGAATGATAGTTTGGTCACTGTATCGGAATGGCATGAAAACAACGATACCCACTCCGTTTTTTTATGAGGATTCTAGTGTGCCAAATTTTGTTGTCAAATTCATCCGTTTTGTTGTTGAACGGCAAAAAACGCGTTTCAGGCTAATTTGAGGTCAGAAGATTTAAAGTTTGGTCACTGTCTCGGAATGGCTTGAAAACCCACAAACGCACTCTATTTTGGAGGAGGATTCGAGAATGCCAAATATTGTTGTCAAATTCATCCGTTTGTGCCCTGAAAAGCCAAAAACGCGTTTGAGGCTCATTTACGGTCAAAAGAACGAAAGATTGGTCACTTTCTCGGAATGGCTTGAAAACCCACATACCGACTCCCTTTTCCATGAGGATTCTAGAATGCCCAATATTGTTGCCAAATTCATCCGTGTTGGCCCTGAATGGCCAAAAACGCGTTTCAGACTAATTTGAGCTCAAAAGAATGAAAGTTTGGTCAATGTCTTGGAATGTTTTGAAAACCGCAATACCCTCTCCGTTTTTCATGAGGATTCTATAATGCCCGATATTGTTGTCAAATCCATCCGTTTGGGCCCTGAACGGCCAAAATCGTGTTTCAGGCTCATTTGCGGTCAAAAGAATGAAAGTTTGGTCACTTTCTCGGAATGGCATGAAAACCCATATGCCCACTCCATCTTTCATGAGGATTCTAGAATGCAAAATATTGTTGTCAAATAGATCCGTTTGGGCCCTGAACGGCCAAAGACGCGTTTCCCGCCCATTTCAGGTCATAGGAATGAAAGTTTAATCACTGTCTCGAATTGCTTTAAAACCCACATACCCTGTCTGTTTTTCATGATGATTCTAGAATGCCAAATATTGTGGTCAAATTCTTCAGTTTGTGCCCTGAACGGCCACAATCGCTTTTCAGGCTCATTTAAGATCCAAAGAACGATAGTTTGGTCACTGTCTCAGAATTGCATGAAAAACCACATTCCCACTCCGTTTTTCATGAGGATTCTAGATTGCCCAATATTGTTGTCAAATCCATCCGTTTGGGCCCCCTTAACGGCCAAAAACACGTCTCAGGCTCATTTGACGTCAAAACAGAATGAAAGATTGGTCACTTTCTCGGAACTGCTTGAAAACCCGCAAACCCACTCCATGTTTCATGAGGATTCTAGAACGCCAAATTTTGTTGTCAAATTCATCCGTTTTGTTGTTGAACGGCAAAAAACGCGTTTCAGGCTAATTTGAGGTCAGAAGATTTAAAGTTTGGTCACTGTCTCGGAATGGCTTGAAAACCAACAAACCCACTCTATTTTGGAGGAGGATTCGAGAATGCCAAATATTGTTGTCAAATTCATCCGTTTGTGCCCTGAAAAGCCAAAAACGCGTTTGAGGCTCATTTAAGGTCAAAAGAACGAAAGATTGGTCACTTTCTCGGAATGGCTTGAAAACCCACATACCGACTCCCTTTTCCATGAGGATTCTAGAATGCCGAATATTGTTGCCAAATTCATCCGTGTTGGCCCTGAATGGCCAAAAACGCGTTTCAGACTAATTTGAGCTCAAAAGAATGAAAGTTTGGTCAATGTCTCGGAATGGCATGAAAACCGCAATACCCTCTCCGTTTTTCATGAGGATTCTATAATGCCCGATATTGTTGTCAAATCCATCCGTTTGGGCCCTGAACGGCCAAAATCGTGTTTCAGGCTCATTTGCGGTCAAAAGAATGAAAGTTTGGTCACTTTCTCGGAATGGCATGAAAACCCATATGCCCACTCCATCTTTCATGAGGATTCTAGAATGCAAAATATTGTTGTCAAATAGATCCGTTTGGGCCCTGAACGGCCAAAAACGCGTTTCCCGCCCATTTCAGGTCATAGGAATGAAAGTTTAATCACTGTCTCGAATTGCTTTAAAACCCACATACCCTGTCTGTTTTTCATGAGGATTCTAGGATGGCAAATATTGTGGTCAAATTCTTCAGTTTGTGCCCTGAAGCCCCACAATCGCTTTTCAGGCTCATTTAAGATCCAAAGAACGATAGTTTGGTCACTGTCTCAGAATTGCATGAAAAACCACATTCCCACTCCGTTTTTCATGAGGATTCTAGATTGCCCAATATTGTTGTCTAATCCATCCGTTTGGGCCCCCTTAACGGCCAAAAACACGTCTCAGGCTCATTTGACGTCAAAACAGAATGAAAGATTGGTCACTTTCTCGGAACTGCTTGAAAACCCGCAAACCCACTCCATGTTTCATGAGGATTCTAGAACGCCAAATATTGCTGTCAAATTCATCCGTTTATGCCCTGAAAGGCCAAAAACGCGTTTCAGGCTTACTTGACGTCAAAAGAATGATAGTTTGGTCACTGTATCGGAATGGCATGAAAACAACGATACCCACTCCGTTTTTTTATGAGGATTCTATTGTGCCAAATTTTGTTGTCAAATTCATCCATTTTGTTGTTGAACGGCAAAAAACGCGTTTCAGGCTAATTTGAGGTCAGAAGATTTAAAGTTTGGTCACTGTCTCGGAATGGCTTGAAAACCCACAAACGCACACTATTTTGGAGGAGGATTCGAGAATGCCAAATATTGTTGTCAAATTCATCCGTTTGTGCCCTGAAAAGCCAAAAACGCGTTTGAGGCTCATTTAAGGTCAAAAGAACGAAAGATTGGTCACTTTCTCGGAATGGCTTCAAAACCCACATGCCGACTCCCTTTTCCATGAGGATTCTAGAATGCCCAATATTGTTGCCAAATTCATCCGTGTTGGCCCTGAATGGCCAAAAACGCGTTTCAGACTAATTTGAGCTCAAAAGAATGAAAGTTTGGTCAATGTCTCGGAATGGCTTGAAAACCGCAATACCCTCTCCGTTTTTCAAGAGGATTCTATAATGCCCGATATTGTTGTCAAATCCATCCGTTTGGGCCCTGAACGGCCAAAATCGTGTTTCAGGCTCATTTGCGGTCAAAAGAATGAAAGTTTGGTCACTTTCTCGGAATGTCATGAAAACCCATATGCCCACTCCATCTTTTATGAGGATTCTAGAATGCAAAATATTGTTGTCAAATAGATCCGTTTGGGCCCTGAACGGCCAAAAACGCGTTTCCCGCCCATTTCAGGTCATAGGAATGAAAGGTTAATCACTGTCTCGAATTGCTTTAAAACCCACATACCCTGTCTGTTTTTCATGAGGATTCTAGAATGCCAAATATTGTGGTCAAATTCTTCAGTTTGTGCCCTGAACGGCCACAATCGCTTTTCAGGCTCATTTAAGATCCAAAGAACGATAGTTTGGTCACTGTCTCAGAATTGCATGAAAAACCACATTCCCACTCCGTTTTTCATGAGGATTCTAGATTGCCCCAATATTGTTGTCAAATCCATCCGTTTGGGCCCCCTTGACGGCCAAAAACACGTCTCAGGCTCATTTGACGTCAAAACAGAATGAAAGATTGGTCACTTTCTCGGAACTGCTTGAAAACCCGCAAACCCACTCCATGTTTCATGAGGATTCTAGAACGCAAATATTGCTGTCAAATTCATTCGTTTATGCCCTGAACGGCCAAAAACGCGTTCCAGGCTAACTTGACGTCAAAAGAATGATAGTTTGGTCACTGTATCGGAATGGCATGAAAACAACGATACCCACTCCGTTTTTTTATGAGGATTCTAGTGTGCCAAATTTTGTTGTCAAATTCATCCGTTTTGTTGTTGAACGGCAAAAAACGCGTTTCAGGCTAATTTGAGGTCAGAAGATTTAAAGTTTGGTCACTGTCTCGGAATGGCTTGAAAACCAACAAACCCACTCTATTTTGGAGGAGGATTCGAGAATGCCAAATATTGTTGTCAAATTCATCCGTTTGTGCCCTGAAAAGCCAAAAACGCGTTTGAGGCTCATTTAAGGTCAAAAGAACGAAAGATTGGTCACTTTCTCGGAATGGCTTGAAAACCCACATACCGACTCCCTTTTCCATGAGGATTCTAGAATGCCCAATATTGTTGCCAAATTCATCCGTGTTGGCCCTGAATGGCCAAAAACGCATTTCAGACTAATTTGAGCTCAAAAGAATGAAAGTTTGGTCAATGTCTCGGAATGGCTTGAAAACCGCAATACCCTCTCCGTTTTTCATGAGGATTCTATAATGCCCGATATTGTTGTCAAATCCATCCGTTTGGGCCCTGAACGGCCAAAATCGTGTTTCAGGCTCATTTGCGGTCAAAAGAATGAAAGTTTGGTCACTTTCTCGGAATGGCATGAAAACCCATATGCCCACTCCATCTTTCATGAGGATTCTAGAATGCAAAATATTGTTGTCACATAGATCCGTTTGGGCCCTGAACGGCCAAAAACGCGTTTCCCGCCCATTTCAGGTCATAGGAATGAAAGTTTAATCACTGTCTTGAATTGCTTTAAAACCCACATACCCTGTCTGTTTTTCATGAGGATTCTAGGATGGCAAATATTGTGGTCAAATTCTTCAGTTTGTGCCCTGATGCCCCACAATCCCTTTTCAGGCTCATTTAAGATCCAAAGAACGATAGTTTGGTCACTGTCTCAGAATTGCCTGAAAAACCACATTCCCACTCCGTTTTTCATGAGGATTCTAGATTGCCCAATATTGTTGTCAAATCCATCCGTTTGGGCCCCCTTAACGGCCAAAAACACGTCTCAGGCTCATTTGACGTCAAAACAGAATGAAAGATTGGTCACTTTCTCGGAACTGCCTGAAAACCCGCAAACCCACTCCATGTTTCATGAGGATTCTAGAACGCCAAATATTGCTGTCAAATTCATCCGTTCATCCGTTTTGTTGTTGAACGGCCAAAAACGCGTTTCAGGCTAATTTGAGGTCAGAAGATTTAAAGTTTGGTCACTGTCTCGGAATGGCTTGAAAACCCACAAACCCACTCTATTTTGGAGGAGGATTCGAGAATGCCAAATATTGTTGTCAAATTCATCCGTTTGTGCCCTGAAAAGCCAAAAACGCGTTTGAGGCTCATTTAAGGTCAAAAGAATGAAAGATTGGTCACTTTCTCGGAATGGCTTAAAAACCCACATACCGACTCCCTTTTCCATGAGGATTCTAGAATGCCCAATATTGTTGCCAAATTCATCCGTGTTGGCCCTGGATGGCCAAAAACGCGTTTCAGAATAATTTGAGCTCAAAAGAATCAAAGTTTGGTCAATGTCTCGGAATGGCTTGAAAACCGCAATACCCTCTCCGTTTTTCATGAGGATTCTATAATGCCCAATATTGTTGTCAAATCCATCCGTTTGGGCCCTGAACGGCCAAAATCGTGTTTCAGGCTCATTTGAGGTCAAAAGAATGAAAGTTTGGTCACTTTCTCGGAATGGCATGAAAACCAATATGCCCACTCCATCTTTCATGAGGATTCCAGAATGCAAAATATTATTGTCAAATAGATCCGTTTGGGCCCTGAACGGCCAAAAACGCGTTTCCCGCCCATTTCAGGTCATAGGAATGAATGTTTAATCACTGTCTCGAATTGCTTTAAAACCCACATACCCTGTCTGTCTTTCATGAGGATTCTAGAATGCCAAATATTGTGGTCAAATTCTTCAGTTTGTGCCCTGAACGGCCACAATCGCTTTTCAGGCTCATTTAAGATCCAAAGAACGATAGTTTGGTCACTGTCTCAGAATTGCATGAAAAACCACATTCCCACTCCGTTTTTCATGAGGATTCTAGATTGCCCAATATTGTTGTCTAATCCATCCGTTTGGGCCCCCTTAACGGCCAAAAACACGTCTCAGGCTCATTTGACGTCAAAATAGAATGAAAGATTGGTCACTTTCTCGGAACTGCTTGAAAACCCGCAAACCCAGTCCATGTTTCATGAGGATTCTAGAACGCCAAATATTGCTGTCAAATTCATCCGTTTATGCCCTGAACGGCCAAAAACGCGTTTCAGGCTAACTTGACGTCAAAAGAATGATAGTTTGGTCACTGTATCGGAATGGCATGAAAACAACGATACCCACTCCGTTTTTTTATGGGGAATCTAGTGTGCCAAATTTTGTTGTCAAATTCATCCGTTTTGTTGTTGAACGGCCAAAAACGCGTTTCAGGCAAATTTGAGGTCAGAAGACTTAAAGTTTGGTCACTGTCTCGGAATGGCTTGAAAACCCACAAACGCACTCTATTTTGGAGGAGGATTCGAGAATGCCAAATATTGTTGTCAAATTCATCCGTTTGTGCCCTGAAAAGCCAAAAACGCGTTTGAGGCTCATTTAAGGTCAAAAGAACGAAAGATTGGTCACTTTCTCGGAATGGCTTGAAAACACACATACCGACTCCCTTTTCCATGAGGATTCTAGAATGCCCAATATTGTTGCCAAATTCATCCGTGTTGGCCCTGAATGGACAAAAACGCGTTTCAGACTAATTTGAGCTCAAAAGAATGAAAGTTTGGTCAATGTCTCGGAATGGCTTGAAAACCGCAATACCCTCTCCGTTTTTCATGAGGAATCTATAATGCCCGATATTGTTGTCAAATTCATCCGTTTGGGCCCTGAACGGCCAAAATCGTGTTTCAGGCTCATTTGCGGTCAAAAGAATGAAAGTTTGGTCACTTTCTCGGAATGGCATGAAAACCCATATGCCCACTCCATCTTTCATGAGGATTCTAGAATGCAAAATATTGTTGTCAAATAGATCCGTTTGGGCTCTGAACGGCCAAAAACGCGTTTCCCGCCCATTTCAGGTCATAGGAATGAAAGTTTAATCACTGTCTCAAATTGCTTTAAAACCCACATACCATGTCTGTTTTTCATGAGGATTCTAGAATGCCAAATATTGTGGTCAAATTCTTCAGTTTGTGCCCTGAACGGCCACAATCGCTTTTCAGGCTCATTTAAGATCCAAAGAACGATAGTTTGGTCACTGTCTCGGAATGGCTTGAAAACCCACAAACCCACTCTATTTTGGAGGAGGATTCGAGAATGCCAAATATTGTTGTCAAATTCATCCGTTTGTGCCCTGAAAAGCCAAAAACGCGTTTGAGGCTCATTTAATGTCAAAAGAATGAAAGATTGGTCACTTTCTCGGAATGGCTTGAAAACCCACATACCGACTCCCTTTTCCATGAGGATTCTAGAATGCCCAATATTGTTGCCAAATTCATCCGTGTTGGCCTTGAATGGCCAAAAACTCGTTTCAGACTAATTTGAGCTCAAAAGAATGAAAGTTTGGTCACTTTCTCGGAACTGCTTGAAAACCCGCAAACCCACTCCACGTTTCATGAGGATTCCAGAACGCCAAATATTGCTGTCAAATTCATCCGTTTATGCCCTGAACGGCCAAAATCGTGTTTCAGGCTCATTTGCGGTCAAAAGAATGAAAGTTTGGTCACTTTCTCGGAATGGCATGAAAACCCATAAGCCCACTCCATCTTTCATGAGGATTCTAGAATGCAAAATATTGTTGTCAAATAGATCCGTTTGGGCCCTGAACGGCCAAAAACGCGTTTCCCGCCCATTTCAGGTCATAGGAATGAAAGTTTAATCACTGTCTCGAATTGCTTTAAAACCCACATACCCTGTCTGTTTTTCATGAGGATTCTAGAATGCCAAATATTGTGGTCAAATTCTTCAGTTTGTGCCCTGAACGGCCACAATCGCTTTTCAGGCTCATTTAAGATCCAAAGAACGATAGTTTGGTCACTGTCTCAGAATTGCATGAAAAACCACATTCCCACTCCGTTTTTCATGAGGATTCTAGATTGCCCAATATTGTTGTCAAATCCATCCGTTTGGGCCCCCTTAACGGCCAAAAACACGTCTCAGGCTCCTTTGACGTTAAAAGGGAATGAAAGATTGTTGACTTTCTCGGAACTGCTTGAAAACCCGCAAACCCAATCCATGTTTCATGAGGATTCTAGAACGCCAAATATTGCTGTCAAATTCATCCGTTTATACCCTGAACGGCCAAAAACGCGTTTCAGGCTAACTTGACGTCAAAAGAATGATAGTTTGGTCACTGTATCGGAATGGCATGAAAACAACGATACCCACTCTGTTTTTTTATGGGGATTCTAGTATGCCAAATTTTGTTGTCAAATTCATCCGTTTTGTTGTTGAACGGCCAAAAACGCGTTTCAGGCTAATTTGAGGTCTGAAGATTTAAAGTTTGGTCACTGTCTCGGAATGACTTGAAAGCCCACAAACCCACTCTATTTTGGAGGAGGATTCGAGAATGCCAAATATTGTTGTCAAATTCATCCGTTTGTGCCCTGAAAAGCCAAAAACGCGTTTGAGGCTCATTTAAGGTCAAAAGAATGAAAGATTGGTCACTTTCTCTTAATGGCTTGAAAACCCACATACCGACTCCCTTTTCCATGAGGATTCTAGAATGCCCAATATTGTTGCCAAATTCATCCGTGTTGGCCCTGAATGGCCAAAAACGCGTTTCAGACTAATGTGAGCTCAAAAGAATCAAAGTTTGGTCAATGTCTCGGAATGGCTTGAAAACCGCAATACCCTCTCCGTTTTTCATGAGGATTCTATAATGCCCAATATTGTTGTCAAATTCATCCGTTTGGGCCCTGAACGGCCAAAATCGTGTTTCAGGCTCATTTGCGGTCAAAAGAATGAAAGTTTGGTCACTTTCTCGGAATGGCATGAAAACCCATATGCCCACTCCATCTTTCATGAGGATTCTAGAATGCAAAATATTGTTGTCAAATAGATCCGTTTGGGCCCTGAACGGCCAAAAACGCGTTTCCCGCCCATTTCAGGTCATAGGAATGAAAGTTTAATCACCGTCTCGAATTGCTTTAAAACCCACATACCCTGTCTGTGTTTCATGAGGATTCTAGAATGCCAAATATTGTGGTCAAATTCTTCAGTTTGTGCCCTGAACGGCCACAATCGCTTTTCAGGCTCATTTAAGATGAAAAGAACGATAGTTTAGTCACTGTCTCAGAATTGCATGAAAAACCACATTCCCACTCCGTTTTTCATGAGGATTCTAGATTGCCCAATATTGTTGTCAAATCCATCCGTTTGGGCTCCCTTAACGGCCAAAAACACGTCTCAGGCTCATTTGACGTCAAAACAGAATGAAAGATTGGTCACTTTCTCGGAACTGCTTGAAAACCCGCAAACCCACTCCATGTTTCATGAGGATTCTAGAACGCCAAATATTGCTGTCAAATTCATCCGTTTATGCCCTGAACGGCCAAAAACGCGTTTCAGGCTAACTTGACGTCAAAAGAATGATAGTTTGGTCACTGTATCGGAATGGCTTGAAAACCAACAAACCCACTCTATTTTGGAGGAGGATTCGAGAATGCCAAATATTGTTGTCAAATTCATCCGTTTGTGCCCTGAAAAGCCAAAAACGTGTTTGAGGCTCATTTAAGGTCAAAAGAACGAAAGATTGGTCACTTTCTCGGAATGGCTTGAAAACCCACATACCGACTCCCTTTTCCATGAGGATTCTAGAATGCCCAATATTGTTTCCAAATTCATCCGTGTTGGCCTTGATTGGCCAAAAACGGGTTTCAGACTAATTTGAGCTCAAAAGAATGAAAGTTTGGTCAATGTCTCGGAATGGCTTGAAAACCGCAATACCCTCTCCGTTTTTCATGAGGATTCTATAATGCCCGATATTGTTGTCAAATCCATCCGTTTGGGCCCTGAACGGCCAAAATCGAGTTTCAGGCTCATTTGCGGTCAAAAGAATGAAAGTTTGGTCACTTTCTCGGAATGGCATGAAAACCCATATGCCCACTCCATCTTTCATGAGGATTCTAGAATGCAAAATATTGTTGTCAAATAGATCCGTTTGGGCCCTGAACGGCCAAACACGCGTTTCCCGCCCATTTCAGGTCATAGGAATGAAAGTTTAATCACCGTCTCGAATTGCTTTAAAACCCACATACCCTGTCTGTTTTTCATGAGGATTCTAGAATGCCAAATATTGTGGTCAAATTCTTCAGTTTGTGCCCTGAACGGCCACAATCGCTTTTCAGGCTCATTTAAGATCAAGAGAACGATAGTTTGGTCACTGTCTCAGAATTGCATGAAAAACCACATTCCCACTCCGTTTTTCATGAGGATTCTAGATTGCCCAATATTGTTGTCAAATCCATCCGTTTGGGCCCCCTTAACGGCCAAAAACACGTCTCAGGCTCATTTGACGTCAAAACAGAATGAAAGATTGGTCACTTTCTCGGAACTGCTTGAAAACCCGCAAACCCACTCCATGTTTCATGAGGATTCTAGAATGCCAAATATTGCTGTCAAATTCATCCGTTTATGCCCTGAACGGCCAAAAACGCGTTTCAGGCTAACTTGACGTCAAAACAATGATAGTTTGGTCACTGTATCGGAATGGCATGAAAACAACGATACCCACTCCGTCTTTGTATGGGGATTCTAGTATGCCAAATTTTGTTGTCAAATTCATCCGTTTTGTTGTTGAACGGCCAAAAACGCGTTTCAGGCTAATTTGAGGTCAGAAGATTTAAAGTTTGGTCACTGTCTCGGAATGGCTTAAAAACCCACAAACCCACTCTATCTTGGAGGAGGATTCGAGAATGCCAAATATTGTTGTCAAATTCATCCGTTTGTGCCCTGAAAAGCCAAAAACGCGTTTGAGGCTCATTTAAGGTCAAAAGAATGAAAGATTGGTCACTTTCTCGGAATGGCTTAAAAACCCACATACCGACTCCCTTTTCCATGAGGATTCTAGAATGCCCAATATTGTTGCCAAATTCATCCGTGTTGGCCCTGGATGGCCAAAAACGCGTTTCAGACTAATTTGGGCTCAAAAGAATCAAAGTTTGGTCAATGTCTCGGAATGGCTTGAAAACCGCAATACCCTCTCCGTTTTTCATGAGGATTCTATAATGCCCAATATTGTTGTCAAATTCATCCGTTTGGGCCCTGAACGGCCAAAATCGTGTTTCAGGCTCATTTGCGGTCAAAAGAATGAAAGTTTGGTCACTTTCTCGGAATGGCATGAAAACCCATATGCCCACTCCTTCTTTCATGAGGATTCTAGAATGCAAAATATTGTTGTCAAATAGATCCGTTTGGGCCCTGAACGCCAAAATCGTGTTTCAGGCTCATTTGCGGTCAAAAGAATGAAAGTTTGGTCACTTTCTCGGAATGGCATGAAAACCCTTATGCCCACTCCATCTTTCATGAGGATTCTAGAATGCAAAATATTGTTGTCAAATAGATCCGTTTGGGCCCTGAACGGCCAAAAACGCGTTTCCCGCCCATTTCAGGTCATAGGAATGAAAGTTTAATCACCGTCTCGAATTGCTTTAAAACCCACATACCCTGCCTGTTTTCCATGAGGATTCTAGAATGCCAAATATTGTGGTCAAATTCTTCAGTTTGTGCCCTGAACGGCCACAATCGCTTTTCAGGCTCATTTAAGATCAAGAGAACGATAGTTTGGTCACTGTCTCAGAATTGCATGAAAAACCACATTCCCACTCCGTTTTTCATGAGGATTCTACATTGCCCAATATTGTTGTCAAATCCATCCGTTTGGGCCCCCTTAACGGCCAAAAACACGTCTCAGGCTCATTTGACGTCAAAACAGAATGAAAGATTGGTCACTTTCTCGGAACTGCTTGAAAACCCGCAAACCCACTCCATGTTTCATGAGGATTCTAGAATGCCAAATATTCCTGTCAAATTCATCCGTTTATGCCCTGAACGGCCAAAAACGCGTTTCAGGCTAACTTGACGTCAAAAGAATGATAGTTTGGTCACTGTATCGGAATGGCATGAAAACAACGATACCCACTCCGTCTTTGTATGGGGATTCTAGTATGCCAAATTTTGTTGTCAAATTCATCAGTTTTGTTGTTGAACGGCCAAAAACGCGTTTCAGGCTAATTTGAGGTCAGAAGATTTAAAGTTTGGTCACTGTCTCGGAATGGCTTGAAAACCCACAAACCCACTCTATCTCGGAGGAGGATTCGAGAATGCCAAATATTGTTGTCAAATTCATCCGTTTGTGCCCTGAAAAGCCAAAAACGCGTTTGAGGCTCATTTAAGGTCAAAAGAATGAAAGATTGGTCACTTTCTCGGAATGGCTTAAAAACCCACATACCGACTCCCTTTTCCATGAGGATTCTAGAATGCCCAATATTGTTGCCAAATTCATCCGTGTTGGCCCTGGATGGCCAAAAACGCGTTCCAGACTAATTTGGGCTCAAAAGAATGAAAGTTTGGTCCTTGTCTCGGAATGGCTTGAAAACCGCAATACCCTCTCCGTTTTTCATGAGGATTCTATAATGCCCAATATTGTTGTCAAATTCATCCGTTTGGGCCCTGAACGGCCAAGATCGTGTTTCAGGCTCATTTGCGGTCAAAAGAATGAAAGTTTGGTCACTTTCTCGGAATGGCATGAAAACCCATATGCCCACTCCATCTTTCATGAGGATTCTAGAATGCAAAATATTGTTGTCAAATAGATCCGTTTGGGCCCTGAACGGCCAAAAACGCGTTTCCCGCCCATTTCAGATCACAGGAATGAAAGTATAATCACCGTCTCGAATTGCTTTAAAACCCACATACCCTGTCTGTTTTCCATGAGGATTCTAGAATGCCAAATATTGTGGTCAAATTCTTCAGTTTGTGCCCTGAACGGCCACAATCGATTTTCAGGCTCATTTAAGATCCAAAGAACGATAGTTTGGTCACTGTCTCAGAATTGCATGAAAAACCACATTCCCACTCCGTTTTTCATGAGGATTCTAGATTGCCCAATATTGTTGTCAAATCCATCCGTTTGGGACCCCTTAACGGCCAAAAACACGTTTCAGGCTCATTTGACGTCAAAATAGAATGAAAGATTGGTCACTTTCTCGGAACTGCTTGAAAACCCGCAAACCCACTCCATGTTTCATGAGGATTCTAGAATGCCAAATATTGCTGTCAAATTCATCCGTTTATGCCCTGAACGGCCAAAAACGCCTTTCAGGCTTACTTGACGTCAAAAGAATGATAGTTTGGTCACTGTATCGGAATGGCATGAAAACAACGATACCCACTCCGTCTTTGTATGGGGATTCTAGTATGCCAAATTTTGTTGTCAAATTCATCTGTTTTGTTGTTGAACGGCCAAAAACGCGTTTCAGGTTAATTTGAGGTCAGAAGATTTAAAGTTTGGTCACTGTCTCGGAATGGCTTGAAAACCCACAAACCCACTCTATCTTGGAGGAGGATTCGAGAATGCCAAATATTGTTGTCAAATTCATCCGTTTGTTCCCTGAAAAGCCAAAAACGCGTTTGAGGCTCATTTAAGGTCAAAAGAATGAAAGATTGGTCACTTTCTCTGAATGGCTTAAAAACCCACATACCGACTCCCTTTTCCATGAGGATTCTAGAATGCCCAATATTGTTGCCAAATTCATCCGTGTTGGCCTTGCATGGCCAAAAACGCGTTTCAGACTAATTTGGGCTCAAAAGAATCAAAGTTTGGTCAATCTCTCGGAATGGCTTGAAAACCGCAATACCCTCTCCGTTTTTCATGAGGATTCTATAGTGCCCAATATTGTTGTCAAATTCATCCGTTTGGGCCCTGAACGGCCAAAATCGTGTTTCAGGCTCATTTGCGGTCAAAAGAATGAAAGTTTGGTCACTTTCTCGGAATGGCATGAAAACCCATATGCCCACTCCATCTTTCATGAGGATTCTAGAATGCAAAAAATTGTTGTCAAATAGATCCGTTTGGGCCCTGAACGGCCAAAAACGCGTTTCCCGCCCATTTCAGATCACAGGAATGAAAGTATAATCACCGTCTCGAATTGCTTTAAAACCCACATACCCTGTCTGTTTTCCATGAGGATTCTAGAATGCCAAATATTGTGGTCAAATTCTTCAGTTTGTGCCCTGAACGGCCACAATCGCTTTTCAGGCTCATTTAAGATCCAAAGAACGATAGTTTGGTCACTGTCTCAGAATTGCATGAAAAACCACATTCCCACTCCGTTTTTCATGAGGATTCTAGATTGCCCAATATTGTTGTCAAATCCATCCGTTTGGGACCCCTTAACGGCCAAAAACACGTTTCAGGCTCATTTGACGTCAAAATAGAATGAAAGATTGGTCACTTTCTCGGAACTGCTTGAAAACCCGCAAACCCACTCCATGTTTCATGAGGATTCTAGAATGCCAAATATTGCTGTCAAATTCATCCGTTTATGCCCTGAACGGCCAAAAACGCATTTCAGGCTTACTTGACGTCAAAAGAATGATAGTTTGGTCACTGTATCGGAATGGCATGAAAACAACGATACCCACTCCGTCTTTGTATGGGGATTCTAGTATGCCAAATTTTGTTGTCAAATTCATCTGTTTTGTTGTTGAACGGCCAAAAACGCGTTTCAGGCTAATTTGAGGTCAGAAGATTTAAAGTTTGGTCACTGTCTCGGAATGGCTTGAAAACCCACAAACCCACTCTATCTTGGAGGAGGATTCGAGAATGCCAAATATTGTTGTCAAATTCATCCGTTTGTTCCCTGAAAAGCCAAAAACGCGTTTGAGGCTCATTTAAGGTCAAAAGAATGAAAGATTGGTCACTTTCTCTGAATGGCTTAAAAACCCACATACCGACTCCCTTTTCCATGAGGATTCTAGAATGCCCAATATTGTTGCCAAATTCATCCGTGTTGGCCTTGCATGGCCAAAAACGCGTTTCAGACTAATTTGGGCTCAAAAGAATCAAAGTTTGGTCAATGTCTCGGAATGGCTTGAAAACCGCAATACCCTCTCCGTTTTTCATGAGGATTCTATAATGCCCAATATTGTTGTCAAATTCATCCGTTTGGGCCCTGAACGGCCAAAATCGTGTTTCAGGCTCATTTGCGGTCAAAAGAATGAAAGTTTGGTCACTTTCTCGGAATGGCATGAAAACCCATATGCCCACTCCATCTTTCATGAGGATTCTAGAATGCAAAAAATTGTTGTCAAATAGATCCGTTTGGGCCCTGAACGGCCAAAAACGCGTTTCCCGCCCATTTCAGATCACAGGAATGAAAGTATAATCACCGTCTCGAATTGCTTTAAAACCCACATACCCTGTCTGTTTTCCATGAGGATTCTAGAATGCCAAATATTGTGGTCAAATTCTTCAGTTTGTGCCCTGAACGGCCACAATCGCTTTTCAGGCTCATTTAAGATCCAAAGAACGATAGTTTGGTCACTGTCTCAGAATTGCATGAAAAACCACATTCCCACTCCGTTTTTCATGAGGATTCTAGATTGCCCAATATTGTTGTCAAATCCATCCGTTTGGGACCCCTTAACGGCCAAAAACACGTTTCAGGCTCATTTGACGTCAAAATAGAATGAAAGATTGGTCACTTTCTCGGAACTGCTTGAAAACCCGCAAACCCACTCCATGTTTCATGAGGATTCTAGAATGCCAAATATTGCTGTCAAATTCATCCGTTTATGCCCTGAACGGCCAAAAACGCATTTCAGGCTTACTTGACGTCAAAAGAATGATAGTTTGGTCACTGTATCGGAATGGCATGAAAACAACGATACCCACTCCGTCTTTGTATGGGGATTCTAGTATGCCAAATTTTGTTGTCAAATTCATCTGTTTTGTTGTTGAACGGCCAAAAACGCGTTTCAGGCTAATTTGAGGTCAGAAGATTTAAAGTTTGGTCACTGTCTCGGAATGGCTTGAAAACCCACAAACCCACTCTATCTTGGAGGAGGATTCGAGAATGCCAAATATTGTTGTCAAATTCATCCGTTTGTTCCCTGAAAAGCCAAAAACGCGTTTGAGGCTCATTTAAGGTCAAAAGAATGAAAGATTGGTCACTTTCTCGGAATGGCTTAAAAACCCACATACCGACTCCCTTTTCCATGAGGATTCTAGAATGCCCAATATTGTTGCCAAATTCATCCGTGTTGGCCTTGCATGGCCAAAAACGCGTTTCAGACTAATTTGGGCTCAAAAGAATCAAAGTTTGGTCAATGTCTCGGAATGGCTTGAAAACCGCAATACCCTCTCCGTTTTTCATGAGGATTCTATAATGCCCAATATTGTTGTCAAATTCATCCGTTTGGGCCCTGAACGGCCAAAATCGTGTTTCAGGCTCATTTGCGGTCAAAAGAATGAAAGTTTGGTCACTTTCTCGGAATGGCATGAAAACCCATATGCCCACTCCATCTTTCATGAGGATTCTAGAATGCAAAAAATTGTTGTCAAATAGATCCGTTTGGGCCCTGAACGGCCAAAAACGCGTTTCCCGCCCATTTCAGATCACAGGAATGAAAGTATAATCACCGTCTCGAATTGCTTTAAAACCCACATACCCTGTCTGTTTTCCATGAGGATTCTAGAATGCCAAATATTGTGGTCAAATTCTTCAGTTTGTGCCCTGAACGGCCACAATCGCTTTTCTGGCTCATTTAAGATCCAAAGAACGATAGTTTGGTCACTGTCTCAGAATTGCATGAAAAACCACATTCCCACTCCGTTTTTCATGAGGATTCTAGATTGCCCAATATTGTTGTCAAATCCATCCGTTTGGGCCCCCTTAACGGCCAAAAACACGTTTCAGGCTCATTTGACGTCAAAATAGAAAGAAAGATTGGTCACTTTCTCGGAACTGCTTGAAAACCCGCAAACCCACTCCATGTTTCATGAGGATTCTAGAATGCCAAATATTGCTGTCAAATTCATCCGTTTATGCCCTGCACGGCCAAAAACGCGTTTCAGTCTAACTTGACGTCAAAAGAATGATAGTTTGGTCACTGTATCGGAATGGCATGAAAACAACGATACCCACTCCGTCTTTGTATGGGGATTCTAGTATGCCAAATTTTGTTGTCAAATTCATCCGTTTTGTTGTTGAACAGCCAAAAACGCGTTTCAGGCTAATTTGAGGTCAGAAGATTTAAAGTTTGGTCACTGTCTCGGAATGGCTTGAAAACCCACAAACCCACTCTATCTTGGAGGAGGATTCGAGAATGCCAAATATTGTTGTCAAATTCATCCGTTTGTGCCCTGAAAAGTCAAAAACGCGTTTGAGGCTCATTTAAGGTCAAAAGAATGAAAGATTGGTCACTTTCTCGGAATGGCTTAAAAACCCACATACCGACTCCCTTTTCCATGAGGATTCTAGAATGCCCAATATTGTTGCCAAATTCATCCGTGTTGGCCCTGGATGGCCAAAAACGCGTTTCAGACTTATTTGAGCTCAAAAGAATCAAAGTTTGGTCAATGTCTCTTAATGGCTTGAAAACCGCAATACCCTCTCCGTTTTTCATGAGGATTTAATAATGCCCAATATTGTTGTCAAATTCATCCGTTTGGGCCCTGAACGGCCAAGATCGTGTTTCAGGCTCATTTGCGGTCAAAAGAATGAAAGATTGGTCACTTTCTCGGAATGGCTTAAAAACCCACATACCGACTCCCTTTTCCATGAGGATTCTAGAATGCCCAATATTGTTGCCAAATTCATCCGTGTTGGCCCTGGATGGCCAAAAACGCGTTCCAGACTAATTTGGGCTCAAAAGAATGAAAGTTTGGTCCATGTCTCGGAATGGCTTGAAAACCGCAATACCCTCTCCGTTTTTCATGAGGATTCTATAATGCCCAATATTGTTGTCGAATTCATCCGTTTGGGCCGTGAACGGCCAAGATCGTGTTTCAGGCTCATTTGCGGTCAAAAGAATGAAAGTTTGGTCACTTTCTCAGAATGGCATGAAAACCCATATGCCCACTCCATCTTTCATGAGGATTCTAGAATGCAAAATATTGTTGTCAAATAGATCCGTTTGGGCCCTGAACGGCCAAAAACGCGTTTCCCGCCCATTTCAGGTCATAGGAATGAAAGTTTAATCACCGTCTCGAATTGCTTTAAAACCCACATAAACTGCCTGTTTTCCATGAGGATTCTAGAATGCCAAATATTGTGGTCAAATTCTTCAGTTTGTGCCCTGAACGGCCACAATCGCTTTTCAGGCTCATTTAAGATCAAGAGAACGATAGTTTGGTCACTGTCTCAGAATTGCTTGAAAAACCACATTCCCACTCCGTTTTTCATGAGGATTCTAGATTGCCCAATATTGTTGTCAAATCCATCCGTTTGGGCCCCCTTAACGGCCAAAAACACGTTTCAGGCTCATTTGACGTCAAAATAGAATGAAAGATTTGTCACTTTCTCGGAACTGCTTGAAAACCCGCAAACCCACTCCATGTTTCGTGAGGATTCTAGAATGCCAAATATTGCTGTCAAATTCATCCGTTTATGCCCTGAACGGCCAAAAACGCGTTTCAGGCTAACTTGACGTCAAAAGAATGATAGTTTGGTCACTGTATCGGAATGGTATGAAAACAACGATACCCACTCCGTCTTTGTATGGGGATTCTAGTATGCCAAATTTTGTTGTCAAATTCATCCGTTTTGTTGTTGAACGGCCAAAAACGCGTTTCAGGCTAATTTGAGGTCAGAAGATTTATAGTTTGGTCACTGTCTCGGAATGGCTTGAAAACCCACAAACCCACTCTATCTTGGAGGAGGATTCGAGAACGCCAAATATTATTGTCAAATTCATCCGTTTGTGCCCTGAAAAGCCAAAAACGCGTTTGAGGCTCATTTAAGGTCAAAAGAATGAAAGATTGGTCACTTTCTCGGAATGGCTTAAAAACCCACATACCGACTCCCTTTTCCATGAGGATTCTAGAATGCCCAATATTGTTGCCAAATTCATCCGTGTTGGCCCTGGATGGCCAAAAACGCGTTTCAGACTTATTTGAGCTCAAAAGAATCAAAGTTTGGTCAATGTCTCTTAATGGCTTGAAAACCGCAATACCCTCTCCGTTTTTCATGAGGATTTAATAATGCCCAATATTGTTGTCAAATTCATCCGTTTGGGCCCTGAACGGCCAAGATCGTGTTTCAGGCTCATTTGCGGTCAAAAGAATGAAAGATTGGTCACTTTCTCGGAATGGCTTAAAAACCCACATACCGACTCCCTTTTCCATGAGGATTCTAGAATGCCCAATATTGTTGAAAAATTCATCCGTGTTGGCCCTGAATAGCCAAAAACGCGTTTCAGACTAATTTGGGCTCAAAAGAATCAAAGTTTGGTCAATGTCTCGGAATGGCTTGAAAACCGCAATACCCTCTCCGTTTTTCATGAGGATTCTATAATGCCCAATATTGTTGTCAAATTCATCCGTTTGGGCCCTGAACGGCCAAGATCATGTTTCAGGCTCATTTGCGGTCAAAAGAATGAAAGTTTGGTCACTTTCTCGGAATGGCATGAAAACCCATATGCCCACTCCATCTTTCATGAGGATTCTAGAATGCAAAATATTGTTGTCAAATAGATCCGTTTGGGCCCTGAACGGCCAAAAACGCGTTTCCCTCCCATTTCAGGTCATAGGAATGAAAGTTTAATCACCGTCTCGAATTGCTTTAAAACCCACATACCCTGCCTGTTTTCCATGAGGATTCTAGAATGCCAAATATTGTGGTCAAATTCTTCAGTTTGTGCCCTGAACGGCCACAATCGCTTTTCAGGCTCATTTAAGATCAAGAGAACGATAGTTTGGTCACTGTCTCAGAATTGCATGAATAACCACATTCCCACTCCGTTTTTCATGAGGATTCTAGATTGCCCAATATTGTTGTCAAATCCATCCGTTTGGGCCCCCTTAACGGCCAAAAACACGTTTCAGGCTCATTTGACGTCAAAATAGAATGAAAGATTGGTGACTTTCTCGGAACTGCTTGAAAACCCGCAAACCCACTCCATGTTTCATGAGGATTCTAGAATGCCAAATATTGCTGTCAAATTCATCCGTTTATGCCCTGAACGGCCAAAAACGCGTTTCAGGCTAACTTGACGTCAAAAAGAATGATAGTTTGGTCACTGTATCGGAATGGCATGAAAACAACGATACCCACTCCGTCTTTGTATGGGGATTCTAGTATGCCAAATTTTGTTGTCAAATTCATCCGTTTTGTTGTTGAACGGCCAAAAACGCGTTTCAGGCTAATTTGAGGTCAGAAGATTTAAAGTTTGGTCACTGTCTCGGAATGGCTTGAAAACCCACAAACCCACTCTATCTTGGAGGAGGATTCGAGAATGCCAAATATTGTTGTCAAATTCATCCGTTTGTGCCCTGAAAAGCCAAAAACGCGTTTGAGGCTCATTTAAGGTCAAAAGAATGAAAGATTGGTCACTTTCTCGGAATGGCTTAAAAACCCACATACCGACTCCCTTTTCCATGAGGATTCTAGAATGCCCAATATTGTTGCCAAATTCATCCGTGTTGGCCCTGGATGGCCAAAAACGCGTTTCAGACTAATTTGAGCTCAAAAGAATCAAAGTTTGGTCAATGTCTCGGAATGGCTTGAAAACCGCAATACCCTCTCCGTTTTTCATGAGGATTCTATAATGCCCAATATTGTTGTCAAATTCATCCGTTTGGGCCCTGAACGGCCAAGATCGTAATTCAGGCTCATTTGCGGTCAAAAGAATGAAAGTTTGGTCACTTTCTCGGAATGGCATGAAAACCGATATGCCCACTCCATCTTTCATGAGGATTCTAGAATGCAAAAAATTGTTGTCAAATAGATCCGTTTGGGCCCTGAACGGCAAAAAACGCGTTTCCCGCCCATTTCAGGTCATAGGAATGAAAGTTTCGAGAATGCCAAATATTTTTGT
Source organism: Inga oerstediana (assembly GCA_963210345.1). Classification (NCBI taxonomy): domain Eukaryota; kingdom Viridiplantae; phylum Streptophyta; class Magnoliopsida; order Fabales; family Fabaceae; genus Inga; species Inga oerstediana. The sequence goes on along the minus strand of OY723409.1, from coordinate 28,079,402 downwards.
CAAATTCATCTGTTTGTGCCCTGAAAAGCCAAAAACGCGTTTGAGGCTCATTTAAGGTCAAAAGAATGAAAGATTGGTCACTTTCTCAGAATGGCTTAAAAACCCACATACCGACTCCCTTTTCCATGAGGATTCTAGAATGCCCAATATTGTTGTCAAATTCATCCGTTTGGGCCCTGAACGGCCAAGTTCGTGTTTCAGGCTCATTTGCGGTCAAAAGAATGAAAGTTTGGTCACTTTCTCGGAATGGCATGAAAACCCATATGCCCACTCCATCTTTCATGAGGATTCTAGAATGCAAAATATTGTTGTCAAATAGATCCGTTTGGGCCCTGAACGGCCAAAAACGCGTTTCCCGCCCATTTCAGGTCATAGGAATGAAAGTTTAATCACCGTCTCGAATTGCTTTAAAACCCACATACCCTTCCTGCTTTTCATGAGGATTCTAGAATGCCAAATATTGTGGTCAAATTCTTCAGTTTGTGCCCTGAACGGCCACAATCGTTTTTCAGGCTCATTTAAGATCCCAAGAACGATAGTTTGGTCACTGTCTCAGAATTGCATGAAAAACCACATTCCCACTCCGTTTTTCATGAGGATTCTAGATTGCCTAATATTGTTGTCAAATCCATCCGTTTGGGCCGCCTTAACGGCCAAAAACACGTTTCAGGCTCATTTGACGTCAAAATAGAATGAAAGATTGGTCACTTTCTCGGAACTGCTTGAAAACCCGCAAACCCACTCCATGTTTCATGAGGATTCTAGAATGCCAAATATTGCTGTCAAATTCATCCGTTTATGCCCTGAACGGACAAAAACGCGTTTCAGGCTAACTTGACGTCAAAAGAATGATAGTTTGGTCACTGTATCGGAATGGCATGAAAACAATGATACCCACTCCGTCTTTGTATGGGGATTCTAGTATGCCAAATTTTGTTGTCAAATTCATCCGTTTTGTTGTTGAACGGCCAAAAACGCATTTCAGGCTAATTTGAGGTCAGAAGATTTAAAGTTTGGTCACTGTCTCGGAATGGCTTGAAAACCCACAAACCCACTCTATCTTGGAGGAGGATTCGAGAACGCCAAATATTGTTGTCAAATTCATCCGTTTGTGCCCTGAAAAGCCAAAAACGCGTTTGAGGCTCATTTAAGGTCAAAAGAATGAAAGTTGGTCACTTTCTCGGAATGGCTTAAAAACCCACATACCGACTCCCTTTTCCATGAGGATTCTAGAATGCCCAATATTGTTGCCAAATTCATCCGTGTTGGCCCTGAATGGCCAAAAACGCGTTTCAGACTAATTTGAGCTCAAAAGAATCAAAGTTTGGTCAATGTCTCGGAATGGCTTGAAAACCGCAATACCCTCTCCGTTTTTCATGAGGATTCTATAATGCCCAATATTGTTGTCAAATTCATCCGTTTGGGCCCTGAACGGCCAAGATCGTGTTTCAGGCTCATTTGCGGTCAAAAGAATGAAAGTTTGGTCACTTTCTCGGAATGGCATGAAAACCCATATGCCCACTCCATCTTTCATGAGGATTCTAGAATGCAAAATATTGTTGTCAAATAGATCCGTTTGGGCCCTGAACGGCCAAAAACGCGTTTCCCGCCCATTTCAGGTCATAGGAATGAAAGTTTTGAGAATGCCAAATATTGTTGTCAAATTCATCGGTTTGTGCCCTGAAAAGCCAAAAACGCGTTTGAGGCTCATTTAAGGTCAAAAGAATGAAAGATTGGTCACTTTCTCGGAATGGCTTAAAAACCCACATACCGACTCCCTTTTCCATGAGGATTCTAGAATGCCCAATATTGTTGTCAAATTCATCCGTTTGGGCCCTGAACGGCCAAGATCGTGTTTCAGGCTCATTTGCGGTCAAAAGAATGAAAGTTTGGTCATTTTCTCGGAATGGAATGAAAACCCATATGCCCACTCCATCTTTCATGAGGATTCTAGAATGCAAAATATTGTTGTCAAATAGATCCGTTTGGGCCCTGAACGGCCAAAAACGCGTTTCCCGCCCATTTCACGTCATAGGAATGAAAGTTTAATCACCGTCTCGAATTGCTTTAAAACCCACATACCCTGCCTGTTTTTCATGAGGATTCTAGAATGCCAAATATTGTGGTCAAATTCTTCAGTTTGTGCCCTGAACGGCCACAATCGCTTTTCAGGCTCATTTAAGATCCAAAGAACGATAGTTTGGTCAATGTCTCAGAATTGCATGAAAAACCACATTCCCACTCCGTTTTTCATGAGGATTCTAGATTGCCCAATATTGTTGTCAAATTCATCCGTTTGGGCCCCCTTAACGGCCAAAAACACGTTTCAGGCTCATTTGACGTCAAAATAGAATGAAAGATTGGTCACTTTCTCGGAACTGCTTGAAAACCCGCAAACCCACTCCATGTTTTATGAGGATTCTAGAATGCCAAATATTGCTGTCAAATTCATCCATTTATGCCCTGAACGGCCATAAACGCGTTTCAGGCTAACTTGACGTCAAAAGAATGATAGTTTGGTCGCTGTATCGGAATGGCATGAAAACAACGATACCAACTAAGTCTTTGTATGGGGATTCTAGTATGCCAAATTTTGTTGTCAAATTCATCCGTTTTGTTGTTGAACGGCCAAAAACGCGTTTCAGGCTAATTTGAGGTCAGAAGATTTAAAGTTTGGTCACTGTCTCGGAATGGCTTGAAAACCCACAAACCCACTCTATCTTGGAGGAGGATTCGAGAACGCCAATTATTGTTGTCAAATTCATCCGTTTGTGCCCTGAAAAGCCAAAAACGCGTTTGAGGCTCATTTAAGGTCAAAAGAATGAAAGTTGGTCACTTTCTCGGAATGGCTTAAAAACCCACATACCGACTCCCTTTTCCATGAGGATTCTAGAATGCCCAATATTGTTGCCAAATTCATCCGTGTTGGCCCTGAATGGCCAAAAACGCGTTTCAGACTAATTTGAGCTCAAAAGAATCAAAGTTTGGTCAATGTCTCGGAATGGCTTGAAAACCGCAATACCCTCTCCGTTTTTCATGAGGATTCTATAATGCCCAATATTGTTGTCAAATTCATCCGTTTGGGCCCTGAACGGCCAAGATCGTGTTTCAGGCTCATTTGCGGTCAAAAGAATGAAAGTTTGGTCACTTTCTCGGAATGGCATGAAAACCCATATGCCCACTCCATCTTTCATGAGGATTCTAGAATGCAAAATATTGTTGTCAAATAGATCCGTTTGGGCCCTGAACGGCCAAAAACGCGTTTCCCGCCCATTTCAGGTCATAGGAATGAAAGTTTAATCACCGTCTCGAATTGCTTTAAAACCCACATACCCTGCCTGTTTTCCATGAGGATTCTAGAATGCCAAATATTGTGGTCAAATTCTTCGGTTTGTGCCCTGAACGGCCACAATCGCGTTTCAGGATCATTTAAGATCCAAAGAACGATAGTTTGGTCACTGTCTCAGAATTGCATGAAAAACCACATTCCCACTCCGTTTTTCATAAGGATTCTAGATTGCCCAATATTGTTGTCAAATCCATCCGTTTGGGCCCCCTTAACGGCCAAAAACACGTTTCAGGCTCATTTGACGTCAAAATAGAATGAAAGCTTGGTCACTTTCTCGGAACTGCTTGAAAACCCGTAAACCCACTCCATGTTTCATGAGGATTCTAGAATGCCATATATTGCTGTCAAATTCATCCGTTTATGCCCTGAACGGCCAAAAACGCGTTTCAGGCTAACTTGACGTCAAAAGAATGATAGTTTGGTCACTGTATCGGAATGGCATGAAAACAACGATACCCACTCCGTCTTTGTATGGGGATTCTAGTATGCCAAATTTTGTTGTCAAATTCATCAGTTTTGTTGTTGAACGGCCAAAAACGCGTTTCAGGCTAATTTGAGGTCAGAAGATTTAAAGTTTGGTCACTGTCTCGGAATGGCTTGAAAACCCACAAACCCACTCTATCTCGGAGGAGGATTCGAGAATGCCAAATATTGTTGTCAAATTCATCCGTTTGTGCCCTGAAAAGCCAAAAACGCGTTTGAGGCTCATTTAAGGTCAAAAGAATGAAAGTTGGTCACTTTCTCGGAATGGCTTAAAAACCCACATACCGACTCCCTTTTCCATGAGGATTCTAGAATGCCCAATATTGTTGTCAAATTCATCCGTGTTGGCCCTGAATGGCCAAAAACGCGTTTCAGACTAATTTGAGCTCAAAAGAATCAAAGTTTGGTCAATGTCTCGGAATGGCTTGAAAACCGCAATACCCTCTCCGTTTTTCATGAGGATTCTATAATGCCCAATATTGTTGTCAAATTCATCCGTTTGGGCCCTGAACGGCCAAGATCGTGTTTCAGGCTCATTTGCGGTCAAAAGAATGAAAGTTTGGTCACTTTCTCGGAATGGCATGAAAACCCATATGCCCACTCCATCTTTCATGAGGATTCTAGAATGCAAAATATTGTTGTCAAATAGATCCGTTTGGGCCCTAAACGGCCAAAAACACGTTTCCCGCCCATTTCAGGTCATAGGAATGAAAGTTTAATCACCGTCTCGAATTGCTTTAAAACCCACATACCCTGCCTGTTTTCCATGAGGATTCTAGAATGCCAAATATTGTGGTCAAATTCTTCAGTTTGTGCCCTGAACGGCCACAATCGCTTTTCAGGCTCATTTAAGATCCAAAGAACGATAGTTTGGTCACTGTCTCAGAATGGCATGAAAAACCACATTCCCACTCCGTTTTTCATGAGGATTCTAGATTGCCCAATATTGTTGTCAAATCCATCCGTTTGGGCCCCCTTAACGGCCAAAAACACGTTTCAGGCTCATTTGACGTCAAAATAGAATGAAAGATTGGTCACTTTCTCGGAACTGCTTGAAAACCCGCAAACCCACTCCATGTTTCATGAGGATTCTAGAATGCCAAATATTGCTGTCAAATTCATCCCTTTATGCCCTGAACGGCCTAAAACGCGTTTCAGGCTAATTTGAGGTCAGAAGATTTAAAGTTTGGTCACTGTCTCGGAATGGCTTGAAAACCCACAAACCCACTCTATCTTGGAGGAGGATTCGAGAAGGCCAAATATTGTTGTCAAATTCATCCGTTTGTGCCCTGAAAAGCCAAAAACGCGTTTGAGGCTCATTTAAGGTCAAAAGAATGAAAGTTGGTCTCTTTCTCGGAATGGCTTAAAAACCCACATACCGACTCCCTTTTCCATGAGGATTCTAGAATGCCCAAAATTGTTGCCAAATTCATCCGTGTTGGCCCTGAATGGCCAAAAACGCGTTTCAGACTAATTTGAGCTCAAAAGAATCAAAGTTTGGTCATTGTCTCGGAATGGCTTGAAAACCGCAATACCCTCTCCGTTTTTCATGAGGATTCTATAATGCCCATTATTGTTGTCAAATTCATCCGTTTGGGCCCTGAACGGCCAAGATCGTGTTTCAGGCTCATTTGCGGTCAAAAGAATGAAAGTTTGGTCACTTTCTCGGAATGGCATGAAAACCCATATGCCCACTCCATCTTTAATGAGGATTCTAGAATGCAAAATATTGTTGTCAAATAGATCCGTTTGGGCCCTGAACGGCCAAAAACGCGTTTCCCGCCCATTTCAGGACATAGGAATGAAAGTTTCGAGAATGCCAAATATTGTTGTCAAATTCATCCATTTGTGCCCTGAAAAGCCAAAAACGCGTTTGAGGCTCATTTAAGGTCAAAAGAATGAAAGATTGGTCACTTTCTCGGAATGGCTTAAAAACCCACATACCGACTCCCCTTTCCATGAGGATTCTAGAATGCCCAATATTGTTGCCAAATTCATCCGTGTTGGCCCTGGATGGCCAAAAACGCGTTTCAGACTAATTTGGGCTCAAAAGAATGAAAGTTTGGTCAATGTCTCGGAATGGCTTGAAAACCGCAATACCCTCTCCGTTTTTCATGAGGATTCTATAATGCCCAATATTGTTGTCAAATTCATCCGTTTGGGCCCCCTTAACGGCTAAAAACACGTTTCAGGCTCATTTGACGTCAAAATAGAATGAAAGATTGGTCACTTTCTCGGAACTGCTTGAAAACCCGCAAACCCACTCCATGTTTTATGAGGATTCTAGAATGCCAAATATTGCTGTCAAATTCATCCGTTTATGCCCTGAACGGCCATAAACGCGTTTCAGGCTAACTTGACGTCAAAAGAATGATAGTTTGGTCGCTGTATCGGAATGGCATGAAAACAACGATACCCACTCCGTCTTTGTATGGGGATTCTAGTATGCCAAATTTTGTTGTCAAATTCATCCGTTTTGTTGTTGAACGGCCAAAAACGCGTTTCAGGCTAATTTGAGGTCAGAAGATTTAAAGTTTGGTCACTGTCTCGGAATGGCTTGAAAACCCACAACCCCACTCTATCTTGGAGGAGGATTCGAGAATGCCAAATATTGTTGTCAAATTCATCCATTTGTGCCCTGAAAAGCCAAAAACGCGTTTGAGGCTCATTTATGGTCAAAAGAATGAAAGTTGGTATGTTTCTAGGAATGGCTTAAAAACCCACATACCGACTCCCTTTTCCATGAGGATTCTAGAATGCCCAATATTGTTGCCAAATTCATCCGTGTTGGCCCTGAATGGCCAAAAACGCGTTTCAGACTAATTTGAGCTCAAAAGAATCAAAGTTTGGTCAATGTCTCGGAATGGCTTGAAAACAGCAATACCCTCTCCGTTTTTCATGAGGATTCTATAATGCCCAATATTGTTGTCAAATTCATCCGTTTGGGCCCTGAACGGCCAAGATCGTGTTTCAAGCTCATTTGCGGTCAAAAGAATGAAAGTTTGGTCACTTTCTCGGAATGGCATGAAAACCCATATGCCCACTCCATCTTTAATGAGGATTCTAGAATGCAAAATAATGTTGTCAAATAGATCCGTTTGGGCCCTGAACGGCCAAAAACGCGTTTCCCGCCCATTTCAGGTCATAGGAATGAAAGTTTCGTGAATGCCAAATATTGTTGTCAAATTCATCCGTTTGTGCCCTGAAAAGCCAAAAACGCGTTTGAGGCTCATTTAAGGTCAAAAGAATGAAAGATTGGTCACTTTCTCGGAATGGCTTAAAAACCCACATAGCGACTCCCTTTTCCATGAGGATTCTAGAATGCCCAATATTGTTGCCAAATTCATCCGTGTTGGCCCTGGATGGCCAAAAACGCGTTTCAGACTAATTTGGGCTCAAAAGATTGAAAGTTTGGTCAATGTCTCGGAATGGCTTGAAAATCGCAATACCCTCTCCGTTTTTCATGAGGATTCTATAATGCCCAATATTGTTGTCAAATTCATCCGTTTGGGCCCTGAACGGCCAACATCGTGTTTCAGGCTCATTTGCGGTCAAAAGAATGAAAGTTTGGTCACTTTCTCGGAATGGCATGAAAACCTATATGCCCACTCCATCTTTCATGAGGATTCTAGAATGCAAAATATTGTTGTCAAATAGATCCGTTTGGGCCCTGAACGGCCAAAAACACGTTTCCCGCCCATTTCAGGTCATAGGAATGAAAGTTTAATCACCGTCTCGAATTGCTTTAAAACCCACATACCCTGCCTGTTTTCCATGTGGATTCTAGAATGCCAAATATTGTGGTCAAATTCTTCAGTTTGTGCCCTGAACGGCCACAATCGCTTTTCAGGCTCATTTAAGATCCAAAGAACGATAGTTTGGTCACTGTCTCGGAATGGAATGAAAAACCACATTCCCACTCCGTTTTTCATGAGGATTCTAGATTGCCCAATATTGTTGTCAAATCCATCCGTTTGGGCCCCCTTAACGGCCAAAAACACGTTTCAGGCTAACTTGACGTCAAAAGAATGATAGTTTGGTCACTGTATTGGAATGGCATGAAAACAACGATACCCATTCCGTCTTTGTATGGGGATCTAGTAAGCCAAATTTTGTTGTCAAATTCATCCGTTTTGTTGTTGAACGGCCAAAAACGCATTTCAGGCTAATTTGAGGCCAGAAGATTTAAAGTTTGGTCACTGTCTCGGAATGGCTTGAAAACCCACAAACCCACTCTATCTTGGAGGAGGATTCGAGAATGCCAAATATTGTTGTCAAATTCATCCGTTTGTGCCCTGAAAAGCCAAAAACGCGTTTGAGGCTCATTTAAGGTCAAAAGAATGAAAGATTGGTCACTTTCTCGGAATGGCTTAAAAACCCACATAGCGACTCCCTTTTCCATGAGGATTCTAGAATGCCCAATATTGTTGCCAAATTCATCCGTGTTGGCCCTGGATGGCCAAAAACGCGTTTCAGACTAATTTGGGCTCAAAAGAATGAAAGTTTGGTCAATGTCTCGGAATGGCTTGAAAATCGCAATACCCTCTCCGTTTTTCATGAGGATTCTATAATGCCCAATATTGTTGTCAAATTCATCCGTTTGGGCCCTGAACGGCCAACATCGTGTTTCAGGCTCATTTGCGGTCAAAAGAATGAAAGTTTGGTCACTTTCTCGGAATGGCATGAAAAACCATATGCCCACTCCATCTTTCATGAGGATTCTAGAATGCAAAATATTGTTGTCAAATAGATCCGTTTGGGCCCTGAACGGCCAAAAACGCGTTTCCCGCCCATTTCAGGTCATAGGAATGAAAGTTTAATCACCGTCTCGAATTGCTTTAAAACCCACATACCCTGTCTGTTTTCCATGAGGATTCTAGAATGCCAAATATTGTGGTCAAATTCTTTAGTTTGTGCCGTGAACGGCCACAATCGCTTTTCAGGCTCATTTAAGATCCAAAGAACGATAGTTTGGTCACTGTCTCAGAATTGCATGAAAAACCACATTCCCACTCCGTTTTTCATGAGGATTATAGATTGCCCAATTTTGTTGTCAAATCCATCCGTTTGGGCCCCCTTAACGGCCAAAAACACGTTTCAGGCTCATTTGACGTCAAAATAGAATGAAAGATTGGTCACTTTCTCGGAACTGCTTGAAAACCCGCAAACCCACTCCATGTTTCATGAGGATTGTAGAATGCCAAATATTGCTGTCAAATTCATCCGTTTATGCCCTGAACGGCCAAAAACGCGTTTCAGGCTAACTTGACGTCAAAAGAATGATAGTTTGGTCACTGTATCGGAATGGCATGAAAACAACGATACCCACTCCGTCTTTGTATGGGGATTCTAGTATGCCAAATTTTGTTATCAAATTCTTCCGTTTTGTTGTTGAACGGCCAAAAACGCGTTTCAGGCTAATTTGAGGTAAGAAGATTTAAAGTTTGGTCACTGTCTCGGAATGGCTTGAAAACCCACAAACCCACTCTATCTTGGAGGAGGATTCGAGAATCCCAAATATTGTTGTCAAATTCATCCGTTTGTGCCCTGAAAAGCCAAAAACGCGTTTGAGGCTCATTTAAGGTCATAAGAATGAAAGATTGGTCACTTTCTCGGAATGGCTTAAAAACCCACATACCGACTCCCCTTTCCATGAGGATTCTAGAATGCCAATATTGTTGCCAAATTCATCCGTGTTGGCCCTGGATGGCCAAAAACGCGTTTCAGACTAATTTGGGCTCAAAAGAATGAAAGTTTGGTCAATGTCTCGGAATGGCTTGAAAACCGCAATACCCTCTCCGTTTTTCATGAGGATTCTATAATGCCCAATATTGTTGTCAAATTCATCCGTTTGGGCCCTGAACGGCCAAGATCGTGTTTCAGGCTCATTTGCGGTCAAAAGAATGAAAGTTTGGTCACTTTCTCAGAATGGCATGAAAACCCATATGGCCACTCCATCTTTCATGAGGATTCTAGAATGCAAAATATTGTTGTCAAATAGATCCGTTTGGGCCCTGAACGGGCAAAACCGCGTTTCAGGCTAACTTGACGTCAAAAGAATGATAGTTTGGTCACTGTATCGGAATGGCATGAAAACAACGATACCCACTCCGTCTTTGTATGGGGATTCTAGTATGCCAAATTTTGTTGTCAAATTCTTCCGTTTTGTTGTTGAACGGCCAAAAACGCGTTTCAGGCTAATTTGAGGTCAGAAGATTTAAAGTTTGGTCACTCTCTCGGAATGGCTTGAAAACCCACAAACCCACTCTATCTTCGAGGAGGATTCGAGAATACCAAATATTGTTGTCAAATTCATCCGTTTGTGCCCTGAAAAGCCAAAAACGCGTTTGAGGCTCATTTAAGGTCAAAAGAATGAAAGATTGGTCACTTTCTAGGAATGGCTTAAAAACCCACATACCGACTCCCCTTTCCATGAGGATTCTAGAATGCCCAATATTGTTGCCAAATTCATCCGTGTTGGCCCTGGATGGCCAAAAACGCGTTTCAGACTAATTTGGGCTCAAAAGAATGAAAGTTTGGTCAATGTCTCGGAATGGCTTGAAAACCGCAATACCCTCTCCGTTTTTCATGAGGATTCTATAATGCCCAATATTGTTGTCAAATTCATCCGTTTGGGCCCTGAACGGCCAAGATCGTGTTTCAGGCTCATTTACGGTCAAAAGAATGAAAGTTTGGTCACTTTCTCGGAATGGCATGAAAACCCATATGCCCACTCCATCTTTCATGAGGATTCTAGAATGCAAAATATTGTTGTCAAATAGATCCGTTTGGGCCCTGAACGGCCAAAAACGCGTTTCCCGCCCATTTCAGGTCATAGGAATGAAAGTTTAATCACCGTCTCGAATTGCTTTAAAACCCACATACCCTGCCTGTTTTCCATAAGGATTCTAGAATGCCAAATATTGTGGTCAAATTCTTCAGTTTGTGCCCTGAACGGCCACAATCGCTTTTCAGGCTCATTTAAGATCCAAAGAACGATAGTTTGGTCACTGTCTCAGAATGGCATGAAAAACCACATTCCCACTCCGTTTTTCATGAGGATTCTAGATTGCCCAATTTTGTTGTCAAATCCATCCGTTTGGGCCCCCTTAACGGCCAAAAACACGTTTCAGGCTCATTTGACGTCAAAATAGAATGAAAGATCGATCACTTTCTCGGAACTGCTTGAAAACCCGCAAACCCACTCCATGTTTCATGAGGATTCTAGAATGCCAAATATTGTTGTCAAATTCATCCGTTTTTGCCCTGAACGGCCAAAAACGCGTTTCAGGCTAACTTGACGTCAAAAGAATGATAGTTTGGTCACTGTATCGGAATGGCATGAAAACAACGATACCCACTCCGTCTTTGTATGCGGATTCTAGTATGCCAAATTTTGTTGTCAAATTCATCCGTTTTGTTGTTGAACGGCCAAAAACGCGTTTCAGGCTAATTTGGGGTCAGAAGATTTAAAGTTTGGTCACTGTCTCGGAATGGCTTGAAAACCCACAAACCCACTCTATCTTGGAGGAGGATTCGAGAATGCCAAATATTGTTGTCAAATTCATCCGTTTGTGCCCTGAAAAGCCAAAAACGCGTTTGAGGCTCATTTAAGGTCAAAAGAATGAAAGATTGGTCACTTTCTCGGAATGGCTTAAAAACCCACATACCGACTCCCCTTTCCATGAGGATTCTAGAATGCCCAATATTGTTGCCAAATTCATCCGTGTTGGCTCTGGATGGCCAAAAAGGCGTTTCAGACTAATTTGGGCTCAAAAGAATGAAAGTTTGGTCAATGTCTCGGAATGGCTTGAAAACCGCAATACCCTCTCCGTTTTTCATGAGGATTCTATAATGCCCAATATTGTTGTCAAATTCATCCGTTTGGGCCCTGAACGGCCAAAATCGTGTTTCAGGCTCATTTGCGGTCAAAAGAATGAAAGTTTGGTCACTTTCTCGGAATGGCATGAAAACCCATATGCCCAATCCATCTTTCATGAGGATTCTAGAATGCAAAATATTGTTGTCAAATAGATCCGTTTGGGCCCTGAACGGCCAAAAACGCGTTTCCCGCCCATTTCAGGTCATAGGAATGAAAGTTTAATCACCGTCTCGAATTGCTTTAAAACCCACATACCCTGCCTGTTTTCCATGAGGATTCTAGAATGCCAAATATTGTGGTCAAATTCTTCAGTTTGTGCCCTGAACGGCCACAATCGCTTTTCAGGCTCATTTAAGATCCAAAGAACGATAGTTTGGTCACTGTCTCAGAATGGAATGAAAAACCACATTCCCACTCCGTTTTTCATGAGGATTCTAGATTGCCCAATATTGTTGTCAAATCCATCCGTTTGGGCCCCCTTAACGGCCAAAAACAAGTTTCAAGCTCTTTTGACGTCAAAATAGAATGAAAGATTGGTCACTTTCTCGGAACTGCTTGAAAACCCGCAAACCCACTCCATGTTTCATGAGGATTCTAGAATGCCAAATATTGCTGTCAAATTCATCCGTTTATGCCCTGAACGGCCAAAAACGCGTTTCAGGCTAACTTGACGTCAAAAGAATGATAGTTTGGTCACTGTATCGGAATGGCATGAAAACAACGATACCCATTCCGTCTTTGTATGGGGATCTAGTAAGCCAAATTTTGTTGTCAAATTCATCCGTTTTGTTGTTGAACGGCCAAAAACGCATTTCAGGCTAATTTGAGGTCAGAAGATTTAAAGTTTGGTCACTGTCTCGGAATGGCTTGAAAACCCACAAACCCACTCTATCTTGGAGGAGGATTCGAGAATGCCAAATATTGTTGTCAAATTCATCCGTTTGTGCCCTGAAAAGCCAAAAACGCGTTTGAGGCTCATTTAAGGTCAAAAGAATGAAAGATTGGTCACTTTCTCGGAATGGCTTAAAAACCCACATACCGACTCCCCTTTCCATGAGGATTCTAGAATGCCCAATATTGTTGCCAAATTCATCCGTGTTGGCCCTGAATAGCCAAAAACGCGTTTCAGACTAATTTGGGCTCAAAAGAATGAAAGTTTGGTCAATGTCTCGGAATGGCTTGAAAACCGCAATACCCTCTCCGTTTTTCATGAGGATTCTATAATGCCCAATATTGTTGTCAAATTCATCCGTTTGGGCCCTGAACGGCCAACATCGTGTTTCAGGCTCATTTGCGGTCAAAAGAATGAAAGTTTGGTCACTTTCTCGGAATGGCATGAAAAACCATATGCCCACTCCATCTTTCATGAGGATTCTAGAATGCAAAATATTGTTGTCAAATAGATCCGTTTGGGCACTGAACGGCCAAAAACGCGTTTCCCGCCCATTTCAGGTCATAGGAATGAAAGTTTAATCACCGTCTCGAATTGCTTTAAAACCCACATACCCTGTCTGTTTTCCATGAGGATTCTAGAATGCCAAATATTGTGGTCAAATTCTTTAGTTTGTGCCGTGAACGGCCACAATCGCTTTTCAGGCTCATTTAAGATCCAAAGAACGATAGTTTGGTCACTGTCTCAGAATTGCATGAAAAACCACATTCCCACTCCGTTTTTCATGAGGATTATAGATTGCCCAATTTTGTTGTCAAATCCATCCGTTTGGGCCCCCTTAACGGCCAAAAACACGTTTCAGGCTCATTTGAAGTCAAAATAGAATGAAAGATTGGTCACTTTCTCGGAACTGCTTGAAAACCCGCAAACCCACTCCATGTTTCATGAGGATTGTAGAATGCCAAATATTGCTGTCAAATTCATCCGTTTATGCCCTGAACGGCCAAAAACGCGTTTCAGGCTAACTTGACGTCAAAAGAATGATAGTTTGGTCACTGTATCGGAATGGCATGAAAACAACGATACCCACTCCGTCTTTGTATGGGGATTCTAGTATGCCAAATTTTGTTGTCAAATTCATCCGTTTTGTTGTTGAACGGCCAAAAACGCGTTTCAGGCTAATTTGAGGTCAGAAGATTTAAAGTTTGGTCACTGTCTCGGAATGGCTTGAAAACCCACAAACCCACTCTATCTTGGAGGAGGATTCGAGAATCCCAAATATTGTTGTCAAATTCATCCGTTTGTGCCCTGAAAAGCCAAAAACGCGTTTGAGGCTCATTTAAGGTCAAAAGAATGAAAGATTGGTCACTTTCTCGGAATGGCTTAAAAACCCACATACCGACTCCCCTTTCCATGAGGATTCTAGAATGCCAATATTGTTGCCAAATTCATCCGTGTTGGCCCTGGATGGCCAAAAACGCGTTTCAGACTAATTTGGGCTCAAAAGAATGAAAGTTTGGTCAATGTCTCGGAATGGCTTGAAAACCGCAATACCCTCTCCGTTTTTCATGAGGATTCTATAATGCCCAATATTGTTGTCAAATTCATCCGTTTGGGCCCTGAACGGCCAAGATCGTGTTTCAGGCTCATTTGCGGTCAAAAGAATGAAAGTTTGGTCACTTTCTCAGAATGGCATGAAAACCCATATGCCCACTCCATCTTTCATGAGGATTCTAGAATGCAAAATATTGTTGTCAAATAGATCCGTTTGGGCCCTGAACGGCCAAAAACGCGTTTCCCGCCCATTTCAGGTCATAGGAATGAAAGTTTAATCACCGTCTCGAATTGCTTTAAAACCCACATACCCTGCCTGTTTTCCATGAGGATTCTAGAATGCCAAATATTGTGGTCAAATTCTTCAGTTTGTGCCCTGAACGGCCACAATCGCTTTTCAGGCTCATTTAAGATCAAGAGAACGATAGTTTGGTCACTGGCTCAGAATTGCAAGAAAAACCACATTCCCACTCCGTTTTTCATGAGGATTCTAGATTGCCCAATATTGTTGTCAAATCCGTCCGTTTGGGCCCCCTTAACGGCCAAAAACACGTTTCAGGCTCATTTGACGTCAAAATAGAATGAAAGATTGGTTACTTTCTCGGAACTGCTTGAAAACCCGCAAACCCACTCCATGTTTCATGAGGATTCTAGAATGCCAAATATTGCTGTCAAATTCATCCGTTTATGCCTTGAACGGCCAAAAACGCGTTTCAGGCTAACTTGACGTCAAAAGAATGATAGTTTGGTCACTGTATCGGAATGGCATGAAAACAACGATACCCACTCCGTCTTTGTATGGGGATTCTAGTATGCCAAATTTTGTTGTCAAATTCATCCGTTTTGTTGTTGAACGGCCAAAAACGCGTTTCAGGCTAATTTGAGGTCAGAAGATTTAAAGTTTGGTCACTGTCTCAGAATGGCTTGAAAACCCACAAACCCACTCTATCTTGGAGGAGGATTCGAGAATGCCAAATATTGTTGTCAAATTCATCCGTTTGTGCCCTGAAAAGCCAAAAACGCGTTTGAGGCTCATTTAAGGTCAAAAGAATGAAAGATTGGTCACTTTCTCGGAATGGCTTAAAAACCCACATACCGACTCCCTTTTCCATGAGGATTCTAGAATGCCCAATATTGTTGCCAAATTCATCCGTGTTGGCCCTGGATGGCCAAAAACGCGTTTCAGAATAATTTGAGCTCAAAAGAATCAAAGTTTGGTCAATGTCTCGGAATGGCTTGAAAACCGCAATACCCTCTCTGTTTTTCATGAGGATTCTATAATGCCCAATATTGTTGTCAAATTCATCCGTTTGGGCCCTGAACGGCCAAGATCGTGTTTCAGGCTCATTTGCAGTCAAAAGAATGAAAGTTTGGTCACTTTCTCGGAATGGCATGAAAACCCATATGCCCACTCCATCTTTCATGAGGATTCTAGAATGCAAAATATTGTTGTCAAATAGATCCGTTTGGGCCCTGAACGGCCAAAAACGCGTTTCCCGCCCATTTCAGGTCATAGGAATGAAAGTTTAATCACCGTCTCGAATTGCTTTAAAACCCACATACCCTGCCTGTTTTCCATGAGGATTCTAGAATGCCAAATATTGTGGTCAAATTCTTCAGTTTGTGCCCTGAACGGCCACAATCGCTTTTCAGGCTCATTTAAGATCAAGAGAACGATAGTTTGGTCACTGTCTCAGAATTGCATGAAAAACCACATTCCCACTCCGTTTTTCATGAGGATTCTAGATTGCCCAATATTGTTGTCAAATCCATCCG
This sequence comes from Inga oerstediana, assembly GCA_963210345.1. Taxonomy (NCBI): domain Eukaryota; kingdom Viridiplantae; phylum Streptophyta; class Magnoliopsida; order Fabales; family Fabaceae; genus Inga; species Inga oerstediana. The sequence continues at coordinate 28,063,466 of OY723409.1, read as the reverse complement.
TTTGGGCCCCCTTAACGGCCAAAAACACGTTTCAGGCTCATTTGACGTCAAAATAGAATGAAAGATTGGTCACTTTCTCGGAACTGCTTGAAAACCCACAAACCCACTCCATGTTTCATGAGGATTCTAGAATGCCAAATATTGCTGTCAAATTCATCCGTTTATGCCCTAAACGGCCAAAAACGCGTTTCAGGCTAACTTGACGTCAAAAGAATGATAGTTTGGTCACTGTATCGGAATGGCATGAAAACAACAATACCCACTCCGTCTTTGTATGGGGATTCTAGTATGCCAAATTTTGTTGTCCAATTCATCCGTTTTGTTGTTGAACGGCCAAAAACGGGTTTCAGGCTAATTTGAGGTCAGAAGATTTAAAGTTTGGTCACTGTCTCGGAATGGCTTGAAAACCCACAAACCCACTCTATCTTGGAGGAGGATTCGAGAACGCCAAATATTGTTGTCAAATTCATCCGTTTGTGCCCTGAAAAGCCAAAAACGCGTTTGAGGCTCATTTAAGGTCAAAAGAATGAAAGATTGGTCACTTTCTCGGAATGGCTTAAAAACCCACATACCGACTCCCTTTTCCATGAGGATTCTAGAATGCCCAATATTGTTGCCAAATTCATCCGTGTTGGCCCTGGATGGCCAAAAACGTGTTTCAGACTAATTTGAGCTCAAAAGAATCAAAGTTTGGTCAATGTCTCGGAATGGCTTGAAAACCGCAATACCCTCTCCGTTTTTCATGAGGATTCTATAATGCCCAATATTGTTGTCAAATTCATCCGTTTGGGCCCTGAACGGCCAAGATCGTGTTTCAGGCTCATTTGCGTTCAAAAGAATGAAAGTTTGGTCACTTTCTCGGAATGGCATGAAAACCCATATGCCCACTCCATCTTTCATGAGGATTCTAGAATGCAAAATATTGTTGTCAAATAGATCCGTTTGGGCCCTGAACGGCCAAAAACGCGTTTCCCGTCCATTTCAGGTCAAAGGAATGAAAGTTTAATCACCGTCTCGAATTGCTTTAAAACCCACATACCCTGCCTGTTTTCCATGAGGATTCTAGAATGCCAAATATTGTGGTCAAATTCTTCAGTTTGTGCCCTGAACGGCCACAATCGCTTTTCAGGCTCATTTAAGATCAAGAGAACGATAGTTTGGTCACTGTCTCAGAATTGCATGAAAAACCACATTCCCACTCCGTTTTTCATGAGGATTCTAGATTGCCCAATATTGTTGTCAAATCCATCCGTTTGGGCCCCCTTAACGGCCAAAAACACGTTTCAGGCTCATTTGACGTCAAAATAGAATGAAAGATTGGTCACTTTCTCGGAACTGCTTGAAAACCCGCAAACCCACTCCATGTTTCATGAGGATTCTAGAATGCCAAATATTGCTGTCAAATTCATCCGTTTATGCCCTAAACGGCCAAAAACGCGTTTCAGGCTAACTTGACGTCAAAAGAATGATAGTTTGGTCACTGTATCGGAATGGCATGAAAACAACAATACCCACTCCGTCTTTGTATGGGGATTCTAGTATGCCAAATTTTGTTGTCCAATTCATCCGTTTTGTTGTTGAACGGCCAAAAACGGGTTTCAGGCTAATTTGAGGTCAGAAGATTTAAAGTTTGGTCACTGTCTCGGAATGGCTTGAAAACCCACAAACCCACTCTATCTTGGAGGAGGATTCGAGAACGCCAAATATTGTTGTCAAATTCATCCGTTTGTGCCCTGAAAAGCCAAAAACGCGTTTGAGGCTCATTTAAGGTCAAAAGAATGAAAGATTGGTCACTTTCTCGGAATGGCTTAAAAACCCACATACCGACTCCCTTTTCCATGAGGATTCTAGAATGCCCAATATTGTTGCCAAATTCATCCGTGTTGGCCCTGGATGGCCAAAAACGTGTTTCAGACTAATTTGAGCTCAAAAGAATCAAAGTTTGGTCAATGTCTCGGAATGGCTTGAAAACCGCAATACCCTCTCCGTTTTTCATGAGGATTCTATAATGCCCAATATTGTTGTCAAATTCATCCGTTTGGGCCCTGAACGGCCAAGATCGTGTTTCAGGCTCATTTGCGTTCAAAAGAATGAAAGTTTGGTCACTTTCTCGGAATGGCATGAAAACCCATATGCCCACTCCATCTTTCATGAGGATTCTAGAATGCAAAATATTGTTGTCAAATAGATCCGTTTGGGCCCTGAACGGCCAAAAACGCGTTTCCCGCCCATTTCAGGTCATAGGAATGAAAGTTTAATCACCGTCTCGAATTGCTTTAAAACCCACATACCCTGCCTGTTTTCCATGAGGATTCTAGAATGCCAAATATTGTGGTCAAATTCTTCAGTTTGTGCCCTGAACGGCCACAATCGCTTTTCAGGCTCATTTAAGATCAAGAGAACGATAGTTTGGTCACTGTCTCAGAATTGCATGAAAAACCACATTCCCACTCCGTTTTTCATGAGGATTCTAGATTGCCCAATATTGTTGTCAAATCCATCCGTTTGGGCCCCCTTAACGGCCAAAAACACGTTTCAGGCTCATTTGACGTCAAAATAGAATGAAAGATTGGTCACTTTCTCGGAACTGCTTGAAAACCCGCAAACCCACTCCATGTTTCATGAGGATTCTAGAATGCCAAATATTGCTGTCAAATTCATCCGTTTATGCCCTGAACGGCCAAAAACGCGTTTCAGGCTAACTTGACGTCAAAAGAATGATAGTTTGGTCACTGTATCGGAATGGCATGAAAACAACGATACCCACTCCGTCTTTGTATGGGGATTCTAGTATGCAAAATTTTGTTGTCAAATTCATCCGTTTTGTTGTTGAACGGCCAAAAACGCGTTTCAGGCTAATTTGAGGTCAGAAGATTTATAGTTTGGTCACTGTCTCGGAATGGCTTGAAAACCCACAAACCCACTCTATCTTGGAGGAGGATTCGAGAACGCCAAATATTGTTGTCAAATTCATCCGTTTGTGCCCTGAAAAGCCAAAAACGCGTTTGAGGCTCATTTAAGGTCAAAAGAATGAAAGATTGGTCACTTTTTCGGAATGGCTTAAAAACCCACATACCGACTCCCTTGTCCATGAGGATTCTAGAATGCCCAATATTGTTGCCAAATTCATCCGTGTTGGCCCTGCATGGCCAAAAACGCGTTTCAGACTAATTTGAGCTCAAAAGAATCAAAGTTTGGTCAATGTCTCGGAATGGCTTGAAAACCGCAATACCCTCTCCGTTTTTCATGAGGATTCTAGATTGCCCAATATTGTTGTCAAATCCGTCCGTTTGGGCCCCCTTAACGGCCAAAAACACGTTTCAGGCTTATTTGACGTCAAAATAGAATGAAAGTTTGGTCACTTTCTCGGAATGGCATGAAAACCCATATGCCCACTCCATCTTTCATGAGGATTCTAGAATGCAAAATATTGTTGTCAAATAGATCCGTTTGGGCCCTGAACGGCCAAAAACGCGTTTCCCGCCCATTTCAGGTCATAGGAATGAAAGTTTAATCACCGTCTCGAATTGCTTTAAAACCCACATACCCTGCCTGTTTTCCAAGAGGATTCTAGAATGCCAAATATTGTGGTCAAATTCTTCAGTTTGTGCCCTGAACGGCCATAATCGCTTTTCAGGCTCATTTAAGATCCAAAGAACGATAGTTTGGTCACTGTCTCAGAATTGCATGAAAAACCACATTCCCACTCCGTTTTTCATGAGGATTCTAGATTGCCCAATATTGTTGTCAAATCCGTCCGTTTGGGCCCCCTTAACGGCCAAAAACACGTTTCAGGCTCATTTAACGTCAAAATAGAATGAAAGATTGGTCACATTCTCGGAACTGCTTGAAAACCCGCAAACCCACTCCATGTTTCATGAGGATTCTAGAATGCCAAATATTGCTGTCAAATTCATCCGTTTATGCCCTGAACTACCAAAAACGCGTTTCACGCTAAATTGACGTCAAAAGAATGATAGTTTGGTCACTGTATCGGAATGGCATGAAAACAACGATACCCACTCCGTCTTTGTATGGGGATTCTAGTATGCCAAATTTTGTTGTCAAATTCATCCGTTTTGTTGTTGAACGCCAAAAACGCGTTTCAGGCTAATTTGAGGTCAGAAGATTTATAGTTTGGTCACTGTCTCGGAATGGCTTGAAAACCCACAAACCCACTCTATCTTGGAGGAGGATTCGAGAACGCCAAATATTGTTGTCAAATTCATCCGTTTGTGCCCTGAAAAGCCAAAAACGCGTTTGAGGCTCATTTAAGGTCAAAAGAATGAAAGATTGGTCACTTTCTCGGAATGGCTTAAAAACCCACATACCGACTCCCTTCTCCATGAGGATTCTAGAATGCCCAATATTGTTGCCAAATTCATCCGTGTTGGCCCTGAATGGCCAAAAACGCGTTTCAAACTAATTTGAGCTCAAAAGAATCAAAGTTTGGTCAATGTCTCGGAATGGCTTGAAAACCGCAATACCCTCTCCGTTTTTCATGAGGATTCTAGATTGCCCAATATTGTTGTCAAATCCGTCCGTTTGGGCCCCCTTAACGGCCAAAAACACGTTTCAGGCTCATTTGACGTCAAAATAGAATGAAAGTTTGGTCACTTTCTCGGAATGGCATGAAAACCCATATGCCCACTCCATCTTTCATGAGGATTCTAGAATGCAAAATATTGTTGTCAAATAGATCCGTTTGGGCCCTGAACGGCCAAAAACGCCTTTCCCGCCCATTTCAGGTCATAGGAATGAAAGTTTAATCACCGTCTCGAATTGCTTTAAAACCCACATACCCTGCCTGTTTTCCAGGAGGATTCTAGAATGCCAAATATTGTGGTCAAATTCTTCAGTTTGTGCCCTGAACGGCCACAATCGCTTTTCAGGCTCATTTAAGATCCAAAGAACGATAGTTTGGTCACTGTCTCAGAATTGCATGAAAAACCACATTCCCACTCCGTTTTTCATGAGGATTCTAGATTGCCCAATATTGTTGTCAAATCCGTCCGTTTGGGCCCCCTTAACGGCCAAAAACACGTTTCAGGCTCATTTGACGTCAAAATAGAATGAAAGATTGGTCACTTTCTCGGAACTGCTTGAAAACCCGCAAACCCACTCCATGTTTCATGAGGATTCTAGAATGCCAAATATTGCTGTCAAATTCATCCGTTTATACCCTGAACTACCAAAAACGCGTTTCACGCTAAATTGACGTCAAAAGAATGATAGTTTGGTCACTGTATCGGAATGGCATGAAAACAACGATACCCACTCCGTCTTTGTATGGGGATTCTAGTATGCCAAATTTTGTTGTCAAATTCATCCGTTTTGTTGTTGAACGGCCAAAAACGCGTTTCAGGCTAATTTGAGGTCAGAAGATTTATAGTTTGGTCACTGTCTCGGAATGGCTTGAAAACCCACAAACCCACTCTATCTTGGAGGAGGATTCTAGAACGCCAAATATTGTTGTCAAATTCATCCGTTTGTGCCCTGAAAAGCCAAAAACGCGTTTGAGGCTCATTTAAGGTCAAAAGAATGAAAGATTGGTCACTTTCTCGGAATGGCTTAAAAACCCACATACCGACTCCCTTTTCCATGAGGATTCTAGAATGCCCAATATTGTTGCCAAATTCATCCGTGTTGGCCCTGAATGGCCAAAAACGCGTTTCAGACTAATTTGAGCTCAAAAGAATCAAAGTTTGGTCAATGTCTCGGAATGGCTTGAAAACCGCAATACCCTCTCCGTTTTTCATGAGGATTCTAGATTGCCCAATATTGTTGTCAAATCCGTCCGTTTGGGCCCCCTTAACGGCCAAAAACACGTTTCAGGCTCATTTGACGTCAAAATAGAATGAAAGTTTGGTCACTTTCTCGGAATGGCATGAAAACCCATATGCCCACTCCATCTTTCATGAGGATTCTAGAATGCAAAATATTGTTGTCAAATAGATCCGTTTGGGCCCTGAACGGCCAAAAACGCGTTTCCCGCCCATTTCAGGTCATAGGAATGAAAGTTTAATCACCGTCTCGAATTGCTTTAAAACCCACATACCCTGCCTGTTTTCCAGGAGGATTCTAGAATGCCAAATATTGTGGTCAAATTCTTCAGTTTGTGCCCTGAACGGCCACAATCGCTTTTCAGGCTCATTTAAGATCCAAAGAACGATAGTTTGGTCACTGTCTCAGAATTGCATGAAAAACCACATTCCCACTCCGTTTTTCATGAGGATTCTAGATTGCCCAATATTGTTGTCAAATCCGTCCGTTTGGGCCCCCTTAACGGCCAAAAACACGTTTCAGGCTCATTTGACGTCAAAATAGAATGAAAGATTGGTCACTTTCTCGGAACTGCTTGAAAACCCGCAAACCCACTCCATGTTTCATGAGGATTCTAGAATGCCAAATATTGCTGTCAAATTCATCCGTTTATACCCTGAACTACCAAAAACGCGTTTCACGCTAAATTGACGTCAAAAGAATGATAGTTTGGTCACTGTATCGGAATGGCATGAAAACAACGATACCCACTCCGTCTTTGTATGTGGATTCTAGTATGCCAAATTTTGTTGTCAAATTCATCCGTTTTGTTGTTGAACGGCCAAAAACGCGTTTCAGGCTAATTTGAGGTCAGAAGATTTATAGTTTGGTCACTGTCTCGGAATGGCTTGAAAACCCACAAACCCACTCTATCTTGGAGGAGGATTCTAGAACGCCAAATATTGTTGTCAAATTCATCCGTTTGTGCCCTGAAAAGCCAAAAACGCGTTTGAGGCTCATTTAAGGTCAAAAGAATGAAAGATTGGTCACTTTCTCGGAATGGCTTAAAAACCCACATACCGACTCCCTTTTCCATGAGGATTCTAGAATGCCAAATATTGTTGCCAAATTCATCCGTGTTGGCCCTGAATGGCCAAAAACGCGTTTCAGACTAATTTGAGCTCAAAAGAATCAAAGTTTGGTCAATGTCTCGGAATGGCTTGAAAACCGCAATACCCTCTCCGTTTTTCATGAGGATTCTAGATTGCCCAATATTGTTGTCAAATCCGTCCGTTTGGGCCCCCTTAACGGCCAAAAACACGTTTCAGGCTCATTTGACGTCAAAATAGAATGAAAGTTTGGTCACTTTCTCAGAATGGCATGAAAACCCATATGCCCACTCCATCTTTCATGAGGATTCTAGAATACAAAATATTGTTGTCAAATAGATCCGTTTGGGCCCTGAACGGCCAAAAACGCGTTTCCCGCCCATTTCTGGTCATAGGAATGAAAGTTTAATCACCGTCTCGAATTGCTTTAAAACCCACATACCCTGCCTGTTTTCCAGGAGGATTCTAGAATGCCAAATATTGTGGTCAAATTCTTCAGTTTGTGCCCTGAACGGCCACAATCGCTTTTCAGGCTCATTTAAGATCCAAAGAACGATAGTTTGGTCACTGTCTCAGAATTGCATGAAAAACCACATTCCCACTCCGTTTTTCATGAGGATTCTAGATTGCCCAATATTGTTGTCAAATCCGTCCGTTTGGGCCCCCTTAACGGCCAAAAACACGTTTCAGGCTCATTTGACGTCAAAATAGAATGAAAGATTGGTCACATTCTCGGAACTGCTTGAAAACCCGCAAACCCACTCCATGTTTCATGAGGATTCTAGAATGCCAAATATTGCTGTCAAATTCATCCGTTTATGCCCTGAACTACCAAAAACGCGTTTCACGCTAAATTGACGTCAAAAGAATGATAGTTTGGTCACTGTATCGGAATGGCATGAAAACAACGATACCCAATCCGTCTTTGTATGGGGATTCTAGTATGCCAAATTTTGTTGTCAAATTCATCCGTTTTGTTGTTGAACGGCCAAAAACGCGTTTCAGGCTAATTTGAGGTCAGAAGATTTATAGTTTGGTCACTGTCTCGGAATGGCTTGAAAACCCACAAACCCACTCTATCTTGGAGGAGGATTCGAGAATGCCAAATATTGTTGTCAAATTCATCCGTTTGTGCCCTGAAAAGCCAAAAACGCGTTTGAGGCTCATTTAAGGTCAAAAGAATGAAAGATTGGTCACTTTCTCGGAATGGCTTAAAAACCCACATACCGACTCCCTTCTCCATGAGGATTCTAGAATGCCCAATATTGTTGCCAAATTCATCCGTGTTGGCCCTGAATGGCCAAAAACGCGTTTCAAACTAATTTGAGCTCACAAGAATCAAAGTTTGGTCAATGTCTCGGAATGGCTTGAAAACCGCAATACCCTCTCCGTTTTTCATGAGGATTCTAGATTGCCCAATGTTGTTGTCAAATCCGTCCGTTTGGGCCCCCTTATCGGCCAAAAACACGTTTCAGGCTCATTTGACGTCAAAATAGAATGAAAGTTTGGTCACTTTCTCGGAATGGCATGAAAACCCATATGCCCACTCCATCTTTCATGAGGATTCTAGAATGCAAAATATTGTTGTCAAATAGATCCGTTTGGGCCCTGAACGGCCAAAAACGCGTTTCCCGTCCATTTCAGGTCATAGGAATGAAAGTTTAATCACCGTCTCGAATTGCTTTAAAACCCACATACCCTGCCTGTTTTCCATGAGGATTCTAGAAGGCCAAATATTGTGGTCAAATTCTTCAGTTTGTGCCCTGAACGGCCACAATCGCTTTTCAGGCTCATTTAAGATCAAGAGAACGATAGTTTGGTCACTGTCTCAGAATTGCATGAAAAACCACATTCCCACTCCGTTTTTCATGAGGATTCTAGATTGCCCAATATTGTTGTCAAATCCATCCGTTTGGGCCCCCTTAACGGCCAAAAACACGTTTCAGGCTCATTTGACGTCAAAATAGAATGAAAGATTGGTCACTTTCTCGGAACTGCTTGAAAACCCGCAAACCCACTCCATGTTTCCTGAGGATTCTAGAATGTCAAATATTGCTGTCAAATTCATCCGTTTATGCCCTGAACGGCCAAAAACACGTTTCAGGCTAACTTGACGTCAAAAGAATGATAGTTTGGTCACTATATCGAAATGGCATGAAAACAACGATACCCACTCCGTCTTTGTATGGGGATTCTAGTATGCCAAATTTGGTTGTCAAATTCATCTGTTTTGTTGTTGAACGGCCAAAAACGCGTTTCAGGCTAATTTGAGGTCAGAAGATTTAAAGTTTGGTCACTGTCTCGGAATGGCTTGAAAACCCACAAACCCACTCTATCTTGGAGGAGGATTCGAGAATGCCAAATATTGTTGTCAAATTCATCCGTTTGTGCCCTGAAAAGCCAAAAACGCGTTTGAGGCTCGTTTAAGGTCAAAAGAATGAAAGATTGGTCACTTTCTCGGAATGGCTTAAAAACCCACATACCGACTCCCTTTTCCAGGAGGATTCTAGAATGCCCAATATTGTTGCCAAATTCATCCGTGTTGGCCCTCAATGTCTCGGAATGGCTTGAAAACCACAATACCCTCTCCGTTTTTCATGAGGATTCTATAATGCCCAATATTGTTGTCAAATTCATCCGTTTGGGCCCTGAACGGCCAAGATCGTGTTTCAGGCTCATTTGCGGTCAAAAGAATGAAGGTTTGGTCACTTTCTCGGAATGGCATGAAAACCCATATGCCCACTCCATCTTTCATGAGGATTCTAGAATGCAAAATATTGTTGTCAAATAGATCCGTTTGGGCCCTGAACGGCCAAAAACGCGTTTCCCGCCCATTTCAGGTCATAGGAATGGAAGTTTAATCACTGTTTCGAATTGCTTTAAAACCCACATACCCTGTCTGTTTTTCATGAGGATTCTAGAATGCCAAATATTGTGGTCGAATTCTTCAGTTTGTGCCCCGAACGGCCACAACAGCTTTTCAGGCTCATTTAAGGATCAAAAGAATGATAGTTTGGTCACTGTCTCAGAATTGAATGAAAAACAACATTCCCACTCCGTTTTTCATGAGGATTCTAGATTGCCCAATATTGTTGTCAAATCCATCCGTTTGGGCCCCCTTAACGGCCAAAAACACGTCTCGGTCTCATTTGACGTCAAAACAGAATGAAAGATTGGTCACTTTCTCGGAATGGCATGAAAACCCATATGCCCACTCCATCTTTCATGAGGATTCTAGAATGCAAAATATTGTGGTCACTTTCTCGGAACTGCTTGAAAACCCGTAAACCCACTCCATGTTTCATGAGGATTCTAGAATGCCAAATATTGCTGTTAAATTCATCCGTTTATGCCCTGAACGGCCAAAAACGCGTTTCAGGCTAACTTGACGTCAAAAGAATGATAGTTTGGTCACTGTATCGGAATAGCATGAAAACAACGATACCCACTCCGTCTTTGTATGGGGATTCTAGTATGCCAAATTTTGTTGTCAAATTCATCCGTTTTGTAGTTGAACGGCCGAAAACGCGTTTCAGGCTAATTTGAGGTCAGAAGATTTAAAGTTTGGTCACTATCTCGGAATGGCTTGAAAACCCACAAACCCACTCTATGTTGAAGGAGGATTCGCGAATGCCAAATATTGTCGTCAAATTCATCCGTTTGTGCCTTGAAAAGCCAAAAACGCGTTTGAGGCTCATTTAAGGTCAAAAGAATGAAAGATTATTCACTTTCTCGGAATGGCTTAAAAACCCACATACCGACTCCCTTTTCCAGGAGGATTCTAGAATGCCCAATATTGTTGCCAAATTCATCCGTGTTGGCCCTGAATGGCCAAAAACGCGTTTCAGACTAATTTGAGCTCAAAAGAATCAAAGTTTGGTCAATGTCTCGGAATGGCTTGAAAACCGCAATACCCTCTCCGTTTTTCATGAGGATTCTATAATGCCCAATATTGTTGTCAAATTCATCCGTTTGGGCCCTGAACGGCCAAGATCGTGTTTCAGGCTCATTTGCGGTCAAAAGAATGAAAGTTTGGTCACTTTCTCGGAATGGCATGAAAACCCATATGCCCACTCCATCTTTCATGAGGATTCTAGAATGCAAAATATTGTTGTCACATAGATCAGTTTGGGCCCTGAACGGCCAAAAACGCGTTTCCCGCCCATTTCAGGTCATAGGAATGAAAGTTTAATCACCGTCTCGAATTGCTTTAAAACCCACATATCCTGCCTGTTTTTCATGAGGATTCTAGAATGCCAAATATTGTGGTCAAATTCTTCAGTTTGTGCCCTGAACGGCCACAATCGCTTTTCAGGCTCATTTAAGATCCAAAGAACGATAGTTTGGTCACTGTCTCAGAATTGCATGAAAAACCACATTCCCACTCCGTTTTTCATGAGGATTCTAGATTGCTCAATATTGTTGTCAAATCCATCCGTTTGGGCCCCCATAACGGCCAAAAACACGTTTCAGGCTCATTTGACGTCAAAATAGAATGAAAGATTGGTCACTTTCTCGTAACTGCTTGAAAACCCGCAAACCCACTCCATGTTTCATGAGGATTCTAGAATGCCAAATATTGCTGTCAAATTCATCCGTTTATGCCCTGAACGGCCAAAAACACGTTTCAGGCTAACTTGACGTCAAAAGAATGATAGTTTGGTCACTATATCGGAATGGCATGAAAACAACGATACCCACTCCGTCTTTGTATGGGGATTCTAGTATGCCAAATTTGGTTGTCAAATTCATCCGTTTTGTTGTTGAACGGCCAAAAACGCGTTTCAGGCTAATTTGAGGTCAGAAGATTTAAAGTTTGGTCACTGTCTCGGAATGGCTTGAAAACCCACAAACCCACTCTATTTTGAAGGAGGATTCGAGAATGCCAAATATTGTTGTCAAATTCATCCGTTTGTGCCCTGAAAAGCCAAAAACGCGTTTGAGGCTCGTTTAAGGTCAAAAGAATGAAAGTTTGGTCACTTTCTCAGAATGGCTTAAAAACCCACATACCGACTCCCTTTTCCATGAGGATTCTAGAATGCCCAATATTGTTGCCAAATTCATCCGTGTTGGCCCTGAATGGCCAAAATCGCGTTTCAGACTAATTTGAGCTCAAAAGAATCAAAGTTTGGTCAATGTCTCGGAATGGCTTGAAAGCCGCAATACCCTCTCCGTTTTTCATGAGGATTCTATAATGCCCAATATTGTTGTCAAATTCATCCGTTTGGGCCCTGAACGGCCAAAATCGTGTTTCAGGCTCATTTGCGGTCAAAAGAATGAGAGTTTGGTCACTTTCTCGGAATGGCATCAAAACCCATATGCCAACTCCATCTTTCATGAGGATTCTATTCTAGAATGCAAAATATTGTTGTCAAATAGATTCGTTTGGGCCCTGAACGGCCAAAAACGCGTTTCCCGCCCATTTCAGGTCATAGGAATGGAAGTTTAATCACTGTCTCGAATTGCTTTAAAACCCACATACCCTGTCTGTTTTTCATGAGGATTCTAGAATGCCAAATATTGTGGTCGAATTCTTCAGTTTGTGCCCCGAACGGCCACAACCGCTTTTCAGGCTCATTTAAGGATCAAAAGAATGATAGTTTGGTCACTGTCTCAGAATTGCATGAAAACCCACATTCCCACTCCGTTTTTCATGAGGATTCTAGATTGGCCAATATTGTTGTCAAATCCATCCGTTTGGGCCCCCTTAACGGCCAAAAACACGTCTAGGGCTCATTTGACGTCAAAACAGAATGAAAGATTGGTCACTTTCTCGGAACTGCTTGAAAACCCGCAAACCCACTCCATGTTTCATGAGGATTCTAGAATGCCAAATATTGCTGTCAAATTCATCCGTTTATGCCCTGAACGGCCAAAAACATGTTTCAGGCTAACTTGACGTCAAAAGAATGATAGTTTGGTCACTGTATCGGAATGGCATGAAACCAACGATACCCACTCCGTTTTTTTATGAGGATTCTAGTATGCCAAATTTTGTTGTCAAATTCATCCGTTTTGTTGTTGAACGGCCAAAAACGCGTTTCGGGCTAATTTGAGGTCAGAAGATTTAAAGCTTGGTCACTGTCTCGGAATGGCTTGAAAACCCACAAACCCACTCTATTTTGAAGGAGGATTCTAGAATGCCAAATATTGTTGTCAAATTCATCCGTTTATGCCCTGAATGGCCAAAAACGCGTTTCAGACTAATTTGAGCTCAAAAGAATGAAAGTTTGGTCAATGTCTCGGAATGGCTTGAAAGCCGCAATACCCTCTCCGTTTTTCATGAGGATTCTATAATGCCCAATATTGTTGTCAAATTCATCCGTTTGGGCCCTGAACGGCCAAAATCGTGTTTCAGGCTCATTTGCGGTCAGAAGATTTAAAGTTTGGTCACTGTCTCGGAATGGCTTGAAAACCTCTATCTTGGAGGAGGATTCGAGAATGCCAAATATTGTTGTCAAATTCATCCGTTTGTGCCCTGCAAAGCCAAAAACGCGTTTGAGGCTCGTTTAAGGTCAAAAGAATGAAAGTTTGGTCACTTTCTCGGAATGGCTTAAAAACCCACATACCGACTCCCTTTTCCATGAGGATTCCAGAATGCCCAATATTGTTGCCAAATTCATCCGTGTTGGCCCTGAATGGCCAAAATCGCGTTTCAGACTAATTTGAGCTCAAAAGAATGAAAGTTTGGTCAATGTCTCGGAATGGCTTGAAAACCGCAATACCCTCTCCGTTTTTCATGAGGATTCTATAATGCCCAATATTGTTGTCAAATTCATCCGATTGGGCCCTGAACGGCCAAAATGGTGTTTCAGGCTCATTTGCGGTCAAAAGAATGAGAGTTTGTTCACTTTCTCGGAATGGCATGAAAACCCATATGCCTACTCCATCTTTCATGAGGATTCTATTCTAGAATGCAAAATATTGTTGTCAAATAGATCCGTTTGGGCCCTGAACGGCCAAAAACGCGTGTCCCGCCCATTTCAGGACATTGGAATGGAAGTTTAATCACTGTCTCGAATTGCTTTAAAACCCACATACCCTGTCTGTTTTTCATGAGGATTCTAGAATGCCAAATATTGTGGTCGAACTCTTCAGTTTGTGCCCTGAACGGCCACAACCGTTTTTCAGGCTCATTTAAGGATCAAAAGAATGATAGTTTGGTCGCTGTCTCAGAATTGCATGAAAAACCACATTCCCACTCCGTTTTTCATGAGGATTCTAGATTGCCCAATATTGTTGTCAAATCCATCCGTTTGGGCCCCCTTAACGGCCAAAAACACGTTTCGGGCTCATTTGACGTCAAAAGAGAATGAAAGATTGGTCACTTTCTCGGAACTGCTTGAAAACCCGCAAACCCACTCCATGTTTCATGAGGATTCTAGAATGCCAAATATTGCTGTCAAATTCATCCGTTTATGCCCTGAACGGCCAAAAACGCGTTTCAGGCTAACTTGAAGTCAAAAGAATGATAGTTTGGTCACTGTATCGGAAAGGCATGAGAGCAACAATACCCACTCCGTTTTTTTATGAGGATTCTAGTATGCCAAATTTTGTTGTCAAATTCATCCGTTTTGTTGTTGAACGGCCAAAAACGCGTTTCAGGCTAATTTGAGGTCAGAAGATTTAGAGTTTGGTCACTGTCTCGGAATGGCTTGAAAACCCATAAACCCACTCTATTTTGAAGGAGGATTCGAGAATGCCAAATATTGTTGTCAAATTCATCCGTTTGCGCCCTGAAAAGCCAAAAACGCGTTTGAGGCTCATTTAAGGTCAAAAGAATGAAAGTTTGGACACTTTCTCGGAATGGCTTAAAAACCCACATACCGACTCCCTTTTTCATGAGGATTCTAGAACGCCCAATATTGTTGCCAAATTCATCCGTGTTGGCCCTGAATGGCCAAAATCGCGTTTCAGACTAATATGAGCTCAAAAGAATGAAAGTTTGGTCAATGTCTCGGAATGGCTTGAAAACCGCAATACCCTCTCCGTTTTTCATGAGGATTCTATAATGCCCAATATTGTTGTCAAATTCATCCGTTTGGGCCCTGAACGGCCAAAATCGTGTTTCAGGCTCATTTACGGTCAAAAGAATGAGAGTTTGGTCACTTTCTCGGAATGGTATGAAAACCCATATGCCCACTCCATCTTTCATGAGGATTCTATTCTAGAATGCAAAATATTGTTGTCAAATAGATCCGTTTAGGCCCTGAACGGCCAAAAACGCGTTTCCCGCCCATTTCAGGTCATAGGAATGGAAGTTTAATCACTGTCTCGAATTGCTTTAAAACCCATATACCCTGTCTGATTTTCATGAGGATTCTAGAATGCCAAATTTTGTGGTCAAATTCTTCAGTTTGTGCCCTGATCGGCCACAATCGCTTTTCAGGCTCATTTAAGGATCAAAAGAATGATAGTTTGGTCACTGTCTCAGAATTGCATGAAAAACCCCATTCCCACTCCGTTTTTCATGAGGATTCTAGATTGCCCAATATTGTTGTCAAATCCATCCGTTTGGGCCCCCTTAGCGGCCAAAAACACGTTTCGGGCACATTTGACGTCAAAACAGAATGAAAGATTGGTCACTTTCTCAGAACTGCTTGAAAACCCGCGAGCCCACTCCATGTTTCATGAGGATTCTAGAATGCCAAATATTGTTGTCAAATTCATCCGTTTATGCCCTGAACGGCCAGAAACGCGTTTCAGGCTAACTTGACGTCAAAAGAATGATAGTTTGGTCACTGTATCAGAATGGCATGAAAGCAACTATACCCACTCCGTTTTTTTATGAGGATTCTAGTATGCCAAATTTTGTTGTCAAATTCATCCGTTTTGTTGTTGAACGGCCAAAAACGCGTTTCAGGCTAATTTGAGGTCAGAAGATTTAGAGTTTGGTCACTGTCTCGGAATGGCTTGAAAACCCACAAACCCACTCTATTTTGAAGGAGGATTCGAGAATGCCAAATATTGTCGTCAAATTCATCCGTTTGTGCCCTGAAAAGCCAAAAACGCGTTTGAGGCTCATTTAAGGTCAAAAGAATGAAAGTTTGGTCACTTTCTCGGAATGGCTTAAAAACCCACAAACCGACTCCCTTTTTCATGAGGATTCTAGAATGCCCAATATTGTTGCCAAATTCATCCGTGTTGGCCCTGAATGGCCAAAATCGCGTTTCAGACTAATTTGAGCTCAAAAGAATGAAAGTTTGGTCAATGTCTCGTAATGGCTTGAAAACCGCAATACCCTCTCCGTTTTTCATGAGGATTCTATAATGCCCAATATTGTTGTCAAATTCATCCGTTTGGGCCCTGAACGGCCAAAATCGTGTTTCAGGCTCATTTGCGGTCAAAAGAATGAGAGTTTGGTCACTTTCTCGGAATGGCATGAAAACCCATATGCCCACTCCATCTTTCATGAGGATTCTAGAATGCAAAATATTGTTGTCAGATAGATCCGTTTGGGCCCTGAACGGCCAAAAACGCGTTTCCCGCCCATTTTAGGTCATAGGAATGAAAGTTTAATCACTGTCTCGAATTGCTTTAATAAAACCCACATACCCTGTCTGTTTTTCATGAGGATTCTAGAATGCCAAATATTGTGGTCAAATTCTTCAGTTTGTGCCCCGAACGGCCACAATCGCTTTTCAGTCTCATTTAAGGATCAAAAGAATGATAGTTTGGTCACTGCCTCAGAATTGCATGAAAAACCACATTCCCACTCCGTTTTTCATGAGGATTCTAGATTGCCCAATATTGTTGTCAAATCCATCCGTTTGGGCCCCCTTAACGGCCAAAAACACGTTTCGGGCTCATTTGACGTCAAAAGAGAAGAAAGATTGGTCACTTTCTCGGAACTGCTTGAAAACCCGCAAACCCACTCCATGTTTCATGAGGATTCTAGAATGCCAAATATTGTTGTCAAATTCATCCGTTTATGCCCTGAATGGCCAAAAACGCGTTTCAGGCTAACTTGACGTCAAAAGAATGATAGTTTGGTCACTGTATCGGAATGGCATGAAACCAACGATACCCACTCCGTTTTTTTATGAGGATTCTAGTATGCCAAATTTTGTTGTCAAATTCATCCGTTTTGTTGTTGAACGGCCAAAAACGCGTTTCAGGCTAATTTGAGGTCAGAAGATTTAGAGTTTGGTCACTGTCTCGGAATGGCTTGAAAACCCCACAAACCCACTCTATTTTGAAGGAGAATTCGAGAATTCCAAATATTGTCGTCAAATTCATCCGTTTGTGCCCTGAAAAGCCAAAAACGCGTTTCAGGCTAATTTGAGGTCAGAAGATTTAGAGTTTGGTCACTGTCTCAGAATGGCTTGAAAACCCACAAACCCACTCTATCTTGGAGGAGGATTCGAGAACGCCAAATATTGTTGTCAAATTCATCCGTTTGTGCCCTGAAAAGCCAAAAACGCGTTTGAGGCTCATTTAAGGTCAAAAGAATGAAAGTTTGGTCACTTTCTCGGAATGGCTTAAAAACCCACAAACCGACTCCCTTTTTCATGAGGATTCTAGAATGCCCAATATTGTTGCCAAATTCATCCGTGTTGGCCCTGAATGGCCAAAATCGCGTTTCAGACTAATTTGAGCTCAAAAGAATGAAAGTTTGGTCAATGTCTCGTAATGGCTTGAAAACCGCAATACCCTCTCCGTTTTTCATGAGGATTCTATAATGCCCAATATTGTTGTCAAATTCATCCGTTTGGGCCCTGAACGGCCAAAATCGTGTTTCAGGCTCATTTGCGGTCAAAAGAATGAGAGTTTGGTCACTTTCTCGGAATGGCATGAAAACCCATATGCCCACTCCATCTTTCATGAGGATTCTAGAATGCAAAATATTGTTGTCAGATAGATCCGTTTGGGCCCTGAACGGCCAAAAACGCGTTTCCCGCCCATTTTAGGTCATAGGAATGAAAGTTTAATCACTGTCTCGAATTGCTTTAATAAAACCCACATACCCTGTCTGTTTTTCATGAGGATTCTAGAATGCCAAATATTGTGGTCAAATTCTTCAGTTTGTGCCCCGAACGGCCACAATCGCTTTTCAGTCTCATTTAAGGATCAAAAGAATGATAGTTTGGTCACTGCCTCAGAATTGCATGAAAAACCACATTCCCACTCCGTTTTTCATGAGGATTCTAGATTGCCCAATATTGTTGTCAAATCCATCCGTTTGGGCCCCCTTAACGGCCAAAAACACGTTTCGTGCTCATTTGACGTCAAAAGAGAAGAAAGATTGGTCACTTTCTCGGAACTGCTTGAAAACCCGCAAACCCACTCCATGTTTCATGAGGATTCTAGAATGCCAAATATTGTTGTCAAATTCATCCGTTTATGCCCTGAATGGCCAAAAACGCGTTTCAGGCTAACTTGACGTCAAAAGAATGATAGTTTGGTCACTGTATCGGAATGGCATGAAACCAACGATACCCACTCCGTTTTTTTATGAGGATTCTAGTATGCCAAATTTTGTTGTCAAATTCATCCGTTTTGTTGTTGAACGGCCAAAAACGCGTTTCAGGCTAATTTGAGGTCAGAAGATTTAGAGTTTGGTCACTGTCTCGGAATGGCTTGAAAACCCCACAAACCCACTCTATTTTGAAGGAGAATTCGAGAATTCCAAATATTGTCGTCAAATTCATCCGTTTGTGCCCTGAAAAGCCAAAAACGCGTTTCAGGCTAATTTGAGGTCAGAAGATTTAGAGTTTGGTCACTGTCTCGGAATGGCTTGAAAACCCACAAACCCACTCTATCTTGGAGGAGGATTCGAGAACGCCAAATATTGTTGTCAAATTCATCCGTTTGTGCCCTGAAAAGCCAAAAACGCGTTTGAGGCCCATTTAAGGTCAAAAGAATGAAAGTTTGGTCACTTTCTCAGAATGGCTTAAAAACCCACATACCGACTCCCTTTTTCATGAGGATTCTAGAATGCCCAATATTGTTGCCAAATTCATCCGTGTTGGCCCTGAATGGCCAAAATCGCATTTCAGACTAATTTGAGCTCAAAAGAATAAAAGTTTGGTCAATGTCTTGGAATGGCTTGAAAACCGCAATACCCTCTCCGTTTTTCATGAGGATTCTATAATGCCCAATATTGTTGTCAAATTCATCCGTTTGGGCCCTGAACGGCCAAAATCGTGTTTCAGGCTCATTTGCGGTCAAAAGAATGAGAGTTTGGTCACTTTCTCGGAATGGCATGAAAACCCATATGCCCACTCCATCTTTCATGAGGATTCTAGAATGCAAAATATTGTTGTCAGATAGATCCGTTTGGGACCTGAACGGCCAAAAACGCGTTTCCCGCCAATTTCAGGTCATAGGAATGAAAATTTAATCACTGTCTCGAATTGCTTTAATAAAACCCACATACACTGTCTGTTTTTCATGAGGATTCTAGAATGCCAAATATTGTGGTCCAATTCTTCAGTTTGTGCCCCGAACGGCAACAATCGCTTTTCAGGCTCATTTAAGGATCAAAAGAATGATAGTTTGGTCACTGTCTCAGAATTGCATGAAAAACCACATTCCCACTTCATTTTTCATGAGGATTCTAGATTGCCCAATATTGTTGTCAAATCCATCCGTTTGGGCCCCCTTAACGTCCAAAAACACGTTTCGGGCTCATTTGACGTCAAAACAGAATGAAAGATTGATCACTTTCTCGGAACTGCTTGAAAACCCGCAAACCAACTCCATGTTTCATGAGGATTCTAGAATGCCAAATATTGTTGTCAAATTCATCCGTTTATGCCCTGAACGGCCAAAAACGCGTTTCAGGCTAACTTGACGTCAAAAGAATGATAGTTTGGTCACTGTATCGGAATGGCATGAAAGCAACGATACCCACTCCGTTTTTTTATGAGGATTCTAGTATGCCAAATTTTGTTGTCAAATTCATCCGTTTTGTTGTTGAACGGCCAAAAACGCGTTTCAGGCTAATTTGAGGTCAGAAGATTTAGAGTTTGGTCACTGTCTCGGAATGGCTTGAAAACCCACAAACCCACTCTATTTTGAAGGAGGATTCGAGAATGCCAAATATTGTCGTCAAATTCATCCGTTTGTGCCCTGAAAAGCCAAAAACGCGTTTGAGGCTCATTTAAGGTCAAAAGAATGAAAGTTTGGTCACTTTCTCGGAATGGCTTAAAAACCCACATACCGACTCCCTTTTTCATGAGGATTCTAGAATGCCCAATATTGTTGCCAAATTCATCCGTGTTGGCCCTGAATGGCCAAAATCGTGTTTCAGACTAATTTGAGCTCAAAAGAATGAAAGTTTGGTCTATGTCTCGAAATGGCTTGAAAACCGCAATACCCTCTCCGTTTTTCATGAGGATTCTATAATGCCCAATATTGTTGACAAATTCATCCGTTTGGGCCCTGAACGGCCAAAATCGTGTTTCAGGCTCATTTGCGGTCAAAAGAATGATAGTTTGCTCACTTTCTTGGAATGGCATGAAAACCCATATGCCCACTCCATCTTTCATGAGGATTCTAGAATGCAAAATATTGTTGTCAGATAGATCCGTTTGGGCCCTGAATGGCCAAAAACGCGTTTCCCGCCCATTTCAGGTCATAGGAATGAAAGTTTAATCACTGTCTTGAATTGCATTAATAAAACCCACAAACCCTGTCTGTTTTTCATGAGGATTCTAGAATGCCAATTATTGTGGTCAAATTCTTCAGTTTGTGCCCCGAACGGCCACAATCGCTTTTCAGGCTCATTTAAGGATCAAAAGAATGATAGTTTGGTCACTGTCTCAGAATTGCATGAAAAACCACATTCCTACTTCGTTTTTCATGAGGATTCAAGATTGCCCAATATTGTTGTCAAATCCATCCGTTTGGGCCCCCTTAACGGCCAAAAACACGTTTCGGGCTCATTTGACGTCAAAAGAGAATGAAAGATTGGTCACTTTCTCGGAACTGCTTGAAAACCCGCAAACCCACTCCATGTTTCATGAGGATTCTAGAATGCCAAATATTGTTGTCAAATTCATCCGTTTATACCCTGAACGGCCAAAAACGCGTTTCAGGCTAACTTGACGTCAAAAGAATGATAGTTTGGTCACTGTATCGGAATGGCATGAAAACAACGATACCCACTCCGTTTTTTTATGAGGATTCTAGTATGCTAAATTTTGTTGTCAAATTCATCCGTTTTGTAGTTGAACGGCCGAAAACGCGTTTCAGGCTAATTTGAGGTCAGAAGATTTAAAGTTTGGTCACTATCTCGGAATGGCTTGAAAACCCGTAAACCCACTCTATTTTGAAGGAGGATTCGCGAATGCCAAATATTGTCGTCAAATCATCCGTTTGTGCCCTGAAAAGCCAAAAACGCGTTTGAGGCTCATTTAAGGTCAAAAGAATGAAAGTTTGGTCACTTTCTCGGAATGGCTTAAAAACCCACATATCGACTCCTGTTTTCATGAGAATTCTAGAATGCCCAATATTGTTACCAAATTCATCCGTGTTGGCCCTGAACGGCCAAAATTGCGTTTCAGACTAATTTGAGCTCAAAAGAATGAAAGTTTGGTCAATGTCTCGGAATGGCTTGAAAACCGCAATACCATCTCCGTTTTTCATGAGGATTCTATAATGCCCAATATTGTTGTCAAATTCATCCGTTTGGGCCCTGAACGGCCAAAATCGTGTTTCAGGGTCATTTGCGGTCAAAAGAATGAGAGTTTGGTCACTTTCTCGGAATGGCATGAAAACCCATATGCCCACTCCATCTTTCATGAGGATTCTAGAATGCAAAATATTGTTGTCAGATAGATCCGTTTGGGCCCTGAACGGCCAAAAACGCGTTTCCCGCCCATTTCAGGTCATAGGAATGAAAGTTTAATCACTGTCTCGAATTGCATTAATAAAACCCACATACCCTGTCTGTTTTTCATGAGGATTCTAGAATGCCAATTATTGTGGTCAAATTCTTCAGTTTGTGCCCCGAACGGCCACAATCGCTTTTCAGGCTCATTTAAGGATCAAAAGAATGATAGTTTGGTCACTGTCTCAGAATTGCATGAAAAACCACATTCCCACTTCGTTTTTCATGAGGATTCAAGATTGCCCAATATTGTTGTCAAATCCATCCGTTTGGGCCCCCTTAACGGCCAAAAACACGTTTCGGGCTCATTTGACGTCAAAAGAGAATGAAAGATTGGTCACTTTCTCGGAACTGCTTGAAAACCCGCAAACCCACTCCATGTTTCATGAGGATTCTAGAATGCCAAATATTGTTGTCAAATTCATCCGTTTATGCCCTGAACGGCCAAAAACGCGTTTCCGGCTAACTTGACGTCAAAAGAATGATAGTTTGGTCACTGTATCGGAATGGCATGAAAACAACGATACCCACTCCATTTTTTTATGAGGATTCTAGTATGCTAAATTTTGTTGTCAAATTCATCCGTTTTGTAGTTGAACGGCCGAAAACGCGTTTCAGGCTAATTTGAGGTCAGAAGATTTAAAGTTTGGTCACTCTCTCGGAATGGCTTGAAAACCCGCAAACCCACTCTATTTTGAAGGAGGATTCGCGAATGCCAAATATTGTCGTCAAATCATCCGTTTGTGCCCTGAAAAGCCAAAAACGCGTTTGAGGCTCATTTAAGGTCAAAAGAATGAAAGTTTGGTCACTTTCTCGGAATGGCTTAAAAACCCACATATCGACTCCTGTTTTCATGAGAATTCTAGAATGCCCAATATTGTTGCCAAGTTCATCCGTGTTGGCCCTGAATGGCCAAAATCGCGTTTCAGACTAATTTGAGCTCAAAAGAATGAAAGTTTGGTCAATGTCTCGGAATGGCTTGAAAACCGCAATACCCTCTCCGTTTTTCATGAGGATTCTCTAATGCCCAATATTGTTGTCAAATTCATCCGTTTGGGCCCTGAATGGCCAAAATCGTGTTTCAGGCTCATTTGCGGTCAAAAGAATGATAGTTTGGTCACTTTCTCGGAATGGCATGAAAACCCATATGCCCACTCCATCTTTCAGGAGGATTCGAGAATGCCAAATATTGTTGTCAAATTCATCCATTTGTGCCCTGAAAAGCCAAAAACGCGTTTGAGGCTCATTTAAGGTCAAAAGAATGAAAGTTTGGTCACTTTCTCGGATTGGCATGAAAACCCATATGCCCACTCCATCTTTCAGGAGGATTCGAGAATGCCAAATATTGTTGTCAAATTCATCCATTTGTGCCCTGAAAAGCCAAAAACGCGTTTGAGGCTCATTTAAGGTTAAAAGAATGAAAGTTTGGTCACTTTCTCGGATTGGCATGAAAACCCATATGCCCACTCCATCTTTCAGGAGGATTCGAGAATGCCAAATATTGTTGTCAAATTCATCCATTTGTGCCCTGAAAAGCCAAAAACGCGTTTGAGGCTCATTTAAGGTCAAAAGAATGAAAGTTTGGTCACTTTCTCGGAATGGCTTAAAAACCCACATACCTACTCCCTTTTTCATGAGGATTCTAGAATGCCCAATATTGTTGCCAAGTTCATCCGTGATGGTCCTGAATGGCCAAAATCGCGTTTCAGACTAATTTGAGCTCAAAAGAATGAAAGTTTGGTCAATGTCTCGGAATGGCTTGAAAACCGCAATACCCTCTCCGTTTTTCATGAGGATTCTATAATGCCCAATATTGTTGTCAAATTCATCCGTTTGGGCCCTGAACGGCCAAAATCGTGTTTCAGGCTCATTTGCAGTCAAAAGAATGAAAGTTTGGTCACTTTCTCGGAATGGCATGAAAACCCATATGCCCAATCCATCTTTCATGAGGATTCTAGAATGCAAAATATTGTTGTCAGATAGATCCGTTTGGGCCCTGAACGGCCAAAAACGCGTTTCCCGCCCAATTCAGGTCACAGGAATGAAAGTTTAATCACTGTCTCGAATTTCTTTAATAAAACCCACATACCCTGTCTGTTTTTCATGAGGGTTCTAGAATGCCAAATATTGTGGTCAAATTCTTCAGTTTGTGCCCTGAACGGCCACAATCGCATTTCAGGCTCATTTAAGGATCAAAAGAATGATAGTTTGGTCACTGTCTCAGAATTGCATGAAAAACCACATTCCCACTCCGTTTTTCATGAGGATTCTAGATTGCCCAATATTGTTGTCAAATCCATCCGTTTGGGCCCCCTTAACGGCCAAAAACACGTTTCGGGCTCATTTGACGTCAAAACAGAATGAAAGATTGGTCACTTTCTCGGAACTGCTTGAAAACCCGCAAACCCACTCCATGTTTCATGAGGTTTCTAGAATGCCAAATATTGTTGTCAAATTCATCCGTTTATACCCTGAACGGCCAAAAACGCGTTTCAGGCTAACTTGACGTCAAAAGAATGATAGTTTGGTCACTGTATCGGAATGGCATGAAAACAACGATACCCACTCCGTTTTTTTATGAGGATTCTAGTATGCCAAATTTTGTTGTCATATTCATCCGTTTTGTTGTTGAACGGCCAAAAACGCGTTTCAGGCTAATTTGAGGTCAGAAGATTTAGAGTTTGGACACTGTCTCGGAATGGCTTGAAAACCCACAAACCCACTCTATTTTGAAGGAGAATTCGAGAATGCCAAATATTGTTGTCAAATTCATCCGTTTGTGCCCTGAAAAGCCAAAAACGCGTTTGAGGCTCATTTAAGGTCAAAAGAATGAAAGTTTGGTCACTTTCTCGGAATGGCTTAAAAACCCACATACCGACTCCCTTTTTCATGAGGATTCTAGAATGCCCAATATTGTTGCCAAATTCATCCGTGTTGGCCCTGAATGGCCAAAAACGCGTTTCAGACTAATTTGATCTCAAAAGAATGAAAGTTTGGTCAATGTCTGGGAATGGCTTGAAAACCGTAATACCCTCTCCGTTTTTCATGAGGATTCTGTAATAACCAATATTGTTGTCAAATTCATCCGTTTGGGCACTGAACGGCCAAAATCGTGTTTCAGGCTCATTTGCGGTCAAAAGAATGAAAGTTTGGTCACTTTCTCAGAGTGGCATGAAAACCCATATGCCCACTCCATCTTTCATGAGGATTCTAGAATGCAAAATATTGTTGTCAAATAGATCCGTTTGGGCCCTGAACGGCCAAAAACGTGTTTCCCACCCATTGCAGGTCATAGGAATGAAAGTTTAATCACTGTCTCGAATTGCTTTAAAACCCACATACCTTGTCTGTTTTTCATGAGGATTCTAGAATGCCAAATATTGTGGTCAAATTCTTCAGTTTGTGCCCCGAACGGCCACAATCGCTTTTCAGGCTCATTTAAGGATCAAAAGAATGATAGTTTGGTCACTGTCTCAGAATGCATGAAAAACCACATTCCCTCTCCGTTTTTCATGAGGATTCTAGATTGCCCAATATTGTTGCCAGATCTATCCGTTTGGGCCCCCTTAACGGCCAAAAACACATTTCAGGCTCATTTGACGTCAAAATAGAATGAAAGAATGGTCACTTTCTCGGAACTGCTTGAAAACCCGCAACCCACTCCATGTTTCATGAGGATTCTAAAATGCCAAATATTGTTGTCAAATTCATCCGTTTAAGCCCTGAATGGCCAAAAACGCGTTGCAGGCTAACTTGACGTCAAAAGAATGATAGTTTGGTCACTGTATCGGAATGGCATGAAAGCAACGATACCCACTCCGTTTTTTTTAAGGATTCTAGTATTCCAAATTTTGTTGTCAAATTCATCCGTTTTGTTGTTGAACGGCCAAAAACGCGTTTCAGGCTAATTTGAGGTCAGAAGATTTAAAGTTTGGTCACTGTCTCGGAATGGCTTAAAAAACCCACAAACCCACTCTATTTTGAAGGAGGATTCGGGAATGCCAAATATTGTTGTCAAATTCATCCGTTTGTGCCCTGAAAAGCCAAAAACGCGTTTGTGGCTCATTTAATGTCAAAAGAATGAAAGTTTGGTCACTTTCTCGGAATGGCTTAAAAACCCACATACCGACTCCCTTTTTCATGAGAATTCTAGAATGCCCAATATTGTTGCCAAGTTCATCCGTGTTGCCCCTGAATGGCCAAAATCGCGTTTCAGACTAATTTGAGCTCAAAAGAATGAAAGTTTGGTCAACGTCTCGGAATGGCTTGAAAACCGCAATACCCTCTCCGTTTTTCATGAGGATTCTATAATGCCCAATATTGTTGTCAAATTCATCCGTTTGGGCCCTGAACGGCCAAAATCGTGTTTCAGGCTCATTTGCGGTCAAAAGAATGAGAGTTTGGTCACTTTCTCGGAATGGCATGAAAACCCATATGCCCACTCCATCTTTCAGGGGGATTCGAGAATGCCAAATATTGTTGTCAAATTCATCCATTTGTGCCCTAAAAAGCCAAAAACGCGTTTGAGGCTCATTTAAGGTCAAAAGAATGAAAGTTTGGTCACTTTCTCGGATTGGCATGAAAACCCAGATGCCCACTCCATCTTTCAGGAGGATTCGAGAATGCCAAATATTGTTGTCAAATTCATCCATTTGTGCCCTGAAAAGCCAAAAACGCGTTTGAGGCTCATTTAAGGTCAAAAGAATGAAAGTTTGGTCACTTTCTCGGAATGGCTTAAAAACCCACATACCTACTCCCTTTTTCATAAGGATTCTAGAATGCCCAATATTGTTGCCAAGTTCATCCGTGTTGGTCCTGAATGGCCAAAATCGCGTTTCAGACTAATTTGAGCTCAAAAGAATGAAAGTTTGGTCAATGTCTCGGAATGGCTTGAAAACCGTAATACCCTCTCTGTTTTTCATGAGGATTCTATAATGCCCAATATTGTTGTCAAATTCATCCGTTTGGGCCCTGAACGGCCAAAATCGTGTTTCAGGCTCATTTGCGGTCAAAAGAATGATAGTTTGGTCACTTTCTCGGAATGGCATGAAAACCCATATGCCCAATCCATCTTTCATGAGGATTCTAGAATGCAAAATATTGTTGTCAGATAGATCCGTTTGGGCCCTGAACGGCCAAAAACGCGTTTCCCGCCCAATTCAGGTCACAGGAATGAAAGTTTAATCACTGTCTCGAATTTCTTTAATAAAACCCACATACCCTGTCTGTTTTTCATGAGGATTCTAGAATGCCAAATATTGTGGTCAAATTCTTCAGTTTGTGCCCTGAACGCCCACAATCGCTTTTCAGGCTCATTTAAGGATCAAAAGAATGATAGTTTGGTCACTGTCTCAGAATTGCATGAAAAACCACATGCCCACTCCGTTTTTCATGAGGATTCTAGATTGCCCAATATTGTTGTCAAATCCATCCGTTTGCGCCCCCTTAACGGCCAAAAACACGTTTCGGGCTCATTTGATGTCAAAATAGAATGAAAGATTGGTCACTTTCTCGGAACTGCTTGAAAATCCGCAAACCCACTCCATGTTTCATGAGGATTCTATAATGCCAAATATTGTTGTCAAATTCATCCGTTTATGCCATGAACGGCCAAAAACGCGTTTCAGGCTAACTTGACGTCAAAAGAATGATAGTTTGGTCACTGTATCGGAATGGCATGAAAACAACGATACCCACTCCGTTTTTTTATGAGGATTCTATTATGCCAAATTTTGTTGTCAAATTCATCCGTTTTGTTGTTGAACGGCCAAAAACGCGTTTCAGGCTAATTTGAGGTCAGAAGATTTAGAGTTTGGTCACTGTCTCGGAATGGCTTGAAAACCCACAAACCCACTCTATTTTGAAGGAGGATTCGAGAATGCCAAATATTGTCGTCAAATTCATCCGTTTGTGCAATGAAAAGCCAAAAACGCGTTTGAGGCTCATTTAAGGTCAAAAGAATGAAAGTTTGGTCACTTTCACGGAATGGCTTAAAAACCCACATACCGACTCCCTTTTTCATGAGGATTCTAGAATGCCCAATATTGTTGCCAAATTCATCCGTGTTGGCCCTGAATGGCCAAAATCGCGTTTCAGAATAATTTGAGCTCAAAAGAATGAAAGTTTGGTCAATGTCTCGGAATGGCTTGAAAACCGCAATACCCTCTCCGATTTTCATGAGGATTCTATAATGCCCAATATGGATGTCAAATTCATCCGTTTGGGCCCTGAACGGCCAAAATCGTGTTTCAGGCTCATTTGCGGTCAAAAGAATGAGAGTTTGGTCACTTTCTCGGAATGGCATGAAAACCCATATGCCCAGTCCATCTTTCATGAGGATTCTAGAATGCAAAATATTGTTGTCAGATAGATCCGTTTGGGCCCTGAACGGCCAAAAACGCCTTTCCCGCCCAATTCAGGTCATAGGAATGAAAGTTTAATCACTGTCTCGAATTTCTTTAATAAAACCCACATACCCTGTCTGTTTTTCATGAGGATTCTAGAATGCCAAATATTGTCGTCAAATTCATCCGTTTGTGCCCTGAAAAGCCAAAAACGCGTTTGAGGCTCATTTAATGTCAAAAGAATGAAAGTTTGGTCACTTTCTCGGAATGGCTTAAAAACCCACATACCGACTCCCTTTTTCATGAGGATTCTAGAATGCCCAATATTGTTGCCAAATTCATCCGTGTTGGCCCTGAATGGCCAAAATCGTGTTTCAGACTAATTTGAGCTCAAAAGAATGAAAGTTTGGTCAATGTCTCGGAATGGTTTGAAAACCGCAATACCCTCTCCGTTTTTCATGAGGATTCTGTAATGACCAATATTATTGTCAAATTCATCCGTTTGGGCCCTGAACGGCCAAAATCGTGTTTCAGGCTCATTTGCGGTCAAAAGAATGAAAGTTTGGTCACTTTCTCGGAGTGGCATGAAAACCCATATGCCCACTCCATCTTTCATGAGGATTCTAGAATGCAAAATATTGTTGTCAAATAGATCCGTTTGGGCCCTGATCGGCCAAAAACGCGTTTCCCGCCCATTTCAGGTCATAGGAATGAAAGTTTAATCACTGTCTCGAATTGCTTTAAAACCCACATACCCTGTCTGTTTTTCATGAGGATTCTAGAATGCCAAATATTGTGGTCAAATTCTTCATTTTGTGCCCTGAACGGCCACAATCGCTTTTCAGGCTCATTTAAGGATCAAAAGAATGATAGTTTGGTCACTGTCTCAGAATGCATGAAAAACCACATTCCCACTCCGTTTTTCATGAGGATTCTAGATTGCCCAATATTGTTGCCAGATCCATCCGTTTGGGCCCCCTTAACGGCCAAAAACACATTTCGGGCTCATTTGACCTCAAAATAGAATGAAAGATTGGTCACTTTCTCAGAACTGCTTGAAAACCCGTAAACCCACTCCATGTTTCATGAGGATTCTAAAATGCCAAATATTGTTGTCAAATTCATCCGTTTATGCCCTGAAGGGCCAGAAACGCATTTCAGGCTAACTTGACGTCAAAAGAATGATAGTTTGGTCACTGTATCGGAATGGCATGAAAGCAACGATACCCACTCTGTTTTTTTATGAGGATTCTAGTATTCCAAATTTTGTTGTCAAATTCATCCGTTTTGTTGTTGAACGGCCAAAAACGCGTTTCAGGCTAATTTGAGGTCAGAAGATTTAAAGTTTGGTCACTGTCTCGGAATGGCTTGAAAACCCACAAACCCACTCTATTTTGAAGGAGGATTCGAGAATGCCAAATATTGTTGTCAAATTCATCTGTTTGTGCCCTGAAAAGCCAAAAACGCGTTTGAGCCTCATTTAAGGTCAAAAGAATGAAAGTTTGGTCACTTTCTCGGAATGGCTTAAAAACCCACATACCGACTCCCTTTTTCATAAGCATTCTAGAATGCCCAATATTGTTACCAAATTCATCCGTGTTGGCCCTGAATGGCCAAAAACGCGTTTCAGACTAATTTGAGCTCAAAAGAATGAAAGTTTGGTCAATGTCTCGGAATGCCTTGAAAACCGCAATACCCTCTCCGTTCTTCATGAGGATTCTGTAATGACCAATATTGTTGTCAAATTCATCCGTTTGGGCCCTGAACGGCCAAAATCGTGTTTCAGGCTCATTTGCGGTCAAAAGAATGAAAGTTTGGTCACTTTCTCGGAGTGGCATGAAAACCCATATGCCCACTCCATCTTTCATGAGGATTCTAGAATGCAAAATATTGTTGTCACATAGATCCGTTCGGGCCCTGAACGGCCAAAAACATGTTTCCCGCCCATTTCAGGTCATAGGAATGAAAGTTTAATCACTGTCTCGAATTGCTTTAAAACCCACATACCCTGTCTGTTTTTCATGAGGATTCAAGAATGCCAAATATTGTGGTCAAATTCTTCAGTGTGTGCCCTGAACGGCCACAATCGCTTTTCAGGCTCATTTAAGGATCAAAAGAATGATAGTTTGGTCACTGTCTCAGAATGCATGAAAAACCACATTCCCACTCCGTTTTTCATGAGGATTCTAGATTGCCCAATATTGTTGCCAGATCCATCCATTTGGGCCCCCTTAACGGCCAAAAACACGTTTCAGGCTCATTTGACGTCAAAATAGAATGAAAGATTGGTCACTTTCTCGGAACTGCTTGAAAACCCGCGAGCCCACTCCATGTTTCATGAGGATTCTAGAATGCCAAATATTGTTGTCAAATTCATCCGTTTAAGCCCTGAACGGCCAGAAACGCGTTTCAGGCTAACTTGACGTCAAAAGAATGATAGTTTGGTCACTGTATCGGAATGGCATGAAAGCAACGATACCCACTCCGTTTTTTTATGAGGATTCTAGTATGCCAAATTTTGTTGTCAAATTCATCCGTTTTGTTGCTGAACGGCCAAAAACGCGTTTCAGGCTAATTTGAGGTCAGAAGATTTAAAGTTTGGTCACTGTCTCGGAATGGCTTGAAAACCCACAAACCCACTCTATTTTGAAGGAGGATTCGAGAATGCCAAATATTGTTGTCAAATTCATCCGTTTGTGCCCTGAAAAGCCAAAAACGCGTTTGAGGCTCATTTAAGGTCAAAAGAATGAAAGTTTGGTCACTTTCTCGGAATGGCTTAAAAACCCACATACCGACTCCCTTTTTCATGAGGATTCTAGAATGTCCAATATTGTTGCCAAATTCATCCGTGTTGGCCCTGAATGGCCAAAAACGCGTTTCAGACTAATTTGAGCTCAAAAGAATGAAAGTTTGGTCAATGTCTCGGAATGGCTTGAAAACCGCAATACCCTCTCCGTTTTTCATGAGGATTCTATAATGCCCAATATTGTTGTCAAATTCATCCGTTTGGGCCCTGAACGGCCAAAATCGTGTTTCAGGCTCATTTGCGGTCAAAAGAATGAAAGTTTGTTCAATTTCTTGGAACTGCTTGAACACGCGCAAACCCACTCCATGTTTCATGAGGATTCTAGAATGCAAAATATTGTTGTCAAATAGATCCGTTTGGGCCCTGAACGGCCAAAAACGCATTTCCCGCCCATTTCAGGTCATAGGAATGAAAGTTTAATCACTATCTCGAATTGCTTTAAAACCCACATACCCTGTCTGTTTTTCATGAGGATTCAAGAATGCCAAATATTGTGGTCAAATTCTTCAGTGTGTGCCCTGAACGGCCACAATCGTTTTTCAGGCTTATTTAAGATCAAAAGAATGATAGTTTGGTCACTGTCTCAGAATTGCATGAAAAACCACATTCCCACTCCGTTTTTCATGAGGATTCTAGATTGCCCAATATTGTTGCCAGATCCATCCGTTTGGGCCTCCTTAACGGCCCAAAACACGTTTCAGGCTCATTTGACGTCAAAATAGAATGAAAGATTGGTCACTTTCTCGGAACTGCTTGAAAACCCGCGAGCCCACTCCATGTTTCATGAGGATTCTAGAATGCCAAATATTATTGTCAAATTCATCCGTTTATGCCCTGAACGGCCAAAAACACGTTTCAGGCTAACTTGACGTCAAAAGAATGATAGTTTGGTCACTATATCGGAATGGCATGAAAACAACGATACCCACTCCGTCTTTGTATGGGGATTCTAGTATGCCAAATTTGGTTGTCAAATTCATCTGTTTTGTTGTTGAACGGCCAAAAACGCGTTTCAGGCTAATTTGAGGTCAGAAGATTTAAAGTTTGGTCACTGTCTCGGAATGGCTTGAAAACCCACAACCCCACTCTATTTTGAAGGAGGATTCGAGAATGCCAAATATTGTTGTGAAATTCATCCGTTTGTGCCCTGAAAAGCCAAAAACGCGTTTGAGGCTCATTTAAGGTCAAAAGAATGAAAGTTTGGTCACTTTCTCGGAATGGCTTAAAAACCCACATACCGACTCCCTTTTTCATGAGGATTCTAGAATGCCCAATATTGTTGCCAAATTCATCCGTGTTGGCCCTGAATGGCCAAAAACGCGTTCCAGACTAATTTGAGCTCAAAAGAATGAAAGTTTGGTCAATGTCCGAAATAGCTTGAAAACCGCAATACCCTCTCCGTTTTTCATGAGGATTCTATAATGCCCAATATTGTTGTCAAATTCATCCGTTTGGGCCCTGAACGGCCAAAATCGTGTTTCAGGCTCATTTGCGGTCAAAAGAATGAAAGTTTGGTCACTTTCTCGGAACTGCTTGAACACGCGCAAACCCACTCCATGTTTCATGAGGATTCTAGAATGCAAAATATTGTTGTCAAATAGATCCGTTTGGGCCCTGAACGGCCAAAAACGCGTTTCCCGCCCATTTCAGGTCATAGGAATGAAAGTTTAATCACTGTCTCGAATTGCTTTAAAACCCACATACCCTGTCTTTTTTTCATGAGGATTCGAGAATGCCAAATATTGTGGTCAAATTCTTCAGTGTGTGCCCTGAACGGCCACAATCGCTTTTCAGGCTCATTTAAGATCAAAAGAATGATAGTTTGGTCACTGTCTCAGAATTGCATGAAAAACCACATTCCCACTCCGTTTTTCATGAGGATTCTAGATTGCCCAACATTGTTGCCAGATCCATCCGTTTGGGCCCCCTTAACGGCCAAAAACACGTTTCAGGCTCATTTGACGTCAAAATAGAATGAAACATTGGTCACTTTCTCGGAACTGCTTGAAAACCCGCGAGCCCACTCCATGTTTCATGAGGATTCTAGAATGCCAAATATTGTTGTCAAATTCATCCGTTTATGCCCTGAACGGCCAGAAACGCGTTTCAGGCTAACTTGACGTCAAAAGAATGATAGTTTGGTCACTGTATCGGAATGGCATGAAAGCAACGATACCCACTCCGTTTTTTTATGAGGATTCTAGTATGCCAAATGTTGTTGTCAAATTCATCCGTTTTGTTGTTGAACGGCCAAAAACGCGTTTCAGGCTAAATTGAGGTCAGAAGATTTAAAGTTTGGTCACTGTCTCGGAATGGCTTGAAAACCCACAAACCCACTCTATTTTGAAGGAGGATTCGAGAATGCCAAATATTGTTGTGAAATTCATCCGTTTGTGCCCTGAAAAGCCAAAAACGCGTTTGAGGCTCATTTAAGGTCAAAAGAATGAAAGTTTGGTCACTTTCTCGGAATGGCTTAAAAACCCACATACCGACTCCCTTTTTCATGAGGATTCTAGAATGCCCAATATTGTTGCCAAATTCATCCGTGTTGGCCCTGAATGACCAAAAACGCGTTTCAGACTAATTTGAGCTCAAAAGAATGAAAGTTTGGTCAATGTCTCAGAATGGCTTGAAAACCACAATACCCTCTCCGTTTTTCATGAGGATTCTATAATGCCCAATATTGTTGTCAAATTCATCCGTTTGGGCCCTGAACGGCCAAAATCGTGTTTCAGGCTCATTTGCGGTCAAAAGAATGAAAGTTTGGTCACTTTATCGGAACTGCTTGAACACGCGCAAACCCACTCCATGTTTTATGAGGATTCTAGAATGCAAAATATTGTTTTTAAATAGATCCGTTTGGGCCCTGAACGGCCAAAAACGCGTTTCCGCCCATTTCAGGTCATAGGAATGAAAGTTTAATCACTGTCTCGAATTGCTTTAAAACCCACATACCCTGTCTGTTTTTCATGAGGATTCGAGAATGCCAAATATTGTGGTCAAATTCTTCAGTGTGTGCCCTGAACGGCCACAATCGCTTTTCAGGCTCATTTAAGATCAAAAGAATGATAGTTTGGTCACTGTCTCAGAATTGCATGTAAAACCACATTCCCACTCCGTTTTTCATGAGGATTCTAGATTGCCCAACATTGTTGCCAGATCCATCCGTTTGGGCCCCCTTAACGGCCAAAAACACTTTTCAGGCTCATTTGACGTCAAAATAGAATGAAAGATTGGTCACTTTCTCAGAACTGCTTGAAAACCCGCAAACCCACTCCATGTTTCATGAGGATTCTAGAATGAAAAATATTGTTGTCAAATTCATCCGTTTATGCCCTGAACGGCCAGAAACGCGTTTGAGGCTCATTTAAGGTCAAAAGAATGAAAGTTTGGTCACTTTCTCGGAATGGCTTAAAAACCCACATACCGACTCCCTTTTTCATGAGGATTCTAGAATGCCCAATATTGTTGCCAAATTCATCCGTGTTGGCCCTGAATGGCCAAAAACGCGTTTCAGACTAATTTGAGCTGAAAAGAATGAAAGTTTGGTCAATGTCTCGGAATGGCTTGAAAACCGCAATACCCTCTCCGTTTTTCATGAGGATTCTATAATGCCCAATATTGTTGTCAAATTCATCCGTTGGGCCCTGAACGGCCAAAATCGTGTTTCAGGCTCATTTGCGATCAAAAGAATGAGAGTTTGGTCTCTTTCTCGGAATGGCATGAAAACCCATATGCCCACTCCATCTTTCATGAGGATTCTATTCTAGAGTGCAAAATATTGTTGTCAAATAGATACGTTTGGGCCCTGAACGGCCAAAAACGCGTTTCCCGCCCATTTCAGGTCATAGGAATGAAAGTTTAATCACTGTCTCGAATTGCTTTAATAAAACCCACATACCCTGTCTGTTTTTCATGAGGATTCTAGAATGCCAAATATTGTGGTCAAATTCTTCAGTGTGTGCCCTGAACGGCCACAATCGCTTTTCAGGCTCATTTAAGATCAAAAGAATGATAGTTTGGTCACTGTCTTAGAATTGCATGAAAAACCACATTCCCACTCCGTTTTTCATGAGGATTCTAGATTGCCCAACATTGTTGCCAGATCCATCCGTTTGGGCCCCCTTAACGGCCAAAAACACGTTTCAGGCTCATTTGACGTCAAAATAGAATGAAACATTGGTCACTTTCTCGGAACTGCTTGAAAACCCGCAAACCCACTCCATGTTTCATGAGGATTCTAGAGTGCCAAATATTGTTGTCAAATTCATCCGTTTATGCCCTAAACGGCCAGAAACGCGTTTCAGGCTAACTTGACGTCAAAAGAATGATAGTTTGGTCACTGTATCGGAACGGCATGAAAGCAACGATACCCACTCCGTTTTTTTATGAGGATTCTAGTATGCCAAATTTTGTTGTCAAATTCATCCGTTTTGTTGTTGAACGGCCAAAAACGCGTTTCAGGCTAATTCGAGGTCAGAAGATTTAGAGTTTGGTCACTGTCTCGGAATGGCTTGAAAACCCACAAACCCACTCTATTTTGAAGGAGGATTCGAGAATGCCAAATATTGTTGCCAAATTCATCCGTGTTGGCCCTGAATGGCCAAAAACGCGTTTCAGATTAATTTAAGCTCAAAAGAATGAAAGTTTGGTCAATGTCTCGGAATGGCTTGAAAACCGCAATACCCTCTCCGTTTTTCATGAGGATTCTATAATGCCCAATATTGTTGTCAAATTCATCCGTTTGGGCCCTGAACGGCCAAAATCGTGTTTCAGGCTCATTTGCGGTCAAAAGAATGAAAGTTTGGTCACTTTCTCGGAACTGCTTGAACACGCGCAAACCCACTCCATGTTTCATGAGGATTCTAGAATGCAAAATATTGTTGTCAAATAGATCCGTTTGGGCCTTGAACGGCCAAAAACGCGTTTCCCGCCCATTTCAGGTCATAGGAATGAAAGTTTAATCACTGTCTCGAATTGCTTTAAAACCCACATACCCTGTCTGTTTTTCATGAGGATTCTAGAATGCCAAATATTGTGGTCAAATTCTTCAGTGTGTGCCCTGAACGGCCACAATCGCTTTTCAGGCACATTTAAGATCAAAAGAATGATAGTTTGGTCACTGTATCAGAATTGCATGAAAAACCACATTCCCACTCCGTTTTTCATGAGGATTCTAGATTGCCCAACATTGTTGCCAGATCCATCCGTTTGGGCCCCCTTAACGGCCAAAAACACGTTTCAGGCTCATTTGACGTCAAAATAGAATGAAAGATTGGTCACTTTCTCGGAACTGCTTGAAAACCCGCAAACCCACTCCATGTTTCATGAGGATTCTAGAATGCCAAATATTGTTGTCAAATTCATCCGTTTATGCCCTGAACGGCCAGAAACGCGTTTCAGGCTAACTTTACGTCAAAAGAATGATAGTTTGGTCACTGTATCGGAATGGCATGAAAGCAACGATACCCACTCCGTTTTTTTATGAGGATTCTAGTATGCCAAATGTTGTTGTCAAATTCATCCGTTTTGTTGTTGAACGGCCAAAAACGCGTTTCAGGCTAATTCGAGGTCAGAAGATTTAGAGTTTGGTCCATGTCTCGGAATGGCTTGAAATCCCACAAACCCACTCTATTTTGAAGGAGGATTCGAGAATGCCAAATATTGTTGTCAAATTCATCCGTTTGTGCCCTGAAAAGCCAAAAACGCGTTTGAGGCTCATTTAAGGTCAAAAGAATAAAAGTTTGGTCACTTTCTCGGAATGGCTTAAAAACACACATACCGACTCCCTTTTTCATGAGGATTCTAGAATGCCCAATATTGTTGCCAAATTCATCCGTGTTGGCCCTGAATGGCCAAAAACGCGTTTCAGACTAATTTGAGCTCAAAAGAATGAAAGTTTGGTCAATGTCTCGGAATAGCTTGAAAACCGCAATACCCTCTCCGTTTTTCATGAGGATTCTATAATGCCCAATATTGTTGTCAAATTCATCCGTTTTGGCCCTGAACGGCAAAAATCGTGTTTCAGGCTCATTTGCGGTCAAAAGAATGAAAGTTTGGTCACTTTCTCGGAACTGCTTGAACACGCGCAAACCCACTCCATGTTTCATGAGGATTCTAGAATGCAAAATATTGTTGTCAAATAGATCCGTTTGGGCCCTGAACGGCCAAAAACGCGTTTCCCGCCCATTTCAGGTCATAGGAATGAAAGTTTAATCACTGTCTCGAATTGCTTTAAAACCCACATACCCTGTCTGTTTTTCATGAGGATTCTAGAATGCCAAATATTGTGGTCAAATTCTTCAGT
This sequence comes from Inga oerstediana, assembly GCA_963210345.1. Taxonomy (NCBI): domain Eukaryota; kingdom Viridiplantae; phylum Streptophyta; class Magnoliopsida; order Fabales; family Fabaceae; genus Inga; species Inga oerstediana. The sequence goes on along the minus strand of OY723409.1, from coordinate 28,026,301 downwards.
GTGTGCCCTGAACGGCCACAATCGCTTTTCAGGCTCATTTAAGATCAAAAGAATGATAGTTTGGTCACTGTATCAGAATTGCATGAAAAACCACATTCCCACTCCGTTTTTCATGAGGATTCTAGATTGCCCAGCATTGTTGCCAGATCCATCCGTTTGGGCCCCCTTAACGGGCAAAAACACGTTTCAGGCTCATTTGACGTCAAAATAGAATGAAAGATTGGTCACTTTCTCGGAACTGCTTGAAAACCCACAAACCCACTCCATGTTTCATGAGGATTCTAGAATGCCAAATATTGTTGTCAAATTCATCCGTTTATGCCCTGAACGGCCAGAAACGCGTTTCAGGCTAACTTGACGTCAAAAGAATGATAGTTTGGTCACTGTATCGGAATGGCATGAAAGCAACGATACCCACTCCGTTTTTTTATGAGGATTCTAGTATGCCAAATTTTGTTGTCAAATTCATCCGTTTTGTTGTTGAACGGCCAAAAACGCGTTTCAGGCTAATTCGAGGTTAGAAGATTTAGAGTTTGGTCACTGTCTCGGAATGGCTTGAAAACCCACAAACCCACTCTATTTTGAAGGAGGATTCGAGAATGCCAAATATTGTTGTCAAATTCATCCGTTTGTGCCCTGAAAAGCCAAAAACGCGTTTGAGGCTCATTTAAGGTCAAAAGAATGAAAGTTTGGTCACTTTCTCGGAATGGATTAAAAACCCACATACCGACTCCCTTTTTCATGAGGATTCTAGAATGCCCAATATTGTTGCCAAATTCATCCGTGTTGGCCCTGAATGGCCAAAAACGCGTTTCAGACTAATTTGAGCTCAAAAGAATGAAAGTTTGGTCAATGTCTCGGAATGGCTTGAAAACCGCAATACCCTCTCCGTTTTTCATGAGGATTCTATAATGCCCAATATTGTTGTCAAATTCATCCGTTTGGGCCCTGAACGGCCAAAATCATGTTTCAGGCTCATTTGCGGTCAAAAGAATGAAAGTTTGGTCACTTTCTCGGAACTGCTTGAACACGCGCAAACCCACTCCATGTTTCATGAGGATTCTAGAATGCAAAATATTGTTGTCAAATAGATCCGTTTGGGCCCTGAACGGCCAAAAACGTGTTTCCCGCCCATTTCAGGTCATAGGAATGGAAGTTTAAACACTGTCTCGAATTGCTTTAAATCCCACATACCCTGTCTGTTTTTCATGAGGATTCTAGAATGCCAAATATTGTGGTCAAATTCTTCAGTGTGTGCCCTGAACGGCCACAATCGCTTTTCAGGCTCATTTAAGATCAAAAGAATGATAGTTTGGTCACTGTATCAGAATTGCATGAAAAACCACATTCCCACTCCGTTTTTCATGAGGATTCTAGATTGCCCAACATTGTTGCCAGATCCATCCGTTTGGGGCCCCTTAACGGCCAAAAACACGTTTCAGGCTCATTTGACGTCAAAATAGAATGAAAGATTGGTCACTTTCTCGGAATTGCTTGAAAACGCACAAACCCACTCCATGTTTCATGCGAATTCTAGAATGCCAAATATTGTTGTCAAATTCATCCGTTTATGCCCTGAACGGCTAAAAACGCGTTTCAGGCTAACTTGACGTCAAAAGAATGATAGTTTGGTCACTGTATCGGAATGGCATAAAACCAACGATACCCACTCCGTTTTTTTATGAGGATTCTAGTCTGCCAAATTTTGTTGTCATATTCATCCGTTTTGTTGTTGAACGGCCAAAAACGCGTTTCAGGCTAATTCGAGGTCAGAAGATTTAGAGTTTGGTCACTGTCTCGGAATGGCTTGAAAACCCACAAACCCACTCTATTTTGAAGGAGGATTCGAGAATGCCAAATATTGTTGTCAAATTCATCCGTTTGTGCCCTGAAAAGCCAAAAACGAGTTTGAGGCTCATTTAAGGTCAAAAGAATGAAAGTTTGGTCACTTTCTCGGAATGGCTTAAAAACCCACATACCGACTCCCTTTTTCATGAGGATTCTAGAATGCCCAATATTGTTGCCAAATTCATCTGTGTTGGCCCTGAATGGCCAAAAACGCGTTTCAGACTAATTTGAGCTCAAAAGAATGAAAGTTTGGTCAATGTCTCGGAATGGCTTGAAAACCGCAATACCCTCTCCGTTTTTCATGAGGATTCTATAATGCCCAATATTGTTGTCAAATTCATCCGTTTGGGCCCTGAACGGCCAAAATCGTGTTTTAGGCTCATTTGCGGTCAAAAGAATGAAAGTTTGGTCACTTTCTCGGAACTGCTGGAACACGCGCAAACCCACTCCATGTTTCATGAGGATTCTAGAATGCAAAATATTGTTGTCAAATAGATCCGTTTGGGCCCTGAACGGCCAAAAACGCGTTTCCCGCCCATTTCAGGTCATAGGAATAAAAGTTTAATCACTGTCTCGAATTGCTTTAAAACCCACATACCCTGTCTGTTTTTCATGAGGATTCTAGAATGCCAAATATTGTGGTCAAATTCTTCAGTTTGTGCCCTGAACGGCCACGATCGCTTTTCAGGCTCATTTAAGATCAAAAGAATGATAGTTTGGTCACTGTCTCAGAATTGCATGAAAAACCACATTCCCACTCCGTTTTTCATGAGGATTCTAGATTGCCCAATATTGTTGCCAGATCCATCCGTTTGGGCCCCCTTAACGGCCAAAAACACGTTTCAGGCTCATTTGACGTCAAAATAGAATGAAAGATTGGTCACTTTCTCGGAACTGCTTGAAAACCCGCAAACCCACTCCATGTTTCATGAGGATTCTAGAGTGCCAAATATTGTTGTCAAATTCATCCGTTTATGCCCTGAACGGCCAGAAACGCGTTTCAGGCTAACTTGACGTCAAAAGAATGATAGTTTGGTCACTGTATCGGAACGGCATGAAAGCAACGATACCCACTCCATTTTTTTATGAGGATTCTAGTCAGCCAAATTTTGTTGTCATATTCATTCGTTTTGTTGTTGAACGGCCAAAAACGCTTTTCAGGCTAATTTGAGGTCAGAATATTTAAAGTTTGGTCACTGTCTCGGAATGGTTTGAAAACCCACAAACCCACTCTATTTTAAAGGAGGATTCGAGAATGCCAAATATTGTTGTCAAATTCATCCGTTTGTGCCCTGAAAAGCCAAAAACGCGTTTGAGGCTCATTTAAGGTCAAAAGAATGAAAGTTTGGTCACTTTCTCGGAATGGCTTAAAAACCCACATACCGACTCCCTTTTTCATGAGGATTCTAGAATGCCCAATATTGTTGTCAAATTCATCCGTGTTGGACCTGAATGGCCAAAAACGCGTTTCAGACTAATTTGAGCTCAAAAGAATGAAAGTTTGGTCAATGTCCCGGAATGGCTTGAAAACCACAATACCCTCTCCGTTTTTCATGAGGATTCTATAATGCCTAATATTGTTGTCAAATTCATCCGTTTGGGCCCTGAACGGCCAAAATCGTGTTTCAGGCTCATTTGCGGTCAAAAGAATGAAAGTTTGGTCACTTTCTCGGAATGGCATGAAAACCCATATGCCCACTCCATCTTTCATGAGGATTATAGAATGGAAAATATTGTTGTCAAATAGATCCGTTTGGGCCCTGAACGGCCAAAAACGCGTTTCCCGCCCATTTCAGGTCATAGGAATGAAAGTTTAATCACTGTCTCGAATTGCTTTAAAACCCACATACCCTGTCTGTTTTTCATGAGGATTCTAGAATGCCAAATATTGTGGTCAAATTCTTCAGTTTGTGCCCTGAACGGCCACAATCGCTTTTCAGGCTCATTTAAGATCAAAAGTGGTGCGAACCCACAAGGGAAGATCCCACGAACCCACAACCAATTCTGAAATATACACACCCCAAGAAAGCTAAACCCAGATCGACGATCCACTTAAACCCTTGAACATGAAAGAACAAGGACCCGAAGTGTTTGAAAAATGCCACAAGGTTGATCAAGCCTTGATAAGTTTGTTAGTTCTAGAAAGAACCCTTAGAGAGAATCCACTCTCTAGAAACAAAGTGCAGAAGTGCAACTTTCATTTATGATTCAAATCTCAATTGTGTGTCTTACAAATGAAGAAGCACCAAGTATTTATAGGAAAATATGACCTAATTGTAGTAGGTGCAAATCTGAACATAGAATATACAAATTCTAATACCATGTGCTAGGAAACCTAAAAGTCTAATACATGAACACAAAAGTTTAATACAATCTAGAAGAAAGTTGAAAAATCAAATACAAATGCTTAAAGAAACCAAAAGTCAAATTTGCCACCAACTCCTTGTTGATTTTGGCACACCTAACTTCAAGAATATGTAATCAGCAAATTAAGGCTCAAAATGTGCTTATTTAGGCCCAAATGAGCCTCCCATGTGTAGTACTTGGTCCAAGCTCTTTAGTTCCAAGTTTACAAGCCCAAAACTTGATCAATATCTCCATTTGCAGCCCATATGAAGTTAGTGATGTTTTCAGCATTTTTGTCAAGCTTTGATCCAATTGCTACTTGCTTTGTCCAAGTATCTTGCACTAGCCCATTTAATACTACTTGTTTTGTCCAAGTATCTTGCACTAGCCCATTTAATGCTTCCTTAATTTGTTTGGCTCTTGCTCTTGTGATTGGTCCACTTGGTATTTGCAAAGGATCGCTTGAATTTGACACAACTTGTTGGATCGCATCATTCCCTCTCTCCTCAAAAGAATTCGTCCTCGAATCTTCACCTACATCAAAGGGAGATAAATCAGCTACATTAAAAGTAGCACTAACAGAATACTCACCAGGCAAATCAATCTTGTAAGCATTATCATTTATTCTTTCAAGAACTTGAAATGGACCATCTCCTCTTGGAGCTAATTTTGATTTTCTCTGAGCTGGAAATCTTTCTTTTCTCATATGCACCCACACCCAATCTCCAGGTTCAAAAAGAACACGCCTTCTTCCTTTATTGGCCTTGAATGCATAATGTTCATTTTTCTTTTCAATTTGTTGTTTCACACGCTGATGAAGTTGCTGCACTATTTCAGCTTTCTTTTTCCCATCAAGACTTGCTCTCTCATCAATAGGTAATGGTAATAAATCCATAGGAGTTAGTGGATTAAAACCATATACTATTTCAAAAGGAGAATAATCAGTAGATGAATGCACACTTCTGTTATATGCAAATTCAATGAATGGCAAACAATCTTCCCAAATTTTCAAGTTCTTTTGAATCACAATTCTGAGTAATTGTGATAAGGTTCTGTTAACAACTTCAGTTTGTCCATCAGTTTGTGGATGACAAGCAGTAGAAAATAACAATTTAGTACCAAGCTTTCCCCACAAAACTCTCCAAAAATGACTCAAGAATTTGGTATCCCTATCAGAAACAATACTTTTAGGGACGCCATGAAGCCTCACAATTTCTTTAAAGAACATATCGGCAATGTATGTGGCATCATCAGTTTTATGGCATGCAATGAAATGTGCCATTTTAGAAAATCTATCAACAACCACAAATATGGAATCCATTCCTTTTTTTGACCTAGGCAAACCCAAAACAAAATCCATTGATATGTCAATCCAAGGTTCACTAGGTACAGGTAAAGGAGTATACAAACCATGTGGCAAGACTCTAGATTTAGCCTTTTTACATGTTATGCATTTAGCACAAATTCTTTCCACATCACGTTTCATTTTAGGCCAAAAGAAATGCTCATGCAAAACATCCAAAGTCTTTTTCACACCAAAGTGACCCATTAAACCTCCCCCATGTGCTTCTCTAACAAGCAATTCACGCAATGAACATTGAGGCACACACAGTCTATTTTCTTTAAACAAGTACCCATCAACTCTATAAAATTTAGCAAATGCTTTCTTTTCACACTCAAGGAACAATTCAGCAAAATCAGCATCATTTGCATACAACTCCTTGATATATTCAAAGCCAAGCAACTTAGTATTAAGAGTTGAAAGAAGAGTATACCTTCTAGACAATGCATCAGCAACCACATTCTCATTACCTTTCTTGTATTTGATGACATATGGAAATGTCTCAATAAATTCCAGCCATCTTGCATGTCTCTTGTTCAGCTTACCTTGACCTTTAATATGCTTCAAGGATTGATGATCATTGTGAATCACAAACTGTTTTGGCCAAAGGTAGTGTTGCCAATTCTCTAAGGCTCTTTTAAGCGCATAGAGCTCTTTGTCATAAGTTGGATACTTCAAGGCTGCTCCATTTAGCTTTTCACTAAAATAGGCAATTGGCTTTCCTTCATGCATTAAAACAGCTCCTATCCCAACTCCAGATGCATCACATTCAATCTCAAAAGTTTTGCTAAAGTCAGGCAATACTAACACAGGTGCAGAACACAATTTTTCCTTAAGGCCATCGAATGCATCTTCTTGTGCTTTATCCCATTTAAAACCAACAGATTTTTTAATGACCTCAGTGAGTAGTGCAGCAAGTGTGCTAAAATCCTTCACAAATCGCCTATAAAAACTAGCCAAACCAAGAAAACTTCTCACCTCAGTTATGCTTTTAGGTGTTGGCCATTCTTTTATAGCTCGTATCTTTTCCTCATCAACTTCTATTCCTTTAGCACTCACCACAAAACCAAGAAAAACAAGTTTATCCATGCAAAAATCACACTTTTTCAGATTTGCAAACAGTTTTTCTTTCCTCAAAACATCAAGAACACAATGCAAATGATCCAAATGCTCATCCATATTCTTGCTATAAATTAGAATGTCATCAAAATAAACCACAACAAATTTCCCAATGAAAGCACGCAAAACATGGTTCATTAATCTCATGAAAGTGCTAGGTGCATTAGTTAACCCAAAGGGCATAACTAACCATTCATATAATCCATGTTTGGTCTTGAAAGCAGTTTTCCACTCATCCCCTTCTCTCATTCTAATTTGATGGTACCCAGATTTCAAATCAATCTTAGAAAAGACAATAGAACCATGCAATTCATCAAGCATATCATCTAATCTAAGAATGGGATGGCGGTACCTTACAGTGATATTGTTGACGGCTCTACAATCAATGCACATCCTCCAAGTTCCATCTTTCTTTGGAACTAGAAGCACTGGAACTGCACAAGGGCTTAAACTTTCTCTAACATACCCTTTTGCCATGAGTTCTCCCACTTGCTTTTGAAGCTCTTTTGTTTCTTCAGGATTGCTTCTATATGCTGGCCTATTAGGAATTGTTGCTCCAGGAATGAAATCAATTTGGTGTTCAATTCCTCTAATAGGTGGTAAACCTGGTGGAGTTTCTTCAGGGAACACATCATCAAATTCCTGTAACAAAGAACCAACAACACTAGGAAAGGAAGAGTTAATGTCATTAGTGTTCAAAAAGGATTCCTTGTAAACAAGGAGTAGCAAGTGTGTTTCAGCCAGAAAAGCACTTCTCACTTCACTTTCTTTTGCATAAAAACTCATTTTCTTCTTTTCTTTTCTCTCTTCACTCATTTCCTTTCTCTGGATTTCTTTTTTTGAACTTTCAGATTTTCTCTCTTTTTCACTCTCTTTTCTTTTTTCTCTCATTTTTCTCTCTTTTCATCTTGAGTTGATCCTCATACACTTGTTTTGGAGTCAATGGAACAAGAGTCACAGGTCTGCTGTTCATTACAAAAGAATATCTATTTGTAAACCCATCCCTCTTGACTTTTCTATCAAACTCCCATGGTCTTCCTAAAAGTATATGTGCAGCATGCATAGGAACAACATCACACAATATTTCATCACAATATTTGCCAATTGAAAAAGAAACAAGAACTTGCTTATCAACTTTAATTTCCCCACATTCATTCAACCATTGCAGCTTGTATGGTCTAGGGTGTCTAATGGTAAGCAAATTCAATTTCTCAACCAATGTAGTGCTTGCAACATTTGTTACGCTCCCACCATCAATGATCAAACTACAAACCTTGTTATTAATGAGGCAACGAGTATGGAAAATGTTTTCCCTTTGCTCATTCGTCTCATCTTACTTCACTTGGCAATTCAAAGCTCTTCTAACCACAAGGCATTCTCCTTCTACGGCATATTCAACCCCATCATCACTAGCATCTTCAATGGAATCATGATCACTTTCACTTTCAGTCACAACTTCACTATTTTTAAGAATCATGACTCTCTTGTTGGGGCATTGAGAAGCTATATGACCTGTACCCAAACACTTGAAACACTTTATATCTCTATTTCTAGAAGTTTGGGAATCATATTTACCTTGGTTCTTTGATGTAGCTTCTTCTTTACTTTTAGTTGTCTCCTTCTGGAAAGCTCTTTCTCCTTTCTTCCAAATCTGTTTTTATGAAGAACTTGATCCAGAATGGAATTTTGAAGCGCCTTTACGCTTGAGTTGCTTCTCCACCTTAATTGCCATGTGCACCATGTCCTCCAGCTCCACATAATGTTGCAATTCCACAGTGTTAGCAATTTCTTTGTGAAGCCCATTTAGAAAACGAGCCATTGTAGCCTCTCCATCTTCTTGCACATTAGCTCTTATCAAAGCTAACTCCATCTCTTTATAATATTCCTCCACACTCCTAGAGCCTTGTGTAAGGGTCTGCAACTTTTGATAAAGCTCCCTATAGTAATGGTTAGGAATAAATCTCCTTCTCATTAGAGTTTTCATTTCCCTCCATGTTGCTACGGGCCTCTCACCATTATTCCTCCTATTGATGCCCAATTTATCCCACCAAACAATGGCATAATCAGTGAATTCTATTGCTGCCAACTTCACCTTTTTAGCCTCAGAATAATTGTGGCACTCAAAAATCATTTCTATCTTCTTCTCCCACTCTAAATATGCTTCAGGATCACTCCTACCTTGGAAAGGTGGTATTTTCATTTTGATGCTCCCTAGGTTCCCATCCACTCTATTTCTTTCCCTAGGAATATTTCTGCCATGTCCTCTCCTATACCTCCTATCTCCTCTATGCCTATTACTTCCCACTTCATATTCATATTCAAAATCTTCTTCACTAGCACCACTAACCTCATCATGCTCAGATTCAAATTCATCCATAGAGGTATCCCGCCTATTGTGCCTTCTAGGATTTGGTCTGACTCGTTGAAAGTTTGCAATTCTTTCATCTTGTCTATCCATCCTATCCCTTATTTCTCCATAAACAACATCCATACGTGCAAAATGTTGTTGCATTGCCTTGAAGTGGTCATCTAGTGGTGCGAACCCACAAGGGAAGATCCCACGAACCCACAACCAATTCTGGAATATACACACCCCAAGAAAGCTAAACACAGATCGACGATCCACTTGAACCCTTGAACACGAAAGAACAAGGACCCGAAGTGTTGGAAAACGCCACAAGGTTGATCAAGCCTTGATAAGTTTGTTAGTTCTAAAAAGAACCCTAGAGAGAATCCACTCTCAAGAAACAAAGTGCAGAAGTGCAACTTTCATTTATGATTCAAATCTGAATTGTGTCTTACAAATGAAGAAGCACCAAGTATTTATAGGAAAATATGACCTAATTGTAGTAGGTGCAAATCTGAACATAGAAAATACAAAGTCTAATACCATGTGCTAGGAAACCTAAAAGTCTAATACATGAACACAAAAGTCTAATACAATCTAGAAGAAAGTTGAAAAATCAAATACAAATGCTTAAAGAAACCAAAAGTCAAATATGCCACCAACTCCTTGTTGATTTTCGCAAACCTAACTTCAAGAATATGTAATCAGTAAATTAAGGCTCAAAATGTGCTTATTTAGGCCCAAATGAGCCTCCCATGTGTAGTACTTGGTCCAAGCTCTTTAGTTCCAAGTTTGCAAGCCCAAAACTTGATCAATATCTCCATTTGCAGCCCATATGAAGTTAGTGACGTTTTCAGCATTTTTGTCAAGCTTTGATCCAATTGCTACTTGCTTTGTCAAAGTATCTTGCACTAGCCCATTTAATACTACTTGCTTTGTCCAAGTATCTTGCACTAAGCCCATTTAATGCTTCCTTCATTTGTTTGGCTCTTGCTCTTGTGATTGGTCCACTTGGTATTTGCAAAGGATCGCTTGAATTTGACACAACTTGCTGGATCGCATCATTCCCTCTCTCCTCAAAAGGATTCGTCCTCGAATCTTCACCTACATCAAAAGGAGATAAATCAGCTACATTAAAAGCAGCACTAACAGAATACTCACCAGGCAAATCAATCTTGTAAGCATTATCATTTATTCTTTCAAGAACTTGAAATGGACCATCTCCTCTTGGAGCTAATTTTGATTTTCTCTGAGCTGGAAATCTTTCTTTTCTCATATGCACCCACACCCAATCTCCAGGTTCAAAAAGAACACGCCTTCTTCCTTTATTGGCCTTAAATGCATAATGTTCATTTTTCTTTTCAATTTGTTGTTTCACACGCTGATGAAGTTGCTGCACTATTTCAGCTTTCTTTTTCCCATCAAGACTTGCTCTCTCATCAATAGGTAATGGTAATAAATCCATAGGAGTTAGTGGATTAAAACCATATACTATTTCAAAAGGAGAATAATCAGTAGATGAATGCACACTTCTGTTATATGCAAATTCAATGAATGGCAAACAATCTTCCCAAATTTTCAAGTTCTTTTGAATCACAATTCTGAGTAATTGTGATAAGGTTCTGTTAACAACTTCAGTTTGTCCATCAGTTTGTGGATGACAAGCAGTAGAAAATAACAATTTAGTACCAAGCTTTCCCCACAAAACTCTCCAAAAATGACTCAAGAATTTGGTATCCCTATCAGAAACAATACTTTTAGGGACGCCATGAAGCCTCACAATTTCTTTAAAGAACATATCGGCAATGTATGTGGCATCATCAGTTTTATGGCATGCAATGAAATGTGCCATTTTAGAAAATCTATCAACAACCACAAATATGGAATCCATTCCTTTTTTTGACCTAGGCAAACCCAAAACAAAATCCATTGATATGTCAATCCAAGGTTCACTAGGTACAGGTAAAGGAGTATACAAACCATGTGGCAAGACTCTAGATTTAGCCTTTTTACATGTTATGCATTTAGCACAAATTCTTTCCACATCACGTTTCATTTTAGGCCAAAAGAAATGCTCATGCAAAACATCCAAAGTCTTTTTCACACCAAAGTGACCCATTAAACCTCCCCCATGTGCTTCTCTAACAAGCAATTCACGCAATGAACATTGAGGCACACACAGTCTATTTTCTTTAAACAAGTACCCATCAACTCTATAAAATTTAGCAAATGCTTTCTTTTCACACTCAAGGAACAATTCAGCAAAATCAGCATCATTTGCATACAACTCCTTGATATATTCAAAGCCAAGCAACTTAGTATTAAGAGTTGAAAGAAGAGTATACCTTCTAGACAATGCATTAGCAACCACATTCTCATTACCTTTCTTGTATTTGATGACATATGGAAATGTCTCAATAAATTCCAGCCACCTTGCATGTCTCTTGTTCAGCTTACCTTGACCTTTAATATGCTTCAAGGATTGATGATCAGTGTGAATCACAAACTGTTTTGGCCAAAGGTAGTGCTGCCAATTCTCCAAGGCTCTTTTAAGCGCATAGAGCTCTTTGTCATAAGTTGGATATTTCAAGGCTGCTCCATTTAGCTTTTCACTAAAATAAGCAATTGGCTTTCCTTCCTGCATTAAAACAGCTCCTATCCCAACTCCAGATGCATCACATTCAATCTCAAAAGTTTTGCTAAAGTCAGGCAATACTAACACAGGTGCAGAACACAATTTTTCCTTAAGGCCAATGAATGCATCTTCTTGTACTTTATCCCATTTAGAACCAACAGATTTTTTAATGACCTCAGTGAGTGGTGCAGCAAGTGTGCTAAAATCCTTCACAAATCGCCTATAAAAACTAGCCAAACCATGAAAACTTCTCACCTCAGTTATGCTTTTAGGTGTTAGCCATTCTTTTATAGCTCGTATCTTTTCCTCATCAACTTCTATTCCTTTAGCACTCACCACAAAACCAAGAAAAACAAGTTTATCCATGCAAAAATCACACTTTTTCAGATTTGCAAAAAGTTTTTCTTTCCTCAAAACATCAAGAACACAATGCAAATGATCCAAATGCTCATCCAAATTCTTGCTATAAATCAGAATGTCATCAAAATAAACCACAACAAATTTCCCAATGAAAGCACGCAAAACATGGTTCATTAATCTCATGAAAGTGCTAGGTGCATTAGTTAACCCAAAGGGCATAACTAACCATTCATATAATCCATGTTTGGTCTTGAAAGCAGTTTTCCACTCATCCCCTTCTCTCATTCTAATTTGATGGTACCCAGATTTCAAATCAATCTTAGAAAAGACAATAGAACCATGCAATTCATCAAGCATATCATCTAATCTAAGAATGGGATGGCGGTACCTTACAGTGATATTGTTGACGGCTCTACAATCAATGCACATCCTCCAAGTTCCATCTTTCTTTGGAACTAGAAGCACTGGAACTGCACAAGGGCTTAAACTTTCTCTAACATACCCTTTTGCCATGAGTTCTCCCACTTGCTTTTGAAGCTCTTTTGTTTCTTCAGGATTGCTTCTATATGCTGGCCTATTAGGAATTGTTGCTCCAGGAATGAAATCAATTTGGTGTTCAATTCCTCTAATAGGTGGTAAACCTGGTGGAGTTTCTTCAGGGAACACATCATCAAATTCCTGTAACAAAGAACCAACAACACTAGGAAAGGAAGAGTTAATGTCATTAGTGTTCAAAAAGGATTCCTTGTAAACAAGGAGTAGCAAGTGTGTTTCAGCCAGAAAAGCACTTCTCACTTCACTTTCTTTTGCATAAAAACTCATTTTCTTCTTTTCTTTTCTCTCTTCACTCATTTCCTTTCTCTGGATTTCTTTTTTAGAACTTTCAGATTTTCTCTCTTTTTCACTCTCTTTTCTTTTTTCTCTCTCATTTTTCTCTCTTTTCATCTTGAGTTGATCCTCATACACTTGTTTTGGAGTCAATGGAACAAGAGTCACAGGTCTGCTGTTCATTACAAAAGAATATCTATTTGTAACCCATCCCTCTTGACTTTTCTATCAAACTCCCATGGTCTTCCTAAAAGTATATGTGCAGCATGCATAGGAACAACATCACACAATATTTCATCACAATATTTGCCAATTGAAAAAGAAACAAGAACTTGCTTATCAACTTTAATTTCCCCACATTCATTCAACCATTGCAGCTTGTATGGTCTAGGGTGTCTAATGGTAAGCAAATTCAATTTCTCAACCAATGTAGTGCTTGCAACATTTGTTACGCTCCCACCATCAATGATCAAACTACAAACCTTGTTATTAATGAGGCAACGAGTATGGAAAATGTTTTCCCTTTGCTCATTCGTCTCATCTTACTTCACTTGGCAATTCAAAGCTCTTCTAACCACAAGGCATTCTCCTTCTACGGCATATTCAACCCCATCATCACTAGCATCTTCAATGGAATCATGATCACTTTCACTTTCAGTCACAACTTCACTATTTTTAAGAATCATGACTCTCTTGTTGGGGCATTGAGAAGCTATATGACCTGTACCCAAACACTTGAAACACTTTATATCTCTATTTCTAGAAGTTTGGGAATCATATTTACCTTGGTTCTTTGATGTAGCTTCTTCTTTGCTTTTAGTTGTCTCCTTCTGGAAAGCTCTTTCTCCTTTCTTCCAAATCTGTTTTTATGAAGAACTTGATCCAGAATGGAATTTTGAAGCGCCTTTACGCTTGAGTTGCTTCTCCACCTTAATTGCCATGTGCACCATGTCCTCCAGCTCCACATAATGTTGCAATTCCACAGTGTTAGCAATTTCTTTGTGAAGCCCATTTAGAAAACGAGCCATTGTAGCCTCTCCATCTTCTTGCACATTAGCTCTTATCAAAGCTAACTCCATCTCTTTATAATATTCCTCCACACTCCTAGAGCCTTGTGTAAGGGTCTGCAACTTTTGATAAAGCTCCCTATAGTAATGGTTAGGAATAAATCTCCTTCTCATTAGAGTTTTCATTTCCCTCCATGTTGCTACGGGCCTCTCACCATTATTCCTCCTATTGATGCCCAATTTATCCCACCAAACAATGGCATAATCAGTGAATTCTATTGCTGCCAACTTCACCTTTTTAGCCTCAGAATAATTGTGGCACTCAAAAATCATTTCTATCTTCTTCTCCCACTCTAAATATGCTTCAGGATCACTCCTACCTTGGAAAGGTGGTATTTTCATTTTGATGCTCCCTAGGTTCCCATCCACTCTATTTCTTTCCCTAGGAATATTTCTGCCATGTCCTCTCCTATACCTCCTATCTCCTCTATGCCTATTACTTCCCACTTCATATTCATATTCAAAATCTTCTTCACTAGCACCACTAACCTCATCATGCTCAGATTCAAATTCATCCATAGAGGTATCCCGCCTATTGTGCCTTCTAGGATTTGGTCTGACTCATTGAAAGTTTGCAATTCTTTCATCTTGTCTATCCATCCTATCCCTTATTTCTCCATAAACAACATCCATACGTGCAAAATGTTGTTGCATTGCCTTGAGGTGGTCATCTAGATTCTTTGGGTTGTTACCACCGGATGTTTCTTCTGCGTTTGACATTGTTTCTACAAGAAAGATGTTAGAGAAATAATTTTCCTCACAAATTCCTCACGTGTTTCCCTCAAGGATGTCACTCTACACTCGTGTTTCACTCAAATTTGGCTCTTAAGTTGATGTATTTCACTCTTGCCTTTTTCCACTCTTAGATTCCTCTTGTGGCACTTTAAAGAACTGAGCAATTCATAATCAAAGCAATCACAATTTGCAGAATCAACACAACACTTAGAAATATGGAATATCAAAGTGAGTATTGGAAAAGGAATTTCAAGGAAATCAAGAGTTAAAATGACACAAACTCCACAAATTCTGGGTATCACAATAGATATTTTTGCTTAAAACACTTCCAACACAACACTTGTTGCTCTTCTTTTTTTTCAGTTTTTTTTTTCTTATCGATTTTTTTTTCTTTTTCTTTTTCTGATGCTCTTGTCTTTTTTTTTCTCCTCTACTGAAATTTAAAGAGAATGCAGAATCTATCACAAACAACAAAACTCAAGAAATCTGAACCCAGAAATTCCAGAAAAGCGTCTATTTTGTAAAGACTATAACTCACAGTAGCAATTTTGGATTGAGATGATACCAAAACGAACAGAAAGATGAGATTCTAAACTATGAAAATGACATATTGAACGATGAAAAACACAAAGGAAAAGTGGTCAAACAAGTACAGAAGATTTTAGGACGTTCTAGAAAAACGAATATGAACAAGCCCAGAATTTCCAGAAAACACAACTAGATTAAAATAGATTGAACTCACAAATGACAAATCGGATTGAAACGATTCCAAACCTACATGAAAGAAGAGATTCTGAACTATGAATTTGACATACTAGATATTGGAAAACACAAAGGAAAACTTGACGAACAGAAGTAGTAAATCTGGACATGGACAGACACAAGAACAAAGCACAAAACTTGAAACGAAAATGGAAACAAAGAATAGATAGATATGACCTGAATTTAGATCCGAAGCTCTGATACCAAGATGGTGCGAACCCACAAGGGAAGATCCCACGAACCCACAACCAATTCTGGAATATACACACCCCAAGAAAGCTAAACACAGATCGACGATCCACTTGAACCCTTGAACACGAAAGAACAAGGACCCGAAGTGTTGGAAAACGCCACAAGGTTGATCAAGCTTTGATAAGTTTGTTAGTTCTAAAAAGAACCCTAGAGAGAATCCACTCTCAAGAAACAAAGTGCAGAAGTGCAACTTTCATTTATGATTCAAATCTGAATTGTGTGTCTTACAAATGAAGAAGCACCAAGTATTTATAGGGAATATGTCCTAATTGTAGTAGGTGCAAATCTGAACATAGAAAATACAAAGTCTAATACCATGTGCTAGGAAACCTAAAAGTCTAATACATGATCACAAAATTCTAATACAATCTAGAAGAAAGCTGAAAAATCAAATACAACATGCAAGAGAAAACAAAAGTCAAATCTGCCACCAACTCCTTGTTGATTTTCGCACACCTAACTTCAAGAATATGTAATCAGCAAATTAAGGCTCAAAATGTGCTTATTTAGGCCCAAATGAGCCTCCCATGTGTAGTACTTGGTCCAAGCTCTTTAGTTCCAAGTTTGCAAGCCCAAAACTTGATCAATATCTCCATTTGCAGCCCATATGAAGTTAGTGACGTTTTCAGCATTTTTGTCAAGCTTTGATCCAATTGCTACTTGCTTTGTCAAAGTATCTTGCACTAGCCCATTTAATGCTACTTGCTTTGTCCAAGTATCTTGCACTAGCCCATTTAATGCTTCCTTCATTTGTTTGGCTCTTGCTCTTGTGATTGGTCCACTTGGTATTTGCAAAGGATCGCTTGAATTTGACACAACTTGCTGGATCGCATCATCTAGATTCTTTGGGTTGTTACCACCGGATGTTTCTTCTGCATTTGACATTGTTTCTACAAGAAAGATGTTAGAGAAATAATTTTCCTCACAAATTCCTCACGTGTTTCCCTCAAGGATGTCACTCTACACTCGTGTTTCACTCAAATTTGGCTCTTAAGTTGATGTATTTCACTCTTGCCTTTTTCCACTCTTAGATTCCTCTTGTGGCACTTTAAAGAACTAAGCAATTCATAATCAAAGCAATCACAATTTGCAGAATCAACACAACACTTAGAAATATGGAATATCAAAGTGAGTATTGGAAAAGGAAATCAAGAGTTAAAATGACACAAACTCCACAAATTCTGGGTATCACAATAGATATTTTTGCTTAAAACACTTCCAACACAACACTTGTTGCTCTTCTTTTTTTTTCAGTTTTTTTTTTCTTATCAATTTTTTTTTCTTTTTCTTTTTCTGATGCTCTTGTCTTTTTTTTCTCCTCTACTGAAATTTAAAGAGAATGCAGAATCTATCACAAACAACAAAACTCAAGAAATCTGAACCCAGAAATTCCAGAAAAGCGTCTATTTTGTAAAGACTAACTCACAGTAGAAATTTTGGATTGAGATGATATTAAAACGAACAGAAAGATGAGATTCTAAACTATGAAAATGACCTATTGAACGATGAAAAACACAAAGGAAATGTGCTCAAACAAGGACAGAAGATTTTAGGACGTTCTGGAAAAACGAATATGAACAAGCCCAGAATTTCCAGAAAACACAACTAGATTAAAATAGATTGAACTCACAAATGACAAATCGGATTGAAACGATTCCAAACCGAGATGAAAGAAGAGATTCTGAACTATGAATTTGACATACTAAATATTGGAAAACACAAAGGAAAACTTCACGAACAGAAGTAATAAATCTGGACACGGACAGACACAAGAACAAAGCACAAAACTTAAAATGAAAATGGAAATGAAGAACAGATAGATATGACCTGAGTTTAGATCCGAAGCTCTGATACCAAGATGGTGCGAACCCACAAGGGAAGATCCCACGAACCCACAACCAATTCTGAAATATACACACCCCAAGAAAGCTAAACACAGATCGATGATCCACTTGAACCCTTGAACACGAAAGAACAAGGACCCGAAGTGTTGGAAAAACGCCACAAGGTTGATCAAGCCTTGATAAGTTTGTTAGTTCTAAAAAGAACCCTTAGAGAGAATCCACTCTCAAGAAACAAAGTGCAGAAGTGCAACTTTCATTTATGATTCAAATCTGAATTGTGTGTCTTACAAATGAAGAAGCACCAAGTATTTATAGGGAAATATGTCCTAATTGTAGTAGGTGCAAATCTGAACATAGAAAATACAAAGTCTAATACCATGTGCTAGGAAACCTAAAAGTCTAATACATGATCACAAAATTCTAATACAATCTAGAAGAAAGCTGAAAAATCAAATACAACATGCAAGAGAAAACAAAAGTCAAATCTGCCACCAACTCCTTGTTGATTTTCGCACACCTAACTTCAAGAATATGTAATCAGCAAATTAAGGCTCAAAATGTGCTTATTTAGGCCCAAATGAGCCTCCCATGTTTAGTACTTGGTCCAAGCTCTTTAGTTCCAAGTTTACAAGCCCAAAACTTGATCAATATCTCCATTTGCAGCCCATATGAAGTTAGTGACGTTTTCAGCATTTTTGTCAAGCTTTGATCCAATTGCTACTTGCTTTGTCAAAGTATCTTGCACTAGCCCATTTAATGCTACTTGCTTTGTCCAAGTATCTTGCACTAGCCCATTTAATGCTTCCTTAATTTGTTTGGCTCTTGCTCTTGTGATTGGTCCACTTGGTATTTGCAAAGGATCGCTTGAATTTGACACAACTTGCTAGATCGCATCAAAAAGAATGATAGTTTGGTCACTGTCTCAGAATTGCATGAAAAACAACATTCCCACTCCGTTTTTCATGAGGATTCTAGATTGCCCAATATTGTTGTCAAATGCATCCGTTTGGGCCCCCTTAACGGCCAAAAACACGTTTCAGGCTCATTTGACGTCAAAATAGAATGAAAGATTGGTCACTTTCTCGGAACTGCTTGAAAACCCACAAACCCACTCCATGTTTCATGAGGATTCTAGAATGCCAAATATTGTTGTCAAATTCATCAGTTTATGCCCTGAACGGCCAAAAACGCGTTTCAGGCTAACTTGACGTCAAAAGAATGATAGTTTGGTCACTGTATCGGAATGGCATGAAAACAACGATACCCACTCCGTTTTTTTATGAGGATTCTAGTATGCCAAATTTTGTTGTCAAATTCATCCGTTTTGTTGTTGAACGGCCAAAAACGCGTTTCAGGCTAATTTGAGGTCAGAAGATTTAAAGTTTGGTCACTGTCTTGGAATGGCTTGAAAACCCACAAACCCACTCTATTTTAAAGGAGGATTCGAGAATGCCAAATATTGTTGTCAAATTCATCCGTTTGTGCCCTGAAAAGCCAAAAACGCGTTTGAGGCTCATTTAAGGTCAAAAGAATGAAAGTTTGGTCACTTTCTCGGAATGGCTTCAAAACCCACATACCGACTCCCTTTTTCATGAGGATTCTAGAATGCCCAATATTGTTGTCAAATTCATCCGTGTTGGCCCTGAATGGCCAAAA